>OX424572.1:190043599-191243599 GCA_949152435.1 Gastracanthus pulcherrimus | reverse complement strand
GGTGGGGAAGGGAAATATAATGGGGATATTGTGCCGGAGAGCGCTAACTGCTCGTCGGCGATGTAAAATTAGTGGTTAAGGGTGTATATAATCCCGCACAACAATACCAAATACTTTGTGACAATTATGCGAGATAAATGCGAATAAAAAGAAGCTATAAGAGTAGCAGTTTTTGTATCTACTTATACTAAAAGTTTCAAACCATTGATTCGTTAACATTTTTTCCTAATTTATTGATGAAAAATAAATTATATATACATTGGAGGATTTTTTAAATGTATACATAATTATAATAATTGATTGTGTATACGGAATTAATTTATATCATTCTATACACATCCATTTTAACAAGTTATTCATAGTAAAATTTGTAGTGTACATAGTTAAAATAACGTAAGTGCAAAACTTTATTACTAAATATGTCTGGAAAAAGACAACGGATCTTTAAACAAACATTTTAATTACATCGAACTTTTATTTGGGACACGTACGCTATTTGAACAATGAAGGATTTATATATATCACTAACAAGGATAATATCACAGTTTTCGGTCACGAAATTTGATGAGGGTTTAGGAGGTGTGTTTTGGTATCTACAAATAAAGACTTTGACTAGCAATATTAATGAAATGCGTTCTATGTTAGGATATGCACAGCATTAGTTGCTCTGACCAGTCAAAGTCTTTATTTTTAGGTACCAAAAGACACGTTCCAAAGCTTCATTAAAAGGAGGATACCGATGGTGGCCCCCTTGAGGGAACTCATTAGACCAACATCATCGTTGAATGTTTATTTAAATATGAATTTACAAAAAATCGACTTCATAATATCTATGTATTTGTTCCACTTAAAGCAAGGTATAAAGTTTAATCGTACTCGGGAATATTTACTTATTGTCTCCGAATTTCTTTCTAAATTTGTATTTTGGTTAGTTCTAAACGATTGTTTTATACGTCCGCCTTTAACGGATAAAATACTATAAATATGTGGGCATCATCCTTTGTGATCCGGAGATTTGATACTCCTCTTATAAGAAAATCTTATTTCACCGTTATAAAATCTTTAAGTCTTGATCCAGCAGGTCAAATAAAAGCACCATAGTTATTAAGATCCTCATCCACTATTCACGGGATTCCAAGTGAACCGGTCGACCAAATTTCTCTAGGTTTAGACATATTACTTTTCAATACAATAGTTATTACATGAATAAAGGAAATTAATTTTTACTACGTAAACAAAGTTTTACATACATATTATTGTCTTTTTAATTAATTATTTAATATTGTCAATTAATTTTACTATATATATATATGTAAAAAATTTTCTACACAGTAAAAATTATTTTATGCCCATCTGAATGAAAATGGCCACTTTTTTCCCTGAACAGCGATACCAAAATTACACTTTAATCCCTCATTTGCGTGGAAAAAAGTGATTTCACTAGAGACTGGTCCATATTCCTTTATTTCACAAAGTTCTACCAATAACCCTGATTTTCGATTGTCTTTTAACAATATTGTCTTTTGAAAGTCCATTAGTCCCGTTTTTCAAGTCATAAAGTAGCCACAGTTGAGATGGGCGTAAAGTACTATATGTACTATTTCTGTATTCATACCATAACTAATGTATTTAAAAGTAATATCTCCAAAACTGGAGAAATTTGGTCGACTGGTTCAGTTGGAATCTTGTGGACAGAGGATTATGAGCTTAATAACTATGGTGACTTTATATGACATGAGTGATCAGAGGTTTGAGGGTTTCTAACAGTGAAATTCTAAGTATTACCAAGTATTTATAGTAAAAAAAATTCAGAGTGATCGCTTTTGAAAGAAAGAATTAGTATGGACTTATACAAATAAGTTTTGTTTTTGGGTTCAAAGGTGGTGTGTCCCTTAAGAATGACAATTGGAAAATATTGATAGAAATAAGAACTTTCTTGTGTAATTATTACAAAAATAATTATGTTAATAGGTTTACGTTAAGTTTGTTCAAATAGTAGGAAAACTTTGTATTGTATACCAGTCTTATCAACTTTGACTCATTTTATTTATTACCTAATACTTATGTTAATTGCACGCACGCACGCACGCACACACAAACACACAACCAATTAATTTATAATTTTACGGTGGTTAGGTCCCCTTAACCATTTTCAAATATATGTATTTGAATAAAGATGAACGAATATGTATATTTATAGGTAACAATTTGAGATTTGGATTAGTGAAGACGTAATGCTGGAGGAAAAAAAGAGTTAATATACTTTTATACATTCTAATTTAAATAAAGTTTTGCAGTCTCAATTAGAGTATTAAATGCCGTTTAATTGAATTAATAAAGTCATATGATACAGAAATGTAACAATTTTAAAGTAACAATCTTATTCCACTAACTGTGTTTTCATACTTTTGAAGTAAAAATCTCAGTGAGTAGGTGATTCATTAATAATATATAAGACATACACGCACACGCACGTATACATATACACACACATTCACACATTAATACATATGCACGCGCATACATATATCTACACTAATAAAAGGATTCCAGACATTAAATGACTCAGTTACTTGTTCTTTACCCTATTCAAATCCACAATTGTTAATAGTTAATAAAAATATCTTTAATAAATTAATCATTTTTCTCACTGTAGAGACGTTATTGAAAAACCTTTTTTTTTGATTGAGGAACCTCGAAAACATCAAAAGATACCATAATATCTGAACCGAAAATTGTAATCCGAAAATATATCTAATGCTTTTGTAAAGTATATTACTTATTATTCAATATAAATATAGAAAAATCGATATGAAATGCATTAAAACAGTATTCAGGTTGAAATAATTATTTGTTCATGCTTTGAACCACGTGAACCCGGGTACAAAGACACAGTTGCAATTTTTTCGGTACTTCACATGCACCAGTGTGCGTACTTTTGTTAGTTACGGCAATTTCTAAACACGAAGGTTTTTTTCCCTGTCGGCCATTAAACTCTCGTTTTTGTGCTCCACTACATATTCCTCGCACCTCATGGAATAAACGAGCCGCGTACCAAGTGTCGTCATGTAGCGTTTGCGATGCTCGAGAGCCAAAAGGAGCGCAGCGCTCGATGATTTTCGGAAGAGTGAAAGAGAGAGTTAGAGTGTGTGTGTGAGAGAGAGAGAGAGAGAGAGAGAGAGATTGATTGATAACTGATTTATTACGCCAAGGCAAGGCCGTATGACGTTCAAAAAATATATGAAATATGTATACAGTATTCTTAATCTAACTTAAATTAACATGTTCAATAATTTTAGAAATTTACAATTTTAGAATTTTAGACTGTTCGTTGTTACAGGTACTATAGTATTGTGCATTAAGCGTACTCGACGGAATAGCGATACATAATTACATTTATACGTTTATGCATTTATACATTTATATATTTATACGTTTCTACATTTATACGTTTCTACATTTATACATTTCTACATTTACATTTACATTGAGCTGGTTTCTCCTTCTTTGAGGTATATACAAAAGTCATACTTAAAGCTTAAATAGGGAGAGGAATCTTTAAAGGACTCTGGTAAACTCGCCCATAGTTCAGCAGCGTAATAAGAAAGCTGTTTTTATAACATTCAGTTTGACTAAAAGGTATGCAAATACGTGCGTTTTGGAGGCGAGCTGACCTGCGTACGTTTTGAAAAATGGTACAAAGCCGCTCAAACAAATATTGTGGTCGCCTTGATTACAAAATACTGAAAATTAAGCAGCCTAGGAAGTATTTTCTACGATTTTTAACCCGCAACCACTCCAAGACGACTTGAAAAGGCGTAAGAGAGAGAGAAAGAGAGAGAGAGACAGAGAGAGAGAGAGAGAGGCTTGTGCAACTTTGCTCTTGTCGGAATTAAGGGCTTTTTTCTTGTGCGTGAGTTTTAACGCTTTCTTCGTCAAAGGGAAGTGCCGTTTCTCGTCGTATGCTGTAACGACGTTTTTTTTGAAGCGTCGCTTTTTGCTTTGGAAAATTTTGCAATAGATTGAAAACAATTGATGAACGTTTATTATTCATTGGTGTTGTACGTATCATGTAATAACGAATTTTGAAAAGAAATACATAACCATCATGATTGCTATTACGTTAAATTGAAAATTTAATAATATATTAAGCATCACATGATGTTATTCTTTTTATTGTTTACGATTTAAATTCAGTTAAATATATTTTAACTTATTTTATTCTTGCAGTTCATAATGAAATCTCTTGAAAATGTAACTGCAGTACAGATAAAATAGGTGGGCATAAAATATGTAGCGCCTTTAACAACATATCAATGTTATACACAAATAAAATTATTAAAAAAACGTGAAACGTTGGTAAAGCAATCTCGGTCGTTTCGGACATATACCTTTTTTCTTTTTATGCGAATGCATTGTGATACCATCCCTCTTCTGAAAAAATACTATCAAATTATTGGAAATTAGATTACTGTAACTCCGTTAATCGTTCTAATATGAAATATTTATTTGATTAAAATAATTTTAATTACTCATCACAAATTAAAAGAATTTATATAAAATTTTGATGTAAAAATTTATATATAAAACCTATTTTAAACAAATCTTGTTTCGTTTAAAAAATATTCTCGTCTTAAAAAGTAGCCAAGCTGTTTCTCTGCAGCTGGTAATTGGGAATATAAAATTATACTTGAGCATTGAAGATTACTTTACTAATTCAGAGTAACTCAACAGTGCACATGCACGCAACCACACACACATACACACATACAAATACACACACACACACATACACACACACACATAGACACACATACACACACATACACACACGCACACACACATCCATGGAGATATATTCACTGCAACTAAGCACAAAAACCTCATATATGTCAGATGGTTCTACTGTGGGGGCGCCAGGGAATTCGTAACCCGACTTCAACCTACAGCTATAACCGAAGAGTCTAACGATAGATTTTGACCAGTAGAATATGCCGCTTAAATTTGTTAGATAGGTCTGGTGCGCAAGTGCGATTACTTATCCAAGAAGTGAACCATTTACGGGTCTTTTTTACTTTTCTTAAAAGAACTCACTAAATATGGCTTTTATGACAAAAGTTGCTGTAATAAAGTTGTTTAGAAGTAAGTTTTGCATATGATTAGTAGGTTTAGAAAGCCAAAAAGTCATATTTCTTTTTCAAACTTGACGTTTAAGGCAAAAAACTCAAAAAAGTTTGCGTATTAAAAAAATACATTAAGAAGGGTTCCATTTTGCCAAGAATGCAAGTTAAGATACCTGTATGAGTATTTAAAATGATGAGCCGGGTCCGATTTTCAAATTTCAAAATGGCGGCGTACTGCAACGTTGCTTATGCAACATTTTGGATTCGCTGTCACGTGTGTCCCTTTGAGAGTATTTTAATGCAACTTGTGGCAAATTAAAGGTATTATTACGTACGTTATGCATGCAAAAGTAAAATAACATGTCTTTAGCAAAACCTTTTTTTTTACTATCACAAAGCTTCCTCTGTGAGGAAGCAAAATTTTAATTTGAAAATTACCCCTATTTTTTAAACAAAACCGCGAAAATGGCCGACGCTAAGATGCGTTATCTTCGAAGTTTGTAATATCTAAGTATTGCAACTAAGTTCATTGAAATATGCTTTAAAAACATGAATTTAAAAAGAAACGTTAGAATCCGACCAATAGGGGCCGAGATATTGACATTTCATGTTATAAGTGATTACAGGTAAACTAATTAATATTTTTACTTGAAACTTGGTGTGGTAGTAGTATACTATATACTGTAATACCTCAATTTTCCGATCATTTTGGTCAACCGGTTCAGTAGTAATGACCATGGAACATAGCTATGTCGCGCGAAGCAGCCAAATTAGCAGCCAATCATCCAGCACGTTGCCGAATTGCC
Organism: Gastracanthus pulcherrimus; assembly: GCA_949152435.1. Taxonomy (NCBI): domain Eukaryota; kingdom Metazoa; phylum Arthropoda; class Insecta; order Hymenoptera; family Pteromalidae; genus Gastracanthus; species Gastracanthus pulcherrimus. The sequence goes on along the minus strand of OX424572.1, from coordinate 191,237,670 downwards.
TCCCCTCTCGCGGCGGCACGATGTGGCGGTGGCGGAGGGCGAGTTCGCGCGTAAGACTTCAGGAAGTGATTTCTGGTACCTAAAAATGATGCCTAGCGCTCGTAGTTTCATCTCATTGGCCCTTGTGGTCAAGATATGACCGATAGTATTCAAAATACGGGTAATTTCAGTAATAAAAAGTACCCATACTTCCCTCCATAACTCTGCAAATTATTTCGCTAGAGAAATGACGTAATATAGGGGAAGGTGGGGCAGTACGGGCACCCTAACTTCAAAAGAATCCTGTACTTTCTATTTTGTACCAATACAAATTATTAAAAGTGCTTCTTAAAGTAGAATATCTCAAGATTTAGATACATTATTTTTTATTATAAAATATATATTGCATTGTTTTTTATAATGCAAAGTACAATACCGCTAAAACTGCCCATTTTCCCCACCCGTGGGGCACGATTGGCATGAAGGTGGGGCAAGATTGGCACGGTGAATTAATGAAAAATTTATTTAAAAAAAAATATTGGACGTTACTATTAAATTTGCATTTTATAGGATTGAGGATCAAAACTAAAAACCAGACCATTTCATTAACACTAACTCTTTCACCAACATCTAAGACTCCGACTCCGAAATGTTAAGGGCGCAAAAGTAAGGTTAAGAAAATCAGCTGTTAAACTCAGCGGAAATAAATTGACGACTCACGTATGCCAATCGTGCCCCGCTAGTGGTGCCAGTCGTGCCCCATTTTAGAGTATTTTTATATGTAATATTACTTTTTTCCTAAGCATCGGAGATCATCAATCAAAAATACTATTAAAAAATTACGATTTAAACTGTAAAAGTAATTCCCTTTCGAAGCTCATATGATTTATTTGTTCTTGAGAAATAGATTAGAATTATGGAAAAAACAACGTTTTGAAGTCCTCAATTTCTAATAATTCTCATACGATTTGTATTATTTTTTTTTCATTTAGGATTTGCAGAGGGAAAAAGTAAAAGCTATTTACAACATATAAAAAATACTATCATGTTAGAATATTCATTTATTTAGTGAACATTTGAATGCCCAATCCACCCGCCAAACCCATCGTGCCCCACCTTCCCCTATAAATAAGTTGAATAAAAGAGCTTTAATGAACAATCAAAAATGATGACGAAAAATGCATGAAAATTTAGCATTTTCAGCTGTTTAAATTGAGTAGTTTTCCATACATTTTTCGTCATCATTTTTGATCGTTCATAACTTTGCAATAAAATAATATTTTAAAATAATTTGCAGAGTTATGATACGAAGTACAGGTACTATTTTTGACTGAAATGACGCGTATTTTGAATACAAACGGTCATATCTTGACCGCAAGGACATATGAGATAAAACTACGGGTGCTAGGCATCATTTCTAGGTACCAGAAATCACTTCCTGAAGTCTCATCGAAAACCGCTTTCCGCAGGTTATGGACCCTCCTTGTAAGTAGAATAAAATATTTTTCTACAGATCATTAAAGTTGATTGTTAAAAAAGTTACAGAGGAAAGACTATCAAAATTAAATTATTTAGAAAACACAGTTACGCTATTAAACTTGTTCAGCACTTGTTTTTTTTTTAGAGGAACGTACTAAAACCAAAGTTCTTCACTTCTGCTAACCGATATTTAAGCATATATATGAGTTTGAGATCATTAAAAACTTCGTTGAAGGCTATATCATGCACAGAATGAAAATAATTCTGCTCAGTACTCAGCGGAAGCTGACGTTTTTGTGAGGAATTTCATTATTTAAACTTTTTTATATGAGCAGAATGATTTGGGAATGCATTGCCATGTAAACAAGTGTGTAATTTGAAAAACCCTACCCCAAAGATAGACAATATTTAACGTTTAAAACCTTAAACTTAAGAGTAACATAAAAGTCAAAAGTTTGACGGATTTGCCCGTATATCTTTCTATATTATATAGTTATAAGACTAAATGGGCGACCTAGGTCCACCCTATCCCCGCTCTTCCCATCCCCTTCAGCCCCCTTTTGGTCCCCCTCAACCCCTCTCAAATAACGTTAAAAATATGTTTGGACCCCTCAGCGCCCCTCAAGGTCCCCCTGACCCCCCTCATACCCTCTCATTAAAAATTTCCCAATATATACTTATTCGTTAATACTGGATTCATAAAATTACTTCATAAAGTGTAGAAACTAAATTCATTTAAATGATTTTTTTTAATTCATATGTAAATGAACTAAAGGCAGCGATATACCCTTTCGTATGAAAAAGTTGATGTACCATAAAAAATTAAAAGCATGTTGAATTATAAGATATTTTGAACATTATTTACAGTTTTTCATAGTTTCAAATAATTTCATATCGCTGTCGTTTTTGCTAGAAAAATTATTCCTGAGATCTTTTATCTTTCAAGATACTTGAGGTTATATATATCTCTTTTAATTTTGATTAATTATATTTCGAGAACGTTGCGGTAATTTTTATGAAACAAATGAATTTTTATTTGTTAGTTGTTTTAAGAAAGTAAAATTTCTGAATAATTTTTAAAATAAAAAGTAAACAACTCTCCTATAACAGTACCTCCTTATTATGATATTAATTAGAAAGAGATATAGCAATTTAAAATATATTATAACAAATAAATTCATATTGGAACAATTAAATAAAGTTTGAGGAAGCTAAGTGCCAATAAATTAGCAGCGGTGTATATTTCTGTAGATATTAAGTTTTATATGATTTTTATAATTCTTTATATAATCTGCAAAAAAGAAATTAATTTTAAACTGTAAAATAAGCAGCCTCAGTGAATTTACGGAATTCAGCTTCGGTACCGTCATTTCCAATTCTCAGCATAACAATTCTTTTGTTAACGTTTAAATAATAAGGATTTACAAAAGTTTAAGGATATACAAAAGGATACACCAAATTTATAAAGTTTATCAACGCATAAATAGTTAAGTTTTAATGTACTGTATTTCACTTTTCTATGCGATTTTTATTAAAGTTATTCACTTTTGAATTGAGAGACCTATTCATTTCATATCGATAGTAGTGAGTAAGCTGCTGTCCATATGTCAGCTAGATTGGTTAAGTCGTTCTCAAGAAATCGATGGGACAAGGTTACAAACAAATAAACATCCACATCAAAATTAAGAAAATTATTAAGAATTTCTAATACGAGTAACAGAAGTATTTTAATATCAAATTTATTTATTTTACGGTTTCAAAGCTAAATTCTCAGTTTATATTCTAAATTAGTAAAAAACATAATAAAGAATAGAGAGCTAAACAATTTTAAGGATTGCGTATGGTTGATAAACATTGTAAAACACGATTTTTTGTTAGCCATTATGTTTACATTATAATTAAAGTATACAATCAATATTTATGTATTTTCCTGCTACAGATTCAGTCAATAATAAATTTATACAACATTTCTTTAATATTCATAATTAGAATATATAATCAGAAAATAACTTCTTAAATTTTTTGTCTGATTTGTGCGATGATAGTAATAGAAAATTCAAATTATCTCTTTGTAGATCTATATAATTATAATTTTTTGTCATACTTGCATCAAAATGCATTTTTATTATGCCTATATAGCCTGATTTGTGTAATGTAGACCCTAAATCTGTTTAGGCTCTCCTAAACATGGGCTACCATCCGGATGATATCACATGATTAGGGAGGCTTGGACATATTTTAACCTGTTATATTCAGATTATCAGATTTGGTTCAACTTCATAAGCATGAAAAACGCGTAATCCTAACAAGTGTTCCAAATAATATTCTGTGCTCCATGCGCGAGAAGCTGTTTTAGCTTTTATGTGATTGCAATACTCGTACTGCAAACCTCACACGCAGGCAAAAAAAGCCTACTTCGCACCTTTGGTAAATAGTATGCTATTTTATAACTCATGTACGTTTTCGCGTTTTTTCATGCCTTCATAAAGGTGAACCATACTAATCGTTTTCCGACAAGCCGAGAACAAAAATTTTTGAAAGTCAATTAAATTTTTTTTTTGAGTATACAAGCATAAAAATAGGTAATCCAAAAATATGGCGTGTACCATGGGAGAGAGTTCTTTTTAGTCATTGTGTGTTTGCAGAACTCGTCTCCGGTTTAAAGTACGTAGTCGTCTTCGACTTGTACTGTAAGAATCACACTCGAGTAAAAAGGTCTACTTATCCCTCATGGTAAATAATACTCTATTCTTACCTTCAGATTTATCAACTTTAGAATCAACAACAACCGAGAAAAAAATTAAAAAAAGAGTAAACAAATAAATGAACAATAAACCCTTCATGTTTGATTTGTAAATTTAAAAGTGTTTTGAAATGGTTATACGATTGAAAAATGTTACTAGTAATGTGGAAATCATCTGCACTTCTATTTATTTAATTTAAAAAGAGTAACTGTTTTATTTGTCACAAAGCTTTATGCAACATAAAAATATAATAAAAAAATAGAACGATGTAATTTTTAGCGGTGTTTCGAACAACATGGTATTTTATTTATTTAATTATTTATTTTATTTTTAAGACTGCCACTTAACCACAACGTATCGGGTTCATGCTTGATCTCCATCAGCGATTAGTCCGGAATGACAAATTGCAAATTCGACACCGGAAAAATCGACGGGGATTCGAATCCGCGACCTTAGAAAAAATGCGTTTCAGCCGTTTTAGTCATAGGGAAGAATCGTACAGTTTGACAACCCATAGCAATTTTGGGTATGACTTTTAATTGACTCGATCAAAATTAAAACCCCAAAAAAGTATATATTCCTTGAATAGTCCTCTATCACGAAAAAATTGGCTGGGGTCAATTTCAAGCATAAAAAGTATTATTAGTATAATGTAAATGTTACGATTTTGCGATTTCTAAGAAGTGTCGTCCAGTATGATAAATTATAATTTTTAGTCAATTTTATAGTATATTTATTAATAATATAGCTTTAAATTGCTTTATAAATTACAATACTGCATATTAACTAAAATATTGTATTTTAGTTATAAATCCCTCTATAACAGAATGATTGTAACATCACGCAGAAATTCGCGCGCATCCTTTGAGTTGCGCTCGCACCCTATGAGTTGCGCGCGTAACGCTATTGCATTAGTAAGGGGTGAAGAGTGATAAAATTACTCGCGTTATCGTTAGACAAGAAGAAACTCAACTTTTTGAAATTTTTTATTTTGTTTCCTCATAGAGGAAACATTGTGATGGTAATACACAGTTTTGCTAAAAACAAGTTAGAAACATATTTTGAGACATTAGGAGTCAAAATACACTATGTTTAGAGAAAGTGTGTGTGTGTGTGTGTGTGTGTGTGTGTGTGTGTGTGTGTGTGTGTGCGTGTGTGTGTGTGTGTGTATGTGTGCCTGTGTCTGTGTCTGTCACGTATAGGCGTGACATAAGTACGGACTTAGGCCACACAGTGCTATAAAGAAATTATATTCAACACGCATGACTATCCGTGTAAAAAAATAAGTCTGGGACATGTCTGGCAAAAGTTGCTACGGAGACGATCCCAGACTTTTATCAAAAAATACAAAACAAAAGCGTACCGCTTCGTCAGTTCTGCCGTAATCTAAATCTTTGTCTCTTTTTTACAAATATTTAAATTTAGTACAAGATTACAATATTTAAAAGAATGTTTTCACGGTTTAACCGAAATCTACTATTTTTTACGATTCTAGTCGATATGTATAATAAGTGTAGTATCCTAATTACTTGTATGTAAACATAAGTTTTCGTGATATAATTTAATAAAAGTCTGGCTTTTAGTCTGGCTTAAAGTCTGGGATCATCTCCGTAGCCAGACTTTTTCCAGACTTTCAGAGCCAGACTTTAGCCAGACCTGTCCCAGACTTATTTTTTTAAGCGGGTAACCATAGTAGACATTTTTCTTCTGAAAAAAGATAAAAGTAAATTTTTGTAATATTTTACCATTTAATTTCCACATGTGTCATTGTACGACAATCGTTTCGCACGTCAATCAATATAAAGGTCGATTTTAAATGAAAATCCGCCATTCAATAGCCAGGAGACAGAGAAAATCGCCTCCCATTTCACTAGCTGGCCTATGCTACTTGTAATAGAATATATGAGAGGATTCAGAGAAAAAGAAAATTGAGCGACAAACCTTTGAAGTAAAGTGAAGAAGTGGGAGAAATGTGACGAGAGATGAATAATTGCCGAAACTAAGGACTCGATCGCGACACACCATAGTGTGAAGAGAAAGTACGTTTTTCTCGCTCGCGGCGCGAGCCGTTGGCTCGCTCGCAATCCTCTACACTTCAATTACTTCATCAGCGCAGAAGCTGAATAATTTCTTTGCCTCATAAAACCGCATGAATCCGAGGGACGGATTCATGTTAACGCTGATCTGCTGTCTACATCACCCTAAATTTTGGGTATTAATATCAAGTTAATCTACTAATATTCATCGTCGAAGAAAGGAAGAAAGAAGATTTGTATGCGTAGTATGTGTGAGTTAACGTTCCTCTGTTTATTTGTAAAGTACATGTACTAATATATGGTCTATTTTTTAATCGTAATCCACGACCCATTTGTTGATATTTATTAATACACTTATTTATTTCCTTTAATATAAATAAGTATCATTTATTTATTTCCCAGTCATCTTACCGATTTTACCCTACATACTGTATGTCGTCGTCTCTACGAAGGATTGTCTTGGGCAGGGCCGATTTAATTCAGTTTTTAGGCAGGACAGCTTCAAGGGAGAGCCTTGTATTTTTATCATCGCAAAATGTGTAACATCTTAAAAACTAAAAGGTTATTGCATAAAAACGTGTTTAAAATAACACGTATATAAAAAAGACCATTTTCGGCACCTATAAAGTGGAGCGAAAATAGAGTTTTCCGAGCGTCAGAAATAAAGTGGAGCAAAAATGAGTATTTTCGATCCCTTTTTTTTATTTTTGCTCTATTTCCTTAAATAAATAATAAATAATAAATAATAAAGCTTAATAAAACTTCAAATTTTTAAGAACTTTGAAAAAATAGTCAATTCACTTTGTAGGCGACAAAAGATGGTTTTCTTTATGCACTTTTTATAAAAAATACGGTGAACAATAAGGGGCGAATGGGCTTTTGCAGACTCGGATAATGATTTGAGCACTCGTGTTCGTCTAGGATAAATATATATGTATATATATATATATATATATATATATATATATATATATATATATATATATATATATATATATATATATATATATATATATATATATATATATATATATACATTAGAGGATTCTTCAAATGCAACAATTGATTGTGCAAGCGTAATATTTAAACTTCTTTATATGTTATCAAAAGCAAAAATATAAATGTGGACGGTTTAGTTCATCTATTTTCAAAAGTTATTGGTAGCAGATTTTGTAGTGTACATTGATATAATAGCGTAAGTGCAAAACTTTATATTAATATTAATTATGTTTAGAAAAAGACAATGGGTCTTTAAAAAAACATTTTAATTACATCGAACTTTTATTCCAGAATATCACAATTTTCGATCACGAAATTTTATGAAGGTTTGGAAGATATCTTGTGGTATATAGAAATAAAGACTTTGACCAGAAATGGTTAAGAAACGCATTGTATCTCAGGATATGGACAATATTAGTCACTCTGACCAGTAAAAGTCTTTATTTTTCGGCATCAAAAGAGACCTTCCAAAGCTTCATCGAAAGGAGCATACCTATTTGTGACCCGGAGATTTGATGCTCCTCTTATATCAAAAGCATTCAGTGTAGCTAAATTCCATGCATTTACTATTAATTTTCAAATACATGTATTTCAACAAAGATGAATGAATATTTCCTTATAGGTAACAAATTGAGATTTGGATTGGTAAAGACGTAATGTTCGAGATAAACAACAAGTAAGTTAATATAATTTCATACATCTAATTTAAATAAAGTTTTGCAGACTCAATTAGAGTATTAAATTACGTTTAATTGGATTAATATACTCATCCGATGAAGAAAAGTAACAACTTTAAAGTAAGACTTTTACTTCAGTGACTGTGTTTTCATACTTTTCAAATGAAAATTTGAGAGAGTAGGTGATTTATTAATTATACATGGCTATTAACTTACGAATGACAATTGGCAAATATTAATAAGAAAATCGTACTTTTTTTATTCTGTAAATATTAGTAAAACTATTAGGTGAATAACTTAACGTTAAGTTGTTCAAATAGCAGGCAAACTTTGTATTGTATACCAGTCTTATCATATTTGACTCATTTTATTCATTACCTAATATTCCTGCAAACATAAATAAGGTGCGTATATCCATAATAATGTTTATTAGCTGTAACTTTGTAGGTTCATTGGTTTTTTGTAATTTTTATATCGCTAAGTCCCCCTGAAATATTTCAAAGAACAAAATAGGATCTTCAGAATTAAAATCGTATAGAATATAAAAAAGTCTCCAGTGTTTTGTCGAATCTTGCTCTAATAATAACTCTAGAAATAATAACAAAAGGTATAAATAATTACATCAATAAATTCAATTTGTGGACGAGATTTTTGTATTTAATAAATTTTATATATTTACAAACTTTGCGTAGTTACTGCGTTAAAAATTTTAAAAGGAGAAACTTCTTGAAGAAGGTTCTTGTTAGTATTTATATTCTTGTTCAAAATATGGTTCATATAAATTGTTTATTTATTGTTTATTGTTTGTTACTTTAGGTAAATTGCTTCTTATAAATACGCGTCAATTGACTGAAATTCTCAGATATTTTTAAGCTATATAAGACTGCACGCATGTCAACTTTTTGCCTTCATTCTATTAAATATAATATAACAGAATATATTTGTTACAGCATAATAATATTTAAATAATAGAACTCGATAGAAATATATTAAGTTTTTAGAAAAACCGACTGACCTGATAATAAGATACATAAAAACTTATAAAGCTTTTGTTATTAATTCTTTTTTAATCAAGGTGCACGAGCCTTTGATAATTTTCTAAGAATGATCATAATACAAGTTCGAGCCTTTATGCACACTATTATCTTTGTGGAAATCAGATTGCCACTAGAAACTAGCCGCGTTCTAGAGCTCGCAGATATAACAGAATTTTTCTACTGAATTATTATTTAAATTTATTCTTTTTCGTTATACCTAATCATTTTCTTTCCTGTAGCTATAATTAATTAGTCAACATAAATAAATTAATCAATAAGTTTATTGCAAAACCTTATTTTTGCATATTTTTATCAGGAGTAGTTACTAAGTTTACAATTACTGCAAAAATAATTACAAGTAAGCCGTTATAGCACAATTTAACATAATCTATACTCCTTGATAAAGATTATTAAAGAAAAAGCTACTTCTCTAGTAATTAATCAAGATAAAGAAATTAGATATATATAATTTTCTATGATCATTGTCTCGTTTAAATATTAGCCGGATATTACGCTTGCGAGATCCATGAAAAAATAAAGTCGTTTTCACTGTTATATTTTTATTGCTTTATATTGTTTTCCCAGTAATAAACTCAGCTGAAAAAGATTAGGAATACTCAATTTTACATGATATTTATGTCGTTAAAATATTAACGGGATATTATGCTTATTAGATCGATGAAAAATAAACCTTTTGTTATTATTTATTTTTTAATCAAGGTGCACGAGTAAAGCGCCGAGGCAAAGTATGCCATAGGCACACCTAGCCCTTATTTCTTAAATAATTAAAAACGCCTCATACACAACTGTAAGAAGATAAGATTTATTCAATATACAATTTTATTATGCATTTTAATTTTGAATTTTTGATTTTGTCGGGTTTGTTCGTCTCGCTTTCTCTTCACCATCGAGACTGCGTGTTTCATGAGATCCGAAACCCCTCGCCAAAGCGTGACTTCCGCCGACCTAACCAACCATTGACCATATCCATGTTACACGATGGAATTTTCAAATCATTCGAATCAGAATTAATCCACGTCGAGTGTACACTAACATTCTTGTTTCATAATACGCTGCGTCGTGAACAGTGTTGTGTGCGCGTGTTCGGTCCGTATTTTGTATAGTTATATAATAACGATTTCATTTAAAAATCAAAGATGTAGTAAGGTTTTTATACGTTTAGACTTATGTGAATTGTGCCTGCCCCGCTATTTAGAACGCTGTGAAACACGGACCAATCACCCGGACACAACACAGGACACGACGTAGCACATTACATAGTTAAACTCGAAGGTGGGTCGAAATGACGATGAGAATGATAAAAAATCGTAAAACTTTTGACTACACTTCTTTTATGTTTATAGTTTTATGATCATTTTGAGACCTGCTGGATGTCTACTGAGTGATAGTAATGGACTGTTAAAACAATTGAAAATCAAGGTTATTGGTAGAACTTGATGAAATAAAGGAATATTGACTATTTTCTAGTAGTCACTTTTTTCCCGCTAATCATTTTTGCTGGCAAAAAGTGTAATTTTGGTCTCGCTTTTTAGGGAAAAAAGGGCATAAAATAATTTACATTATCGGTAGCATACCTAATGGACACTTTAATGAGTTTTTCTTGAAAATTACTTTTCTCAAAAAATTCCTTGCGCAACCCATGTCCAGATATATTCTTGAAACTTTCAGGAAATATAATTAAAGTATTCAGAAAAAAGTTAATATTCTATTTTGCGGTTTTCTGATGTTAAATATTTTATTCACCAATTGTTAGTGTTAAAACACGTAGTTTATTTTATAAATTTTGAAAGTTCAAGAAAGGATTTATTTATTTCAGGCTATGAATTGAGTCTTTACAGTTTAATAATATTAACTTTCGTCAATCATCCAAGTTAAGCAGCGTTGGGCGCTGTTAGTACTTGGATTGGTGACCGCTCGAGAACCCCGTCCCAACAATGATGTTTTCGCAGATGGAGAACGAAAATTTAGGTATTTATTGGGGGTAAGAAAGGTGCCTAAGTTTGACCTTCCTATCGGCTGATTTCTGGCGTGGGTTTTCTTGGTTTGTCAAGTTTTCTCCACGTCACAGGGTATATAGCCCTGGGTGAATGCGGGACTTCAGTGGGGTATAACTGGTTGGGGCTAGGATCAAACACTCCCACACATAGGTGGGATTATAAATACCTCCCACACATAAATTAACACGGGGTTTAACATCACCTTAATTATTTACATACTTCTACGTTCAAAATACAAATCAACCGTATTGAATTAATACATAGAAACAAAATTTTATTGAAAAAAGTTTATAATTTGAATCAGAAATAAGTGAAATTAGGGTGGCTATGTATTGGGACAGTAGTGTCCAGGTATCGGGACGTATGATTTTGGCGTAGCCAGGTACTAGTACATTTGACTAAAATACATTTGTATGAATTACTCGGATTACAAGACGTATATCGATAATTTAAAAATTGGATTCGATAGACAATTAAATTCTCTTTGAGATGGTTATATGACTTTTTACTGGCAGTGTTAATGTTAGTGTTAGAATTTAATAAATAAGCTCGGCTTCTACAAAGCATCCAGATAATGGTACCTTTACCTTAATCGTTTGTGTTTTAAAACGTTTTTTTATTTTTATATTTTCTTTTTAAAATTTTTTTTTATTGTTTATTTCTTGGATATTACGTGGCGAATTTTGACAAATCAAACATTGAAAACAATTTTAGTCAATAATTATAGTATTACAAATTGTATTATTATCAATTAAAAAAGTTTAATTGATATGCAAAAAATATTTAATTTATTATACAATTTAAATATTTTTTCATATTCTTCATATTACATGAATTCCAAATTTACGATGATTGTCTAGCGATTATATCGATAGGTTCGGCGTTGTTATTTATAAAGCAATAATTCGATAATGTAAGCGATGCGAAATATGATGTATTTTATTGATTGTGGTAATCTTTGAAAACTAATAAATTTTAGATATTCTATACTCTCATCACCGAAGAAACTTGGTAGCAAAGTAAAATAGCAAATTAAGATGCAAGGCCGAATATTTTTTTTTGCTTTTATTTAAAAAGCAGTTTTTTCTATGATAACTAAAAGATTTTCTAATCTGGTGCAAAAAAAGTTACTATATTTAGTATTTTGTCATTTTTAACATTTACCAATCAATATAGCAATTTTTACATATACACTATTCAATACTAGTTATTTGCGCCAGCTTTGTTCACTATTAGTCCAATTGTATTTCTCCCAATGTCCCTGTTTGATTCGTATATGAACTGATGAATCCGTATAAGTCAGTATAATAACTGTATTATTATATCTAGAGTTCATCCCAGATTGAGTCCCATACAGATGAAATAGTATAAGTCAGTATGATTCTGTATACGACCACATTTTTCAATGCAATCCATCTCTGATTGATTTATATATGAACTGATATAACTGTATAAGTAAGTATCATTCCGGATATAACCGTATTATTTCACCTGCTGAATGTCCGAATGGATTCGGATAATACCGTATAAAACCGAATTCAAAATCCGGATATAACCGTATAGGTTCATTTTTCAATTCGGTCTTATCCGGTCTCATAAGTTTCATTAACCAGGGACCTCTTTATCTTAACATTTGACAAAAATTTAAACATAATCTAAACACTCTCACTAGAGCATCCCCAAATGAGCTTTTTATTATTTTTGGACAAGACATTTCTTTTCTTAAAGTTGAACAATAGACGAAGGAATCCTTTTCAGATTTACTAAAAAAATTATAGAAAAATAAATAAATAAATTATTAATTATTTATTTATTAAAAATTATAAATCGGACTGAAAATTGTATTGGTGTCCTTTTTCCGACATATACTTTCATATAAAAAATTGATGAAAACCTCTGTGAACCCTCTGCACAGCTTCATTCCAAAATCCCCTCGAATGGCTAATTTTATAAACGTAGCAATAAACGTAGCAACGTACGAAAAAAAATAGATTACGATACATAAGTAATTACGCTATTCAGTGCACCAAAAAATACTGATATTCAAAGGTTTGGCGACTATTTCTTCGCGAGAACGAGCCAACTGCGCGCCCGCCCATACGCATGGAAACGAAATCGTCCGCGAGCGCGTAAACGTCGCTCGTTATACGCGTGGCAGAGTGAGCAGCTCCGATCCGCGGCAGCAATCCCGCTTCGTTCTTTTTTTTTCGAGCTCGCTGCTCGCGCACGTACGTTTTGTACAGTGAGTGGTGAGAGAGAAGCGAGTGACCTGTGCTGTGTAGAGTTTTCGTGATGCGAGCGGGCAAAAATTAGAATTACGGGATTTCGCGCTGCGTTTGATGCGAAGTTTGCGAATTAATTGTTTGGGCGGATATCGCGCAGTATAAAAGGTGATTTGAAACGTTTACGAGTTGACGTGGGGGGTCCAATCGAGGATACGTCAACTGACGCTGAGCTTTTAAATGCGGATTTTTTTTCGGAGAGCTAGTTCGAGATTTGCTGAATCGAATTATTTGGTAAATATAGAAATATTCCACATGATAAATGGAAATATCACGTTTGAATTGAATTTGAAATTTTATCAGATTTCAAATATATTGAATTTTTTAAAAAAATCTCGAATTCGAATTTCAAAGTTATCTTATTATTTTCAGTTACTATTTTCGTTTCTATTCTATTTAAATTAATATGTAAAACTAAAACAAATACTAGAGATTAAAAAATAAAATTTGATTAGGAACAAGTTTTTCAATAGCTGCACTGCAATAAAGTACATGATGTAAATAGTAGAATGATTAAAGAAACTGAATCAAAATTTAAAACTATGAATTATTGTTAGTTATTACAAACGTTTCACCTGTTTGGAAAAATTCTTAGGTAACAAGCTTTACATACTATTGAGTAATTTTTCTAATGTAATTCTTTAAAGCATTACATTAAAATTTTAATTTATTACCTTAATGTAATGTCAATTCTCCAATAAATACGAATAAAATTAGTTAAAATATTAATTAACATTAAGATTAAGATATTATATTAAGAAACTATTTTAGGAATCTGCATAATTTTTTAATAGAGCACATTGTAACCCAAGGCTTAATACTTGTTGATCCTTTTAAATAATTAAACTTAAAATATTAATAAAATAATGTAATGCAATAATGAGATAACTGCGATTTTGAGGTCTCTTTCTATGCGCCAATGTTGCGTTTAGTTACTCCGTATGTAATTGATACTAGAATAAAATAGCTTACCGCAAAGACAAAATCAAATAAAACAATCTTGACACAACGAAACAAAATAATAAATAATTATAATATCACTTTAAACATTTTTTCATTAACGCCGCTAGTACAAAAAGCTTCTAAATACTTACCATTCCATGACTCTTAAGCTCTGGACCCTCCCCCAACGCACATGGCTCAGAAATCGCAAGTTGATCCGCTCGCCGTGTAATCTATGCGCTTTTAGCTCGCGTCGAAAGTCTGTGCAGAGCTCGCAATTTCGCCAGGTTCAGCGATTCGCTTCCCACCGTTATGGGGTTCGCTGCTGCTCGCATGCGCTTCGATGATATCGCGCGCACTCGGTTCTCGTTTCAGACGAACACTCTTGTGTACGGACATCCTCTCACTCTCTCTCACTCCCCTCTCTCTCTCTCTCTCCCTTTTTTACACGGACATTCTTTTGGGCAACAGTGCGATTGTACGCGGGGAATTCCCTTTATGGTGCACTTTCGCGGATTCGCGAATGGTTCGGGAGTAGTGATTGTTACGTTGCAGCGAGCGTGTGTGGAGATAAAAGGGAACGTGAAAAATTTCGCTCGTTTTGAGAGTGTGTGTGTGTTTTTGTAGGGGGTAGTTCTTCGGCTGTGCGAGCGGTGAAATAAATGCATTCGTATATTTTTTTGTGATTTGGAAATTATCAAAAGGTTTTCGGGTAGAAAGGAGCTTTTAATTTAAATATAATTTGAATACAAAAATTACAGATTATATTAAATATAAGAGGTGTCTATGTTAAGTTAGTTATAGCATTATAAATCAAATCAAGAGTTATTTTTATTTTAGATCATTATATAACAGGGTTCGAATTGTATATTATACTACATTACAGCATAAATAGCAGTGTGCAAAGCCAAGATTGTATCTGTTTGTAGATGTATCAAATTCAGAACTCTGATAAAACCATTTATCGAAAGGTGCCTCTGACTCCCAAAAAAACTTTTAATTTACAAAATATTTTTTTATACATATAATAGTAGTATCGAATCAGCTAAATTGTCTCTAATGTTAAACAGATGAAAATGTGAATATTATTACTGGAAAGAAAATTAATAGAAAAATTTGGCAAAAATCATGAAAAACACCAGCCACCTTATATATAATAAGCCGAGAATATCAATTCGCCCGTATAGTTGTATCCGGCTCGCTGTACGTACTCGTCTTTGGCTCGTACTAGCTCGCCTACGACTTGTACTACAAACGCACACTCGGTCAAAAAAAGCCCACTTCTCGCCCTTGGTAAACAATGTACTATTGTTATTTTGTATATCAGTTTATTTAATATTAATAAAATGTTAAAAGTTACACGTGGAAATGTCTCATTAATTCAAGCTTAGTATAGTTTACTTATTAAAGATTAAAGCTTAAAAGATGAATATTCTATATTAGCGAATGTACATCCTTTTCAAATTAAAACAGTGCATACTATAATATTGTCATGAAGACATAATAAACACTAATTTACAAAATGATTGTGTGAATTTTGTGATCATTCTCTGTGATCAGTTAAAAAAATGAAATAGCAATTTTTCGTAAATCTACCGAAAACCCGAGTAAAATTGATTTATATATAATTGTATATAACTTTATAGCACTGTGTGACCTAAGTCCGCATTTATGTCACGCCTATCCGTGACATAAGTAGTCCATTGATGTACCGTGCTTATCGCCCTCGCTGCGCTCGGGCGCTAACCACGCGGTGCGATAACGGACTCCTAAGGGCACGGATAGGCGTGACAGCGGACTTAGGGCAGGCAGTGCTATAAAATAGTATACGATACTCGTGTCATAAGAGGTCCTTTATAGCCCGAGCTAAGCTCGGGCGCTAATACACGCCGTGTTGTAAAGGACTGCTTAGGTCACACGTATCGTAATGTACTATTATAGCCCTGGGTGGCCTAAACCCGCACTGAAGTCACGTCTATTCGTGACTTAAGTAGTCCATTATTGCACCGTTCTTATCACATTTGCTACGCTTGGGCGCTAACTACGTGCCGTGCAATAATGGTTCACTTAAGTCACACGTAGCGTAATGTACCAGTATATAATCATATATTATTATAATTATATAATATTAGATATAGATTATATGGTTATATTTGGTTTTTGAATATAAGTAGAAAAACTATACGGGTTCCAGCGCAGTGCTGCAACCCGTATAGGGTTTTTGGATGCGCTAGAACCCGTATAGAGCCAAGTGCATTGTTTTCTAGGATGTTTGAACTATGTTTCCTGAAAGTTAGAGCTCAAAAGGTTTTGATAGAATAAAGTTACAGGGGTGTTAACTTGACGATTTTCGAAAAAGTACCTAATCTTCCAGAGTAAAGGACTGTATTATCTTTAGTTATACGTTATATGCAACGGATTTGAACGTACCAAAAAAGGAATTTAAGTTTTTGTCAAGACGAATAATTTCAGGCGTTATCGACCTAAATTAGTGTCGATTACGTAAAATGACAAACATAACCTAAAAATGATCCACGCGTGTGTACGTACCTCTCTGTCGTCCCAGAGCTTGTAGGGCCGCCAGTCGTCGAAGCCCGGCCGCCAGTACTCCACGGTGTACTCCTCGGTGTACTCCTGGCCCCGGCCGTGATCGTAGCGGCCCTGGGTCTCGATGGCCGTGATCAGGTGGTTCGAGCCCAGGTCCATCAGTAGCCACTCGCGCACGCCACTTTCGATCTGGCGCTTCGGACACCAGGCGCCACCGGCCGTCTCCTTGCGCAACCTGCGAACATCAAGGTCATTGTTCCGAGTTAACTTTCGCGCGTTACGATTGTGTATTGAAATGTTTACGTTTTAACCCCCCAAAGTAGACATCTATTTCTCGCTGAAAGAAGCATGTTCTTCTTTGTACGGTTTATATTGAAGAGGTTAAGGTGGTTCTAGGCGTAAAGAACAAACATTTTTTACTACAATTTAATCGCATACAATGATATGAAAGTCAATATATTATGAAATAAAGGGTTTTCGAGAAATGTAAGATATTATTAAGTATTGATAGCATACACATTTTCAGAATAACGATTGCTTTTAAACAAAAAAAGTTTTCTGGATTTATAAAACAAAATCTTTATTTTGGGTTTAACCCAGGCCTACCCCCTTAAGAATAAAAATTTGTATTTTTAATAGAAATTGACATTAACACTCGCCTACAAAGTACTTAGTTTAAAAGTTTAGCTGCACCGTTGACATATTTTTCATTCACAATGTTATGTAATAGATAAAAAATTAGCTTATATACGAAATCGAATTCTGCATATGATAACATTGCATACCATACTACCAGACCAAGTTCTTAGCTAAGTATTAAAAATAAGCATTTTAAATTGAATTTCACATTCAAAGCAACACGACGGTTTTAATTCTGGCTATTTCTCGTTTAAACAAAAGTTTATACATTCACTTTTCTAATTTCGAAACATAAAGCTTTGTTCATAGAATCTTTTTATGTAAAGTCATGCTAATGTTTCTCCACAATTAAAATGCGCAAAGGTGAAATTTAAGATTTATGGCACAATTGCTTTAAAGCCAGTTTTCATAATATAACTTTTTAAAAATACAGAGAACTCCACTTTCTCCAGTTCTCAGTCTCCGCGTGTACATCTGCTTCTCTAAATTAAATTTCTTTTTTTCATTTCGTCCAGCAAGCCGGAAAATCTCCGAGCAAAATTTTGTGCGGGCACACCGCGAAAAAGCTATAACGAAAAAACACGCGTCTGGCCGACCCAAAACACGCAAACTTCAGCTTTGCCGCGAATCCCGCGCAAATTGCGTTAAGCAATTCTTCAACGTAATGATATTGACGCCCGAGCAAACAGCGCGATGCACCGACTCCACGATATACATGACGAAGATGTAATTTTCGAAATAGGCGTCCAATCGGGTAATTGATTTTGAGGGAGCGCACGCGCGTACACATACTCGAGAACGTTTGATGTCGCGAGAGCTTTTTCTGTCTCCCTCTCCCTTGCGAACCTACTCTAGGAGGATGAGTCGATGATGGATGGGGAAAGCTGCAAAGAAAGAAGTTACAGGGTGTAAAAAAGGAAGGCTCGTATGTGGGAGCTCAAAGAGCTGAGATCCAAAGGAGCGGGGGACGAATGTTTCATATGGACGATGCGCAATGAAATATTAAGTCGATTTAAAGTCTATATTTTGTATTTGCATCTAAAAATTTTAAATCTGTTCTCTTCCTTTCTATTTCTGATTCGGAATATTTGTAATATTTTGTATCATATTATATATAGCACGAAAGAAAATATTTCACAATATTTTACGTAGTCGGCTTGAACAAACTATTAAAACAGCCTTTCAAATATAATATTACTTGACATATTTTTATTTATATAAATATTAATATGTAAAAATAACAATATTTTTTAATATGCAATGCTAACCTAACTCATAAATTTGCATTGTTTTTAGAGTAAACTACATTTAGCAACTTCATCGGAATACTTCATACTTCATAGTTCTAACAAATTAAGAGAAAAAATAGAACTCCGGTGAAGAGATTCTAACAAATTAAGAGAAAAAATAGAACTCCGGTGAAGAGATTCTAACAAATTAAGAGAAAAAATAGAACTCCGGTGAAGAGATAGAAAAATCTCTGAACGACTCAAACGTATTGCGAATATTTCATCTTCTCTGCATCACTCCCTCTTTATTGAATACAGTCGTTTCTCTGGGGCGTGGAATTGCATTAGCCGCTCGGTAAAGTTAGCCGCACAACTACTGTTATACTCACCGTGGAAGCAAATGCTTTTTCGTTCGCAATCACCGCGGGTCAATCGAACTTCGCACGCCATAGTGCCCCATACCGATATTATACGCACATGTATCTACAACGCGCATAATCTTCGGCATGTCGCGCGCACGCGAGTCGTGAAATTAAATGGACTCCGGACGCGTCGAAAATGTAAATAAAAAAGAACGCGGAGAGCGCGGGTCAATTTTCTGATTTGGTGCGTATGAGTATGTATTGCGTGTGCATGAGCTTCTCACTGCATGTGTGTACGCGTGGGCGCGTTTACGAGCACGACGACGAGTACAAAAAAAGCAATGGACGAGAAATGGGGATTGGTTATATGTGCACTCGACTGGCTGTGCTAACTTTGGCCGATCCGTAAAATTGAAACGCAGAGTATTGCTTCCTCAAAGAGGAAGTTTTGTGATAGTAAAAAAAAAGTTTTTCCAAAAAAAAAATAATCGAAAAACACTATTTTTAGAAAATGTCCGTATGAATGTGTGTATGTGTATGTATGTGTATGTGTGTGTGTGCGTGTGTGTGTGTGCGTATGTGTGTGTGTGAGCGTGTGTGTGAGCGTGTACGTGAACGTGTGCGTGTGCGTATGCGTGTGCGCGTACACGGGCGCGTGTGTGTGTGGGTGTGCGTGTGAATTCGAGGTTATATTTTTTCTCAAAAAATTTCTGATTGCTTATTGCTCGAGTATTATACGGTAATTTTTTAACAATGAATGCTTATTTTTTTCGTCTTTTAATGAAGATTTTAAATCAAAAAGTATTTTCAAGATTCAACGAATCAATTTTGTTTTATAATGATTTTTCATTTTTTATGGTATTTTCTTTTTAAAAAAATATTTGATCGTAGATTTCTTGCCTATTAGGCGGTAATGTTTGACCAACCAAAGCTTATTTTATACGTTTTTTTATGAAGATTTGAAATCAAGAAGAATTTTAAAGGTTTATCGATTGATATTGATTTGGAAAGTTTTTTCACTTTTATGATATCCATGTTTTTAAAAAAAATAATTGCTTTTTTCTTCAGTATTATGCGGTATTTTTTGGTCATTTAAAGCTCTCTTTTATTTTTGGATAAAGTTTGAAACAAAAAGAAAATTAAGAATCATTTATTCGTTTATGTTTTATACCACTTTTACATTTTTATGATATTTTTGTGATTAATGAATAAATTGTTCATAAAATCGAAGAAAGTTACAAAAATATGAAAAAAATTTATTTGTAAAGATAGTATACATTATATTTATAAATAAAAGTTAATGAACAATTATACTGTTACAAAATTTATTATTGACAATTGAAAAAAATGTAACTTACTATGCAATAACTTTTTTAGTTTTTACACAATTTAAATATTTTTTCATAATTTATGCTATACTTTTGAATAGGTTCAAACAATATTTTATTTATATCAGACCATAAATTGAGTTTAAACATAGTAAAAAATATTAACTTTCATTCATTCATTGTTAAAATTTTTCTTGAATTATTTAAAATAGATTGTGTCTAATAGGTGTGAGTAAAAAAACATTTTTGAACCTCTGTTTTTATCACAAAAATATGCGTTTACTCCAATAACTTGTAAAAAAAATTATTTAATAGTTTCAAAATAAGAGAAGACTGTAGAGCATTCTATAGCATTTAGAGCAATAACTTTTTTAGTTTTTACACAATTTAAATATTTTTTCATAATTTATGCTATACTTTTGAATAGGTTCAAACAATATTTTATTTATATCAGACCATAAATTGAGTTTAAACATAGTAAAAAATATTAACTTTCATTCATTCATTGTTAAAATTTTTCTTGAATTATTTAAAATAGATTGTGTCTAATAGGTGTGAGTAAAAAAACATTTTTGAACCTCTGTTTTTATCACAAAAATATGCGTTTACTCCAATAACTTGTAAAAAAAATTATTTAATAGTTTCAAAATAAGAGAAGACTGTAGAGCATTTTATAGTTAATTGATATATTTTTTATGTTTTCTTTTCCAATTCTTTTTTTTTTTTTTTTTTTCAAACGTCGCCATATTTGTGCTCCCATGTGGTGCTAATTGACGACTGGGGTCTGCTGTGTGTTTTTTAAACAAAGCACATGTAATTTTTACAGTGGTGCTTGTATCAATCGGAAGAGACTAGGATTCGAACCCGGGTCACCTTGTTTTTCTTTTACCACAGTATTAAATAGGATGAATAATTTCATATTGGTACAATTTATAAAGTTTGAGGAAGCTAAGTGGCAGTGAATTGGCAGCGGTTTTTATTTCTTGTTGCCATAAGTTTGATTTTGCTTTTTGGTTCAAATTTTGTTTGAAGAATTCGAATATAGATGGTATCTTATGTGTGCTACAGGTTATCTTAGTGATTTCAGGTTGTAAATTAATAAGCTACAAACTTTTTATACTAAAATCTGAAATTTCAAACATAATATTTGTTATATAATCAGTTTATTTATTATTATATACTGCATACGCATTTTAGAGAAATTACAAAAGTTTATTTGACTGCATGATTTTGATAATTATTCAAAATTATATTAAGTTTTTGTTTCGAGCATGAGTTTAATTTCGAGCAAATAAACTAGGTTGCTTTTATGCCGAATACGATATTAATTTTCTGAAATAGTACACATTAATAAATACTAACGTTATAAGTGTAATTGAATTAGTTATCGAATGCAAAGAGACTTGGACTAATTTAGAACAAGATATAATTTTGAAATTATGTAAGCAGTTATATACATGTATAACTAGATTTTAAATTCCTATTCATGAAAAGCTTAAAAACGTTTTTGATGTAAAATTGTAATTGTACTTTAAAGAATATTAAAGTGGTAATATCCACATAACCTTATATTACAAAACTTCCAATGAAAGAATTATTTTTTTATCAAGTATTTTCTAAGAAACACACACACACATACTCAACCCCCTCGTCACATACACACACACATCCACATACCCCCCTCTACATACACACATACCACATATACACACGCACACACGCACGCACGCAATAAAACATTTCTAATATATGCTTTTTGAAAACTTTTTTGTATCACATAAGCAATAGGTGAGGGAAAGCAGACGAAAAAATTTAAATCTATGAAGCTAAAATAGGGAAGATATCTCCCTACAAAATAACAATATACAGCTGATTATGCACAATTTTAATTTTTCCATATTTTAAGGTTTGTGCAACCCCTAATGCTCAACAAAACAGTTATCTCGGTTATATCCCACCAATTCCAATACACACTCTCGCAAGCAACCTCGCTTCCATTGACATATATATCGCTACCGGCAATAAAATTCCCTTTTCCTTGTCGGGTCGGCTGTCATCGCGAGCGCGTGCGCGTTTAACGGTCGCGCTCGATCGAACACACGCGAATCGGCATAAAAATTGATTGCTTGTTACGCGAGGATCGCGGCGAGCGTCCGAGCGAATGGTAAACTCCTCTGCTGATTGGGTGTCGTTTTGTTCCCCCGGCGTTTATAGCAGCGCGCGACGCGATGATCTCCCACTGCTGGCGATCCAATTTTTATATAACGATTGCGCCCCTCGTGCTATTCGATGCGGACGGATTGTCTTGTCCTGCGCTTGTTGTTTTTTTTCTATTGTTAGATGCGGCACGTGAGTCCATTAATTGATAGTTGAACGAAATGGTTTCTTGTTTAATTAAATGTTGCGTTTGCTTCGAAATCCTTTGAGTTTATGTTCAAGGTCGAAACATTGATTTTGTAAGTTTTATACAGAATTCTTTCAAAGTGTATTTTAAGGGAGGAAAACAACGATGGCTAAAAAAAAGGTTTTTTTCAAAACTGTTTCTTTAATGTAATAGAGCTTTTTATGAAATATATTCTTTACCTTTATAGTAGAGTACATGTCTTAAAATAAGTTTTTTGTAAATTTCATTAAAAAGTATCAACATCTATAAGTACAATGCTGATAACATGAAGGTCTTAAAAATAAATGGAGCAGACGGGAGAAGTAGTAACTCTCTAGCGGAAGTTTTTTAAAAGAAAAGTAAAAACGGTTTCTTATAAGTACAATAGCTTCAGTTAAGCTAAAGGTTTTTCCAAAAAATTGTTTCTATTTTACAAAATGGCAGACTTGTAAAGAGCTTATTTTTTCAGCATAAGAAAGGAAAAAGGTAATAAGAAAACCCCTACGCGTAACTGAAGATAATATTATTACAAAGCTCTCATAAAATTTTTAAGTTAATCGATTATAGTATATTAAGCCTCGCCTTGGGCTCGGGTGGCAAACACGTTTTATGGGGTCGCCACTTTACCTCCCATGGTGCGTATACTATTTTTCCTCCCACTAGTACCGAAAATACACATTTCTCTCCAGGCGCCCGGGAGGAAAAGTGGTACTTTCGGTGCTGGTGTGGGGAAAAAGAATTAGCTACAGATCCTCCCAGTTTACAAAAAGGACAGTCGAGAAAGTAGCGATTTGAATCGCTGAGCGTATCTGCATGAAACGTTTTGTAGTTCACAGCCCTTACAAAAATAAACTATACTGGTTGAACTGCTGACTCGAACTACTGCCCGAACTACTGCTCAAACTGCTGCCCGAACTACTGGCTAAAGTCACTACAGAGAAACTACTGCCAAGATTCACAATTTAACCGGTAGTTTGTCTACATTTTAGAAATAATAGAAAATTTGCAGTTACTTTTCATGTAGTACGGAGATAATAAAAGATTTGTAGTTGTTTTTCAGGCCAGTAGTTTTCGTGTAATTCGGAGATAATAAAAGATTTACAGTTGTTTTTTAGTATTTAATCAGTCGTTTTCGAGTATTCACAATCTTTTTGACCGATGGCAATAGTTTTTCTGTTATTGCGAAACTTTTCAAATTCCTATCTAAAGAATTTGTTTGATTTATAATGATCGTCACTGTTTGATATTGAAAACGAGATTTTATTAGGTAGCTCTAAGAATGTTTCAAATTACTTTTCAAAACCTTTCTTACATACTTTTGATATTGAAATAGAAAAACGTAATAATTTCTTTTATTGATTCTTTTATAACATTGATCCTTTAAATAAAATTTTTCTAATTGAGTCGTAATGATTGTGAGTGTTATGACTTACGATACTACAAAAGTTTTTATTTCTGAAAATTGAAAGAAAATAATTCTTTACTCCATTTTTCTTGGAGAATTAGCACACTATAATTGGTAAAGTTGTTTTAAATATTCAATTGGTTTATTCTAATTTATTAATTCTATCGATTCAGTAGGTATTTATTATTCAAATCTACTTTTGAGGTCACGGAAGCATATTTTTTATAATCTAAATAACACTTTTTAGTTTTGACACATTGATATATTGTAAAATACTTAGAGAATGATTGATAATTTTGTGTGTAAAAGTTATAAACATTTATTTTAATTAAATATATAAATCTTTAGGTATGTTCTTACATTGCATTGCTTACTTATTCTACTATTATATATGTATATTAAAAGCGAAATTAACTATAACATATAAGAAATTTTCAACCGAATTATATTATTGCGCCAATCAATCCCATAAGAGTAGGTAATGTAGCGCAAACATTTCTTAGTATATATTGATAAACATTTATATTTTATACCTAATAAATTTACATAAAACTTCTTGAATACTAAAGTAAACAATCATATTTAGCTAGTGTTTTGCATACTATTATATTTATGATATATTAAAGTTACATTTATTGTTTAAAAATAATTAATACTTAGTACCAGTAAAATTAGTAGGAGGAGAATAGTGATAAGTTATGGAGTTATTTATGTAAATCTACCGATTCTCTAAAAGTACGAAAGTATATGTCGAACAATAAATGGCAAATTAATATACTGACTATGATATGAAGCATGATATCGAATTAAAAAGAGAGTGAAAAACTGTGTTGATACCTGAAAAACGTGAAATTGATGACCTCAGAATTGGCGAGAAAATGTATGAATATAAAGAGCGCAGATGTGTATCAGTGATATTGAACGAGCACGGTTATAAATAGCCTTTTCGACAGAAGCAGAGACAGAAGCAAGTAGATGATTGATTGTGCGCGGAGAAAATGCGAGAGTGTAACGTATGATTGTGAGGGTGGAAGGATTTGAAAGTCGAATTGGAGCAAACAGAGTGCATGAATATGTTCACGTAGAGTTGAAGTAGACAGCTGAAAGAGCACTACCATCTGTATAACCAATTTGTTTTTTCTTAGGTATGTCATTCATCGTATTTAATATAATTTAATTTTCTAATTATTATTTGTAAAACTATTCATTAGATATATATATATATATATATAACATTTACTTAAAATTTGTGGATAAATAATAATTTTAGAAGTAGTTTAGGAATCATTTTAAATACTTATATTATAATTGGTTTAATTTAAGAATTATGTTATTATTTAGTATCATTATAAAAATATTGGATTGTATTAAACATAAATAATGCTACATTGATTTACAAGTTTTTGTATATACTGCAATTTGACACAACCCATTTAATTATTAAATAAATAAATAACATAAATAAATAAATAAATAAATAAAAAAGTAAATATTATTCTATCAATATTCAGGATTGATGATTTCACAAGTAATATATAAATTGGAATTAATTTTTATGATTGATATATGATTGAGAACAAGAGCTTTTTCGGCTGACAAACAATCTGTTAAAAAAAACATTGTAATACCATATTCGTACTTTTTGTAGTCCAGCAAAGCGTTATATTTATTTAACGTTAAATTTTAAATGTCAACAAAGAATAATCTTTATTCAATAAAAGATAAAAGAAAAATATTTAATGGAACTTGTATTTAATTACTTCGAGTATTAAATTAAAATTTGCTGTTATTTTATTGGCACTTAAATATCCAAACATAAAATTAATCGTTCCAGTTTGAAATCATCTGTTCGAATCAGTATGAAGAAGTTTTCAATATCTATCTTTTTGAAATTATTGAAATTAATAAAGTTATTCCATTTTGAAAGAAGTTAAATATGACGCATAACTATATGTATAGATAAATTATAAATAACTTAGAAATTGAAATGATTCAAAGGTAATAACATGAAATAATCTATAAATAAAAAATATATTATCAACATTTATTTCTATTGCGAAAAGTTTTAATCAAAAACTTACAATCTTTTACACCGTAAGTTTTTGTATATATTCGTATGCTATATCTACATTAATACAGAGATCATAATCGGTGCAAGTCTAATATTTTGTCTATATCTTCTATTCTTGACGAACAAAATAATAGTAAAAATGTATTATAATTTTTAAATAATTTTTATCATCTCAAAATGTTAAAATTTAGATTGCATCTTCGTTTATTAAAGAAACGAATTACATTGTTTTACATATAATAATTAAAAAAAAATTACAATATTTGTTGGAAGATCAATATTTTATAAATAATTAAATATATAAATAAAAGCGCTGCCAAATCATATGGCACATAGCTTCCTTAAATCTTATCAATAGTTCCAATGTGAAATTATTTGTTCTATTTAATTCTGTGGTGAAAAGTCAAGTTTTAATTTGTAAAACAATTGAGTTTATGAACAACAAATTTATTAATTTATTACAGAAATATCATAAAACTGAAAAAACAAATCAATTATTCCTAAAAATTATTTTTGATTTTAAACTGTCGTTAAAAAATGAGCCCCGGTACATTAATTTTGACCATGTATATTCAGAGTATTGCTGATCCACATCGATACATACACACACACGCGCACACACACACATCCATACAGACATTCTCTAAAAATAGTATATTTTGATTCCTAATGTATCAAAACATGTTTCTATAATGTTTTTAGCAAAACTTTTTTTTACCATCACAAAGTTTCCTCTATGAAGAAGCCAAACGAAAAAAAGAGCTTTGATTGGTCAAAAGTGACCGTCTAATGACCAAGAATTAGCGATGAAAAATTTATAGAATAATAAATAAATATCATAAAAATGAAAAAATGTTATAAATAAAAAAAAATCGATAAATCTTAAAAAATCCTTGTGATTCTAAATCTTTGTCAAAAACTGAAAAAATGAGCTTTGAATAGTAAAAAATGTAGGCAGGCACACACACGTATTCGAGTATTCAAAGTTTTAACGTGCTAGGAAACTAAAATAATCTCAAAAGCAGGTTCTTTTACAATTATTATATTCTAATCAACAAGATTTAGTTTCAAATTCAATTTTTTATGATGCTTTGTCCTTATACATTTTTTTCCGAGTAAGAGTTATGATATTTGGATTTTTTAATAAAGCGTCAATATAACATGGATTTTGCAATAATTTGTTTCATGTTCATTACAAAATTTTGATTCAGGAGGTGAAATTACATGTAACAAACCAAGATATAATGAAAACTTAATATCGTTTAAAAATATATCTCTGTGTTTGAGAATAATTATTACGAGTACAATGTTTTTATGGTGCTCATGACCTACTTTATTCAGCATAAAACAGGAATATATTAAAACTTCTACATTTAAATCAATCATATTATTGTAATTTTGTAATGATTACTTAAAAGTCTGATACATTGATATGTAAAATTCAATTATATACATGACAGACTTTAACAATTACCAAAAGCTAAATGTTTTCGTTCAAGACGATTTAGCTTGTTACAAATAAATAAAACACAATATAATTAATTGTCCTAAGCCTGAATATGACATACGCGATATATCCCATATCACACAACGAAATAATTTACTTTTTATACGAAACCCATTCCGAATACCGAACAAAAAATCATTCCACTCACTACCCAAACGTTAAAAAAAATTCTCGTCCACATTTCATCTCGCAATGTACTACGCGCACACTCTTTAAAAAAAAACAACAACAAACCCTTGCGTACCTCTTCTCTCGTCGCACACGCGCGACGACGTCGACGACGCGCAAATGATGAAGTCCCGCCGCCGCCTTGATTTATTCCCCCGATATACGCGGCGCGCGGAAAAGTGCTCGATGGCCCGATAAAAGCCCCGGCGAAATAGAGATACAGAGAGAGAAAAAGTGGTGCGAGTGGCGTATCGGTCGGGCCGCGCCAGAGTGATGAGGACCGGACTGACGCTGACGCAGATCGAGAGAGCCGCGTATCTGGGGATCTGTCTTCGCGTTGCCGCGCTGTGTAAGGTGGAGAGTAGATGGAAATGTCGAGCGATTCGCGGGAATTATTCGCGCCGCGGCGCTTCTGGCTTCCGTCGATGAGCATCGGGTGCGCTGAAAGAGAAATGTCTCTGCTGCGAGTGAATTGATGCATTTGAAATATTATGAACTACACGTTGCATTCTGGATCGGATTGCTTGAATGTTATGGCAAATTGCAAGGCACTGACGAAATGTGAGGTCAGGTTTAAGATTTTCAGTCGCAATGTAGTAATTATGGAAGAATATTCAGTTCGGAGCATTTTAAAATAGCCGACTTAACAGTTAAAGAATCGTGTTAGGTATAAGGAAGCTCTTTTTTCAGTGTGGAAAGCAGATGGAATGGAGCACAGAAATATCAAAGAATGGAAGATATAGACTGAATATTAGACTCATAACGTAGATATAGCATATGAATGTATACAAACAATTACAGTGTTTATGTATAGCTTATTTAATTCAATTATGCAGTACAATGATTTATTCTTTTACACTAATAACTTTACAACTTATAAAGTTGCAAACAACAATTTTGACATTACATTGTACATTATCGCAAAAATTACCTAGGATAGATAAAAGAATATTCTGAGTAAATAAATGGGATATTCACATTTTTTAAATAAAAATTGTTAAATAACAACTATTGTTCTCCGCTTTTTTTGACAAATCGCCATTCAGATTCAAAAGATCAAGATATTTATATAAAAAATAAGTTAACATGTAAGCAAGATGTATCTGATCCCCAAACTAGTTTAAGACTAGTTAACATTTTGATATGAACTCAAAACAAATTAAAGCTCAAATAAAATGAATAAAAAATAAATAAATAACGCACAATAATAAATATTCCAGTAGTATAACAAGCAATAGTTACGCGATAACAAATTTAATCCCGAAAACATAAAGCAAATAATATGCATCCTGACTAGACACGCACGATATAAATCGAGTCTCAAAGTATACAGTGCATAGTTTACACTTTAAATCACGCGCGCGAAACTTATATATGCGCAGCTATGCTCCACTTACACCCAAGCCTTAATATGTTTTCCCGTTCAAATACACCGGGCTATAAGCATATCCAGCTACTTGATTTACACGCGGAAATGCGCTTAAACCATGGACAAAGTCGTTCAATGCACGCGCTCACACGCACGCGCCTATATCTCCGGGCTCACAGTATTTTCGCACCTGTAAGCACGAGATTGCATTGTAAATTTACAGGATTTTCGACGATATTTTTTGTTCAGCGTATGTATTCTGGAATGATTTCATCTAATATTTGTTGTCAGTTTATAACCTAAATATTGTTGAAAAGAGAAGACAAAATATAGATAAAAAAAAAATAATAATAAAATAGTAATAAATAATCTTATTCGTATTTTATATGACAGCCGTATGCTATTTTTTATATCAATTTTCAAAAATTAGTTCATAAAAAATAAAAAAGATTTTATATCTTCTATACTATGTACATTGCAATTAATAAATAAAATATTATCATTACCATCAAGATTTTAAAGTAAAGTATACGTAAAGAGCTCTTTAAAAATATGGAATTTATGATTTAGCAAATTTACTCTTCACTAAAGAGAAATCATTAATTAACAAAAATTAAGAAGTAATACCATTTAGGCTCCTTAAGGGGACCAACCTGAGTTAAACTCGAAAAATGATTTTATGAACCAATAAAATTTTTTCCTTTACAAGCAACATCCTGAAAAGAACATTTTTATTAGATTGTGAATAAAAATTTATTTTTTCATATTTAACTCAGGCTTGTCCCCTTAAGGAAATTCTAAACCCGCCACTGACGGACAATTATATATCTCTCTGAAACGGTGTTGTCCTATTTAAAAACATAAACTTTCCTGATATTTTCTTAAAACGTACACTAACTATAATATGTTTTTCTGAGTAACTAGTAAAGTAAATGAAATAGTACATTATGTAACAAGGGTAAAAATTCGAATTTCGTTCCCGCGGGGGAGTTTAGAGCCCGAGCGAGCGAAGCGAAGCGAGGGCAGCATCACCCGAGGGAAAAATCGACTTTTTTCTCGAGTTACATATAGTACTTTAAGCCCATCTCAACTGTGGCCACTTTTTGACTTGGAAAGCGGGACTAATGGACTATTAAAAGACGATATTGTTAAAAGACAGTCGAAAATCAGGGTTATTGGTAGAACTTGATGAAATAAAGGAATTTGGGCTAGTTTCTAGTGAAGTAACTTGTTTCCCGCTAATCATTTTTGCGGGCAAAAAGTGTAATTTTGGTCTCGCTTTTGAAGAAAAAAAGTGGTCATTTTCGTTCAGATGGGCATAAATATTTTTTGTTACAGATTACTTTTTTTATTTTAATTTGTAAATCTTAATAACTATTAAGCTTTTTATATTATTTTTACTTTTTAGAAAATGAGGGTATGGTACTGGAGTATGGTATATGAAATTATTTTTTATTTAAGGTGATTCACGGCTAGTAGTGTAAGTATCGCAGGTATTGACATAGAGCAAAGAAAATAAAAATTTTCGTAATAGATACGCAAATGTTCACTAAAATACATAAGAATTTAAAAAAAAATAATATTTCATAAAAATGGTGAGCATTTAAATAAAGATATGATTTTTTTTGAGATATTTACATCACGTGGAAAATTCAAGTGAAAGTAGTGCAGTCAATATGAAAATTGTATAAAAATATGTAATTCGAAACTTAAATAAAGTATCAATAATTCCTCCACATGAATAAAATGTGTTCTACTGCTAGCCATATTGAAAAAACCGCTGCCAACTGCTTTAGCAGGATGATTTCTTAAAGAGAGCCTCTTACTTCATCTTGATTTATTGGTCCTAAAAATTGCCTTTGATAATTTCCCAAGAAGATCATAATACAAGTTCGAGCCTTTATGCAAATTATCATCTTTTTGGAAATCATATTGCTACTAGAAACTAGCCGCGTTCTATTTTCTATTTTCTGTCCTGTAACTATAATTAATTAGTCAAAATAAATAAATTAATCAATAAATTTATTGCAATACCTTATTTTTGCATATTTTCATCCGGAGTAGTTACTAAGTTTACAATTACTGCAAAAATAATTACAAGTAAGTCGTTATAGCACCATTTAACATAATCTATACTTCTTGATAAAGATTATTAAGGTGGCTCCGTCGATTCTTCAAAATCCATCATTAACAAAAAATAAAATTCCCACTGAAAGTATACGTCTTAAACATTCTATTGACATATTTGTTAGGTGGGGTTGCTAGGTAAACCGAAGAGGAAAAAATGTTTGAAATTAGAACTTTTAACACAGGCTTACATTGAAAAATCAGCCTTTATGCCTAGAGCTACTTGAAAAACCATGATTTCTTTATATAACTACCAAGAGATTGTAGCTTTTTATTTATAGAATTCGATTATTTATCGAAAATACCTGGTGGCCAGCCAAATATAAAAAATAACACACCTCTAAATTAGTTAAAAACAGCAAAACCATATTTTACGGTTTTATTTAGAACTGTTTAGACCCTATGTGATATCCAGTGAATTTAACGATTTAACCTTAGGCAATGCATACTGGGATGAATTTTATGACGTAGACACCTAATAAATAGAGATTTACGAATGTTCAATCTTGATATTCTACTTTATTTATAAAAATCGCTGACAACGCCGCTTCGGGGGATGTGTGTACAACAATGATTTTCAAATATATTTTTTATTTGTTTAATTGTTTACCCACTAAAAATTATCAAAGAGATATTTTCTTTTTGTGGAGCCAGAATGGCTTATTAATAGAAAAATTGATTTTGATTTTATTAGTTTTTGTGCTATATATGTACTTGTATTTGCATGAGGCACATGAATATATACAGTAATAAAAATGTTTATATTTGCTTATTTTCCCGTCGTTTCAGTCACGTTTTGTGCTGTTGTTGACCTATTGAAATGTTTTTTTTTTAACGTCGCCATGTTTGTGCTCCCATGTGGTGCTAATCGACGACGGAGGTCTGCGGTGTGTTTGTAAACAAAGCACATGTAATTTTTACAGACGTGCTTATATCAATCGGCAGAGACTAGGATTCGAACCCGGGTCACCGGCGTGGGAATCCGACATTCTACCGACTGAGCCGCCGCAGGCCCCGAAATATTATTTTGAACGTATTCTTTATTTGAATAAAATACTGTTAACTCAGATTTAGTTTTTCAAATACAAAAGTTTTTGTAAACGATTTTCCCAATTTTTTTATATATTTTATAGCACACTAACCTCAAAATGCCAACTTTATTGTCGATTTTGAGGTTGTTGTGCTATAAAATATCGTATGAGACTGTTGTGGGAGGTGTTTTTCTACCTTGCTCGATTTTCTCACTCGCTTCGCTCGTGCGAAAACCCTCGAGCAAGGTAGAAAACCATCTCCCACAACAGTGTCATAATATACTATTCCTACTTTGTATGTTAAACAAAATATGAAGGTAAATATTGCAAGATTATCATAATAGGTATATGTACTTAAAACAAGGCTTATTCTGTTACTGTAAAACAGGGTGACTTTTGCCGGTGGGGTAACTTTAGTCCAAATTCGATTTCCATATAAAATGGTTTCCCAGCATTTCAGATATTAAAAATGGGTTTGTCCAATGACTTTTTGGATAAATGAAGGTACAAATTTATAGAATCTACGTTATTTTTAAACTTAAGTGCACATTTGTAAGTGTATGAGACTTGCAATTCACAGTAAAAATAGTTGCAAATTTATGTCTTCAAAACTTTGTCGCGCTATAGTGCTCAAGATTATGTAGAACTTCAAAATTGAATTTTCTTTTCGCTGGTATAACTACCGACATCACAACAGCACCTTAATCTTTACCGTATATAGCAAAGCGGTGGCGAACTTCTTCAAAAACTCAGTTTAATAAGTTTTCTTTAAAACGCGGGGTGACTTTGGCCACTTGATTACAAGATCTAAAAGCTGCTAAAAGAAAGTAAGCACTAGTTTCTTATAGATTTGCGTCTTATTGCTATGTCTAATAGTTATAACAATAGTTCAACGTAAAATTAAAAGAATTTTAACTTCTCTATTGTTTATTATAGGTACTGGTGCGATGAGATATATATATATATATATATATATATATATATATATATATATATATATATATATATATATATATATATATATATATATATATATATATATATATATATATATATATATATAGGGACAATACAGTGTTAAACCGTAAAAACAGTTTTTCTATGAGTTCATAAAACTTTTTATTATATGTTGAAAAGCAAACATTCTAAAAATTTTTTTTCTATAAATACTTTCTAAAACCTTTAACAGAACCTTCGTAAAACCTAAAAATCTCAAACCTATATGTAACATTAAATTGCCAGTGTTAATATCATTTTTATTGGAGGAACTTTACGGCGTGCACGATTCTACGTGACATGATCAACAAATTTTTTTTTCGATGGTAATTCGATTCTTTTTGAGATATACTAAAATTTAAGCAAAACATTTTTTGTTTAAATTTGTTTCATTCTTATCATTAATTTGTAATTATTTATTAAAAATATTTCGTTCATCATGTCATTTTACGATGACGTATATGCTTAAGATTTTGAGCTTTTAGAATGTATAAATTATAGATATCATCAAGTACTTGTAGTAAAAAAAATTCAGAATGTTTACTTTTAAACATAAAAAGTTTTATGAACTTATAAAAAATGATTTTTACGCTGGTGTGTTCCCTTAAAGCTAAAATGAACTTTAGTAGTCTCTTATTAGGATGCCGGCATTATAACAAGAGACACTTGCAAAGTTGTAATATTCAGTATAAATAAAGAGTGAAAAGTTGATTTTCGGTTTATATATGTATTTGAAAGATAGAAAATTATAATTCGACTGAAAATTACTTGGAGACAAATTTTTTTCATTGTAAATTATAGTGGAGTCGTGATATAATAGCGGCATTATAACGCGAGACCACTGTATGGCTGTATTGTTCATGTGTGATAAGAATATTGTTAAATTGTTAACATTTTATAAGAATATAATATTGTTTCTTATTTTTGTATTTAGATTTTTTACAAAAATTAAAAATTATATTCCTGCTAGAAAACTTTTTGTAATCTAAATATTATTTATGCCCATCTGAACGAAAATGGCCACTTTTTTCCCTGAAAAGCGAGACCAAAATTACACTTTTTGCCCACAATAATCATTAGCGGGAAAAAAGTAACTTTTTCCCGCAAATCACTTTTTTCCCTAGGGAAAAAGTGACTTCACTAGAAAATAGTCAAAATTCCTTTATTTCATCAAGTTCTACCAATAACCCTGATTTTCGATTGTCTTTTAACAGTCTATTAGTCCCGCTTTCCAAGTCAAAAAGTGGCCACAGTTAAGATGGGCTTAAAGTACTATATGTAACTCGAGAAAAAAGTCGATTTTTCCCTCGGGTGATACTGCCCTCGCGGGAAAAATCAACTTTTTGCCCTTGTTACATAATGTACTATTAATATTACTCAGATTATAGAAAAGTTATTAAGCATGGATGCAATTTTTGTAGATAATCACCCATATCGAGCGGCCATATTTCGAGACTCCACTGTACATAAAGCCCGAAATTACATCGCCTATAATTATATTAATCTATGATTATATAAGTTTTTCTCTTTTTAGGCTGTAAATGTCACAATTCATAATAATTTCGGTAATGAGCAATAATGAGTGCCTATTTGTATGCCCGGAAAATTTCTCTAAAAAACTAGCGAAACAGCTTTTAGCTTGGTAAAATAGTAGCTTGTAATGTAAATTACACTTTTGCCGAAGTACAAAATGTTTTCATGATTGTTTGAAGAATATTTTTAGAGGGCTCAGAAATAGAAAATATATAAGCACAGAAAGAAGGTTCCTATATCCTATTATTATTATTATTACTATTATCATTATTATCACAATAATTAAATTGATTTCATAGACTTACAGCTATCTTTTGCAGTATGTAAAACAATGTGGCCAAAGTCATCCTACCCGACGGGGTGACTTTTTGGTCACCCTGTTTTTTATTTCTCATAGATGTATAATATGAGGCAAAAATCTCTGTATGGTCTTTATGACTTAGCTGGATACCGATCTGAGTTTTAAAATTTTGGGCGCTTACCTAAATCAAATATAGGTCGGAATGGCAGAGCTATGAATCTTGAATGTGGTCAAAGTCACCCCGTTTTACGGTATACCTAATATTTGGAGCACTAG
Organism: Gastracanthus pulcherrimus; assembly: GCA_949152435.1. NCBI lineage: Eukaryota > Metazoa > Arthropoda > Insecta > Hymenoptera > Pteromalidae > Gastracanthus > Gastracanthus pulcherrimus. The sequence goes on along the minus strand of OX424572.1, from coordinate 191,202,205 downwards.
CCTATAAATTAGGCTACGTTATAGTGATTTTTTACGTTATAGTGACGGCTCATGCTTTGATCATAAGTAACCAATATTTTTAGGTAGCGAATCAAGTATGCTTAGCATTCATTAGGTACGAGTAGCTTAGTAAAAGAGGTATTTTGGCATATTTTTCGATACTCGGCAATGATTGCACTGATTTTATATTAATAAAAAGAAATCAGTGCAATTTTGAATGTCAGACGCGAAAAAGCCTAATATCTACATACGGTGTTTTGACGTCACGCGACATTTCGATCTGCCATATCTTTGTCTACAATCATTTATTTGAAAACAGAAAAAAATACGTATCCCTTACTTTTTGATATTCCAACTGACGGATCGAATGGATTTTTTCATGCAAGCTCCCTATTACTCAATACCCAATGCTTTACGGTGCAATTGAAAGACTCACCGTCCGTAGCGTGGTCCGACGTTCGTCACATACGAGGACGACGCGTTGACGGCCGAGTCCGCTATCGCCCCCGACTCCATGCCCAAGGCCGAGTTGCAGGATCCTGAAAAAACAAAAGGTTACCGTTAAAAAAAAGCGGAGCAAATAAACGCTGACGCGGATGCGGAGCACGCGAGGCGTGTAAAAGCAAAATAGGCACACGCGATATTGGCGCATCTCCCGCGGGGTGCGATTTTTTTTTCTTTTTTTTTTCATAGTTTCGCCGAATATTGTTGTTTACTATTGTACTAAAAAATCGTCGAATATGCACGCTGAAATACCATTTTTTCATAGTTCAGAGTAGTTTTTTTTCTGTCTTTTGTGCACGTTTTTCTTCTGCGTAATCGTGTTATCTACTATATGGCTTGGCTGAAAGTTCATATCTGCATATGGTACGCCCATGTGTATGTATAGTAATTGAAATGTTGGAGATATTCTAAAAATGTAAACAAATTCAGTGGAAAAAATGCATGTTGATCGGTTAGATAATAAAAAAATATCAGTGAAATAGACTCAAACAAGTGTGAACAAGCTTTAAAAAGATGTTAAAATTTTATAACATTGTAATTATACGTATAAATTCAAAATGTAATTTAGTATTTCAATCTTTATCAAAAACTTTGCTATTGATTTTTTAAAAGTTCGTCATTTTTCCTGAAACCATATTACGAAATACCAGGTAGAGATTTTATCTGAATAAATTGAAAAGTCACCGTTTCAAGATTTGAAAAAGTAGATTCATATATTCAATTAACTTGACGAAATTTCTGGAAATTCTCTTTGAATCGCTCCTCACTCTGGTTCCAAGCCGGAAATTAATTTTATTTTCCTTTTAAAATGTACATAAAAGCCGTGACTTAAAAAAAACACATCTATCTTGCAACGTGCCCATTAAAATAATTATTTACACACAATATAATTCGTATATAATAATTCTCTACGAACTTTGTTTGATTTTCATGAACTTTTAACTTCAGACTAAAAAGCAATCTTAAAATGGATACCTATTTATTCGCGAATTCATCGCTCAAAAATTAAAGAGAAAAAAGTATTATGAAACGAATGCTTTTCAATCATACCCGATGAAATATTAAAATGCCGCGTCGAGGAGCTTCGCATACGCAGAATTCCCTCGCTTTCAAGAAATAGAAACATCGCAATAATTGCCGGGCAATCATGAAAATGAAGCGCGCGAGCGCGAGCAAGCGGCCGACCGTCCGTAAACATAGACGAACGCGTAGCGGTTTCGGCTTGCAATTCCATTATCGAAGCTGTTAAAAGTGGTTGGGGCTCATTTCTTCTAGGCTATATACAAGCAAGCGCCGCCGCGCGGAATATTATTCAATCGCCGCCTGGTTTATTAGCCTTTCAGCTACTTCATTCACGTTTCAATTTGTTTCGATTTCCATGGTCGCTCGGGCGTAATCTTCCCATTAAAGTTTTCCGTTCGCTCGCGCGGCCGACGACAAGCGGGTGTACAGACGATTTACGTTTGACAAAGGGCGACGTCTCGTGACTCGCCGTGCTCTTCTTAGTTCTGGCTTATTGGGATCGCGGACTTGTTACACAACAATTTGCATTGCAGGGCTCAAATGTTAATTGATTTTCTTTAATATTCGAATAAAGGAGAAGAATATTAAAATGAACCGATGGGAAATAGGATGCTACGAGGAGGATTCGATGCAACTTGTAAATAGTAGGGAGAAAAAGATGGCGTGACTGTGTGAACAAAGCTACAGCTAGTCCCAACAACTAGTTATAGTGGCTATGGTGATGATGCAAGCATGTCTACTGTAGTTGACATAGAGATTATGATAGCTGTTGTTCTACAGGCTCCATTACTGCTAACAATTACAACTTGGTCAATATATAATAATAATAATTGGAATGAAGTATATTATAGGTAAAAGTATCCTAGTTGATAATTGTGGTATTGTGTTATGATACTACAAACAGAAAATATACAACTGTAGTTAAATTCTCAAACGCATTTTTCTCCGAGAGTTAATAATGAAAGCTTTTGGAAATTGAAATGAAGGTTCCTGTTAAGAATACTAAGGGGATATTATTGCGTTTTTTTAGAAATATTTATTTATTGCAGAGAAAAAAATATAAATGTGATGTCGGTAAGATAGGGATTTTTAGTTCACTTTCACATTTCCATAAGTTATTTCTTTTAAATTTAAAAAGCAATATTCCTCGACTTACGTTCTTAACTTAACTTAATCGAACAAGTGCCAATAAAAAAATAAATTTTGTTTTCTTCCCTGAGTTATTTTATTTTAAATTCAGAAAGCAATAAACGTCGGATTAGGTTCTTTATCATATTAAAAATGCCGTTCAAAAAATAAATTTTGTACTCTTCTCAATTTCTTACATTCTGCGGATACAAATTTTATTTTCAAAGGTCATGTTTTATTGTTTACATATTACAAGTAGTTATTAGAATTTTAAATACTACTAAATTGTATTCTCTTTCTTTTATCATATTAATAATCATCTTGATTGGGTTCTTGTTATGTATTTGTACTATCTACTATTGAGTTAGAAGTGGTTCACCAGTAACCTATAGCTAACCGGAAATGATCCAAAATTTACCGAAAGTAATTTTTTATTAAATCAATATTGTAACTTTTATTGTTGACATCGGTTAGTTTTATTGGTCAGTCTCTCTTTCAATATTCTTTTTATTAACCTATAACATTTTATATACAATATAACCGGGTAGCGGACTTTGACATAGAAGGTGACCAGAAGTGAATCCAAAGTAATCGAAAGTAAATCTGAATTGATCGCTAATTTAAAATACATTTTATTTTACAGAAAATTAGTTAGAAATATAATTTATCTTCCGTTGCGTATACACAAAGTCTTTTATGAAAATAAACTAAAATTAATGAATATTAATCTAATGGCTCTTTTACTAACGAGGAATCTCAGCTTGTATTTTATAACACAAAAAATTGATATTCACAATAAGTTCAATCTACTTTCCTAATTAATAAAATGTAATAAAAATAAAAACCTTTATGAGCAATTACCCAAAACCATTTTCATCGCGTTGACAGCTAAGAAACAACCGAAAATAGAACAAATTCCCCCTACCATGCTTTCATTAACGACAGAACGTCGTAAAAGTATGCACCCCCTGCCCCTCTCTCCCATTTATTATTAATACAATAACTCGTTAATTCTTACAATCTTCTATCAGAGCAATGCCTGCGCGCGCGCGCGCCAGGACGGACGACTCAAACCGAGCGTATAATCCGTCTACAGCAGGTCGGCGCGCGAGCGCACGCGCGCAATTTTACGCCTCGTAGACGCCGATTTCGGGTCTAGAGTGCACATGGTATAGGTACGTAGGAACGGAGGGAGGGGTGGACGGGTGGAAGTAAACATGCCCACGACCGAACAAACGACCGAGCGAAAAAGCCAAACAGAGAATAAAAGCGCAAAGAGTTCTTGTACATACACGGTCAACCGGGCCATCCACATATAAACTGCACTCACATAGGCAGACACACACACACGCATACATGGACACACATACATATACCTGACACATACGCACTATATACATAGATATATACATACATACACACACGTACGCATACACTCACACATACACACACATACGCACACACTCACACATACACAAATATACTTACATACATACATATATATGCATACTCACGCATATATACATATACACACACATATACCAACACTCACCCACATGCATACACACACACACATACACACAGACTTGAGAGAGAAGGAGAGAGAGAGAGAGAGAAAAAAACCGAACTCAGGGGGGCGCGCAACCGCGCCACAAAACAGACTGTCCGGCCGATTAACCTTCACGCGTGTTTGAGCGGCCGAAAGAGCGAGAGAGAGAGAGAGAGAGAGAGAGAGAGAGAGTTTACGTTTGCGGGCGTCAGAATTTTCGGGCTCTCTCCACTCTCTACCCGGCTATTTTTCATTCGTGCCAAGGAAAATAGCAGCCTTTTCTGCCGGAGCGCAGGGGTGGGATGTCGGGGGGTGGTGAAGGGGGGGGGGGGAGGTGAAAGAGAGATTTTTACGAGAGCCTGCACGTGAGGGGTGGAAATATAACGGGAAAGAATAAGAAGGCGCGCGCGCGACGTGGCCGGGGAGCTGTGTATAAGTACGGGGGTGGGCGCAGAAATCGCGTAATGAGCGATAAAGATGCCGGTGGGTAGGACGTTTGGATGTGACTTGTTATATTGTGGTGGAGCCGTGAATCACGCGCGCGCGCTCGCGGGTGAATTATGGTATTTTTTTTTGCTCGTCTGACTCTCTGGGCTTTTAGCCGTATTGCTACGTTAGGAGGTGCTTGTTTGTTGTATGGAAATATTGGTCGAAATATAAGGGTGATTGGATGTGTGAATATTGTTATTCACTGATTCTACTTCTGTAATGGTTATTTTTGATTCAGTGTTTAATATTTCATAGATTTAATTAATTTATCAATTAAAGTTCTAATATAATAATATTGTGAAAATATATGTTAAGGGGGCATTCTGTCTGTAATATAACGATCTATAAAAATTATAGACAAATGAGTTATTAACGACTGATGCATGTATATAAACTTGTATTCTTTTTTTTGACTAGCACAAAATAGTACATTGCGCAACAAGTGCGCGAGGCAGGTGATTTTCAAACGAGTGAGAAGTTTGTGTGGGACAATCACACGAGTCGAAAATCACCTGAGCACACGCGTTGAACATACTATTTTTTGAAACGCGTGTGAGAAGGTCGAGTATGAGAGGCACGTGAATTGTTAGTATATTATTAGCTCAAATAAGTATCTGATACGGGCTACGTCCTTAATATATTTTGATATACGAAAGAAGAGTAAAATAAAGTTGTATGAGCATGGTTGGGTCCAGGGTGGGGCGCTGGGTGGGGTCCAGGGGTGAAGTCCCCGCCGGGGAGTTGGAGGGAGGGGGCGGGTGAAACCGCCCCCCCCCCCCCCCAGCAAAAGAATTTACTTATAAATTAAAAAACAAATTTAAATTATATAAAAATTATGAATTCAAAATAAATTCATTAATTTTGTTAGATTTTTTCAAATATTTTCTAATCAATTTTTTCAAATTTTTTCATTTTTTCAAAATTTTTCATTTCTTTGAAAATTTTTCAATTTTTTCAAAATTTGAAAAACCGAGCTTCTTACACGGAGTTTTAAAATTGAATATCTTATCTGATTTTATCTTAGCTATTTAAGGCGCTAAAAATTAAAATTATTTAAGATTTTTCCTAATAGAAAGAATTAAACTATTCAATTGCAATTATCAAAAAGAGTAGGCATAAGGGATTCCGGGTAACATCTTTTGTTGATCTGGAACCAAAAAACTGGAAAGTTGCTTGGCCAGTATGTGAGTGTAATTCTTCTATGTATCAAAATTACCCTCATAAATAAAAAAGTAATAAGATGGCACACGTTAAAAATTTAAACATATAAATTTTTCAATACTTAATTTTTATACGCTGGCCATCTTTTTAATTTTTAATTTATGAAAATGTTTTTGCTGCATGCGAGCATTATATTCATACTAATTAAAAAACATTCAGATTGCTGTCACTAAAAAGTACGTGCAACAGGGAAGTATCTACTTTTTGAGGAGGAAAGTTCGATCGATTATTAATTGTAATACGTAAATTATTAAAATTAAAATAATATGTAGTTCAATAAGTAAATAGGCCGTTAGATTCATCTACGTTTGATGCAGCACAGTAGAAGATCTGCTTAATATTTATATTTAGGTAATTGATGGTTTAATAATTGAAGCACCTAAGTTTTATCAAAACTTTATCATTGAAATTTGCATAAGGAATGGAATAAAATTGCAATGAAATATAATATTTTCAACTTCTGCAGATTAAACGTCAAAACTAAGTCGTGAATGACAAAGAAACCAGCAAAAAATGCTTGAATATGAATTATAAAGAATAAAACGTAATGCTATGCGCAAGAAAGTAATGAATCACGCGTAAATGAAAAAAGTTTCTTCTTGGAAAAGCTTAAGTTATTAGAATTGAAATGGTATAATATCAGTTATATATTAACTATTTTGTATTCAAGCTTCTCGTGAACAAGTACAACTAAAATGCACAATTATTATAATAAATTTTGATTGCAAATATAATAATATAATAATTTTTCCATATATTTACATAAATATTTTACTCAATATAAATTTTACACATTCATAAAATCTAGATGAAATTACTTCATAATAATTCAGTATACAATCAACTCCCAACAACAAAAATAAAAATAAAAAGTAAATAAAAGAACTCCGATCCATTCCGGGCAAAATCAATCCAACAAAAAAAATTCGTACCATCCTGCGCGATTTTCAAAGCGGTATTATTCCACAAAATCCAACAATCGTTATTCCACCTCGCACGCGTTCTCTCGTCAGCGTGGCAGGCTCGTCTAAGCCCAAAAAAGCACACACAAAACCTCGCGCTTGCCCCACGAAGAAACATCCCTCCTCCCAAACTCTCAATGGCCCGGCAGGGAAAAAAAGTACCGAACAAGAAGAAGGCCAGCATTGGAGAAGCTTCAGTGCGCGCGGAGATAGTAGATTTCCAGCGCCCCGCACAAAAGCCGACGGACAGACAGGCTCGACTGTATAGGAATGCGGAACGGGATTGCACGTGTATAGCGTATGCAGCAGCGGGAATCGCCGAGAAAAAAAGAGACCATGGAAGAATCGTATGGGTACACAGGAGGTGGGGGATTTTCGAATGGACGAATGAGTGAGCAAAGAGTCGGAGAAGTATACAGCGGCTGTATGCAGGCGCGTCAACTTGTACGACGGGTTGCTTCCACGTGAAATCGCCCGTGATGCTATAACGAAATAGAAATTTTCACGGGTTTGTGAATCTTATTGTGAGGGTTGCAGTTCTTTTTTATTGTTTGGATACGTGTTGCTGTTATTCTTGGTATTTGATTGTGTCGATTTTAAATGAGTTGAGGAAAAATATTATTTTTAAAGTGACGAACTTTAATTTGTTTTTATATAGAACTTTAACGAATTGATTAAGTTCGAGGAAGCTACGTGCTAATTCATTGACGGCACTTTATTCTAGTATTTTCAAAATTTAATTTAGAAAACATTTCAAACGATAGTCAATTATTCCGAAATCAATAAAACGACCCTGGTAGAAAAGCTTTATAGCTTTATAGCACTCCAGCTTTATCGAGGCCCTCGATTATTCCCACGGCAAACTAGATAGATATCTACATAGTTCTGCATTAATTTTCGATGAGGGGAAGGATACAAGAATTCACCACTACGTATTCACCCGCCAATTCATAATTATTCAAAGTTCCGAGGATTTAAATTTTCACGCCTAACCATTTGACACGAAAGCTTTCTCTCCCTCCCTATGCATTTACGGGCTTACGTGATACCGTTGTGCGCGCGCGGAGAGAGACCTTTCGTTCGCCTTCGACGTTGCCCGGGCGCTATTACGTACTCGAGGGAGCCGTGAGTCCTGCACGACGACGACGACGACGACGAGAGAGCGTTTATTTTATACACACGCTGAACAGGGCCCTACAGCAACTTCTCGACTGGCGCGTATACGTGTGGAGGATACAGATCGCGCGTGGGCCGCGCTGCACTCTTGCCGTTCCACACGTATGAATACGTCGAAAGTTCGAGCCGAGCGCTCGTGCAATTTCAATGGCCGGCTTTTCCCTCGCGCGACCCGTTATACTGTTTCGTTCTCTGCGCGCTTATTGCAGCTTACTGGAATACGAGGTGGCTTTCTTTATTTTTCTTCAGGCGATTAGCCCAAATTTCTTTTCAATAGTGTCGGGGTAAAAGTGAATTTTAGATGCATGTGGACTATGTTTTTATGCCATGCTGGTGTATGAATGATCTCTGAAATTTTTAGGGTGAAAATCTGATTTTAGTAACTGTGTTTTTAACATTTTTAAATTAAATTCCATTGTAAAAATGTGAAAGCATGGTCTCTGTAGATTTGTAATCTTTATTTAATCTAAGTGCACGTCGATAAGACCTAATTGGAAAGATGAATTTTGAGCTGATCGATTATAAAAGTCTATTACAATGCCTGAATTATATTTTTCCAAGAAAATTTGCAAGAAATATAGAACTTAGTAGATGTACCAGTTTTAACTAACTTAAAAGAACGCATATTTGGAATAGAATAGTTTATAGGTAGGTGGAAAAACCGCTGCCAATTCATTGGCACTTAGTTTCCTCAAACTTTATAAATTGTTCCAATATGAAATTATTTATTTTATTTAATACTGTGGTGAAAAATAAAAATTATAAGTCTATTGCTTTTTAATATGTCGAGATATATGTATATATTTAAATTTTGTAATTTAAACTTATGCAGAAGTATAGCATAGATTATAAAACAATATTGTTGATTAAAATATTTTTTTAATGTTTATAACGCATACCATTTTTACAAATAAATTTAAAATAAGATGATAATCTATAAGATAGAAAAAGCTTTAATTCTCCTTATAGCCGCTAGGCGTCAACCCGTTGTTTGTCCGTGCTAGAAAGTCAGCACTAGTAGAGTACAAAAGTAGTGTGATCATATGTGCTCACATGCAGTTCACCATGAGTCACCGAACTGACCATCAAAAGTATTATTTGGTCATCTTTCCCCGCAAGTCATATATGAATGCGTGCAATCATATATGGCTATAATAAAACTTAAACACTTAAACAAATCCCAGAATAACTTCTTTATTTTATTTTTGCATCCTCCAAGATGAAGGATCTCTTAAACTTGAAGAGCCATCCCCGATACTGTTGGCGTATTCTCCACTTGTAGCAGAAAACCTGAAGTGATGGTGGAATATCTTCTTCCCATTATGCCTGAAATCAAATCCCCCCCCCCGTCATGCCTTGTTGTTTTAATAGTCGGCGCGGCAGGGAGAGTAAAGCAATAGTTAGTCTAAACGCAACCAACATAGGTCACCGACGAGTCCAATGATAGATTTTGATCAAGTAATATATGCCCCTAAATTTGATAGATTGGGTCTGGTACGGAAGTGCGATTATTTATGAAAGTTAGTGACCCAATTACCGCTCTTTTGTTACTTTTATTAAAAAAATTCGCTAAATATGGATTTTATCAAAAAACGTTATTCTAATAAAGTTGTTCAGAAGTAAATTTTGCATAGGATTAGTAGGTTCCAAAAGTAAAAAAGCTATTTTTTTTTTCGAAATGGAAGGTGAAAAACTCAAAAAAGTTTGCGTATTAAAAAAATACTTTAAGAAGTGTTCAATTTTAGCAATAACGCAAATTAAGATACCTCTAAGTTACTTAAAAGATGAGCCGGGTCGGATTTACAAATTTCAAGTTATTTCAAAGTTATTAAAGGATCAGATGTTAACAACAATCGTTTAAAAAGTTGATTGTTCGTGTCTATCCTGGATGTTCTTCGAGTGTGAGATCGTCGTCAATATTTAGCATCTTTATAACGTGATTCAACTGCTTCTCTTGTGTAATGGACAATTGATAATAACGAATAAGAAATTTCACTAGGTATATAAATCAAAATTTTAATCACGCCTTTGTATACGTATTTATAAAACTGTATTTATAAAACTCGGCACTCGAGAATCGACTTCTCTCTCTCTCTCTCTCTTCACCTTGCGACAATCCTCCCGCTAAATCCAATACTTTTTTATTAAGAATTGCTATATATTTAAATTATTGTAAGTAGATTCTAACAGTCTTAACTTAGTATAGTATCATATTAGATCATAAATAATAATATTTGTATCACAAAAGTAATATTCAGTTTGATTAAAATCTCTTAAATAATTAATTTTAATAAGTATTAAATGAAATATTCAGTAAACTATCTTCCGCATTAGATTAGCCATCTTAAATTACGAAAAAGTAAGTTCTGATTCCGATTCAGCACCCAAAAAGCTCTTATATATGCATTTTCATGGCATAAGAATAAAATAAAAAAGGTATTTTTGGCACAAGGAAACTGATTTCGACCCACTGTGCGGCGCGGCGGTGATGGAGGAGAAAGTGTTTTGCAACTTTGTGCGTCACGACTGCTGTTCGTTGCAAAGCGGAAATCTCGGCATTAAAAGAACGTATATATCGGAATAATTTTTTTAATATACGTATTCTTTCTTACTCTTTAATATTCTTTGATCAGCATAGATGCATACTGAATGGAAACATTAGTAAATACTTTTCTCCCCTAAATATCAGTTCTCGGGTAAAAATAGTCATATATAAATATATTTAAGTAGTTATATATAATTATATATAATTTTTGTCTATATAATTATATATAATTTTTGTCTATATAATTATACATAATTTTTGTCTATATAATTATACATAAGAAGATACGGTTATGCATAATAATTGTGTATCATGACTATATATAACTACTGATTTATAATCTCCATCAAAGGACGAAAAAAATAAGCATTCATTGGTCAACAAGTACTGTGTGCCGAGGAAATAAACGACCAAAAATTAAAAAAAAAAAATTTAATCTTAAATATTTTGAAAAATTAATGTCCTCATGATCTGGACAAATAACTTAGCCAAGAAATAGTAAAAAGCTACCTTTTTAGACATTTTCAGAAGGAATAATGCCGTTTTATTCAAGTTATCGTTTGCCATAAAGTATCGATTTTTTTTACAAAATAATTTATTTTAAGTATAGAAAAATAAAATTACTCAAAAATTTTACAGATAAATCTTCTACATTATCTTAATCGCCTCTATTTTTAAAAAAAAATTTCCAATATATGTTTTAGAGAAATCACTGTTCAAACAAAACATGATGTGTTTGTGTATAACAAAAGAAAGGAAACACTTTATCCAAAATTTCGAGAGCAAAAGATAAGTTATTTTATGTTCTTTCAAATGCATTTCCATTCGATTGATAATATTATTTCTAACGCACCAAAAAACCTGAAAAACTAAAATCCAAAAATCGAAAAACCGCTAAAAACCGAAAACTAATCCGGAAATCTAAAAAAATTATTATTGTGCTTCATTCGTGTAAAAGAATGAGTCCTGGAACATTACATTTTACCGTGGATTACTCGAGATATCGATGCCCACATACATACACACAGATACACACACACACACACACACATGCACGTACACACACACGCACACACACATACATACACATATACCCATACACACACATACACACACACTTATACACACACACACACACACATACATACATACATACAAATACAAATACACACACATACACACACAGGCACACACAAATACGCAAACATACTCTTATACACACATACACGCACATTCATACAGACAATTTCTAAAAATAGTGTATTTTGATTCCTTATATCTCAAAACATGTGTCTAATCTTTGAGGAAACAAAATGTTATTATAAGTATTATTTCCGTTGCCAATTTTATAATGCTATATATCTATAGAAATGTCTATACAAATATTGCAACTACTACAAAGTATACACATGTAATTAAATAAAAAAATTATAAACTAAAACAATTTAAATTTGTGCAATTCTATGTGTGAAATAATAACTTTTCGGCTTATAATAATTAAATAAATTACCAACTGTAGTAAGTATCAAAAAATAAAAAAATTAAAATAAATTTATATGTAATCAAATTTAATTGTTGAAAATCAATTACAGCTATTTAAATTTTCAGTGAGTGGGGCTATTTTACAGAAAATCTTTTACGTATTGTTCGCCTCTGTTTTGTTATGAAGATTAGCCGTGGCTTTTACTGCGCTATTGTCAGGAAAAATTCGATTCACAATTTGCGTGGCCAAATACGTTTTTGAGAAAGAACGGAAAATGGAAAAACGAAAAGAAGAGAACAAAATAGGGTTGGTCGAGGAAACACGTACCTACCACGCTGCTATTTCAGTTTTCGTTAAATATAACAATCGTTCGGCGAGTTTTTCGTTCTATGAAATGATCGTATATATAAATAATAATACTAATAATAATAATAATAATAAACGTTCGCGATTGACGATGGCGTGCTTGATGTTTATTTGTAAAGCGAATATTTAATATGGAAAGCGCGTGCACATGCGTTAACTTGGATGCAAACTGTCCATTCAAATAATATTATTAAGTAGCTACATGGTAAAATATATATAAGTTAATATAAGGTAGGTATAATATAAGTTTAATGTGTATTTCAAATATGCGGCTGTGCATAAAATGATAAAAAAATAATCCATTGTATATGTTATTATAAAAAGTTGATAAACGCATTAAATTTTGTATGAAAACGTAATTTAATACTTTAGTGGTTTACTTATCTTCACTAAAATTTACAATAATACTCTAAATATGAAAGATATTCAGGTGCATATATCAGTTTACTGTCAGTAATTGGTGTACACTCACAAGGAAATCAAATTCCATTTCCTGTAGGTATGATAGTCTTGTAGTCAAAGTCGTATTCTTAAGAATTGAATACGTAGAAGAAAGTATTATATAATAAATGAGTGTGAAAAAATAATTATTTTTTTTATATTTATTAATTAGTCTATTTTTTAGAAATAAAAATAACTTTAAATTAACAATAAAAACAATTAACGATTACAACTTTTTATAAATTTTGAAATCATAATTGTTGCATATAATTTTGTTTTCCATTGTTTAATACAAATGTTATTTGACGAAAAAAGGTTATTGAACATATTTTTCAACGGACGAAAAATCGTTTAGAAAATTCGAAACTGTCGTAACTTCATTATCCAAATATATGTCAACAATCACGTGACTAGAAATATCACTGCTTAAACATTTTTCAAAAACATCTCGTTGCATAATTACATGCAATCTAAAGGCTGCAAAATGCCAATAAATTGTTGCCGCTCCATTAATATAAAAAAGCAGTCAGCGCGATAAAATCACACACAGCTTTAGAAAAAAGCATTCTAACGTTAATAGAACCATAAAGTCATTGTATAAATTAGCCCATGTAATTATTTTCATCGCCATAGACAATTAATCATGTAGCGCCTTATACGCTTATCACGCACCCTAAGTCTTAATATTTTAAACAATAAATTACCGCTGCGTTACACGGCGCAAAAAGCAAGTCGCGGTGTATATCGGCCGACGATCTCACCCAATGTACATAAGTATACAAGTCGCGCGCGACAAGATTTCGATCTTCGAGATGCTTATTTCATTTGACCAGTCCACCCTTCATGGCGACCTTTCATATATATATATATATATATACGTACGTGGGCGCACATAATCATTACCCGCATACATATGTATTAGCCCTAACTAAGTGTATACGTACACGTGTACCCGTGTTTATACGTATACATATGTATGATTCTGTAATATATTAACCAAAATACCAGGTCGTCGCGTTGTAAAGTGACCGGTTCTACTTAGAAATCGAGAGCTTGCCACTACAGCAGCGCGGAAAGCAGGTGTCGAGCTGCGTATACCTGTATATTGTATGCGTGTAGTACCTAAAAGATGTTAATTCAGTTTATCGAATTTAAAACAAAGCTTTATCTTTGAGAAAGTAAAAGAGTCCTAATAAAGATATTAATTTTTTGGAATTAGCCCTTTGATATTAACTTACGGAGCATAGCTAATCTCGTAATTAAAATTTTTCAGTTATTTTCATATGTTATACTTCACTGAAGTATAATAATATTTTCAGAATTTCTATATAAAATCAATAAGGTAGTATTAAAAAACCCAATGAATTCTACAATTGTCAGAAAAATTAACAATGAGGTTGATCCATAAATTTGCAAAAATATGTTGTGCGTAATAGTGATTAAAAAAATAGTGTTAAAACTATATATATATATATATATATATATATATATATATATATATAAACATTCTTTAAATATTTCTTGCAGAAACTTTAATCCTCTAGCACCTATAGTGCCCCCTGAGGGCCACTTACTTTTCCGCGTTGAATTGAAAATCAAAACTTAAAAGTAAGGTCCTAAATGGGTCGGATTCCCTCAGCCTAGTGAAGAGGAAGACACTGCTTGCGGTAAATATAAAAAAAGAACTTAATTGCCTGTCGCGAAATTCAAAACGGCGATAGCATAACAACAAAGCAATGTATTGTATATATTTTACCTATATATTTTTACGTATAGGGAAAAGCAATGCGTATAGCTCTGCTGATTTTTCCATAAAAATACCAATAAAAAAACATATGTTTTGGTAATTCTTTCGACCGATTCTTGGGAAAGGAGCCTCAAACTAACGATCTATCATATTAGTGATTCAAATTTAACTAATTTAAGACTTGGAGGACTTTCAGTCGTTTGTAAAGGCCACCAGCAATACACATAGTTAGAGCTTAGTTTTATTTTAATAAACTGTTGGAATTTAAGTTTAAGACCATTCTAAGGATAACTTAATGCAAAACAACTTTTGTTTCGCTACTAAAATATTTTCGACCTTACAGGGTTAAAAAAATTACACTAGTTTTTGCTGGAAAATGTCAAAGTTTTAAAAATTATAATTGATATTCAAAGTTACATATCGAACGCCAAAAAGCGCTAATATACTGTTTTCCATTATTAACATCATAGTTTAAATTTCGTTTAGAAAATTGAGATGGTAACTATTGTAACAGATATATTGAATACCGTTTTGATAAACCGTACTCAAAAATATTTGGTCATTCGAGGGTTAATCTTATTAGTCATCTTATATTCTATATATAAAATAAATTCTGACTATGCAATATAAATTCTGACCGTTCTTCAATTTTACACATAATTATGACTACTTGGTGGAAATCTATTCCACTAATAGCCAGTGAATAGATATTAGTAGCTATTTATGGCTGCGGCTCATTGTGCTGTCTATTAATAAGATTGATTTCTATCAGGCAATTTGGACAAATTTTGGAGAATTCTGGCATATTATGTAAAATTGTACAAAATGTTTCGTCTTAGAAATAATGCCACAATTCGTCGGAAATTAGTCATCAATTGTCAAATTGGAATAAAACTTAGAATTCATACGTCTAACAAATCCTACTAAATTTAAACACTATAGTGTTCAGTAGGGTCCGCCATAAAAGAAATATTGAACATTACATTCTTAAAATTTGAAAAATTCCAAACAATTTACTCTAACTCCAAATAAAACTCTAACTTCCAACCATTCCAAACTCACCATGCATCAAGTTTACGTATTAGCCCATAAAATACCCTATTCACTCGGTGCGTTTAAACATAAGTGTTTCAAAACCTTATTCAAAACTTTTAAACCAACTCCCCCCTCTGCTCCCCAAAAATCTTCCTCCCACCAACTCTCAGCACCACCCGTCACCCATTCAACATCGGTCAAAGCCTCGAAGCTTTCACTTTCACTTTCACCGCGTCGCACTTTCCGCGCGTCCGCAGCCCTGCAACATCGGTCGCGCGCGCGATCTCTCGCAATCATTTCTCCATGCATAATCCCGCAGCCTGCACCCGCGCAGAGCGAGATAGAGCGCGTAAACAGCGCATAGCGCCGGGGGCCGGGGAAATACAGCTCGTGGCTCCTGCTGGCACAGGATCGAGAGAGTTCGGGCTCTATCGGCCGCCGGTGATTAATGAAACGAACGGGCAATCTCGCCGGGGAATCTACTTCCTTGACAGGGCCGAAGGAGAGCGTGAGAGAGAGGGAGAGTTTCGGGGGCCCCCATGGATGGCAAAGTTAGCCGGTGTACGCTGCGCTTCCAAGTCCGAGCCGATGTAGGGATATATATATATAGGTAGGAGAGAGGTCTTCTCTCGTAATTCGCGGGCTGCTTGGCTGCGTCGTCTCGTTTTAATTTAAAGCCTGTCTGTGTAGCTAGCTACCGGCAGCGGGGAATTCGAGTTTATGAGAAAGTTCTGAGACAGGGATTTTCTTGTTATTATGTTGGATGTTTTGTTGAACGCAGGTGTGGGATATTGAAGGTGGTATTTTGAAGTGAGATAGTAGTCTTATGTGGCAAGTGAGATATCGCTTTAATGATGCGCTAATCTTTTACGCGAGATTATAATTAGTATTTTTATAATATAATAGAAAGAAAATAATTAATTGTATGTATGTAGTTATAGGAGAGACGGAAACAATTTCGTACAAAAGGTTCATTCGTATAAAGTAAGTATATTTAAACCAAACGTTTATCTAAAATTTTATATCAGACATATTAATATTATATACAAAGTAAAAATTTGCACAACAATTCGGGGGTCCAACTCCCGTCAGAGCACGCTGCAATCACTGCTGAAAGTTATAATAAGTCACGTGATTCGTGGAAGCAAGCTTAAACACGAATAATAAATTAATTATATTTTGTTACCTAGTCAGTTATAAAGGGTCTCATATCATTTTGAAAGTATTTGAATTGATTATAATTCCATTTTATCAGCTCAAACTCTTTAACTTTAAAATAGTTTTCTACTAACGTTTATTTGGGGTTATGAGACCTCTGTTTTCTTATAACTTTCAGTAGTTCTGAATCCAACCACCAGGTGGGGACTACTTTGCTTGGACCCCCGAATAACAGTATGGCCCACTGTACTATTTTTAACATTTTTCTAAATTTACAAATCTAAGTCAGTCATAGTATTAAGAAACTCAATAAGAATTTTTTTGTTGTTGTTTGCCTGTTAATTATATGCATGCTTATTTACATTATGCTAATTTTATGCTTAATTGTATTAAGCAAATGTACATAACAAGGAAGTTGAAAAATCATCAAAAGAAAAAAGTTATACAACCTGACCCATTGCTACTCGTTGTCTTCATCGGTGACTTCCAAAATTGACCGTATCATAACAACCGTAAGATATAATAACCGTAAGAGTAACAACCGTAAGATATTTTTTCAAATTTTCAGTCTTTTAACCTAAAAAATTTTTTTTTACATTTTTTGTATATGTATTTATGGCAGTGACCTAATAAACCTAGAGTATTTTTAGTTAGTTAGTTCGTTTGTTTTCGCAGTATTTTTATTAATGATAAGTATATCATATTACAACAAAGTTAAATGAAATTTAATAAAAACTGAAAAAGAGTATAATCCTAATATTACATTTAAAAGGTGTTTGTCTAAACTATACTTATAAATTGATAAATATCCAATGAATTATACATTCAATGGAAATTAGTTCATACTCAAGGATTTGAAATAGGGCAACCGCATTGATTACAATTTTTTGTCTAGACATTTAATTGGAAAATTTCTAGAACAAACTCTACAGGAATTAGTTTATATCAAATTTACTTATTAGCCCAGAAAGGAGCTTATTCACTCAGCGCACTTAAACATAAACTGTCTTCTCTATGTACTGTTTAAATAACAAATTCTATGAGTGTTGAACATATAGTACATACAATTCAGGGTTTAATTTTCAGTTAACGAGAACATTTTGAAAAATTTCGAAATGTTCTTAACGCAATAAGTTAAGTCGCACTTTGTTTATTTTTTTTACCTTCGTACTTGAAAAATTGAATAACTTGAAAACGCCCGCAACAATGCAAAGCTCTGAAATGTGCATCGATTTTTTTACTAAATCTTAAAAACCAATAAGAAATAACTTTATAAATTACAACTTTCTTTACGTTAAATCCTCAGGAGAACATCTGAAACCAAAATCCAAAGACGCTACAACACGCAAATAACTCGAAAACCCCCCGCGCTCCCCCTACATAAATCACCTTCAAACTGTCAGACTCGTTCTCAAGCGCGATAAAACTTTCTTCACTCGTCGACTGCAACACAGCGTCGAAGTAACGAAACGAAACAGCCCTAAATTTCCCATCGGCGCCTGCATACACAGAGCCAGTCGCGGCGCACCGGAGAATTCGCCGATGCAGCCTCCCGAGGTCATTGTAAGTCCGGCGGCAACCCTCGCGTCCATGCCTCAAAGCCCCTCTCTGTCTTTTATGGAAAGCGCAAGGAATTTTTCATCAGCGCTCGCGCGCAAGAAAACCTCGCCCCGTTCGAGCCCGATGATTTATCCATTTTCTTCGGCTCGCCACTAACTCACGTGAGCGGAGCTGGAGCTGGAGCTGGAGCCGGAGGTTTGGACTTTGGTTCGGGGAGAAGACGTTTAACGGTATTATAACTCGCTGAACTGGGTCAAATTGGCCGAGTGCGGACGCGGACGCGCGCGTGCACATATTCATCTACCCTCCCTCCTCCCCCAGCATGTGGCCCGGGGGTTATGGAGCTGGAGATCGGGATATTAAATTTCCCGGAAGTTTGCGAGGTTTTTCGATTTCGGCCGTGACAGTTTTTGATTGTGCGACGCGGGGCTGGCTTTGCCGGCGATACGCTTGGCGCTGGCGCTTGGGTTTTTCGGGGGGGATTCGATCGAGTTGTTGGGAAAGTTGTTATAGTGCTGCTGGGATGTTGAAGGAGTGTGATGTATCAAATGTATGTTTACCTTAAGTAATTAAACTTGCCGAATTTTGGATGCGACTGATATAATGTTATATATCACATTATTATTTGTTGAAGGATATACTCAGTATAATATTTGTTGGGTTTGCGACGATTATTTTAAAATCTATTTTGCTCCTTATGTGATCTACAATTTTAGTACAGGTTTAATATATTATGAAAGAAGAATTTTCGTCAAAATTGGATTAAATTGAAATCAGTAATTGTTTATGAATATGTTATAGCTTTTTCGCGCTAGAATAAACCAAAATAGGTCAACTTTAAAATGTCCATTAAGTATGAAAATGTAATGAAATGAAATCCCGCGTCGCAACATTATGATACAAAAAGTTTTATTCGAAGGTTTAAACGACTAAATTTTAGATAAAAAAGGTTTAAGGAACGTTCAACCTGGTGCATAATTTTATATATACATTTTTACAGAAAATCGTTTTTAATGAAACGGCATGAAAATCAATTGCATTGAGTATATTTGATTATGTGAAAGATATTGGTGAAAGTTAATACAATGACCTAGATACGGATCTGGTGCTCGACGCTGATTGGCTGGCGAAGCATCCAGTGTCGGGAGGTAGCTAATCCCGAGAATCACGGTGCCGGGAGGTTCTACTGTAATTCTCATTCTCAATGTTTTATTAAATAACTAAAAATTTAAACAAAGTCAATAAAATTGAGTACGTAGATTCCTACATGTACATATTTATTTTTTACTTTTCTTATCTTTACCAGTTCTCCTTGTTTTTACTCTAAGTTAAAATCTGTTTAATAATCATTAAATGAAAAGTGCTAAATAATTTTACAATCGTAGCCAAATTAAAAGTTTGTAAATCGAATTTTTAAGCAATCTATTTTTATTTTCTTCATCTCTGGAGAAAATTAAAATTTCGATGCTAAAAGATTTAAATCTAATTACTGTTATCTAAACATTTTATACAAACTTATTTCTGTATAATACGCTTTACATCAAATTTTCCTTAAAATAGAACATCATGATGAGGTCTTCAAAAACAATATGTCTTTCTCGTCAGCCACTAGACGCTCTAATTAAATTATAATTGCCGCATAATTTATTCCATCGCACCATTGCATCTCGCAGTTAAATGATAATTCATCATCTAATGAATAGAGGACGGCGCTGTTGGCTGCGCAATGATGCACTCGCGCACTCGTGGATCGTCGCATAGTCGCATTACGCGCTTTAAAATTACTCACACAAGACAGAATCAGCACAAAATCCGCGTTTTCAATTAAATTATGTCTGTCCTCTCTCCATTCATCGTACAGCGCCAGATCAAAAAGTTAAACTACGCGTTGTCGCATTTATTTTCTCGGTGGGACGCTATTTATTACATTGAATGTAATTTTCTAGTGCATTGTAAATTCAAAATCTCACTTGGAGCATTTAATTAAGAGCTTTTATTTAACTTGACTTTGTATTTGTCTGTCTGTTGCGATAAAATCTTGAAATCAACTTTTTAGTTACTTTTCGAGAGCTACGAAATTAAATGTTTTAGCACAGTTGAAGTCCGAGATGATAATTTACTTACTGCGATCATATTTTAAGGTCATTAGTAAGTCAATGGGATAATTAGAACAATTGGGAGCAACATTCTAAATTTTGTCAATTATTCTTATATTTTTGTATCACTCTTTACCAACAATGTATATACGTCTTAGTTAGGGAAATATATCGGACGTAGGTGAAAGATTAAAATTAAATTATGAAAAAAGTATTTACAATAAATGCTTATATTGAGATTGTAATGAAAATAAGTAAATCACGTTTATAGCTATTAAATGCAATTTTACTATAAATACAACTAAAAATAAAAGCATGCTAGATGCTTATTTCTGAATTTAATCGAATATTGAATTCATTAATTCGTAAATAGTTATGAATTGAACTGCAATAATACATTAGTGAATTTTCAAAACTTGTAAAAAAAGAAATTATGAAAAATCTCACGTTATTATGTTTAGTCGTATTCATATACATTTATAGTAAAGTCTCATTTAATACTCTAAAACAATATTTACTTATTTTCGTTTATATTACAACCTAGAAAAAAATATCTGAAATATTTCATTGATACAAATTATTTTCAACAGTTAACTAATCATACAAGTCAAGAAATATAATAAGGTAATAAATCTAGTATAAGGTGATTAATGATAATTTTAACATCCTGAGTCCAGAAATGCATTTACGCGTTAAAAACTTACAAAAAGAACTTTCATCTACCCAGAGCTTCGTTTTTTCGAGAAAGTAAAACGCAAGTTCCAGACGATATATTTCCTACTTTTGAACATTAATAAATCGCAGACTTTTGAAGAAACCTTTAGCAAAGACGTTTTAGCTCGCAAAAAGGACAGGAAAGCAGCAGTAGTCAGGCAGAAAAGCTAGCAGCAGCAACGGCGCCATTTAATTAAAAACAATTTTATATTCTAATTAATACTAGCCGAGAGTCAAGTCTCTCTCTCTTTCTCTCTCTCGCTCTCTCTCTCTTTCTCTCTCTCTCTCAGCCATAGCATCGCATCGTCGTAGAATATTCAGTCGCGAAATCTGCTCGTTAATTATTTTTTCGCGGCGCGCACGACATTTTTAATTCCTCGAGATAGAAAAAACTCGTTCCTTCTCTCTCTCTCCCGTGCTGTGGCAAAGCCAAATTCAATCACCGCTAGTTCAGCCATTTCTTTTCCATTAACGTAGCCCCGTGCGCAGAAGTACTAACCACGCAACGAACTCTCTTCCGCGCATAAAAAAATGAAAGAGAGAAAGCGAGAGAGAGAGAGAGAGAGAGAGAGAGAGAGAGAGAGAGAGAGAGAGAGAGAGAGAGAGAGAGAGAGAGAAAGCTCCAGGAAATCTCGGGTATATATTCACGTAGAGCATGAAAGAGGGAAACAGTTCCGTCGCACTTCTACTGCTTCTTCTTCTTCTTCTTCCTCGTGCTATATATGAGCCTTGTGATTCCCGACGTCTTCTTCGCGATAATGTCGGGAGTTCGGGGAAAGGGAAAATGAGTGGAGTGGAGAGAGTGCAAGGGGGAGGGAACGCCGAAGACGAAGGACGAGGATGCGACGCCTCTTGGAGTTTCTCGTAGTAGTGGTAGCGGCTGATCGGAATATTGAAGGAGGAGGAAACAAGTTTCCGGGAGGAAGGAAGGAAGGAAGGATGGCCGAGGGATGCCGGTAATCCGGAGATTCAGTTAGGACGCGAGTTTTTTGCCGCACCTGGTGACGCGTATCCATTAACGGCTGCTGGATGTTAGAATTTCAGAGATATTTAAAAATGTTTCTTGTTTTGTGATTCGTATTAAATTTATTAAATCTTTATAGAATGTAATTTTTTGTATGATGAGGAATATATTTTATATTCCAGAAATTTGGATGTTGCAAAAGAAATATTTCGAAATCATTATGTTCGTCTGAAAGAATGTAGAAAAATATTCGATCTGAGAGTGCTTTCGTACCTGCTGCTAAAAATATATTTACTTTATTATATCTGCAACATCATACAGAATAAGGATTTTTAAAATTTATTATGATTTATAAAAACGTATAAAATCCACATAACCCTCCCGTTTTTGCAGTATTTTGATGATGAGTGTTAGTATTGACATGATAATTTTTTGATATATTTGAGTTCTTATAATTATGTCATACATTAACAATCAATACGTTTAACATTTATTAAAAATGAAACCTGCAATCAAATAAAACTGAAATAAATATATATTAATCATGAGTTCTACGATCATCATAAGCTACTACGAAAATAATTTATCTGATTTATCTTGAGTACTAAACATTTTTATGACAAAGATATAAATACTGCGAACGTTCGTTAAAATGTTTCTTTACTTTTAAGATGTCTGATCAGAACGTATTTTTATTTTAAATTTAACTATATATTTAATTAGTTTCGGTTTCATAGTTTTTAGTAACGTTCAATATATACGTATCCTCTATACAGGGTTTTTGTTCTTATACATTCATTCTTGAATTAAGAAAGTTATACAACTTCACTAGAGGAATGAGATAAAACATTTGTGTAGCTTATGCAATAAACACCGTATTTCAATATAATTATGCATAAGGGGGCATTTATAAATTACGACACGCTGTTTTTGAGAATTTTTGATCCCCTCTACCCTATGCAACGCATTTTCACTGATTTTCGTATGTCTTCAGTACACACCATGAAACTAATAATGCCTTCCCCATCCCCCTTACAGTGTGACGTAATTTATGAACCATCCTTAAAGAGCGATGAAGTTTTTTCTTAAAAGTCCAAAGAATGTTATAGAAATTGGGTTGTTTAATAATTTTCTTTCCTTCGGTGGTATCGATGATTTCGGTAGAGAACTTGAGCCGATTCACCAGTCTGTTTGAATTTTGCTAAATGAACGAGATTTACAAGAGCTACATCTATCGAAAGTTTCTTTATGACGTCACGATTCATACGATTTCAACGATGCCGCTTATGAACCATGACGTCACGAGGATTTTCGAATCACTGTATTTTCTTTCATTTTGGTTGCATTACAAAAATTCGAAAAGGTTACAAAGGAAGTATACTATAATCTATCAGAATATGATATAAAAAAATTATGAACAACCCAATTAAGCGCATTAAAGAAAAGACGTACAACAATTCAAAATTTGTTGCGTACAATACGGCGTTATTAACAAGTTAAGATAGATGTAGCATTTATTTAGCGCTGTTATTTATATCCAATTGTTGTTTATTTATTGTAAATCACAGGAGCAATATTTTATAAATCGAATTGAAACTTTAAGGAGATCTCTAAAACATATTTTGGGCAAAATGCAGGAAATATCAAAAATAAAAAAGTTTAGGTTAATATCTTATTAATACCCAAGCAGTCCGAAGTGACCCGAGGGATGTCGAGGGCTGCTGAGGCAAAGGCTGCAATCAGCACGGGCGTTAATCGCCTTCCGCCCGTAGTGCACACGATACTTTTTGTTCTACCTGGACTGAAAGGATGATTTTTCGAGCATATATGAAGCGGGCGGAAAGTACATTTCCGCCCTAGGGTAGATAAGTGCTACTTTGCATCCTAGGACAGAAAAGTATCGCATTTTCCGACCGAGGTTTTTATTTTCTTCCCGAGGACGGAAAAGAACCACTTTCCGCCCGCTTTGTATGCACAGAAAAGCATAATTTCGGCGCAGGTAGGACAAAAAAATGTTGTCACCCAGTAGAATAACTGAAAAACGGTTCATATACAATCGTTTACGGTCTTAAAATGAAGGATTTTATGAATACTTTATTGTGTAAAAATTTGCTTTACAAAAACAATTCTTGCATTGAAAAAATTCAAAAAACTAAAATTTGAAAATTCTCAAATTTTGAAAAATGGCCATAACAGAACATTTATTCAACCATTTTTGCTGAAACTTTCGAGTGCACACCGGATATTGATAGCAAACATCCGTACACATTTTGGGAAAGTTATACCGCATATTGAACGATTGGTGATATGCCCCATAATAACACTCACACACACACATACCCACACACACAGATATTTTTTAAGACTAGTATAATCGGACTCTTTAAGGCATAAAATATGTTTATACGTTAAAAAACACAATAAAATTTTTTTACCATCAGAAAGCTTTCTGTTTTAGAAATCAATAGGGTTGCCTGGCGTTTTAGAGAGATATTTATAGATTAATGCAAAAAGATACTCAAAACAGAGAAGCACCTTATGCGTTTGATGTAAATATGAATATTCAAAGTTTTTTTAATGTTTAATTTGTTAACAGGATATATTGTCTTAAACTTCTCTATTTAATAACTTTTTTTTATTAATTTGCTCTTTTGACTAGTATGACGCTCAGACCTCTTTAAAATATTTCACTGGAATATTCCATGCCGTGTGGAAAGAATTCCTCGACAATCTTACAGCGTACTTTCTAAATAAGTTTATTAAAAGTTTCTGTAAAAGTTCGAAATATAGTTTCTGGCTTTATGCAATGTGGATCAAAATATTTTTGAAAGTTTCGGAAAATCTTTTAATCTTTCTGAACGACATGATCGAGAATCGTTATCGAAACATTTCAATAACCTTTCATGGAATATTTTACGAAATGCTTTTATAATAATTCATGTAACCTTTGCAAAATGTTGTATAAAAGTTTTGAAAATGTTTTCTTGCATTCTGAAAAAAATGTTTTATTGCACAAAAAAAAATTGAAATAAATCGTTTCTAAAACATTTCTGAAGTTTTTTCTGAGATATTTTTAGTTATAATTTTATAAACATTTCATGAAATATTTCTGCAAAGTTTTGTAAATATTTCATAATATTATTTTATAAATGCTTTAGCAATCTTTTTATAATGTTTACACAAACTTACAGTAAGCTTTCTTTGAAATGTTTTGTGTAACCTTTAAATGTAACCTTTGCAAAATGTTGTATAAAAGTTTTGAAAATGTTTTCTTGCATTCTGAAAAAAATGTTTTATTGCACAAAAAAAAATTGAAATAAAACGTTTCTAAAACATTTCTGAAGTTTTTTCTGAGATATTTTTAGTTATAATTTTATAAACATTTCATGAAATATTTCTGCAAAGTTTTGTAAATATTTCATAATATTATTTTATAAATGCTTTAGCAATCTTTTTATAATGTTTACACAAACTTACAGTAAGCTTTCTTTGAAATGTTTTTTGAAATATTTCACTGAAACATTGTTTGCTGTTATTAAAATAATTAATTAAATTTAACTAGCAAACTATTTTATATTTTCAATCAATTGCTTTCGCTATCTTTTCCACTCTAGAAACTTACAGTGTCAATCAGAATTTTCATCAATATTGCACAGCTCACAATACGCTTCATAATATTCTACAATATTTTGCAACATTTGAAAGGCCTTTCTCACGATTCTTTGGTTATCTTCTTCAAGATTTTCAGAAGTGAAAAATGAATAAAAAGACAGCGAAGCGCCTGAAGAATCCTCATCAATGGAAGACAATTCACGAGGCGGCTCGGATCGGCAACTTGGCTCTGATCGAGCTTCTGATATCGATGGCGAGGACGTCGACGTCCGCGAGGCAAGCATCAAGTTCATGCCTCTGCACGTCGCGGTGCTGCACGACCAGATCGACGTGGCCTGCCTACTCCTGGACAGCGGAGCCCTAGTCAACGCGCAAAACGTCTTTGGCGAGACGCCTCTACACCTAGCGCTGGTCGAGCTGCTGCTACATCAAGGAGCCGATCCTAACTGTGCCATGAGCAACAAAATCATCAGCACATTGCCGAACTTCGTTGCGCTGGAGAACCAATTGAACGACTATACGATTCAACTGCTACTAATTCAAGGAGCTCGAGTAGACATAGAGAATGAGAGTTTGCTGCACGTCAATTTGGGGGTCGGTGGGAAACTACCGTTAATTTTTGCGATTGACAGCTTTCGTGAATACGGCTACAAAAGTAGTGAATTGTTGATTCTCATCCTATTGAAGCACATCGCTCTTCTTGCCTCGCAAGGTCTGTATGTTCACGAGAAGAACATTCAAGCTATGCGAGAAATGGCCGACATGAGTGAAAAGTACGATATCTATTGTCGGGAGCTCGAGAGCATGAAAATGACTGAGGTGTGCGACGAGTATACATATTTCAACATGCTGATTAAACGCCACAACGACCGCGTACACCGTTTGTGCAACCGGAGGCTTGGGCATGCGTTTACGTCCGATGATCTCGCGATGCGATTTCCCGTGTACGCGGATCAAATGGAAATGAACTACCGCAGAAGATTGCAGCATTTGTAAATGATCAATCGATTAGAGTTAATGTTGCACGACGATTTTGCATCCCGGCTTCCGTATGAAATAACATTGAAGATAAGCGAATATTTTTGCGACAATGATTTGGAAACTTATTTTGCCAAACCGTCTTAAATGTGTATCTTTAGAAATTTTCATTGCAATGAATTATTTTTTTCGGTTGTCGTTTGTTCTGATGACTGCGAGCAAGAATGAAAATAGTGTATTATAATACGTAATATGTATATGTTGTTTTACCCCGTACGGTAACGTGTGTGCTGAGATAATTAATTTTGTAAAGTAATTGAAGTATTGGCCTAGAAACTGAGATATTTCAAGATTTTTCGTATATTTGATATGACATTTTTTAATATGTGTATAATATTATTACAAAATTTATGATGTATGTACCTGACGAGCAACTTTGTGATATTTACGAACGAAATGACTGACATATTACAATGCTAATGTAAATATGAAAAAATAGCATTTCTATTTCACTTTTGTATTTGTTACAAATAAATTAATATCTATATATCTTACAATCCATCTTAATTAACTAACTCCCTTCCATACTATAGTTGTCCAAAGTTTACTATCATGAGTCTGGCAATATCGATCCAACACTAGTCTGGACATGTATAAAACCATTGTTAAAATTGCAAACAATTAAAATTTCTTGGCACTTAGCTTTCTAAAACTAAATTAGTTGTTCCAATATACAATTCTTTGTTCTAATAAATTAATTTTAAATTGCTATATCTCGTTCTAATTAATAGCTCAAAAAAGGTTTGCTTTCTTATCGTTGATGGTTTGACAAACGATAATTTTTTACTAAAATTACAACTATTTGTAGCTACGAGCTAAGTTAAAGTTCTTCACCTCATTTCTCTCTGGTAAATTGTACTGTATGTTTCTCCAGTCTTTACCTTATTGAATGAGTAAAAGGGAAAAAATTACTGTAAAAGAGTGAAAAATAGTTCAAAATTATGAAACAGAAACTATGTTTAGAGAAATAATTGTTTGAAATTTCAAAAGGAGGAATCTGCGTTTCGACCGATGTATCCGTTGGTCTTCTCAATAAGGACTGATACACTTCCTTAGACGCATAATGAACAAAAAATGTATCCCAAATATACCAAGAAAGACAGGTTTATTCTACCAATCTAAAGTATAGTTGTTGCACGTAAATGAGTAGTAGAAGGAACAACTAATAATCCTTGATACGTTGGAATGTTTAGGTATATAGGAGACACAATGCCAATTTATTAAGTAAACTTGACTCGATTAATATAGTCAACTAAATTGAGAAATAATGTGTCCACGAGCTACGTAAAAATTCTTCACCTCATTTCTGTGGTAAGGTGTACTGTATGTTTTTAGTAAAAGGAAAAAAAACACTGCCAATTCATTGGCACTTAGCTTTAAGCTTCAAAATTTATAAATGGTTCCAATATGAAATTATTTGATCTAATAAATTAATTTTAAATTACTATATCTCTTACTAATTAATATCTCAAAAAAGGTTTGCCTTTTTTTTACTAAAATTACAAAACTATAGGTAATAATCTTTACAGATTTTCTAAAACAGTATTAATCACTAAATCTTAATTATTAATACAAAGAATCACTTATTAAGGATTCAAATTTAAGAATAGTAATTAATATGAAGGTTTTCAGAAAATACTTTTGGAACAAATGGATACACAAATTTATACAGATTTACAAATATCTTTAAACAACAATGTAATTAATTATTAATGGGATATGGCAATTTTGTGAAAAAAGTAGTAAAATGTTTCTTATAGATGTGATTTTATTGTTCTATGTAATACTTTTCTGTTGAACAGAGCTTCTTACGGACATTGACTCCTGATTGTTAAGTCCCCTTTGATTGTACATATTTTGTTGTTAATTTTTATTATCAGGACATTTCTATGAACTTAAATTAGATATTTTCCTTATATTTTTTATATATATGACATGCATGCCAGGAAACAACTGATGCAGAAAACAACGTCAATTTCGTTTCAGTAGTACTGTCGACACACTGGTCAATAATATTTTTTCTAAAATTTATTGAACTGCTACTGAAGCTGCTTACCGAATGCACACACAGTCCTTATACGAACATTCGCTAGATGCATGACATGTAATATACGTGTGCGAAGAAAATTACATCGTAAGAAAGTAATGCGGTTGTGGCCAAAGATCTTATCCTATTAGTATACTATCGCCCAGTGTGCCCGATGTAAATATAACCTGCAGCCAGTGTTTGTTTGAGATATTAAGTACCTAAACTTTTTTCGTGATAAATCAAATCTGGAAAATTAATGCACAATTATCGTTTCAGATATGTATCATATTTATTCCTTTAATTTTGTCATAAAAGAAGAATCAATAGGTATTTTGCGATTTCTTTTATTATTCAGGTACAGACTCCGGATCAGGTGTCACGGGAAAATAAAAAAGTGCAGTGATTAAAGGAAGAGCATGATGCCCAAGTTTCATATAATAATTTTTTAAAAATTATTACTTGTTTAATTACTGCAAGAACCTTGACGGGAGACTTGCCCCGGTAGCAGACCGGCGGCCGGCTGGACAGCCAGCCTACTGTCGTTTTTCTAAAGGAGGCATTTTATTTTCGTGAACTTTAACGTAGGTGTGTTTTTATAAGCGAATGGGCATACTAGCTATGAATTTTAATAATTCTTTTAATTTATTATGCATTTCATTAACAGTTGCATTTACACTCTTTTTATTATTTACACATTTTTTTATTATCTTCGCTTTATTACCCATTACCGAGTGGGTCAGAGAGCTGCTGTTTGATGATTTCGCTGTCTATGGAACTTTTATGAACTGTAAACCCGCTTTCAATCACCTAGTGCAATCTACTTTTGCGCTTGCCTAATACCTGCAGGACATTTCTTGTAAAAAGAATCAGATCTTGCTAGAGCTTTCAAAATTGGAAGTGAATTTTCATAAAAAAGTAG
Source organism: Gastracanthus pulcherrimus (assembly GCA_949152435.1). Lineage (NCBI taxonomy): Eukaryota > Metazoa > Arthropoda > Insecta > Hymenoptera > Pteromalidae > Gastracanthus > Gastracanthus pulcherrimus. The sequence goes on along the minus strand of OX424572.1, from coordinate 191,172,446 downwards.
TATATATAATTCAAGATGTATGTACCTATTAATTCATATTAAGCATGAATTAGGTATATATTGTGTAATCAAGAGATACTTGCAGTTTCTTTATAATGATTTCTAGGCTTCAAATTTATTAGCAAGACTATAAAAATACTTTTGTATCAGGTCGGAAAATCAGGTGTCAGCTAAAAAGCAGCTGTTGGTGTTGAAATAAGAGCTGAAATAGCGACATAAGAGAACAGCTTTTTGCGTACTAACCATAAGATGTTGATGCTTTTAGCCATTGGATATGATTATTTGGTTTACTATTACCTCACTCAAGAAATTAGATTTACTGGAAATTTATTATAAACATGAAGCAATTTGAACCATGGCAGACCTTGTGCGCTCCATGGAAATAATAAAGAGTACGAGTGTTATAATCAGAAATACAAATTTGACAGTTAATAAGGTTTTAATAAAGCAGCTCTTGGACCGGTGTTTCTGATTTTATCTTTTTATCATAAAAATGATATTTTATACTTATCATGAAAATGGGTAAAATTAGATACTGATTCATTGATGTATTTTATTCATCAATTATGTTTGATAACTAATATTTTATTCATATACTTTCTTATGTGATCCTTTTTTAATTTATATTTCAGATTCATATTCAGTATTATTCCAATTATGCAAAATAGTCCTGTCGAGGTTCAAATTGCTTATTTTTCAAAGATTTTTTCTATGTGTGATTGTTTAAAAGTATGAAGACTGTATAGCATTTGAGAAATACATACCAATTATAATTCCCTGCATTATAGGGCATGAGTAATCTTGCAACTTGTTTACTGTACAGACGACAAACTCATAAAACTATGGCTAAACTGATGTTTATTCGATTACAAAAAGAGCAAGACATTGTTAGAGCTGTCAAAGTTAGAAGTCATTTTTAATAAAAAAAATAGTGCATTATAATTCAAGATGCAAGTATTTATAATATAGCCTAACTTCACTTTATACGGTAAAGCATGAATGTTACAGTAAAGGTAACAGTTTCGGAATAAAAGTTATTTATTATTCGTTTACTTATAATCTGTAGTAACCAATCCTCGTTCATAGTTTACACTTTAAATCGTACTTTGTAATTCATGACAAAATAATGTAAACAAGTAGATTCGAATATTTTATTCTTAATTGTTTAAGTTGTATTCTGTTTATCAATTAACTGCTTCCAAATTGATACATATTCGATAGATGGTAACTGAATTATGAATGCTGAATTCTTAACAAATATATGAAGTTTGGGTTAATGCATGCATCATTAAAAATAAATAAAATAAGCAAATAACAAAGTTATTTAAAGTTTTTGTTTACTTGATTGCATGGAACTAGATTGTCTAATGAAAAAGGGTAAATATGTATTTTATTATAATTGTTATTAAAAAGTCGTAGTATTAGATCCTGTTTTTATTATTAATTATTTATTTTGTTACAAATAACATTATAAGTTAAATGTAGATACATGTAATTAAAAGTTATTAGACATAGTAGATATCCCTTCTTTTTCTGTGGCCGACCTGAACTTCGATTTTCCTACATTCTACAATCCACGACATGTATATCTGTAAATAATGTATAATTAGATTTAATTTAGATGATTAAAACCGGTTTAAAATTATTATTATATAAAAATTTTATGGTATAATTTACCGTCATCTTCCTCAAACGGCTCCTTTGGATACAGGAATTCAGTAAACAAATGTGCGGCTTGCATTCTAAATTGCAGCTTTTATCTGTCTGTCTTTATTTCTTTAGTGAATGGTATCTGACTTAAAAGGAACTGCAAATCCGATTTTCCAGGTTCATCATTTTTCATATTCAGCATTTCTTTAGATCGTTCATCTTTTTTCACGATTGCAGGAGTCGTACTGTTACTACTTTCCTCTTGGCCCATGCTTGATACATTTTCTAATGATCATCGTCAGCCTTATTAATTAATAGCATTTGTTGATAGTGTGGGCAATCAGACTCTGTGTTTGTTAATTTTGATATTTCCTCTTCTTGTTTGTATTTTTTTTAAGGTTTCGCTATTTGTATCTAGCTTTATCTTCTAAAAAAATATGTATATTAGATTTGTTAAAAATATATTTCCATGTTTATTTTTAATTATAAAAATAGTTTTTTATAATAAAAAATAACTTATTTTTATTTAATTTAGTAAGTAAAAAAATCGATTTCAACTAAATTTCAGAATATATGCAGAAGATATGAAAAAATAAAGTGATATGATATACTCATATAATTTAATATGTATATATAATAGGTATGTGTTTTTGAAAGTCAAAATATAGGTTAGCAATTGTAGTTCAATTAATAACTGCACGACTTAGATGTGTGATCGTTTTAAATCCATCTGATAAAAGTTGTATAACACAAAAATTTAATGAGATTAACTCGTACATTTTAAACAAAGTCTTTTATTAAAAAACGTAACTTTAAGTTTGTCACATTAGAAAAAAATAGGTTAGATATATGAATTTAATTGTGTATGAAGAAACTTAAGGGTGGGAACCTGGAATGTACGTAGTCTACACAGAGCAGGCGCGTTTCGGGAAATCATAAATGAAACTGAGAGGTACAATTTAGATTTGGTAGCAATACAAGAAACCCGATGGAAAGATAACGCGTCGATGCTAGGATCCGGTAATTCACCTTTTTATATGGGGGCGCGAGCGGGCATTCTCTAGGCACCGGATTTCTTGTTAACAAAAGCATCATACATTCCGTTAAAAGTTGCAATTTCGTGAATGACCGACTCTCGTATATCATCATCGAAGGAGCGTGGTATAATTACGTGGTTATTAACGTCCACTGTCCCACGGAGGACAAAGAGGAAGAAGTCAAAAATCTTTATTATGAAATTTTAGAGCAATTAATCGACCAATTCGCGTCTTACGACACCAAAATAGTAGTGGGGGATTTCAATGCTAAAATAGGGAGAGAGGAAATGTTTAGGCCCACCATAGGCAAAGAAAGTCTGCACGAAACCAGCAATGATAACGGTATTATGGTCATAAATTTCGCAGCCGCAAAAGATCTTATAGTCAAGACCACGTGCTTCAAGCACAAGGATATACACAAGGCAACCTGGACATCGCCGGATGGGGCCACGCACAATCAAATCGATCATTTTCTTATTGATAAGAGGCGCCACACGAATGTACTCGACGTAAGGACCTATAGGGGGGCGGATTGCGACTCGGATCATTATCTAGTAGTGGCCAAATTAAGAGCCAGATTAGTAGCCGGTCAAAATAGTAAGCGAGCGAACAAAGTAGAAACCTTTGATATTGGAAAACTACGAAGCGGGATAGAGCGAATCAAGTACCAAGTAGAAGTTAGCAACCGATTTCAGGCGCTCGAGGAAACGGATGAACAGACGGGAGTAGATGACGATCCGAACAGGTTGTGGGGGGCTATCGAAAAAACTATAAAAGGGGCCGCGAACAAAGTACTGGGTAAGAAAAAATTGCCGAAGAGCAAACCATGGTTTGACGAAGAGTGCGAACTCTGGTTTGAAAGGCGCAAGAAGGCTAAATTAGATAGTGTACACAATGAAAGCGGTAGGGCCGTAGAAGAATACCATGAAATAAGAAAGCAAGTACGTGTGATTTACAGAAACAAGAAGCGCGAGTATCAGAAAAATGAAATTAGAAAAATAGAAACTAATAGTAGGGAAAATAACCCGCGCGAGATGTACAAAGGAATAAACGCTATTAGGAAGGGTTTTCAGAGTAGATCGCAGTTAATGAAAGATAAGGACGGGAACCTCGTGACAAGCGAAAATGAACTATTGAAATTATGGAAAGATTATTTCGATAAGTTATTAAACGTGCATGAAAACTCCGAGGAAATGGGAGACGAAATCCACACTGCTGAACTCCATATGGACGAAACGACCTACAAAGAAGTAGAGGCCGCGATCAAAAAGCTAAAAAACAATAAGGCCGCAGGAAACGATTCTATACCAGCTGAACTACTTAAATATGGAGGCACCGCGCTTACATCTAAAATTTTTTATCTAGTATGTGCTATTTGGAGAAATGAAACAATACCAGAAAATTGGAAAGAATCCATCATCATACCGATCTTTAAAACGGGAGATAAAACAGACTGCAATAACTACCGGGGAATCTCACTTTTAGCTACCTGCTACAAAATTCTGTCAAACGTAATACAGGCCAGACTCACACCATTCGCGGAAGATATAATAGGAGATTATCAGTGTGGATTCCGGCGCAACAGGTCAACGAGCGATCAAATGTTTACCATAAGACAATTATTAGAGAAAAAGTGGGAATATTGCGAAACTATACACCAGCTATTTGTGGACTTTAAGAAAGCGTATGACTCTGTCAAACGAAGCAAAATGTATGAAATCCTAGTGCTCCTTGGCGTACCAAAAAAACTCGTAAAATTAATTCAAATATGTCTCAACGGAAGCACTGGAAAGGTCCGAGTAGGCGGTAATGTATCCGAATCGTTCATGATACGCGACGGTTTGAAGCAAGGTGACGGGCTTTCAACGGTACTCTTTAACCTGACGCTAGAGCATGTTGTTAGAAAAATGCAGGCTAGCGAGCTAGGCGCAACACTCAACGGAACAACGCAAATTTTAGGCTATGCGGATGACTTGGATATAGTGGGAGATAATGGTGAAACGGTGGCGAGAAATGCGGAAATCCTTATAAATGCGGCTAAAAACACGGGGTTAGAAGTGAGCGAATCGAAAACGAAATATATGATCATGGAGAAACTGGGCATTCGTGAAGCAGAGGGGGATCTCAGAGTCGGAAATTTCACTTTTGAAAAGGTTAGCGAATTCAGATATTTAGGTACAACTATAAATGATCGAAACGAAATTAAAGCCGAGATTAATAAGAGACTTCATTCGGGTAATGCCTGCTTCTACGCTGTGAACAGATTACTTAAGTCAAAGCTACTGTCGAAAAATGTCAAAATAAGGATATATAGGACTATAATAATGCCGGTAATCTTGTATGGGTGCGAAACCTGGGCGCTCACTAAAGCGGAAGAAAATCGTTTTAGGGTATTTGAAAATAAGGTTCTGCGGAAAATATACGGGCCAAAGAAAGATGAGGAAACTGGGGAGTGGAGGAAACTGCACAATGACGAGCTACATAATTTGTACGCATGACCAAATATTAACAGAATAATAAAATCACGGAGACTAAGATGGGCAGGGCACGTGGCAAGAATGGGCGATGATCGTACAGCAGCGCGCATAATGAAAGGAAAACCGAAAGCAACGCGACCTCTTGGTAGACCTAGACGCAGATGGGAGGATAACGTAAAATCAGACGTAACTGAAATTGGGCGGGAAGGCGCGAAATGGATGGGGTTGGCACAAAATAGGGAAACGTGGAAGGCTTGCGTAGGTGAGGCGATGAACTTTCGAGTTCGAAATGCCATTTAAAAAAAAAAAAAATGTTGAAAGCTTTTATAGTACTTATTAGGAAAACGTAATTAAAGGTTCATTAAAATTCTTTCTTTTAATGAATTTGTAAAATTACTTACTAGTAGACCACATGATTTTGATAAATCAACTTACTTATTGCAATTTTTTTTTAATTCAAATATATTAAATGCACAAAAACGTTGATATCCAGATACTTATTTGTGATTCAGGCTATCAGTACCAACCGAATATAAACGTATGTTACCATACCACGTCCAGACCATGTCTGCGGATTGCGGACTGCGGCGCTTCTTTTAGCGGATTATAATCACGGTAATGACGAACGTGAGCACGTGGCGTCCACAATGGCGACGGCTTAGTTTGATGCAGCGGTCGATAGCGATCGGTTCTATTCTCGCAACAAACGTTGTATTTGTTCATTGTTAAGTATTTTTGAACACACAATTTTGAAATGTCGAATTGTCTAATTATTTTTATACAAACGTTTGTTTACTAAAGAATTTCTAAAATGACGGAAATTTACACAAAATGGCTAGTATACTAGATTTAACGCCTTATTTGTTAGATAATGGAACGTCTATTGATGCGATTTTAACCAAAGTAAGAAATTTTCAAATTCACGAAATAAATCGTCAAAGGGCTGTATTTGGAGAATACCATCATTTATTTCTTATTTTAAAAAAATACGAAGATAAGTTTTACAAGTACATGCGAATGAAGAAGAGCACATTCCAATACATTTTATCGCACGTTGAAACGGCCTTAACAAAAAATTGGTGTAATTTACATCAGCAAGCTATCTTACCCGAGGAAAAACTTGTTCTTACTATATTAGGTATGTATACTTGAGACTTATAATAAAAATATAGTAATAAACTAAATGTATATTATATTAAGAAGTGTATATATGTATTTCCCTAGTCAGACCACCAACTTTTGATACAACGTTAAATATGTAACGAAAAAAATTGATAAATTGGTCACTTCACCGATATTCTTAAAGAATTAATATTTAAAGGTATAATTAAGTGTACAGTATTATCTATATATACAATAACCTAAAAAATATAATTAAACTAAGTAAGAAATTAATTAATGAATTAATTAGGTTTTATTTCCGCTAAATTTATTTCTCAAAAGTTAAAAAGTTGCATAAATAAATTTCATATATATTTCATCTGATGGATTGTTTTAATCACTTTTAACGTACCTTTATCAAGCGACTTTCTCTTTCTGTTTTCCACTGCCTCAACCTTGATTATTTTTGATTGCCTTCTTTCTGGGTACGCAAATTGTAAGACTAAATCGATGAGTTTTTATCTAAACTCCAGTTTTTCCTCATTTTGCATTGAAGATACGAACGACATTAAAGTTTGAAAAATAATTCATCTCCATTTTCATTCAATACCATCTTTTCATCACCTTTTCCATCAAAGCATTACTTTGAACTCTCTGGTCGAGCTTGTTTCTTCGTTTTGATGTCATTGTTTTGTTATAGTCAATTTTATTTTTATTATTTTTTAAGTTTCTGTAAATAAAAAAAATTGTAAGTTTAAAGTGAACAGAAGTAGACAAAATCTTACATACATTAAGATACTAACATTTGATTTTAGATACAAGTGTTATATTCAAACTATTAAAAACCATAGTTTCAAATATACTTATAACAATTATTTTTTATTTATATAGTAGTTTTAATACATGTGTTCGGGTTATTTAAGCCTTTGGGGGGAATTTGAATTGCGCGCCGTAGCTCGCCGACCGTTGCGTAGTACGATCGGCCGAGTAGATGTGCGCGCCGCCGCTTATCGGCCGAGCGAATGCGAGCGCCGCGAGAGCGGAAGTTCTCGCGCACCTCGTGTACGTGCGAGGCAGTTCCGATTTCTCTCCCCCAGAGGCCAGTCGACTTTTTTCTGGCGTCATTCTAGGCAGCGCATCGAACCCGATACAGGATTCTTAATACTCGTATATATTGTATGAGAAGCTCGGCACGTACGTCCTTATCAGGACGGTCGACTTCTTCCTTCACTAATTATTTGCGTGGGGTGTGTGTGTGCGTGAAGCGAGCCGTGTGTGTGTGTGTGTGTGTTTGGTGTGCGAAAGACGATTAGGAAAGTCCGGCCACGTGCGAGCTCCCTCGACGTGCCGACTTCCACCCGGCGATCACCTACGCGGCAGGGCCAGAGGGTCTGCCCGTGGTCCAGGTACGGTTCCCTCGAGACGTCGAGGCACCCTGCGACCAAGGAGGTGGATCCCAACCACGTGCAGCCAGGACATTATGTCGCGCTGTCCACATTTCTCCCTTCAGTATTTAAGGTAAGAGAGCTCTCTTGCGCGCGTTAATGGTACCTCGCAGCATTAGGTTATTAGCGTTTGTTACCTTCTCTCTCCCTTCTTTTTGTTCCTATCTTAGCATCTCTTTTTTTATGTATAATTTCCTCTTGATTAAATAAATTATTCGCTTGCCCCGGCTATTCTCTCAGCCTCGTGGGAGTTTTTACGCCGAGACAAGTTGTCTTATTTTTCCCGCGAAAAATTGTGTATTTATTTATCTACCCAACCTTCCCTCACTCATTTATGTCATTATATCTATTTTTTAATTACAAGCATTTAATACTACATTTTGTTCATGGTGCCCCGGGTGAGGAATGAGTGATAGGTTGGTTGGCTGGATGGTTGAAATCCAAAAAACGCATCATACTAACCGTTTTTAGCGTGCGAACTGTTATCGGCGCCGTTCGGCCTTTCTCGGAATCGGCTCGTGGCGTCTATCGCGCTTGCTCGGCTTGCCGCGTCGCCTCCGCGCGCGCGCTCGCGGTGTGGCTGGCGATACGCAGGTGGGCTACTGTCGGCACTGCTCGGTCGTTCTCGCGGGCTGCTCGTGTCATCGGGCACGCCTTGCCGGCTTAGCGGGCCGACTTCGCTCGGCGGCCTCGCGGCGTGGACAGTGATTCGCCGTATCGAGTCGTGTATAGCGCGTTCTCGCCGTGTAATTCTCCCGTTTGGCTATTTGTACAGGTGCGCGCCTTGTAATATAGGTTAAGCCGCTTGCGTTATTCTATGCTTAAGTTTACTTTTTCTTGCTGCACTAAGTATGTAGTTTAGTGAATTTCTTGGGCGCGTTTTTTGTTCTAAGGCTAGTTTATCATGGCTCCTATAGCATTGAGAAAACTGGTGGCTCTACAGGACTCACGTCAGGTAGAGATCCAGGGTCTGCACAAACGCTTACTCGATAAGCCGCATGCTTCGCTCAACAAGAAAATAATTCAGGCGCGCATTGACGCCTTGAAGGAAATTTGGATTGAAGCTCGTAAGACTCATTCTGAGATTACCGTAAGGGAGGATGCGGAAACGGATCAGTACGTCACCGAGGATGGATTTGGCAAGCTGCAGGCAGCGTATGAGAGTGCTCTTGACGAGGTCTTAACGTTGCAGTCGCAGTTCGAGGTCGCATATGAGTCTACAATTTCAGGCGGACCTCTCAACTCTACGGTGTCTGGGTTTGATTCTCGAGTCGCGAAGCTCTCTAGAATCACTCTTCCTACTTTTTCAGGAAAATACAAGGATTGGGAGAGCTTTTATGATTTATTCAGGACGCTTGTGCATGATGTGCCTTGGGTTTCCGATGCGACTAAGCTACAGCATTTGAAATTTTTTTTTATCGGGAGCGCGGCAGATTTAATTAAAGACGTGACGACCACCAGCGCTAACTATGCTAGCACATGGAAGGCGCTGAAGGCTCGTTACCATACCTGAGGCTCATCATAAACAAGCATTTGGCTGCTTTTAACGAACTTCCTCATCTTAAGAAGGAGTCAGCTGAGGAATTGCGTTCCTTTTCGCATGAGGCTCAGCATATCGTTCGCGCTTTGAAGAATATGGAAGTGCCTATAGATAGTTGGGATGTTTGTCTCGTGTGCAGTTTATCTGAACGTTTAGATCCAGAGTCGCGCAAGCTGTGGGAGTCGGAGCTTAGTGCTAAGGATCGGCTACTCATTGAAGCAGGTACTGGCCAGGAGAATACTAGCTCTTCGTACCCTTCTGCTAAGTTCCACGATTTGGTCGAATTTCTTGAGAGGAGAGTTCAGACTCTTGGCATGATTAGTTCTGAGCGACGCGGGGAAAAAAGGTCGGCACCTCCTCTTAAGTCGGTTCACCCTAGCAAGATTTTTCACGTGAGCTCTTCTCGTACTGCGAAACCAGGTTCCATGAATTGCCCACTCTGTACTGGCCCGCATGCTCTCATGAGATTCAATCGGTTCAAGGAGAAATATGTCCAAGAGCGTCGAGAGGAAGTTAGGCGCCTGCAGCTCTGCTTTAACTGTCTGGGTTGGCACCCAGTGAACTCTTGTTCTTCTTCAGGTCGTTGTTCTACATGTCAGGGAAAACATCACATTCTTATTCATTTCCAGGAGGCAGGAAACTCGCAAGGTTCTGCGTCAGCATCCAATGCATCCAAGGGCAGCCACTAGACTCCAGGTACCAAATCAGCGGTGGTGGGTCTGCATGCGGCTAGATCCCCGATGTCAACGAGGAAGACTTTCCTTGCCACAGCGCGAGTATTGGTAGTAGGTCCAAAAGGCAAGGTCACGTGTGTGTGCGCTTTTAGATCGCGGGTCCGAAGCTTCATTTATATCTGAATCCATTGTGCAGTTACTTGAACTACCTAAGCGACGTACACACGTGCCACTGTCTGGTTTTGGGGCATGCGCTGCCGGTATTGCTCGTTTGATCACTCAGATCACTCTTCATTCGGCGGTTGATGCAGGATTTCAGGTCGAAACAGAAGTGTTAGTTCTTCCTAAATTCACTTTGCGTCTTCCTTCCCGCGAACTTAGCGAGGCTTTAGCACGAGAGAAATTTTCGAGTATGGTTTTAGCTGATCCTGAGTTTGCAGTCCCGAAGAAGATCGATCTTATTCTAGGCGGAGATATCTATGGTCAGTTGCTTCTATCTGGGGTGGAAAAATCCACGACTTCGCGGCTAGTTGCTCAGAACACTGTCCTCGGTTGGATTGTCTCCGGACCGGTAGATGTAGAAGGATCACAGCGGGCGGATGGTTCTGCGATTGATTCTCCAGTTCAGGCGCTCCACTACAGGGATGATTTAGATCAGGTGTTGCAGCGATTTTGGGTACTTGAGGAAGTTTCAGCGCCAAGTGACAGCTTGAAGCCGGAGGATGCAAGGTGCGAGAGCTTGTTTCGGGAGACGCATGGCTGTGACTCGCAGGGTCGTATGAGGTGAAGCTCCCTTTGAAGCCAGATCCCCCTTCCGTCGCTGCGGAGACTCGTCGCATCACACTGGGATCGCTTTCTCATCTGCATCGTCGGTTTTCTCGTGATCCGAAGCTTACCCACCCAAGCGTACGTTGGGTTCATGGAAACTTATGAGAGGTTAGGTCACATGTCGCGGGTTCCTTCGTCGGAGATCCATCGGTCCGATGCTTGGTATTTGCCTCATCACACAGTGGTGCAGGAGGACGCATCAAAGTGGAAGCTACGGGTTGTGTTCGACGCCTCTCGTCGTACACAAGACGGACATTCGTTGACTGCTTCTTTGTTCACAGGGGCTCCGTTGCAGAGTGATCTCTCCTTGATTCTGTTGAATTAGCGTAGGTATCGCTTCGCTTTCACTGCTGACATAGTCAAGTTGTTTCGACAGATTCGGGTAAGGCCGGAAGATCAGGACTACCAGAGGATCGTCTGGGCGCCCGATGCTGCATCTGAACCAGTTGATTTTTGCCTGACTACGGTCACTTATAAGGACGGCTTGTGCTCCTTATTTAGCGATTCGCACTCTCTCGCAGTTAGTTGAGGATGAAGGGAATCGGTTTCCGCTCGGGGCTCGTTGTCTTCAGTCAGAAACGTACGTCGATGACACATTTGCAGGAGCGGACGTTTTGTCGACTGCAATCCGGAAGAGGGTCGAGCTTACCGAGCTCTTAGCTTCTGCTGGGATCGAGTTGGACATGTGGGCTGCAAATCATCCGGAATTACTGTCAGACTCGGTACGGCAGAATACTGAGAAGCAGATCAATGAGGATGAGCCAGTTAAGGCTCTAGGGGTACAGTGGATCCCATCGCAAGATGCGTTTCGGTTCAATGCGTCTAGTGTTGAGAATTTGGCTGCTGCTCATACGAATAGGTCCGTTCTCTCTAATATTGCGAAAAAATGGTAAATTTTTTTCAAGACAATCCAACAAACGCCAGAGACTGTAGAAATGATTGTCAAAGCAGCATGCATTCTACACAATATAATTATTGACCTCGAAGGATACAGCGATGAAAATTCTTCTAAGCAAACTGATGCAGATACAGAAGTTTTTGTTGAAATTGAAAGTGATTTAGATGATGAAATTGAAGTCTGAAATTGTTTAAGTAATTTTATATGGATTAGTTAATATATCCTTAAGGAATTAGCTAAAAACCCCGGTACCTGGCGACGTTTTTTCGTTACGGACTAGTTAAAAACTCGTTAATTTAAAAAATATATTCAGGAGTAATTTAATAATGAATCAATTAAGTTTAGTTATCAGAGTAACTATTTGATAATAAGTGTTTAATTATAAATGATTAAAATGTATGTACATTCAGCTTTCAAATCTATCCCCACTTTGTAAATAAATATCCCGGGTTATGGTGAAGTAAAACGTTTTCGCGCTTTTGCGAACAACAATTCTACACAAAATATATATAAGTTTGTTCGTTTCGTCTGAAGAACGTTTACTTTGAAACATTCAATTCTAAGTCGCGCGAGGGGTTTTTGGGACAATTTTTTTTAGTTTCATGTTTTTTTGTACTCTTATCATCTATATTAGTTAGATATATGACACTATTAATGGTTATAGTCCGTTGATCGTTACATCATTTTTAGGTTATTAAATGATTTATATTTTTTGAAAATATTGCGTTTGCTAACAATTATAGTTAATAAATTACTCAATTGCTTTAAAAAATTAACAATATATATAAATTAGGATTTTTAACACAAAAAACAATCTCGTGTAATCCAATGATGAGACTCCGAAATAAATTGCAACTCCGATTTAAATATGCGATGCGGTGTAACGGTCTGCTGCATTTTGCTGATAATTAAATTGGAGCATGCGCTTTTGATTTGATGTACGTGATAAATAAAAAATATTTTTAATTATATACTGCAATTTTTTTATCTGTATAATTTAGATCTCTTAGCGCATCCTAAGCTTGATTTTATCCTTAATATTAGTTAAGATTAGCTCACGAGATTAGCTAATCGTTGATATCTTAAGTAATTCGACTCGTTAATTTTCTACCAGGGAACTTTGGATTCAATTTAGACATATTTTTAAAGAAATGTATTGAGCTAATTCACGTATTATATGATATTTTAATCTGAATTTATGAATGTAAAAAAATTAAAGAAAAGCATTATTAACTAATTTATTAAAAGGGTGTAATACAACTTACAATACAATTTTATAAAAAAAAATTATAGCAGCCGAGCTTATTTCTCAAAATTCTAACACTAAAATTAACACTGCCAATGAAAAGTTATATATTCTAATGAAAGCTGCTTGCAGCCATTCAGATATAAAAATATGATATAAGGTATGATCGTCTGCGTACCTACTCGTGATCCTCGCAGTCGTCTTTGTTGTCGCTCACTATTATTCCTAAACAATAGATTCTACTTAAGAATTTATTAAACTTAAAGAATAATATATTTAATTTGCAATACAATTAAACTGAAAAAATCTCCATTGTTGAGTAAAGATAGAAGTAAACAAATCTACTAACTATATATGCATAGATTTTATAATTGTTTTGATTCTGTTTCAATCAAACTTTTAAAGAAAAATTATTGATTAGAAAGCCATTATTTAGATGTAAACGTGTCTAATGTAAAAGAAAAACTGAACTTGAAACTAATAAGGACTTTTATTTTATAACATATGAAAAATGAACAGCAATTAAAAATAATAAATATAAAAAATAATTACCGATAATGACGTCGAATGGTCCTTTAGTAAACTTCAACTCACCGAGATACGAAATTTATGACATTGATGGATTGACCTATTTGGCAATTAGGCAACGAGAAGCTCGTGATGATATGGTGCTTATATTATAGTTGTCGTGAACTATAGGAAATGTTATCTGGGTGTGTGGTGCACTATATGCTTACTTCCAAACTGTAAACGTCTTTTGTCTACTCGGAAACTCGGATACTTACACATTGAATGTTGCCCATTACTGTTTCGTGTCTCGAAACATGAGACGTCGCGTCATGCTTTTCACAGAGCAAACATGGATATATGTCCATATACTTCTTTATGTCTATCGGGGCGATAGCCATCACATAAACTAAATGTTCTTTCATGTTTTAATTTTCTACAGGAGTTCTACAAATGCGCTCGAAGAACTTTTAATCTCCGAAGTACAAAAATCACCATCAATTTGGGATTCATTTAATAATCAACATAGAAATACTTATTTTCTCAGCAAGAAATGGAGCAAAATTGCGAACTCACTCGGAATATCTAGTAAATATAATTTTAATTTATAATTTTAAATTTGCAATATCATATGATCTATTATGCGTTCGATTTTCTCGTATTTTTCTGTCCATTATTTTATTGTAATATAATTAAAGTGTATTAGAAAACGTATTTTCAAACATTATTTCTTAACACATAACACTCATATATTGTCAAGTATTTATTTGATAATACTAATAAAGTTATGTAGCTACTTCGGTTCTTCTTTCAACACCAACAGATGTTTTTTTGTCCGACACCTGATTTTCTAACTTGATACAAAAGTATATTTTCTTACGAATAAATTTGAAGCCTAGAAATCATTCTAAAAAACTGCAAGATTCACTTGATTACACAATGTAAACATAATTCATGCTTCACAGTATAAAATGAAGTTAGGCTATATTATAAATACTTGAATCTTGGAATTATATGCACTATTTTTTTTATTAAAAATGATTTCTAACTTTGACAGCTCTAACAATGTCTTGCACTTTTTGTAATCGAATAAACATCAGTATAGCCATAGTTTTATGAGTTTGTCGTCTGTACAGTATCTCAAACTTTATTGCACCATTTCGTTTGAGATCCCAGTCGGGCCTTCAAGTTGCAAGATTACTCATGCCCTTCAATGCATGGAATTATAATTGGTATGTATTTCTCAAATGCTATACGATCTTCATACTTTTAAACCATCACACATAGAAAAAGTCTTTGAAAAATAAGCATTTAGAATCTCGACAGGACTATTTTGCTTTATTGGAATATACTGAATATGAATCTGAAATATAAATTAAAAAAGGATCACATAAGAAGGTATATGAATAAAATATTAGTTATCAAACATAATTGATGAATAAAATACATCAATGAATCAGTATCTAATTTTAACCATTTTCATGATAAGTATAAAATAACATTTTTATGATAAAAAGATAAAATCAGAAACACCGGTCCAAGAGCTGCTTTATTAAAACCTTATTAACTGTCAAATTTGTATTTCTGATTATAACACTCGTACTCTTTATTATTTCCATGGAGCGTACGGTAAATCTAGTTTCTTGAGTGAGGTAATAGTAACCAAATAATCAGATCCAATGGCTAGAAGCATCAAAATGTTATGAGTAGTACGCAAACAGCTGTTCTTTTATGTCGCTATTTCAGCTCTTATTTCAACACCAACAGCTGCTTTTTGGCTGACACCAGATTTTATGACCTGATACAAGAGTATTTTTGTAGTTTTGCTAATAAATTTGAAGCCTAGAAATCATTATAAAGAAACTACAAGTACCTCTTGATTACATAATACGAGGGTAGTTCAATAAGTCTTTAGAATGACCAACAGATGGCGCGCGAATCGCTCCAAATCATCTGTTTTCAGTCAGCACCACACCCGACTAGATATATGGTGCAGTCACAGTCCACATCTTCTGAGTTTACGTGTTTTTATAACCAATTGAAAAAAAAATTGCTTGTTAACAAAAATGGAAAAAAACGAGTTCAGAGCGGTAATTAAACATTTTCATTTAAAGGGTTTAACTCCATATGAGATAAAAAATGAATTGGACTCAGTTCATGGCACATCTGCCCCTGCCTTAGCAACGGTTTATAACTGGGTAAATGAATTTAAGCGTGGTCGTACATCAATAAGTGACGAACCACGTTCAGGAAGGCCCGTAGAGCAACTACTCCCGAAATCATCAATAAAATCCACGATATGGTGTTGAAGGATAGAAGATTAAAAGTGCGTGAGTTAGCTGAGGCCACAAGGATATCTATAGGTGCAGTTGTTTCAATTCTACATGAAAAATTAGGCATGAAAAAGCTATCGGCAAGATGGGTGCCGCGTTTGCTCTCAGCTGAGAATAAACGCAATAGAGTGGTCGCCTCTGAGGCTCTTTTGGCGCGCATAAGTCGGAATCCTGAGGAATTTTTTCGTCGATTTGTGACTGTGGATGAAACATGGATACACCACTACACTCCTGAGACAAAGGAACAATCCAAACAGTGGATTTCCACAGGCGAACCAGCTTCAAAGAAGGCAAAGACCGTAAAGTCAGCTGATAAGGTTATGGCTACAGTTTTTTGGGATGCACGTGGAATTATACTTATTGACTACTTGGAAAAGGGTAAAACAATTACTGGTGAGTATTATGCATCATTATTAGAGCAGCTGAAAGAAGAAATTAAAAAAAAACGACCACATTTGGCGAGAAAAAAAATTCTCTTTCATCACGACAACGCCCGAGTTCACACATGCTTCGTTTCAATGGCTAAAATTGAAGAACTAAAATTCGAATTGGTCGAACACCCACCGTATTCACCAGATTTAGCCCCCAGTGACTTTTTCTTATTTCCAAACTTGAAAAAATGGCTCGGTGGACAGAGATTTACGGACAACGAAGACGTCATTGCCTCTGTAAGTGCTTATTTTGAGGAACTTCCGAAAACGCACTTTTCTGAAGGATTAAAAAAACTTAAAAAGCGATTGACCAAGTGTATAGAGCTCCAAGGAGATTATGTTGAAAAATAAAAAAAAAATTTACCCAAAAAAAATTGTTTTTATACTTTATTCTAAAGACTTATTGAACTACCCTCGTATATACCTAATTCATGCTTAATACAAATTAATAGGTAGTTAAATCTTGAATTATATATACTATTTTTTTATGAAAATTCACTTCCAACTTTGAAAGCTCTAGCAAGATCTGATTATTTTTATAAGAGATGTCCTGCAGGTATTAGACAAGTGCAAAAGTAGATTACACTAGGTGATTGAAGGCGGGTTTACAGTTTTTAATAGTTCCATAGAAAGCGAAATCATCTACAGGAGTTCTCTGACCCACTCGGTAATGGTTAATAAAGCGAAGATAATAAAAAAATGTGTAGATAATAAAAATAGTGTAAATGCAACTGTTAATGAAATGCATAATAAATTAAAAGAATTATTAAAATTCATAGCTAGTAGGCCCATTCGCTTATAAAAACACACCTACGTTAAAGTTGACGAAAATAAAATGCCTCCTTCAGAAAAACGATAGTAGGCTGGCTGTCCAGCCGGCAGCCGGTCTGCTAGCGGGGCACATCTCCCGTCAAGGTTCTTGCAGTAATTATACAAGTAATAATTTAAAAAAAATTATTATACGAAACTTGGGCATCATGCTCTTCCTTTAATCACTGCACTTTTTTTATTTTCCCGTGACACCTGATCCGGAGTCTGTACCTGAATAATAAAAAAAATCGCAAAATACCTATTGATTCTTCTTTTATGACAAAACTAAAGGAATAAATATTATACATATCTGAAACGATCATTCTGCATTAATTTTCCAGATTTGATTTATCACGAAAAAAGTTTAGGTACTGAATAACTCAAACAAACACTGGCTGCAGGTTATATTTACATCGGGCACACTGGGCGATAGTATACTAATACGGTAAAATCTTTGGCCACAACCGCATCACTTTCTTACGATGTAATTTTCTTCGCACACGTATATTACATGTCATGTTCCACGCAGCCCTTGCACACGCGTATTGCACACGTGCGACACTAGTGTCACCCTCGTACACAAGTGTCGATACTCGTGTCACCCTCGTGCATAAGTATCGACACGCGCGCCACCCTCGTGATCAAGTATCGGCACGCGCGCCACCTTCGTGTGCTTGGGTCGGCATAGAGTCTATAACTAGACAGAACATGCTGCTTCGTGTGCTGACTGCTGCGTCGTGATTGCGTGTTTGATCCGCGTTTTACGACGTTCTCCGTGACCGACCGAGCACGATACAGCCGAACACACCTGTGGTATACATAGTATAAGGGTGCGTTGGGCTGTATCGCGCTCGGTCGGTCACGTGGAACGCCATGCAACGCGGACCAAACGCACGTTCACAATGCAGCACACGATGCAGCATATTATATAGTTAGACTCATAGTGCTAGAAACAAATGTGCGTCTGACAATTTGGCAACGTTGCGCTAAGCGAGCTGAGCATCTCTGCATTGGGCCAGCTTTCGAGTGAGAGTGTTTAATAACGAGGAATCCGAGTGAGAGCACTTTCTGTGCGCGCGCGCGCGTGCGAACTTTTCAAATACATGGTGGTGGAATGGTGGTATTTTTACAATAATCTGGATCAGTCAAATAAACAATCTTCGGATGAAGTATAGGTACCTAAAAATTACTCGGGAATAAACTATAATGTCCGTGACTGTACATTTGTGCCTTAGCTAGCTATAGCGTGGATACGAACGCATATGCTAGCGAATTGTTGAACGCGTATGAAACAAATGTGACTGGCCGATATATATTCGCATTGGCTTTTTTTCGTCTGTTTGGTCTATCAAGTGGAAAACTAAGCTATCTCGTTATTTTTAGTAAATGCTGTCAAGTAATACTGCAAATGAGCGAGTACCAACGCAGTAATAATAAGCAAACCATGACACACCTCAGCAGTCCCTTGGACCAACTTCGCTTTATATCTAAGGAACTACGTGCATGAGTTGAAATCTCAAAGTGTTTCCGCTACTGTGAAGAGACCGTGATTCAAGTTTTCCCCACTCCTCCGGTATAACCCTGGACAAATGCGGAATGAAATTAGGTAGAATAATATAAGGGTATGAAAAAATAACTATGAAAATAACTTGCTATGTCAAGCGGCTGCATAACAGACAAAAATAATTTACCTTATCAATATCAAAAAATCGTAAATAAAAAGAGCGCTTAAAAAAACGAATCAATGAATCTTTAAATTTCTTTTTATTCTAAAATCTTCATTAAATAACGAAAAAAATGAGCCCTTCATTATATAAGCGATAAAAAAATTTTCAACAAATACATAACCTCAAATATCTCGAAATATAAAAGTCGTTGTGATCTGGGCAAATAATTCATTCAAGAGATAGTGAAAAGCTACCGTTTTGGAAATTTTAAATCAAATGCTGCCGATTTACTCCAGTAATCGTAGCTGACTGAAAATCGATTTTTTTACAAAAACATTCTCTTCCCTTCAAAAGAAAAAGATTAAGCCTAAAAAATTATGCAAAATATTGTTCTCCATATTCCTTATCATTTCAATTTTTTTCAAAAATATTTCTTTTTTTATTTCAGAGATATAATTGTTTGAAAAAAATTACGATTTTGTGAATAAATAAATAGGGGAACTAGCTTATTCAAAATTTCGGATCGGAAAGATAGCGAATGTTATGCTATTTCAAATGCATTATCACTCAATCGATTATATTATTTCTAAGGTACGAGTATCAAAACATCAGAAAAACTAAAACTCAAAAATCAAAAAACCGCTAAAAAACAAAAATGCAAAAAACAACAAAGACAATATTTTTTTAATCCGCCTTGAGCTGCGAAACATTTATTTTTACCGTGTATATTCAGAGTAATGTTGATTCACATTCATCCATACACACACACTCGCACGTACGCCCGCACCCACACACGCACACGCATACATTTTCTAAAAATAATGTATTTTGATTCCGAATATCTCAAAACATGTTTCTAACATGTATTTAGCAAAACTTTTCTTTTACCACCACAAAGCTTCCTCTATGAGGAAGCAAAAGAATTATAGAAAAAAAAAATTTAAATAGTTTAGAGCAGTGTGTGGTTGACAAGAATATAAAATTTAATAATTTTATTCATATGCTATATCTATTATACATTATAGTTATGAAAAAAAAAATTAATACGTGTTCAAAAATAAGTTTATAAAATCTTATAATTAAAAGTGTACATTTAAAATATTTTTTCCACAAAGTCATTTAATTAGGAAAGCGCGAGTCCGTAAAGTGAATAAATATTTTTATATCTTCAAAAAATTCTAGTGAAAATCTTCGTAATGAACTTCCGTGTATTCATCGTAATGAATTTTAAGTGAAATTAACCTGAGACGAAATTCCGTTACTAGTAGATAATATTATTTTTACATCTTATATCAAGATCAAAATTTAATTAGGAAGTTAATATTTTATATTACTTAAATTAAGATCCTACAAATAGCTAGAGGAGATTATGACAGCGAATTCTTATCTTTTTTATTAATCTGATCGAGTTGCATAAAAGATTATGAATTACTTCAGTAAGAATTTCGAATTTATAACAGAAGAAATAAACGTTTTATGAAACTTCGTCATTCTCGTTTGCCATCAATTACCGCCCCAATAAAAATAAAAAAAATCCAATCGCGAAATGTGTTTTAAATCACCTGCGTTCGCAAGTCGTAATTTGCACCGGTGCGAAAAATAATTTAAATCTTGATCTCGATAACGATCTTCATTATTGGTACACCTACGCTCGCTACTCCCGAATAAAGGATTCCTAACGCCTAATTTGTTTGCATCGACAATCACCCTCCCGGACAAACATCTCCGCTGAACACGGCTAATTTACGACCCTAGCGTGAGACTCGCGAGTGCGAGCATCAAACCGTCATATAACCAAAGCATCGAACGAGCTGAGAGTATTTTAAAGGATGGGAAAAATGCCTGTCGCGCGCGCGAGTGTAAGAATCGCGAGTAAAAGGGGCGAAATTGACATTATAAAACGAGGCGTCTACGACGGGCCTTCGAGGATTTCTTTACGGGGAGTAAAGTAAAGTATGAAAGTTAAAAGACCCTCGTAGACGATGGAAAGAGAGGGAGAGAGAGAAAGAGAGAGAGAGAGAAAGAACTGATCCCATAACTCACCTGCAACAATGCCTCCTGCTCCGAACGATTTTCGCTCGGCGCTTTCTTTCTCTATCTCTCTCTCTTTCTCTTTTTCGCGCGCTTGTGCACCTATGCGACCCTTATTCTCCACGACTTTTCGAGCTTCGATCCTCCTCGTGTATCTTCTCGGAGGAGAGGAAAAAAAATTGATGACGCCGCGGGAGAGGACGGAAAGGAAACGAGCAAATGAATGACGTTGTGCTGGAGGGTCTGAAGAAAAACAGATGGAGGGTAGAAGGACAGGCAGAAAGAAAAAAAGGTGCCAATGAATGAAATTATACGCTTTCCATCAATAATGATTTCTATCTATTTAATTAACAAGTAAAAAATGAAATATTTATTGTAGGATTTAAGAGTACACTGAATAATTCCTGTGCTCAAAAACATTGTAGAGCATGATGGATTATTTATAAAAGTTAATAAATTATTGTTGTTAATCATATTATAAGCTTATTAGTGTATTAATTAATAACAGCTTATGTACGAGGATAAGTCTTTAAACGGTAAATAATTAACGGTCTTTAACGGCATTTAATTATTTACTCATCTACAGATTTCATGGAATTATATATATTGAAACAATTATTAATTCGAATCAAATAACAAATGGACCCAGTCTCTTATCAGTTAGGAGTAATTCCTGATCAGCTCTTGTTTAAAATAAAAGCTAATTTTACTTTTTAGACTTAAAAGCACATTTTTTGCTAGCGAATAATAATTCTTTTATTAAAAAACAAATTATTATAATAATAAATTTGTTTTTTTTTATTTTATCATATCTTCCTGCACATGGTTGCACACGTAGTTCAGCAAAAGCATTTTTAGCAATAGAGAAGTATTACAAAGTAAATTTCAGCATCAGAAAGTAATTTCTGCGTTGAGTTATATCGTGTAGTTTGTAAGGGTTTGCACAAGAAAGCCACACCCGGCCAGTTGAAAGTACAGTGAAAAATAGCGAAAAACTCGGTAAGAAGGTGTAAAAAGAGATAGCGCGAGCGCTGCGAAGATGTAGATAATAAAGAAGTAAGACGCTGAGAAAGAGGAGCTGAAAGCCTTCTACGAGGCCGGATAAGCGTATTATCGAGCCATTGTCTACGAGCAGCCAATCCGAAGTAATGAGACACAGTCAGGCAGCAAAGAACAATTGACCTGCGCGATAGCGCCCCAGTTCGTCCTTTCTTGTGTCTCCTCTCCCCCTTCGCCCTGCACCTCGTGCCACCCGTATTATAGCTTACAGCCTCAGCAGCATCTTTACGACGCTGCACCTTGGCCTAAGCCTACTTTTCTCCTTACTGCATTTAAGAACTATATACGTTTTTCAAGATTGGCTGAATCGCGCTGCACTCGTTAAACACTTTTCTACAACGTAATAATGTCATATTTCGCTTGTTTTTAATGTTGCATTCGCCAAAGACACATTTACACAGAATTGGAAGTATACATTGATAACTCAAACAATATTTTTAGATTAACACCGAATTGAAAAAGAAAAATATTACTATCACAATGTGAGCCATATTTACGCGTCCATGTTTATAAGAATATTGATTTGCAGTTATTACATAAAATCCAAAACTACCTCGTAATGATTAACATAATTTGAATCTCGAAAGAATTCTAATTATTATTTAAATCTTCAAGAATTCATAAAATTCAGATTTAGAAATATTTATACAATTATTCGTAAATAAGATTATTAATCTATTAAGAAATATATATTATTTTTAACCGTAACAATTAAAATATAGAATAATATTGTCTTTAATAATAAGACTTAAAATTTTCTCTAAAACCTCTTAAACATTAAAACGACTTTCTAAAACTACTTCTAGTAGAACTTTGATCAACATTATTGTGTGAACTCAAAATCATAATAAAATAATCTACATAACAATAATGTTGCTCTAAGTGCAGGAAAAGTAACTATGTGCCCTAAGTAGCGATTTGTAGGATAGCTATTTAATCTTGGTCGTGAAGGTCGTAGGTATCCGGTGGATAATTCATATCTCCTTATTTATTCTACATACAACTATAAATAAATCATTCATACGTGTAAGGTTTTTAAATACCAACACATTTGTAATGTGATTAATTAAAATTATTAAGTGACCGTCGGCTACTGATGTCCTTGTCTAACCAAGTTTTCGATATTCGGAATAAGAAAGATTTCACTAAAAGTTATCTATATTCTAAAATTAGTAATGGTTTTTGTATTTCCTTAAAAAAAGGATAGGTACTTTTTGGGACTTATAACATTTATTAATATTTATTGTTCTCAATCGAAAATGGACGTGTTTAGTTTTATGTTAATCAAATCATTATTATTTAAATAAAGAAATAAATTAATAAATAACAAAAAATATGCATGGCATAGTATGAATCTGGTGTCAGTAACTGGCGTCCTCTTAAATAAATAGTTTTTGTTTCTTGGCAAATATTAAATTAATTAAAAAATTAAATTTTCTTTAAATTTACATGAAATTTTATTGTTAAATGTTTGAGAAAAATAAATTAAAAAATATAAAAATATTTAACTATATCTTATATATTTTTCATCCATTTTTCTGCTACAATATTTAATAAGAACCTTTGAAAATTTAACTGAAGAGATGTGTGGTATGAATTTGAAGTTCAATGACGAGAGAAAATTATAAAACTAAAAAGCCGGTAAAGTAGGAATTGGGTTAGTTCTTTATATGTTTATGATAAATATCTCTCTTATTGTATCAATATAAAGGAGAAGAAAATATTCTAAAGATATATACAAAAAATTGCATCGGTAAGTTAGAAATCGTGTTAGTATTTCGTATCTCCTTGATAACTATTTCATATTTTAAGGAGATGTGAAAGTGAACTAAAACTCTCGGAAAAAAATTCAATTGAAAATTTAACTATATAGTTGTATATTTTCAAACGCATTTTTCTTCGAGAGTCAATAATGAAAGCTTTTGAAAATTTAACTGAAGGTTCCTGGTAAGAATACAGAGAGAATAGTATGGCGTATTTTAGAAATATATATTTATTCTAGAGAAAAAAATATAAATGTGATGCCAGTAAGGTAGGGATTATTAGTTCAGTTTTACATCTCCTTAATTATATAAATCGTTTCGTAAAAAGAATTGTATTAGACATTATATAAATACCTACGAATAATAAAAATATAAATGTGAACTTTAACGTGTAACATATATATATGGTTTGAAGTTACGCAAGTAACAGGTCCGTGTGGTCAAGTGGTTAGAGCATCAGCACAGCAGTCTCGAGGTCGTCAAGTTCGATTCCCCGTATCAACCAAAATTTTTAAAAATTTATAATTATTTCTATATTTCTGGTTCAGATAATCATATAATAACTACTGTAAATAAACCTATAGTTTAAAAAAATAATTAATTCCTGTAGAGTACACGAGAAGGGAATTGAATAATTTTTTCTTTGCTGGGGATTAACATCCGAAAATCGGATCGGAATCGGGCGTAGATTTCTAGGCCGAATCGTATAAAAAATGGTATACAAATCGGAGGCATGAAGTAAAATCTTTTTATCATTTATTAGTACATATTTAAAAAACAGCCGAGACCGAAGAATTGTAACAATGTATGGTGCACAAAATTTAAAAGAAAAATAATAATAATTTGAATAATTTGAAAAATTTCACCGTGGTTGTGTTTGTATATGCATTAGCTATGGAGTGCACTAGTATATCAAATGATGATCAACAAATAAATTTTGTCTTCGATATTTTAAAAATAAAAACGTATATTTTTAAAATTTTTTACAGAAATATTTATCATTCAGCGTATTATTATTATTTTTTAATAATCTTGATGCACTCTATAATAATTCATATAAGCTTTAAAAAGAATGTTATGATTTGAATTCTTATGACTCTACCGTGAGATTTCATATTCACCGATTGAGTACCTAATTTTTTTCAATCCAATGGCCTCATTTCCAAATACGTATTAATAAACCCTCAAAAGATTTTTTACCTTATGCTTTATAATTTTCTTTTAAAAAAAATTAAAAAAAAAACACTTTCAGAGCATTTACACCAGAATGTACCCCCAAGTAAATTCAGGTGACAACGTATTGCCTGCGTTTTTCTTCTCGAATAAACCAGAATGAAACTAACGGTAAAAAGCTTACCACCGCAAACCAGTACAATCGATATTAAAACTCTACATTACCTTTCAAGAACCTGCTTCCAGCCGCGTCTCATCCCCCTCAGCAATCACAACGAATTCCACCATCTCATCCCTCACCTCTCACGCCCCGACAAAATCACGCACACCCGCCCTCATCCCCAAAAATTCCGCACAATCGTCGCGTCATCCCTACCAATACTCCCAACCTCCAAGAATCCTCTCCGCAACAGCCACCGCACAATCCCTTCACGTCTCGGCTCCCTTCACCCGGCGTATCAGACTTCAGCACGTTCGCGCCTCCCTGGTAAGCTCATTACGCCTTCTCGCCGAGACGAGCGCGCGATCGAAAGACAGTGTTGTATATATATATATATATAGCTGCACGCCCTTATCTCCGCGACGATGCAGCAGCACTAACTGGCAGTGTCAGGCAGGCAGGTGTCCCATTGTTCGGGCCCAGCCGCTGCACACATGACTTCACGCTCCAGATTCCACTTCCACTTCCACTTCCCCTCTAGCTTGCGCTGCGGCTTGCTTCCATCTCCCACCGCTACAACGGTTTATAACGTATCCGGGCATAAACGCCGCGTCGCACTTCTCTCTCTCTCTCTAATCTATGTTCTCTCCCTTTACTGTCTTCCTATAATGCGTTGTCTCCGTATACTAATGAATAGAGGCTCTATTTCATTTTTGTCAACGATGAACATCTGTCCTATTCATGTGAAGCAATACTTTTTACTCTTAGAAAAGGAAGGAAATTAGACTACATCGACTCTGTAGACTTAAAGTAATCTTATAATTATCATACTAATGCTATTCAACATTGAAAGTTAAGCAGAGTCTCTATTGAGGAGCTCATGGAGACAGGGCACTATAGGGCGAAGGAGATACATATAGACTAGTACGTACAGGGTAGATAGGTATACGTCGCATGACTTGGCTCAATAAGTTAACTCGCTCTCGAGAATTACCGGTGCGGCTGCATAGAGTCGACGGGAAGGAAGGTGAGAGGTAGATGAGAGAGAGAGAGATGGAGAGAGAGAGAGAGAGAGAAGGAGAGAGCATGTGGCGCTCGAACAATGTTCGAGGGCGGTGCGAAGCACGCCTATAGGTGTACCAGTACTATATATCGAATCCGTGTATAAGCGTCTTTTGCTCGAGTCAAGGCGGCCGGGAATGCGGCAACGCGTGGAGGTGTTCCTCGGGACACCTCTTTGTTTGCATTCTGGACGTATATAGTTATGGAATTCGCAGGCTCGGTACGACTGAGTAGAAGTTTCGTTCCGTGTGATTTGGTTAGGATTGCGAGGAGGATGGCGTCGGGGGTTCTGTGTTTGCAGGAGGAAGGAGGGAGAAGATTGGCATGGAAAGGAAGTCGAACGGTGGGTTTTGGTATTTCTTGGGAGTGGGAGGGTTTTGTAGGAGTAGGATGATGTACGCTGTTAGGGAGATTCGATAGAAAATTGACATTGCTGGAGCAAATTTTTTCTTATTGATGCTAAAAAGGGTGGAAACTTTTATATACTCTTGTACGATTGTGATGTGAGACCTTGTGCAGACTTAAAACAAGCTTGACTTTTTGATCATCTTTTAAGTATTTATGAAACGTGATTTTTTTTGTGATTTTGTAATAGTTATTGGAGTATGTATATTCCAAGTTAGTTCGCAGGTATTAGAATCCCTCACAGAAAATATCTGTAGAAATTTTCGCAAGATTTTCTGTAGAATTTTCTACAAGATTTGCCGCAGAATCTTCTGCAAATTTTGTGAAATTTTTTCCCAAACTTATCTGTAAAAATATTATTTTAAACGATTTTTTAATAAGAAAAAGGTTGAAACCACTACTTATCTAAAAGTGATATAGGAAACTGTAAAGTTAATATAGTAACATTTACATTCTTTATATAAAAGATAATTTATAATATACTGAATTAATTATTGCATATTTGTATTTATTTACCAAACTGTTTATTATAATTCATAATGCATTATGCGGCGTAATTACGCGCATTTTACACAAAAGCTTATTACACTGTTAAATTTGAATATTATTACAGATACTATTAGAATTTATCAAGCTTAACCAAAGTAACAATTAAAACTAGTAAAGTATGATTATTATAAATAGTAATAATAAATCAATATCAAATTATACAGCTCCTTTTTATGTATGTATAATAGTTTCAGCCAGGTGATTATACAGAATATTTGTTTTTTTATTGTAATAGGCACATTTTCAAATCGAAGTTAAAAAATAAAAAAAACTATTATCGTGTATTAAGCTCTACACTGAGAAAACTATATCGCAACTGCACGATATATATATATCGTAGAATTTACGATATATATCATGAAATTTACGATATTAAAAATCGTAAAATTAAAAATTTGGAAAAAGTCATATTTCAATACGTAATGCAAATTTACAGTACTTGAAAAAAAATTATTAGGAAAATTTTACGATATCGATATTGTAATATTGTACGATATGTTTTTCTCAGTGTATTATAAATTAAATATGTTTATTGTAAAAGTATTTATTGGTACGTATTTACAATATAAATATACATCGGTGATATGACATGATAACAAGTTCTTGTATTTGTGCTTGGCAACTGCTTCTTCGCTCGTCGGCCTACCACACTATCGTCATCATCGAAAAGCAAAATTTCAATTCGAATTCAATTAAATTCGAGAGGCGGTCCAGTGACACGTTAAACAAATAACTAACCATTAAGCAAACAAGCGTGAAGTATACCGACGAGGATAATTGTGAAATTAAAACGAGAGAGCGTTGGCGAACCGTACGAGAATCGTGTTTTCACAAACCGAAATAATGACGTACTCTTTCAAAAGCAGATAAATGCTCATTTGAACAATGGAGTTGTAGAATTAAATGAAGTACCTTTTTACAGTAGCATGAGACAATGAATCCAGGCCAACCGTTTTTCTTCTGTTCATTGTCGTGGATTATCTAATACTTTTGTTAATTTGTCGGTTAATGATCACAATATTTTTCCACATTCTCTTATAGTTTTTCCCCACTTTTTTAATTGATTTATTATATTGTTTGGACAATTATTCGATCAATGAAGTTATTACATTAACAATTAAAATTATTCAAATAATAAATAGATAGATAGATGAGATAGATAGATAGATAAATATCGATTACTTTCGTATCACTTCATCTTGATTACTTTCACGCAGTGTGCCTCTGGGAAGCGCGATTGTCGCGTTGCGAATATACTATCTTCCTCGCAGCCTCTCAGCTTCCAGAGGCACGAGTGTGAGGGAATCGAATGTAAATTTGTTTGTACTTCTCAATATTTATTTATTGTGCTATTGTATTATTAAATTATTTTAAATATAGTTATTAATTTTTATATTTTTTATTTACAGTAATTCAGTTAACTATTAGTTTTAAACTTCGACTATTTGTGTTAAGCGATGTAAATTTTATTAATACAATTAGTGAGTGAAAATGTGCCAAAACTGAATTAGAATTTATTTTTTGTTTATTGTGCATTGTTCTATATTAATGTATTATACAAAAATGAAAAGGGACGAAAATTATACGTGCGAAACAAATAAATTCAACTCGTGACGATCAACTTAGCCCATTTATTCTAAACTAACGGAAACACGAGTAATAGATTCCTTTCACATAGATAGATGAATAATTAAAAATCATTTCATTAAATTTACTAGCACATTTCAAAAGCAATTTAGAACATTCCACTTAACGTTCCAGAGCATTTCATAGAATAGTCTAGAATATACGATCTAAGGCAGTCTAATAATCTTGTGCTAAGAGTCATTGAAGTTTATGGTTGCTTTTAGAAAAATAAAGAAAGTTTTAAGAGAACTTTTATAGAAAATATCGTCGTAATTATTAATAAACTTTTTTTAGTATTATAATAATGTGTTGCAGTATAAAAAGTGATATTGTTAATTTCTAGAATATAAATAAAATACATAACAAATATCCATCTAAAAGTTATCCCGATATTAATATTTTTTGTACTACACAGAAAAACGAATATCGCTAACTGACGTAATATATAATCATGACATTATATCGTAAATTTTATGAAATATTATTAAATTAAACTTGAATCCAATTTAATGCGTGATACAAAATGTTAATTTAAACGAATACTATCATGAAGTTTTTACAACATACATATTTTATTACTCTACGATACGGTTTTCTCAGTATGCAACTTTCGAGTTTCTTAACAAACGTCCACCCTATTAAAATTGCACTACATCGAATTAAAAATAAAAATAACATCGCATCGCCACTAAACACACTCCAGAAAACCGTTTTCAAAAAACAGCACATGCTCGCAATTTCCAAACGCAACTAGCAAAGTGAAGCATCGAAAAAAAGGCTACCCCGGCTACTTTCCCCTCCCCCTCAGCCCACTTCAAATCGCATAATAGCTCGGTTCGCGGCCGCGTTGTGCGTGTGGCAGCTCTGAACTCCTCGGCCGAGCGGCTCAACTCGTTAAAAAGCACAGTTCGCCTCATTTGCACTCCTTTAGCAGGGCTGCTGTGCGCCCGGCACTATAGCAACTTCCTTGCCACGAAGGGGGAGGCTACGGCGTTCGCGGATGAGGAAAATGCAGGAGGAACGAGAAAAGAGAGCAAGCGAAGTCGGGCGTATGAGAAAAGTGTACGGCGAGGCAGTTTGCATGGATGATGGAAAGGGAGGAAAATGAGAGGCGGAGCTGGAGTTTCGGTTGGTGGAGTGGCATTTTGAAGGACGCGTAATGAGTGCGCCGTGTGGACGACATTTTTATTTATCGAAAGTTGCATTGGATGTTTGGGTATGAATTTCGGTTGAGTGGGACATATTTTGATTTGAGATGGAGTGTGGAAGGTTAATAGAAATTATTTAGGGGATCGAGTTAGGTGAGTGCAGGTAATGTAGCCATGCAGGTAATGTATACGCATATGCGAGATATCGCTTTATGCGTTATTCCGGGGTGCCATAATCAGAGATCGAGAAATATTTGACCTAAATATTTTTTAAATACTTTTTGTTTGTGGTATTATAAGTCCTCAAAAATAAAAAATTCGAGTTTCCTAAGGTCTCAGATAAAAAATGAGTTCAATATACAGCTAATGAAAAGAAATAAAAAAAGATTCTTCAAATACATTTTTCAAATACTTTTTAATTTATTTTTTATTTTCTTCATTAGTTTTTAATTTAATTTTTGAAATCGTATAAAAGTATTTAAGAAAAGCATTTGACGAATACTACTGCCAAATAGCGAGTATATAAAAGTATCGACGAATACTTTTTACGAATACTTTTGCAAGAGCTGTACATTGCACTTATTTTTCATCTGAGATTTCAGGATACATAATTTTTTTATTTTTGAGGACTAATAATACCACAAACAAAAATGTATTCGAAAGAATGTTGAGATCGAATACTTACCGATCTATGCTCATAACCCTTGCAGTGAATGCGTTGTATCAAACGATGTTGAGAAGCAAGATGCACCTGATGCTGGTGCTCTCTGGTACAAGATACTGCTTATGCACGTGAGCAGCAAATCGCTGATTTCTTAGCAGTGCATGCAAGTAAAAAATCGCTTTGGTCAGGGGTCTTATTCACTAACTTATCATTTGTGATACATGACTATGTACAGCGTTTTGACAAATCAGTAAATTTCTCTAGAACTTTATCACTTGATATCATTCATGTTAAAGTTAGCGAATAAAGCTCTAGTGAGATATGAGCTTCGTCAGTAGAGTGAATTGGAATTAGTGCTATTAAATTTAAAACTCAAATTTATACGAACATTATTATTAATTTGAATTTTTATTTGTTTTTATTTATTTATTTATTTATTATTATTTTTATTTATTTATTAGTTTTTATTTTTGATTATTTGTATTTTAAAGTTGAGAAACATTTTTCATATTTAAATTAGTAAACAAGACTTTGTGTGGAAGTTTATTTATAACTAAAAATTTGAAGCTGCCTATTTTTAAAACAATTTAAGATTAAGCCTGTACTGTAAATAGCACTATATTTTATGAATTCTCCTTTTTGGTAAAATCTTATTAAAGAACCATTACCTCCAAGTCTGAATACTCGTGAATATTCGGGCCGGTTATGTAATATGCATGTAGCTCTAAGCTATTTCCTGCCTTGAGATCGAAGTAGTTAAATTGAAAGTTAATATAGTATCGGCGTTTCGATATGTGAAGAAAATGTGGAGTTACCAAAGCATGATTTTAAATTGATTCTAAAGATAAATGAATAAAAGCCTTTCAAAATTGATCGATGAATAAATAAGTATTGTAAATAATTGTTACCGCTTTTAGAATGTATTTGAATAGAGAAGTTATCAACAAAAGTTATTAATAGTGAATGCTATCAATTATTATTTATTTAATCGTTTTATTGAACGTTTAGATAAAAAGTAAATTCATATCTACTATTTCAAGTGATACAATTTATTATCAAAAGCAATAAACTGACATATATAGAAAATAATTGTAATTCTTAATCGTATTTGATTTTTAATGTATCTGATTATAGGAATAGTTAATTTTTATTACATTAACAGGATAAATATGAGTACAATCTATAGATCTATCATATATATTTTAAGGCAAATATTATTTTTATTCCATGAATAAAATATTAATAATAAGTTATAGTTAATACGAAAAAAGCAAATCATCTCGATACCCCTTATAAAAATAGCACGTTCCATGTTTGTGATAATTTTATTTATTTCTACTAAAAAAATATCAGATTTGTATGTTAAATTAAATCAAGAATGTGCTTAATATATCTAAATATATTTCTGTTAAGTTTTATTTATTAACTATTTAGTAATTTAAATACATTTTCGTTGTATAAAAATCACATCTCTTATCAAACAATAAAACATGATATTTTTCCTAATGAGCAACGAAATAAAGTACCACTCATTAATCACTACGCAGCATGAGCTATAGGTAACACACAAAAGTCCCCAAAAATATCATGTAAAATATATCCTAAAATAGAGGTGGGAGAGGAAGCGAGAGAGAAATAGAAGGGCGAGCAGCAAAAAGAGAGAACATACACGGAGCGAGAGAGAGAGAGAGAGAGCGAGACAGAGTGGAGTAAAATGTGAGTTTTCGTCAGTGGAGAGCAGCAAAGCGGCGGCGTGGCTCTTCGCGTCTTCGCCATTAGAGCGAGCGAGCGTGGCGCGGCTCGGTCGTATAACACGCGTACGGCCGGCCTCGTATTAAAGGATTAAGGGGGGGATTTCGCATTTCCATATTTTGAAAGGGAAGTCTGATTAGCTGGTTGTAAAATTGCCGGCGCAGCGACCGCAGCGCTGTTGGAGCCAATTCGTGTGTGTATTATACCTATGGCTCGCGGATATCACGTATAGACACGTTATGCATACGCGTGTGTGGATGCTGGGACGGGCACTTTATACTTTTCGGCTTGAACATATTCGCGTAATTTATACATTCGTTGCTGCTGTTGAAACATTAAAAGTAATACCGCTCTTTTTATTGCTAACTTTTTCTTTTACATAAAGGAGCATGCGCGCGGATTTATGGTATTTAAGACTTGAAGATAGAATGTACAAAACCGACATCACGGTTTAGAGCGCATCGAAATATGAGTTTAAACAAAAAATAAGTACTCTTAATGCAGGGTTAGTTGAGAAAAACGCGGTAGAAAATCGGCAACAAATAAGTAGAATTTTCCCAGTATGGTTAGACCTAATGCATTGCGTCAAATGAGGAATATTTATAGATATTGTCTTTCCCTGCACTTTCGAGGTCAGTTTTTTTAAAATTATATTTTAGCGAGCACTAAATTATGGTGCTGCTTTTACAGATTCCATCAGGGAGGGGGGGAGGAGCTGCTATAGGAGATTTCATTTGAATATATTTTATCAAAATATAATCTTTTTAAATTAAAGGTCATTGAATGGATATAATAAATACCTGCATATTTCTTGATCTACTACAAGGTTTTGAGAGTTAGAATAATCGTCATGATGAAATATAAAAAATATTGGGTGTATAAATGACCTATAATTTCAAAAAACAGTTTCTCTCCCCTTATATTTTGATAAAATATATTCATATTTATCTATTAAATAGGTAAGATACGAAGAAGGATTTATATTTATCTCAAAATTAACAATAATTAATTTACAACGTAGAGTTTAGTGTACTTGTATCCTTGATGTCTGACACAACTTGGTATGTATCTACTTGTACTCGTCGTACTCTTGGTTTCTATTTATTTTTTGTTATCTTTTCAGCTTATAGTAGAAAGTCGAGGTGAAAATTGAAGTATCTCAGATTTTATGGAGTCGGTACTATTTTTTAGGTAAATATTATTCATTGATTTTTAAACTTAACGCCTCCCCGCACGTATATCACTGCACAAACGTTTTATAGCTCTCCTGCGCGTTGACGTGAAGAGCAAAGAATTGTCACCACAAGCGTACGCGTGCGCCTCTTGCTGTTATTTATTAAAGGATCGCGAGGGAAAATATAAATGTGAACATTAATTTTCGCGTAAAATTATATTGTGTTATGGACAGTGATGCGAAATGACCGTCATTTTGAAAATAGTCATATTTCCAAGAATATGACCGTCATTGTGACCCGTCACGCTTGTGACGTAACCATTTCAAAATTTTAAACGCAAAATAACGGTCAATGTTCTTTTGGTCACGTGACATGACCTCACAAAAATTGAAAAAATAATTTTTTTTGGCATATTAAATAGTAGTCACAGTTTATAAGTGCTCGGAATTGAGCGATTCTCGGGTATTCCATATAAAAAGTGCAACACAAGGCAACTTTCAAGTAAATTTTCTTTGAAAATTTGTTCGGAAATCAACGTTTTAAAAAATCCTACGATATTCTTTGAAGTCTAAAGAACAACATATATTTTTTTCATAATATTCTCCAATACTTAGGGATTGAAGAAAACCACCTTAAGGTACACTGGAAGGAGTCAAAAATCAACTTTTCTTTTATTACATTACATTGGCTTATATGCAATTTGCCATCTTTATTTGGAGTCTTTAGTGGAAGGTTCTATAAAAAATCGCTCTGACAATGTCTTTATAATATAAAAAACAATAATCCTTTGAAGTTTCTAACTATTTCATCGCGCGGATTTGTGCAAGGAGTATTTTTAAGACCATAAATGAAGTGCTGAGAAAACCGACTTTAAAGATTGCAAATTGCATATAAACCAATATAATTAAATACTATAAAAATATTCAAAAAGCTTATAGGATGCTTTAAAAAGCAATTTGGAGCTTTCTAACGTATAAAGTGAGCGTCAAAGAATAGTTTTTAAAGGAAAAAAGTTGAACTTTTTACCCCTTCAGGTGCACTCTAGCTTTAAGAGTGTATTCTTATGTGTTGGCTTCAAAAAACTCAAATTTATTCTAAGAATGTTGTTAGAATTTTACAATATCCTAAAAAAGTTCGGTAACGAAATTACGATAGTTATGAGCCTATTATGAAGTGAGCGCATCGCAGGGATTCGAAATATGTCCCGTAGCCGAGATTCTTCTTAATCAAGACTATAAATTCCATATGTTTATATTTTGTATTCATCAAATAAAAAATCCTGAAGGTTGATCAATTTTTCGATCAAAACATAAGAATACTCCATTAATATATCATTGCACTATTCATTAGATAGTTACGAACAATTGTTTGAAGCTTATAGGCTCGATATCATATAATGAAATTTATTATGTCTTTGCATATTTATAGAATTTATTTAAACAAATCTCGAAAATTATGTTTGTAGCAAATATTAATAACGGTACTAGCACTGTTTTATAATTTTTATCTCAAATAATAATGCTCGGATAACGAGTTAAAAAATATAATGTTGTCAGATTCGCTCATTTTACCAACATTTTTTTGTATCTTTATCTAAGTATTATTATTAGAGATAAAAATCACCAAAAAAGTGCTAGTACCGTTATTGCATTCGGCCCTTCAATTATGCAACTGCATGTGCGTAAATTGCACATACAGTTATGAATTTTCGTCATATTTGGAATCGTCATGACCGTCACATGACCGCCTTATAACTTCGGTGACAATCACGTCGCATCACTGGTTGTGGAACAACATTGTTTATATTACCTATAAACCGTTAAACCATGAGTAAGTTTTCATAAAGTAATATGAAAGTTTATATTCTTAAAAACATAATACTTGAATAATAATGTTTGCTTTATAATAGAATAGGAATCTGTACTCACGTGTATCGTAGCACATTTCCATATTTTATTACATGTTATGTACACTTAGTGGCATGGTCCATAAAATGATGATAAGTTTTATATAAAATCTAGTTACATTAAAAGCAAAATGAAAGCTTTGATTCCTCGTAAAGCTTTATTAGAAAGCTCGAAAGTAACAATAAAATTCGTGAAATACTTCACCTGAATCACAAATGGAAAGGCTCCCATTCGAGCTTCCAAAATTACTGGCTACACGAAAAATACTCGATCGCGTGTCTGGTCGCTGCCAGTAGGTCACGACTAAATAACCGTGAGCCTAACAAAATCAAAATTCCCCAGAATCAAGCTAATGAATACCGAAGCACGTCATAATTCACAAAAGCAAATCGCCGATCCCGAACTTGGACTGTATATTTATAAAGGAACGGAGCATATCTGAAAAAGCGTTGTACACGGAAACAAAAATATCCGTTCAGACAAATACTTTTCAACACTAACTGGGTTCGACGATGAATATGGATAATCTATTAATAGAAAATAATGGTATGTTCAATATTACTTTTTTATATGATAACATGTAATTTTATTTGTACATTAAATTACGTAACGCATGTCAAAATATGTTATGATTGTTTGAATTATTGAAATCATTTCATAAGTTTTGAGTATTGTTCGAAATAATTGGAAATGAGTAATTAAATTAATGCATATGTAGATACATATAATTTGATAATAATAGTAACGTCAAAATATCTGTCTATATATATGAAGTTAATTGAAGAGTTGTTTATCGTGCATGAGCCTAAATTGGAAAATTTAGTAGGTTTCGAGTGACCGTAGAATATTAATTAATTGTAAATAAATATATAACCTAATTATTACAAAATGTGTACATCTACTGTTATACAAATAATACCATAGGAAAACCGTGTAAAACAGGTAGCCTGAAATAACAGAGCAGAACGGATACAAGCTGATACAAAAATATTTCACCCAAATCGAATAAAACAAATTTATCCATGACTGATTAAAAACCTCCGCTCGTCATCCTAACCACATTCAACAATACTCGTCTACATTTGAAGAAAAGCCTTGTTTTACCTCTTATCACCATTAATTATACTTCCAATCACCTGTATTCATCTCGCCCAAACCGACCTTTATCTTCATTTTCATTCCTCTCGCAGTTTCCATACGCGCACACACTGTTACATTTCTCTCCAACTTTGTAAGTCTCGTCTCTCTTTTATATCCGTGCGCTCATCCCTTTGGTGCATCCTCATACTCTATAGCTATCTCTCCTTCCAGCTAGCTTTCTTTCATTTCATTACGGTGACGCCCGTGTGCATAGAAATTCGAGTACCGGGCGAAAAATGTCTGCTCTTATACACCAACCCACACACACTTACACATGTATGTATATGGGCGCGTTATTGGATCATCGATAGTTGTTTGCAATTCGATATCGAAGAGAGAAGACTCGGGGCAGGTCTACTACTAGAGATATCTGGGCAAAATAGTCACTCTTTGGGGTATGGTAGTAATTTTTTGCTTGAAAAATATAAATTTAATTTCAACCAATATTATCACTTCTGAATTTATGATTACCAATAGATTAAAACCGTCGCAAAAGTATGAAATATCCATTTAAATACTATCGGTAACGGTGCAAATGACTATTTTGTCTCTGAAGGGCCATTGATGAAAAATCAAATAACTCAAAAAAATTAGGGTAAAATCGTGACATCGCGAAAAAATTATCATTTTGTGACTTAAGGGGGTATCCCTATATAGATGGGCAAAAATAAACTGAACTTTGCGAATTTTTTTTGAAAAAACTATACAAGATTTTTATTTGAAAATTTTTTGGTTTATTATTCAAACATTAAATGCATTTCTTATTTTTTTTATTACATTATTTTGTTTATGCTAGTGATAAAAAAATGATGAACCATGAACTTTTTTTTTCTTCCTACAATTTTGTGTGCACAGTTTCTCGGCGAGTTTTCAACTTATCACAAAAAACGCCATTTTGAAGGTAATTTCATAATCTAGTCGATGAACCTACTTGTTTTTGAAATAAAAATTTATTTAACTACAATTTTGCAATAATAATAAAAAAAAAATTACAGTTTTTTTTCAAAAGTCCACCATTTTGCTATGGAATTTTTTTATACTTTTAATTTAGGTTAGTCGACGAGATTTAGACCTAATAATAACAAAAAACTTTTTTTTTTATGTTTCAGAGAGATACGACGACGACAAGTCTGCACACAAAATTGTAGGAAGAAAAAAAAAGTTCATGGTTCATCATTTTTTTATCACTAGCATAAACAAAATAATGTAATAAAAAAAATAAGAAATGCATATTTAATGTTTGAATAATAAATCAAAAAATTTTCAAATAAAAATCTTGTATAGTTTTTTAAAAAAAAATTCGAAAAGTTTCAGTTTATTGATTTATATTTGATTACGGTAACTTCAATTTTAGTTTCAGTTTTATGCCAAATAAATTAGACAAATACTGTGATACAAAATAATCACTTTTATGGAGTAAAATTAGAGCAAAATCAGAGCTCATCAAAACATGAATTTTGAAAAAAAATCGACCCCTTAAAATGTGAGGAAAGTTGAGAAAAACGTGATAAAAATTTCTGATATTTAAGTAGAAATTCCCCAGTATGGTTAGACTTAATACATTGATTTAAATGGCATTAATCCATAGATATTATTTTTTATAGTTTTACCTGCACTTAGAGGGATC
Source organism: Gastracanthus pulcherrimus (assembly GCA_949152435.1). NCBI lineage: Eukaryota > Metazoa > Arthropoda > Insecta > Hymenoptera > Pteromalidae > Gastracanthus > Gastracanthus pulcherrimus. The sequence goes on along the minus strand of OX424572.1, from coordinate 191,134,561 downwards.
AAATATTTTTTAAATTCATATCTAAATGAGTTTTAAACAATGGTCTTAGTTTCATACATTCTCGGAAGGGAGCTACCATGGTAATCCTCCTTTGGTACGTTTGTATGATATTTAAACATTTTGAACTTTCAACAAAGCATATTTTTTAAATAACTGAAATGTTCATTTTTCCATATCACCCTTCTCTTCCCGGCCAAGCACTGCATGGTAGCCCTAAATGCAAGGCGAAGAGTGTATGACACAGGAAAAATTTTCATAGAAATGCCTTTATGTTGCAGCGTTTTTGCATAAAGTATAAAGATTTTACATTTTTTACATAATAGCATTAATATCTTATTATGTTTTAACGTTTAAATATAATAGTTCAAAAATCTATTGTAATTATATCAGTTACTAATACTCCTTATTGCTGCTCATTAATATTTGATTGAAAAAGGCGGATTTAAACTAAACGATACAGTATTTTAAGAATCAACATATTATCTTAAATTCTTAATCTCGTATGATCGGCTATATATTTATAGTTTAATCCTGATATAAAATTGTCTTTCTATATGAATTCAAGTTGATCGATTGAAATTTTCATAAATAGACTATCAACTTTATCGGTATCAATTTCCAATGAATATGTGCATGTAAAAGACTGAAAATCCGAAATAGTTTCTGATATTTCCATAAATAGTATTATCATATTTACACCAAACGTTTTGCTTTCGGTTTAATTTTCTCTTTTGGTACACTCAGGTATTTTGAATTTAAATTAAATGATGAATCAATTTCAATTTGTATATATGGTCTCTTGTTAACTAAATATAGATTTAGTTTAATTAAATATTGATGAATAATAATGTTAATTTTATGGAGCACATGTTTTGATAACATTCGTCATATCTTTCCGATATGTCATTTATTGAACTGGATGGTTCAAAATAGTATCACTTATTTCAGTATTCGGTGAAATGTTTGTATGTATAAGTTTACAATTAATCCTTAATACAAATTCAGCTGTAGCTCTCTTCCAGAGTACAAAGCAATATTCTAGTAATAAACAAGCCGCAAATAAAAATATCGTCGTTTAAACGCGACTAAAAAATGAATTGTATTAATTAAAAGAAATATCTGCTTAAATTAGTATATTGGTGCAACCAATGAATTGGCAGCGGTTTTGTTTTTTTCACATTACTACACCGCATTATTAAATCGTATAGGATTTTTCGTACCGGATATATCTCGCTTCTTTAAAAGTACATGTGTATTTATAAATAGTAATATAACATTATACTTAAGCTTGTATGACTGTGATTGATTGAAGTGATAATTTTTGAAACTCACCTGTAACATAAAGAAGAAGTTTACAATTAGATTTAGGTTATTATCAATCTAATATCAAATATGCTATTCCCATTAATTTTAAATATTAATAATAATTTTGTAATTCGTAAGCTTAAAGTAACCGTCAGTACTGCTAAGTTTAGAAAACTATTGAAAACTAGTTCTTACATTTAACTAAAGACTATATAAGAAAAATATATTGATTGAACAATAGCGTACTTCCTTCATCTACAGTAAAAAACAATAAAACGAAATATGCACTTTACATCATCCAAAACTCATTTCACTCCAAAACACCGAAAACCTCATCAACCAGAGCAACTCCGAAATACATCGCCCAAAGTTCCAATTCCAACGAACCCCTTTCCAAAGTCAAAAGCACGTCTCGAAATCTCCAGCCACCGTATAAACGTCTGTAAGCCTGACAGGCGAGAAAGCGATCCAAATCCCACGCTCGCGCGCGAATGAAAATCGCTCGTTCCGTTGTACACCTCACACGGGGGGAGCACACGGCAGCGCGAGCTTTGTCGGGCCATGGCGGCGATCGATTCTCCGCTGCGCGGCACGCAGGGGTGGCATTTGTCGAAATGAAAATGTCCGAGGCAACAGCGCGGCCCGGCGGCGCGGCTGAAGGGTGCAAAAAGGGCCGGCCTTTGACCTGGAATCCGGATGCAGCGGCCGATTGAGCCCCCGCCTTGCTGTTGTGGGATCAACAGTTATTCTCGTTATTCTTCGTTATAGCTCTGCGGCGTGGGTGTGTTTTTTTTTAGGTGGTTGTGTGAGCGACGACGTCACGGTTTTGAGTGTGGGGGGGGGGGGAGTTGATGTACGGTGACGTATTTTTAAAGCGGCGGATTGAAAGGAGGTTTTGTGGGGGGAGGAGGGGGGATGTTGCGATGGTGAGTTATTCAATAGGAAATTTGCATGATTCTTTTTGTATTTTATTCTGATAGATCATAGAATATTTTGGTTATGAATTTTTCAAATTTTCATGATGTATCAAAAATTAAAGTTGACAGGACAATGAGATGAAAATATTGGCAATGTTAAACTGCATTTTCGGCACCTAAATATATAACAGTATGGCGTTATCAAAGAAACTTGAAAATGTTAAACCTTTTTAGATTTGTGTCTCTATTCATATGATGGATACAAACAGAAAACATTGCATGCTAATCACCTATTTGGTTTGTAAAATCTTTTTATTCTCGTTTAGTTTTGATTCATTAATAGAAATCGAATAATAACAGAAACAAAAAAATAATAATAAATGTAAATTAAAATTGTAAATGAGTAAGATACATTGTTTTAAAAATTAACTTCAAAATAATTTAGATAATTGTATTATTATTTAGAATATATACATAAGAAGAGTACATATTAATATTACATAGAAGCCCACTCGAAATTTACATACAAGTATATGAAGTGCTTAGAACGAATTCATTTTGGAAGATGTCGTTATCATTTTCATATTAGTGACGTAAAAAAGTAAAATTTAAATTCTATTACTACAATCAATCCTTTCCTTCGAAAAAGGAGTATTGTAGGAGGAGAGAATCAAAAAAAATGAAAAATAAATTTACTTTTAATTAATCAGCTCTTTATTGATAAACGAATAGACGTAAAACATTATGATCTGTGACGTGTTTAAGAATACGCGGTTAAGAATATATTAATTCGGAAACATTATCTTATACATCCACAGCTTCTTCGTTGCCCTCGAATCTGCAATTCATCAGTTGCATAATTTTCATAATATCAACAATGATGTAATTTTGCTAAATTTATTTGCTAAATTATAAAAAATGCATTTTTTTCTAAGTACTCCAAATACATATAGATATACTTATTTTGTTTTCCATAAATCGTAAATAATCAAATGTACTTGTAATCATCTTACCTTGGCTTTCATTTATACGACAGCAAAACTGAAATCTATCTTAACAGTATCTTACTGAATCATTTTTCAACTATACTCCCCAAAATTGACCCCAATGAAACCAACTATTCAATCCTCCATGCGAACCAGAATGAAATCAACCTCGAAAAATGGCGACAATTGCCCCTTTAAAAAAGAGTGCGCGATTGCTAATGTAATTTCCTCGCAAATTCTTCGAACGTTTCGATACGCAAATTTCACCGGAAAAGTCCAACGCGCCACGCACGCATACCGAAACGGATACACACTCGGATTCGCCGCGTTTCGATCGCGCGCGGAGCTCTCGCTCTGTATACAGCGCGTCACGCTGTCGGTCAAGACTTCAAAAACACGAACACAACGCTGGGGGCCATGTTCGAGCAGTTAACGCTATCACGCTCGCTTTCCCGCGCTCTATATACGTGCAACTCTCGTGTGTATATCGGACTCGAAGTATCGTTTACCGAGTTCGTACAGATTACCGTTATTTTGCCTTTTCGCAGCAGAGTGGAGTAATATCGAGTGTGTAGGCTGTGCGTATCAATGAATACAATCGTGAAATTGATAAACAGTTTGTGAATATTTGCTACGTTCGTTTGGTTATTTTAAAGTAGCATTGATTATTGCTGAATTTGTTCTATATATTGACTTGATCGACTGATACGTACATTTATGTGTATAAATGTATTGGTTAAGTGCAGCTACAAAGAACGGTAAATTTGTTCTGTGAGCGTTTATTATTTAGATTCGATATTACTAAAGAAACCGATTGTACTGATTACTTAGCCCCCTTGCGTTAGAGTTTCTGTCCGAGAAGTCGCTTTCAAATGCAGAAATTTTGTATTTTGTGGAGTTATTTTTCTTTAGTTTTTCTTAAATTTACAACATTTTTCATATATGAATCTGAACTTTGAATCGCTGTTATAATATATGATGTAACTTAAGCTTTAATTTTCGACGTCATAGACCCTTTAAAGTCAGTCAGTTCAATAGTGATGAACAAAAATGCTAGGACGAATATATTCGTCCTTCTGACTACGGGAACAGCTCTGTTTGGATTTTAAAATAAAATAATACCCGTACATTTATCAAATTGTAAGTAATTGTTGTTCGATAATCTTATATACTTATTTTATTTGTATATAGTCAAAAATATGTTATGTAAAACAAGAGCAAGGAAGAAACATTTAAGAAAAAGAAAGAAGATTATATAAAAATATTGTTCCAACGATTTATATTACAAATATATGGTTTACATTGTAATTCATTGAATAATACAATATAAAATCAATTACTGTTGTTTAGTCGATCACAAGTTTAAACGTAAAATAAAAATATTTCCTACCATGTCAATGACCCAAAGTTCAACACAACTCTTTCCTCTTCTTTAGGTCAGAATCAACCCCGAAGCCAAGAAGTGGGCGCAGTTAGCGGCGAGGAGGCAACAAAAAGCGATAGACTCACAGGTGCATAAAGCCGAGGTTTATTACTCCTCGGGAGGGCTCGCTCTTCCTCAAAGAACGAGAGTACGAAAGTGAGGAAATGCGGAATTATACGAGGGACGATGACGACGACGATGCTCAAGATAATAAGCGGAAGATAAACAGAATAAGGGAGCACCGAGGACAGAGCAGCACCGGATAGAAAGTTTCTTTCTTTTTCCGTCGCGGAGGCATCGGATTACGTTTAATTCGACTTTTCAAAGTTCCCTTCCAGCGGAGATTCTTTCTTTTTTTCTGCCCTCGTTTCTCTCGAGTGAGGAAGTACTTGACCGAGGGAAAGTTTCAGATCGTAGAAATGCTCGGTGCATTAATGGTCGGCAAGTGATTTCGTATAGCTGGTGCAGTCTTACATAAATAACGTTAATGAAGCTGCGCTGTATTTTCAGTTTTTATTTTTTACAATGGTTTTGTTTTTTGATACATATTAAGTTATTTTTTAATATTAATATATTATTTATTTATTTATGCTAATGCATTATTTATATTGACAATTGTAAAAGGTTAATCAAATAGATTAACCATATATAACTTATTTCATCAACAACGATTAGACGCTAAGACCCCCTAACCGTTAAATAACAATTTTTAATATGGAAAGGGTACATTTTATTTCGTGTAATTATTAAAACAATATATTATTTTCATATTGTAGTGTAAAAATTAAAATTCAAGCTATTTCAGCAACTTTAAATTTAAAAAACATAAGTATACGATGTTAGAAACTTGTAATATTCAATATCTCTAGTGTGTAAACAGTTCGTTTTGATTGCAATACGTATTTGAGAGGTAGTAATTTATAATTTAATTGAAAGTTACTTTTCTTTGATTCTGTAATATGATTAGGTATTTATCGATGGCTGAACAAATGTGACTGTTACTACTGGCAGTTGTGTCTTCACCTATTATATCAGTAAAGTAATTTAACTATTACTTTCACAATTTTAGTTTTGATAAAAATATGCTTTAATTGTTGATTCTAATTGTATAAGATTCTAATTAAATAGTTGTCTAATTATCAACCAGTACCAGCATACATTCCATTCCCGCAGCCACTACACGCACACAGATGCCAATTGACATTCTCTTAGAATGCTTGCCTCTTGGAGAGAATTGTGGAATTATATAGTCAATCCTGAATATATATCGTCTATAAATAGCCTGAACTTAAAATATTTGTGGTGCGAATTCATACCTGAGTGCTCGTATGAGTTTATTACAACACAATACACTCATTCTTTCTCGCAGTAACTAATGTTATAAAGAGCCTCGAAATATTTCCATATAACATCAAACAATCATAAATTATCATACAAAAATACATTAGACTATAACATACTCTTTAAAAATACACCCGTAAACCTATCGTAGACCACGTCCCAGACGTATGAGAAAACCAACCCGTTCCATCCAACCCCTTCGCAAAAACAACTCTACATCCACTTAGCTATACGCAAAGTCGCAAATGGAAAATCCAGCGGTCGGCCCGCAGTGTATATAAAACAGTTCGCCTGCAGCGTATACCCTCCCGCAAGTGCCTCGAGTTGCGCGCGGTTAGCCCGTCGAGAGAAAATCTGCGACGGAGACGCCTTGCGGTCTTCCGCGTGTGATCCCCCCCCCTATAATCGGACTGCACTCCGCGAGGCGCTGCATAAGCGAGCGAGCGCGCCTGTGCACTCTCGGCCGGGATTATGGTAGTGCCCCGGTCAGCTGACGAGGCTTCCGGTATTGGGGATTCGAAGGAAGATGGACGCTGCCGAGGATGGACGGGGATTGGGTGCAGTGCATTTTGAGAGAGTGGAATGTGGTCGATGCTGCGCTAACGTCACTGATACCGCTGATTGGGTGAGGTTATTTTTGAGGGTTTGAGGATGTGGTTTGTGGAATTTGATTGATTTGTTGGTTTGGTAGGTCCAGGTGAAAATATTAGATTGTACTGCGATGGTTAAGTAGTCAACTTCTTAAAATTGTACTGGAACGCTTATTTGGGCATTGAGATCAATTTTTTTAGAAGAACCATTGCAGATAGCATTAAACATGTTAATATTTGGTCACATGAATAAGTAAAAAAAAATCGTTTATTACATTTTTTTAGAGCGAAATTCTGTTTTAAAAGGTTTAGCGATTATGTAGTAATAGATTTATGTTTTCATTAAAGCAGGGATCGCAACCCTATTTTTGAGAAATTTAGGATAAAAAGGGACTGATTTCGGCAAAAATGGAACATCATTTTTTGGAAAAGGGGGTAAAAAAGGGACTCTTTTAACAACTTCTCGTAATATATGATCATTTTTTAATCATCACGTTTTCACATATATTTTGTTCTCAAGATATAAGCCTCAAACGCGCATCATTTCAGTAAAAAATAGTACCTATATGTTACCAATCACTCTGTCAGTTTATATGATAGAAAAACTACTCAAAAGATAATGTGTATAGATGGAAAACATTTCAATTTAAGCTAGGACTAGTGCTTTTATTGATGATTTTTATCGTAAGTAATAATGTTCAGTTAAAGAAAAAAAAATATAGTATTGAGGAAAGGAGTTGGTTTAGTAACACTATTTTTTTTTTGTTTCTTTATCTGAGCATTGTTACTTGAGGTAAAAATCATCAAAAAAAGGTGCTACTCCCCTTATTGCATCCGACCCTTCAATAGAAGATGGTAACTGAAAATATTTAAATATTCGGGGATATTTAACGCTTTTAAGTTCGTTAATTTTTCATGTATTTTCAATCACTATTTGCAATTGTTAAGGTAGTCCTCCAAGCATTTTTAAAACCTCTCTCCGTTCTTATTAATATAGCATACAAAATTCGGTAACTTATTTAGCCAAGATTAAAGAAGCTCACAAAATAATTTTGAGCATTCTTTATCAATATTTGTTCATAAGTTATCGGAGAAAATTCATATTTATGTAAGGGTTTTTACAAAAAATACTTGAGAAAAATCTATTTTATTAATTTTTTCTAAAAATTCAACACTATCTTTTAATTCTAATAATTTTGATTTATGGACTGAAATGAAATGATACAGTTTGAGAAGTAAAAATATTTAGAAACTACCCCTGATAGAAATGTTTATCATTTGTTGGAAAATTACTGGTCAAATTTAAAATTAAAAACATCATACTAGCATTATTTAATAATTATGTACAAAAATTAATATATTTCCATATTAACAGTTCATAATATTCATACTTTAATGCATAACAATAGTTTTTGTTACTTTTAATTAGATTTATACGTTGATTTAAAGCAAAAAGGCCTTCATTTGATTAACACGTTGACCAATAAAAATGGTCAATTTTCTACCTGGGACATGTTTTAACGCTAAAAATAATTTCGAATTTTGTTTATTTAGATTTGAAAAATATGGTTGAATTTTTTTTTTTTAAAGTTTGGTTAAGTATGTTTGCGCCAGGTACTTTTTGAAATTAGAAAAATTAGTGTCTAGAAGAAAAAACACGTTTCAAGTTTAAATTTGATATTCTATCTAGAGTAATTTGTTTTGAATGACTTGATGTAGCTTTAGTAAAGCTTCGAATTTTAACATCTACCAAGTCTTAAAATGTTCATAAAATTATTAACATTTAAAAAATGTTTTGGTTTTAAATCATTATTATGAAAGTTTTGCATTATTTATTTCTTTATTTCGAAGGTACTTATTTTTATCTTTTAAAATTAACAAAAATAATTATGGAAAACTTTCATAATGATATTATCATATATATTATAATAATCACTATTCCCGAATCTTGTGGCTACAGAATTTTTCATAAAATCTCATCGAATTTTGCGATGAAGGGATAAAAGGGCACGTAAAAGGAAGAAAAAAAGGGAAAAAAGAGACTTCGCTGCGATCCTTGTTAAACGTGTACCGAGAAAAATGATGTATCAAAGATTACGAATATATCGAAATTTACTTTATAATATCCTATTAAATTTACCATACACGTATTTAAAGTAAAATTTAATGTAATGAATTATTAAATTTAGCAAATTTTACTTTGAATATAATAATTTTGATTATAAATGTGGTAATTTTTATGAAAAATTAAGTAGACTTCCAATGTTGAAACAGAAATAAATGCATTTGAAATAAAATCATAAATCATATTTGCAAAACAGTCTGCACAGACATGTTTGCATTATAAATTCAAATAACTCACGGACTCAATCCCTTACGCAAAGATATAACATTTCACTTTATGCATAGAACGCATACCTCTTACTGACGTAACCCTTACAAAACCGTTTACATAAAAAGTATTCATGCATAACTGAACGAAAAATACAATCTCCAGTTAAATAAAGGCATTCAAGCTATCAAACTAAAGCTCAATTCACATTCCCGCAGATAATAAACGATTTACTTCCAATAAGTCATAATCTCCGAAACACACGTCAACCACGTAAAGCTACATCATGTCCACAAGCCCTCCAGCAAAAATACATAATATCCCCGTCTCGCGATCCTCAATAAACTCTTCCCTACCAACAAAACCATTCCACCTCTCCATCTTCATCTACCTCCTCCGGCAACAACAACAACAACTCCTTCAGAGCTTTCGCCACTCAGCACAACGGTATACACCTCCCCCACACACATACATCCAGCAGAGGCAATATCGCGCGTCTCGTCCTATAACTCGCGCGCGCTCCGCAACGTATATTTATTCGCAGGCGAAACGCGGCCGCGGCACGATTTCCTCCGTGTGCATGCAGCGACAGTAGCGCGAGACTCGCGCGATAGAGCCGTAGATCGTATTTATGTCGGTTGTTTATGCGCGGCATCCACGATACGCGACGCGACTTATATGCGCTCTCTCTCTCACTCTCGCTTCTGGAAAACGTTGAGTGAGAGAGAGAGAGAGAGAGAGAGTGAGTTTCGTCGTTGAGGTATAGGCGTGTGCGTTGTTTGTGTCTTTTGCGGATGTGTCTTGTTTTTCTTGGCTGCGGAGGTAGTGTCGTCGTCGCGAGGCGAGACGGTGGAAAGTATAGCTGATGTAGTCCGCAGTGGAGACGGATATCGCGTGGGGATATCGAGATTGCGATGTGTGCAGTCGTGCGGGTGCAGCCGAGGGATGGGACGAAAGTTTTTGGGAGATTTGGAGTAACGGTTGTTTGTTGCCGGAGTTTGAAGAGAACTGAGATTGAGAGTTATGAAGGCGAGCTTGGAGTACGCTGTAAAAAGACTGTGGAGGTTTGAAGTATAGTGTTTCTTTAATTTTTGGGAGAACGGATTAAAAAAAAACATCAAATTGTCTTAGAAAATATTACTCGTAGTTTCTTTTTAAACATTTATTTATCGGTTTGATATATTAAATAGCAATAGAATTTTTTTAATAAAAATTCATGTTTAAGCGTTTCAAAGATCCCTAATTATGAATCCATTGTTAAAATTTTAAAATTTAGTATTTGCAAAGATCTTTTTCATCATTAGCTCTTCTTGGTAAAGCAAGGGTTGAATATTTTATTCGTAGTTTCGAGAGTTTGATATTTGTTGCTATTTTTGCACTAATATGTTACTAAAGTATCAAATTTATAAAATGTAATAGGATAAAGAAATGTGGATTTAAATTGCTATTTCTAGTAGACGTATCAATATAATTTGGTATTAATATTAGCATATGAAAATACTACATCATAAGGTTACGTTTTGGGATACATATTCTGCTATTTTTATATGAAAAATTCTTATTTATAATCCTTCTAGACCCGAATTAACTCTAGCCATGATATATCGCTTTTTAATAGTATCTTGACGTCTAAATACGGAATTCGAATGGTTAACAAAATTGGTTTTCAACAAGTTCTACAAGATAACTAGGATCGATTAAGCCAATTTTTAAAACCATGTCTGAAAGGGTTAAACATTTAAAATATGATGTAAACTCAGTTTAAAAAATGTTCGTAAATTGCTATTCCGGAAAGCCACAGATATTTTCTATAATACCATTTTATTTACAGAAGTGATAATTCCAATTATATAAAAGTCTGCCTTGTCACAGATGACTTGTGCCTGATCATAACAGGTTTTTACTACTTCATTTTTCTTTTTGATTAAAATATTCGACTAAAAATCAAGTTTTCATTCGCATTCACGAATCAAAAAAGAGGATGATTCAAACAACATTCAAAAACAAACAGATCTCCAACATTCTCGTAAAACTTCCAATCGACTGTAAAAAATAAAAAAAGTAAAAATAACAAAAATCTGGTGCAAAAATCACACTATTCTCTCGCCTCGCGCTGCAACTAAAACAATTTCTGCCCATCAAAATCCACGCGTCTCTTCGCACACAGCGCGCTCTCCGCGTGCACATCCATCTCGCGCAAAATTTTCGCCCTGCACATAGTCGCGCGAGAGCGAGAGCATCTCGTTAAAATTCGCTCGCCCGCGCTTACACGGGCCGCCTTGCCGCCGTCGTATATCGCGCGAGGAACACTTGGAAAGAAGCCATTAAAAGTTTCGCCCGCGCCGCGCCGGCTCGAACGTAACGAGAGGAATTGGCCGAGGGTGAGATTGTTCGCCCGGGCGCCTTTGTGGTCCTCGGCCTCGCTCTCCTTGCCCCCCTCTCTCTATATATCTCTCTCTCTCTCTTAGAATTTCAACTCGCACCTGATGCACGCCTCCTGGTCCTCGTCGCTTAATCGATTCGTCGTGTACACACACGCGCGCGCGCGCGCAGGAGTTTATTGGACGCGCAGCAGTGCATGAAGCGACGGTGTGTGCAAGCACGGGAAACCGCATGTATATTTATATTGGGCCGTTGTTTTGCGGCGGTGCTCTGCGTTGAATTTTGTTATTGGGGAGGCGGGAGGGTGGTAGCGGTGCACGGTACGTAATTTAATTGGGATTTAATAGGCTGAGGTGCGTAGTGCGGTTGATTAACGAGTGCTGCCGCATACGTAGCTAAGGAGGAGGCTCGTAGTTGGCAGTTTGCTCGTTTGGAATCGTGCAATAGTTTTAATCTGTGTTTAGAATTTTTATGTCTTTGCGCTCGCATGAATTTGGTTGTTGCGTAATTATTTTGCAATGTACTCTGATGGATTGCAGTATATTTTTCTTTGCAAATTTTTGCAATACATTAATTGGCACAGAATTAGTACGATACGTAAATGTTTGTGATGACGTGTTTCGGTACTGGTAGCTTTTTAAGTACTATTTTTATATTAAAATGTGACGATATCAATAAAACTTAAGGCTGTAACTTAGAAAATTCTTTTGTTGCTTTATTGGAACGTTATTTATTGGAGATGTAACGCCTTTCGACTTATTTGATGAGGTCACACCCTGTGGGTCATGGTCTTTTATTAAACTATAGGAGGTGTTTTCTGATACCTAGAAATGCAGCCTAACATTCGAAGCTTTGTCGAATGGATCCTTTTTATCGCGATATAAGCACAAATGCATAATATTTTAGTAAAAAATGATACATCTTCTTTTTATTATAAAACTTTGCATGTGCTTATAATAGAAAATAATTTAAATGATAATAAAGGTAGACGGATAGAACTTTGATTTAAGTTTTTTTAATAAAAATATTAATACGATCCAAAGTTTTTAACAATTAAAGATTCTAACTAATATTGCATGCATTCGTTGGTTTTTCATTTATTTGTAGTCATAATTTTCAATTGTTAATAACTTTGGATCAGATTAATATTTTTATAAGAAACGAAGCTTAAATTAAAGCTCTTTCCGACTACTTTTATTATAATTTTATTCTAATTGTAAGTTGACAAGAGGAAATCTGCCAGCTAATAGAACCAATATTTTCTCTGTGTCGCGGTTATTTTCTTTTTACATCTTCGCACCTACTAACAATATGAATATAGTGTGAATCATATAACATATTAATGCTCAATAGTATTGAAGGTGATTGTATTCAGAATGTGGATTATTTTAAATGTGATTTTATTTATTCTGCTATTTACCTATATATCTACCTCAGTTATTTAAAAATAGAAGCATCTTAATTTTTGATGGTCAGTTACTTGTTTCATTGTGCTCAAATAGGTATCACTGTATTCCAATTATGTTCTGAATACTGATTGATGCAAATTCTCAACGTCTAGTTGTGGTAAATGAATAATTATATCACTAATTATTCCATTAGTTAATTCTTGGAAGCATTTGAAGCTTTTATATATATATATTGACGGATAAGTACATGCAAATACTGTTAATTAATGATTCTCGGTTTAAACTAGAAACAAACCAAATAATTAACTGACTTTAATCATAAACGTTATTAGCAATGTAAAAAAATGGTTAATTTGGACAAACATGTTTTTTCAATAAACAGTTACATAATATTATATGAAAAGAGAATATTTTATCCAGTTTTCTTATAACTATAGCCAGAAAACTTGTTTAAATGATCATATCTTTTATTATCATCTTGCGCATGGAATTTCAATTAATCTCAATCGGAATTTATGCATTCTTTATAAGAATACGAAGAAAATTAAAGAGAAATATTTTCAATGTATTTCCTCTTTCTATATAGCGCTTTCATAATAAAATCAATTTTATATATGTTTAAAAAAGCTATATATTGATAAAAATAATGCTGCACCAAACTTTATTTTACAATTTAACCTAAGACCTCTATTTAAGTGAAATATATTCAAGAAAAAGCATATAAAGGTTCACATAAAACTATAAAAATCTGTAAGGAAAATTAAAAATAAGCATGTTAAGAATATTCAACTTTAGGCATAAAACATGTTTTGACTTATATACCCTGGTAGAAATCTTATCGTGGCGCCCACATTCGCTATAATGGCCTTTATAGGCAAACTAGATAGTACTAGACTGTACAAAACTCGATAAATCCACACAGATCTACATAGTTTTCTCAATAATAATATGTACGTATAAAATCTGTGAGGTTATATATTATTTATTGAACAAAACTTTTATTGTAAAAATTAATGTTAAAGAAAGTTTAACATGCAAGTTTTTAATTATAATAATAAGATCTACAGTTCTATTCATATTATTTACATATAAAACAGTGATTACAAAATAACGTTATTGATTGATGTAGTTGTTTCTTGAAAAGTAATATATAAATAATAATATCATATGTACAAATATGTACTTTATGAGATGCTTTATTTAAATACTAGAATTTTAATTTCAGAATTGCAAATAATTTTGTATCCGTATGTGAGTTTTTATAATACATAAACTGCTCGTCCGTGACAACATTTTCAAAGACAAACACATTAGTCGAACACATGTAGACGATAATTTTCTTTATAAGTAACAAATTACTATGTTTTAACTGGCCATAGATGTCAAATGAAAGTGTTTGATTATAAATTAATCACAGTAGGAAATACAAAAATAGAACATATATATAATAATTCAAATACATTATTTCTTTTTAAAAATAGAAAATTAATCAGTTGATAATAAATGTATGTGAAAATAGTTTTCCTTACATAAACCATACAGGTTTTGAAACCAAGCATGTATTTAGGATGGAACATAATCAAATATAAGGAAACCAATTTTACACAAAGAAAATAAATATTTGCACTAACACTTCATATAGTTATTTAGATATTCAGATTATTTTCTTATTTTGATTGTTTAATATATATGTGTAACATAATATTGTTATTGAGTTCTTAAATACAAAAACTCGATGCATCTAAAATTTGATAACCTTACACTTTAGAGGTTATTTACATTTACTTACATTGGTAATAGGTGAACAATAACATGTAAATACCTTTAAATCAAAATAATACATAATAAGTTCAATAGATTATGCGTCTGTTTCTTAAAACATAACCTTTAAGTGGTTGTTATTGTCATAATTTTGCTTATCTAGTTTTATCGGGGCAAATAATATGGGAAACTAGAAGGGACGACCGTTACACGCCTTTATAGTAGCTATCTAGTTTGCCTACATAGATTTACACAGCGCGAGATTATTCTACATAGATCTATAAAGTGGACGGGATAAATTTCTACCAGGGTATGAGCGAATAATAATGTCTCATAAGAAAAAAGTAAAATCAATTCCCAACCCAAAATACGTATCTTCTTTCCTCAATTGTCACAAAAAAAGCACAGCGATGTTCCAATCGTCCCCGCGACACTCGCACACATCGACTATTCATCTATTGACGAACCAGCGGACAATCCGAACAGCAGCCGTTCCATCTCCCTCGATCTCTGCAGTTCAGCCACTTGCAGGCGGCCAGGTTGAAAACTTTCCTGTCAACAAGTCGAAGAAAGAAGTAGCGCGTGACGACCGAGGCACAGCAGCAGCAAGGCGAATAACTCCCTCGGCCAACATCGCTTTGGCTTTGTCCACATCCGGCCCGAAAATATCGGTCACCCGTCCAGCCTCCTCTCTTTCCACGAAAGCGCCTTGGGCGACGCGGCGAGCTTTGACCGTGTCCCGTGTTAGTTGGTCCGGCTGGATTAGATTTCCCACGAGTTCTTTGTTTCTCTTGCGCTCGACTGTTTTGGCCGTCATTTCCAAAGGTCGCGCGCGTGCGCGCCGCGGAGGGGCTTGTTTTGGAAATAGAAGCAGGAGATGGAGTTTGTCGGCTCTCTCATCTTTTGAACGCGGAGCAGCGAAATCTCGAGAGGAAGGATGAAAGTTTAGAGGGAGGGCCAGAGAGCAGTCTGCCCCGGCTTTTATGCGAGCGACATATTACGGATTTGTAATTAGATGGCTCGTGAGGTGAAAGTTCTGTTTGCGCGTACGTGTAGTAGGCTGTCTTGTGTGTTTCGGTCTTGCAGGAAGTTTGATATGTCATTTTGTATGCGAAGCTGGGGTGTTCGCATTGATGAAAATTTAGTTGAAAGGCGCGGTGCCTTGAGTATTTTCTAGAACCGGTGTAGGTACTGCGAATTCACTCTGTTGGTGGCTATAATATAGACGGCGAGAGCTGTAATCTTATTTTTCTTCGAAATTGCTTAAATCTTAATTAATTGAGATTTTTTGACATTATTATATTACAAGCTTATAATAATGAAGCTATTACTGTATTAAAGATAGTATTGCATTTTATATCTGATGGGATACATAAGTTTAGATTCATATTTGAGAAGTAAACTATTATAAGAACAAAATATTTTAAAAGTACAAAAAGCTCTTTACTTTAATACATTACGAAGTCTTTTAAAGCATCTAAGGTAAGGTTTTCTGAAAAAAATAAAAAATACTGCTTCGATTCTCTTTTTAAAATTACGCTGGGTAACAATCGAATCTCTCCTGTTCAGCTTCTCAGGCAGTATTAAAAAGAGGCATCGCACAATAGGTCAATCGCCTGATTGTTTGCGAAGATCGTAATGCACTGCTTTAGCTTATACTCCAGAATCACGATTCAGTTTCTCCTCTGACTTTGTTGAATTAAGCATAACTATTTCTTTCATTTTTGTTACTTAGATAAAGAACTACACTTGCAAGTTCAATCATTATGGAGAAGAAAGTGCTTCTATATTCCAAAATCAATGATTAATTTACTGTACAAAAATTTAATAGCAAGTATTCTATAGCATACAGTATCAAAGCACCAAGCACTTTTTATAACGATACTATGAAAAGAATATGATTTATTTTGATGACAGAATTTAAATACTTTTTACGATATAAAGATATCTATAGGACTTAATTAAAATTCAGACTAAAAAATAAATCTGTCAGTATATCTTTAATAATTAAGTATCGTGTCGCGTGCACTGAAATGAAAAATTGGAAAAAATTCAACGTTCATCCTTTCACATCGAGCTAAATAGAAACATCATAAGCACACTTCAATGCAATTTTGTGAAATTACAACTTTTTTGAATTTAAAAAAGAGAACGGATATCCCCTTTGACATCCAGAAAAGGCCAGACACTCGATATCAGATTTTCGCTAGTAATACTTTCCAGGCTACGACGGCTATGAGCTCACAAGGGTTAGTAAGAAGCAATTACTCGTTTGAAGCCTGCTCCAATCATGCAACTTTGAACAAACTGAATCAAAGAAATATTTAAAATTTTAATATCGTTTAGCTTTACTACGTTTGCGGTAATGCAAAAAAATTCTTTTTTAATAATATGGATTTTATGTATTTTATTAATATTTCATGTAATGGTGCATACAAGAGAAAAGAAATGTTCAGATATCGTTGAAAATACTCAATTTCCGCAAAGCAAACACAGAGTATGGCATTAACGGATGCTCCACAGAATAATATCATATTCAGCTAATTAATTTTCTGTATATATATAGTAATAAAAACCTTTATTTAATAATTATGCCTGATTCATATTGAGAAAAAGATCCTGGCATTTTACATTTATATTTTTGTCAGAGGTGCATTTTACTGTAGAGCCGTTAAAAAAGATTTTTAATTACAGGCTTTTACAATAATACACATATCCAGCATTGAACTGTGCGTCTTGCTAAATGTCTCGGGAAAATAATTTGTCTTAAACAAACATTTACTTCAATAAATGAATTTTGATAAATGTTGAAGTTATTAATATTTTCAAGTTGATTCTTAAAAAATAAACTAAATTTGAATTCTTTTAGGAATTTCATACCTTAGAAAGATCCTTAAAAATAACAATTTAACAAATTAATACTCCTTTTGCACTATTATTATTTGACGAAACAAGTCGGTTTTAAATTATTAAATGCAATTTATATTGTGTTCGTAATTTCAAGAAGTAAAGTGAATTTACTAAATGTTATTAAAAAATGCAATAATGTAAGAGGTTGTGAAGTCAAATTCATCCAAGAAAAACTTGTTGTCTGTTCGGTGAATAAGACAGAGTATGTACTCAGCAAAAGTTCCCTTACCGCAGGGTGAAAAATCAAATTTTCTACCAATCCATTTGAAACTTTCAGGAAATCTTTACAATATGTTTCTTCATTGATTATATATCACACTCTGGTATCTAAATACACGAATAAGAAGTTAAAAAAATGGAATACTGTCTCGACATACTGAAATTATTCTTTATCTTCAAATCCAGAAAACTCGCGCCCATTAAATGCTACCAGACCAAACCATGCACAAAAATTCTAGTTTAAACACGTTCTTTAAACTTACCGAAAAGTCTATACCTTATTCCGCGTATAATAAAGTCTCGACCGAAAGGGTTTAATACAAAACTAAATCCATTTACTTCAACACCAAAAAACCCAGAATCTCGACTCTCGCGCGCAAAAATTTCTCGCCCACTTCAAAAAAACGCCTCTCCCTCGCACTCTTCTCTCGGCGTTTACCCTGTACTCCAGCGGAATAAAGGCTCGCACACCTCGTCACCAGGTGCGCAAGTGTCCGGGCGTGCGAGCGGCGCAGCGGCCGTTCGTTTCTCGATGACCAGCACACAGCCACACCCAAGCACGCGCGCGTCGGAAACGCTGGCAGTGCACTGCCGAGGGCCTCTCCACACGTTTTCGAGTGCGTTACCGGAGCCCGGGGAGCTTTGTGCACTGTTTGCTCAGCCCGAGAACGGGCCATTTACCATAACGAGGCGAGCGGAAGTGGAGGTCCAAGTCCGGGGGGGGGGCTCGGCCCGGGAGAGAGGGAGAGGAAGGGAAAAGTCCGAACAATGGATATCTAAGACCCTCTCCCTCTCTCTCTCTTTTCTTTTATAGACTTTGCTTTTGCTTTTTCGGATTTTCCACGGCTACGGTTTTATTTGCCTCTCTGCTGGCGCACTTACACGCTGCGTCCATGCGTTTTTATACTTGTTCGAGGATCGTTGTCCCGCGTTGTTTATAGAGCACGCGCTTTAAAGTTCTGCGAGGGACGACGAGTTTCGGGCTGCAAAAGAGTGGACGGATTGGAGGAGACTGGATTGGCGATATGAAGGGTGATCCAAGTTTTATGTTATTTCGTGAATGAGAAGTGAATCATTTCTTTATCATTTCTTATTTTTGATAATAAAATCACTTTAAAAGGAGAAGGTCCGAATTCCGGATCATGGATTTGGATAAGACTTTGGAAGCGGTTTTTTGGTAACACGTAATAAAATAAATCGGCTGTTATAGTTGTCCTATCGCTTGTTGTTTTTTAAATTAATCTTTCTACGTGAATATCTAAATATATACTATAGAAGATATAAGTAGATATACACTCTGCATATAAAATCAATAAAGATGTTTAAATACTTCGTGAACCAGGCCATATTAAGACAAATAACGGTCAATTTTCTTCATTATTTGGTACCAAAATAAAGCTTCCAGAATTTCTATTTAATCCGTGACCCGGAGTTCACTCACATTCTCTTTGTTAGTTAAAAATTTGAAAGATTTAAACTCAGTTTCGGTAACGCCAGGCATAATACGACTAATATAGGTAACAATACATTTATTTTATTGACATTAGTTTTTAAATATTAATTTTAAGCAAATAAAAAAACGTAAATATTTCACTTAAAATGGTGAAAAGTCAGATTATGTACACAAGTTCAAAGAACTTTAATCCTCCGCTTTAACAAGCAGTTTAGCTATAATCAATACAGGTCCGATAAATCAGATAAGCTAATAGATGTAAGTCCACGCCGCTGATATACGATAGCGCGTAGTTAAACAGAAACACTGGATTACCGAATGAGGAAGCGTAGCTAAACCAGGTCCCTCGATATTCAAATTACGAGTGAACTTTTTAATTGCAAATTGCGCTTTACAAAGTTAAGGTGCAAAAATCAAAGGACGAAGTCGTCGGTGTTAATTCGTGTGATTTAGAAACTTCAGCGTTTAATTTATAGAAAGCACTGCGGGTTCAGCAGAAACCGGGTCATTACAATTACATATGCTAATGTTGATCAATTATTGATCCCTGGCTGAATCAGCGTTAGTATAATTTTAATATGGTCCATTACCTGTTATACATACTGGATTATAACTAATCCCAAATATTAATACCAATATCATAAAATAAAGGCTTCATTTATGCAAAGCCATTAAGATTATCCTTGAACATAAGTTAAATTATGATAGTCATCTTAATTTGAGAAGGCAACCTTTCCTTAAGTAATACCAAAATAGCAGCTGATATTTATAAACCTATGCATGCTTATTAGCAATATCATTATAGTACCTCGAATTATTATCGAGCAACAGATCGACATTTCAGGCTACTCGCGCGTCACGCATCACTAACACTAAACGATGTACTCATCATCATTTGCCAGGCGTATCTATTTTCGGTCTTCTCTTTCTCCGGGCACACATTCCCACTGAATATTCCAAAAGACCTCCGTCACCCCTCGCCGGCTCTTTCTCTTTCTTTCTACGTATAAAACTTCCCTCTCTCCTCTCTCCCCTTCCTTTCTCGCTCTCTCTTCGTCGAGTGACCGAGCATACACGCGAGCACTCGGACGTCGTCGTCGTCGTCGTCGTCGTCCTCTCGACTCTCACTCCCTTATCACGCGACGTGTGTTTTTTTTTCTTCACGACCCCTAGACGTTCAGGCGTTAGCCTCGACGAAGTCGTTACGTTCGCGAACGGACGTGGAGACGGAGAGAAAGGAGAGAGAGAGAGAGAGAGAGGGCAAAGCGGAAACCAAGAGAGCGAGAGTAGAGACTCATATGGGGAGGGATGGGATGTCGCGGGGCGACATTAGTGACGTTTATCGGGGCTTGACTGCGAAATACGAGCCCGAGGGGGATCGCGGCCGCGAAATTGCGGCTGTGCTCGCCCGGGTAGGAGTAGGACTTATTGTTTCTTGCAACGAGCGCGCGCGCACTGCTTTAAGGCTGCCCCATTTGATTCGTTCTCGAGGCGTTATATTGGCGAGGCGCGACGAGGAAGTTAATTGCGCTGATGACGCTTGGAATTGGTGGCATTTGGGATGAATTAGGTGAGAATGGCGCATCTTAGGTTGGGTACGGTTTTTTGTGTTAGGTTGCATTTTGATTAAATGGGTTTAACGTGAATATTATGGTGAAAAATTGAGTCGTCACTTTCAGTGTTAAATGGTCTTTTGATTGCACGTTACTACACGTGGAAGCGTACTTTTTAATTGAGATTAATGCATTAGTAAATGTAATATAACAAGTGCAATGGCCTTTTTTAATTAATTGCGTTGTATTTATGGGTCAGATAATTACAGCGAAATAGTCTATTTAGTATATTGGGTATAATTTATTGACTTTGATTTAGTCATTTTTATTATACATATTGTTCTTTTTTAAAATTTTATATTTATATTTTTATATTTTTTAACAGTATTAGTTTTAGGACCAAAGCTCGTGCAATTTTATTTTGGAATGTTTTTTAATGGAAATACGCTGTTTTGATAACAAACTTTTCCACGTATTTTTGTTTTTCACAATATTAAACATTTGAGTAGTACTTCGCGGAATTGAAAGCGCTTGGAAATGAAATGTAGTTTTTGAAGTGGAGAAAATAATGATAAAATGTTGTTGTTTTAAAAGGACTTTAGCGTTTCCTGAAGCATGCTTGTAACGATAGCGTAAAGATATTGAAAAGCTTATTTCGAATTAAAATTGTTATTTAAAGTCGTGTCTATGAGGAAAAAGAAAATTATACAACAAGTTATATTAAATATATTTATATTATTTTTGTGTTATTTCGTATTTATAAATATTGTTTACATTTTAAGAAAGTAACTGGAGATTTTGCAATCCGATAATGCAATGTAATCAGTAATTATATTAAAAATTCAAATTCATACATTTCTAGTAAATACAAATACTAATATTTTGCGTTAATTTATTTTATTCTAAACGTAAACACAGAAGTTATAATGATCACATATTTTCTTTGCCAAAACTTATTTCATGTCATGAAATGAATAAGTTTTCTCATCAGAATCTTCCAATAGGTAATCGGACGTGGTATCAGTTTCAATATGAAAATAAGCAAAATCAAAGTATCTCATTGCCCATAAATAAGTCTGAGAACGACATAAAAGAAACGAGAACTCTCGAGGTGCTCGAATCTTCGCCAAGTACCCGGGCTTTCCGTAGCATTATTATTTAAAATTGAAGGAAAACCTGATTTCCCCGGACAATTTGTGAGACAAGGTAAGCATGCGCCCGTATGGCCTGACATCTACTCATAATGACAAGCTTATAAAAGTCAAGGGAAACTACATGATGCCAGGAAAAAAAATAAAGTTCTCCACTTCACTTCCACTCTTTTTTCTATTCTATTCTTATTCGCCCTACTTCTTTCGATCTTTGTAATGTAAACCATTTTTTTTAAATGAAAATCTTTTTTTCTATTTCTGTACTACCATATGAAGTAGTATTGCACAATAATGAAACTATTATTGAGTTGCACTTTGTATGCTTTTTTTAATTGAATGTTTTTTATTTCGTAAAAAATATTCAGTTCTTTAAAAAAATCAAACTTCAGATTTCTAACCAACTAGACTTTAAATAAATACTAATCACACTAATGGAAAACTTTATCTGCTAATTGATGTAGGGGAGAGCCACTGAAGATGGGTCAGCACCCAGGATGGGGTACTATTGATTTCGATACTTTCCAAGTATATCGATCTGCGGCAGTTTGGGTATTTGAACTAACGTTATAAAAGAAGCTTATTTAAAATATTTCAGATCTTTATGTAATTCGTACGATGAATTATTTGACTTTTTATATTAAATACAAATTCGCCGTAGCTTGGCGTTAAGTTTGAGACACGACCCGTGCAACATAAGAAGATAAGCAATAAATATACCTTTACGAATGCATATATATCCGTACAAAAAATATAATATATAAATATATTTGCTTAAAAAAATTCTAAAGACTAACAATGAAACATATTTCCGGTGATTAAAATTTGATTAAACAAAACTGTCTCAAAGTAGAGGACCGTGTCCCAAAGTAGGCGATACCTTAGCCTCTTTTCTACACTGAGAAAAATGTATTGCTCGAGTATCCAGATTCTGGTTGATCGAACTAAACTGTGTGTTGCTGCTGCAACAATACTTTGTTATTGCTCTCACAATAATATTATTTTGCTCTGACAACCATACAATATTACCGACATCTATAATATAGTTACGACAGCAATATGCACGGTTACTCGAGCAATACCAGTATAGTTATCATATATATAAAAGTATTGATGTGAGACCCATTTCTTCTTCTCAGTGTACCTTAAATTGCAATCACTGTAATTCCTTAACCTTAATCAAACTTTGGTATACTGTTTTTTTCCTAGTACTAAAAGCTATCTACAAGAACTAAAATTAAATTAGATTAACAAACAAAGAATTTGGACACGGAAATCCTTAAGTGTCCAAAGGTGGGCGACTCTCCCTTGTTAATTAAAAACGTACTTCCGCAGCCTAATTACCCTACGTCAAAATTTCTTAACTGCGTATTGAACAATTCTATTTGATTAATATCTCAACTGATCACTCGTTCTATTTTTCATATTTCCACTTTTTCTTCAACGCCATTGTCATCTTCTTCGTTCTTTCGTACCATACACCATAATCTTTCTCTCTCTCTCTCTCTCGCGCGCGCGCTCTCTCCAGCGAACGCGATTTATTCTGTCGAATTAGATTCGAAATAATTGATCCCTCGAGGGAGGAGAACCAGTGAGCGTATATATACAGCGAGTCATTACCTCGGAGCTGCGATGGCTCAGCACACCCTCTGCTTTCTTTCTCGAGTTGCTGCACGAGGGAGTGAAATAAAAAGTTTCGAGATCACCTGCGCGCGTTCGTTTCAAGCTTGAAGAAAAAAGAGAAAAATTCTCAAGAAGGGTTTCGCGACGTCGAGTGGTTGATACGACGCGACCGACGCCGGGAGGAGAGTCAGCATAGAGGAACTGGAGGATGAAGAAGAGATATCGCGCGAGGCACGGAATGCGTAAGTGAGCTCGAGGAGGAGGAATTTAATAATTGCACGGAACGAGCACTTGCCTAAGTAATGAAGGGATTTCCGAAGAGATTTTAGTGCGTTATATTATTTCGGCGAAGTCTTTTCCAAGCTGTTCCTTGGGATTTTGTTAAGCTGAATTTCTTCTAGTTTTTTTTTTCATTGAGCGAAAACTCCATGTAATAATAATATTTAGTTATATATCAGATGATGTACGTTGCTTATTAAAAAAAGAAATAAAAAACTACGTATTATAAATGATTATTATGCTAAACATTTTGTAGTATTGTTAAGAAATTTAAAATAACTGATTAACTTTTTGAGTTATCGAGGTCGATGTATTTTATAATAAGCTCAATAATTTACCGCTTTATCAGCTATATTACGAAACACGTCGACATCTTTTTTAGTTTCTTTTTTTTTCTTGAAGATGAAGGCTGCAGATAGTAATAATTAGATTGGTCTCATTAAGACCAACTGTTACCTACTTAAGTAACCCTCTTTCAATATCAAACTGCTGACTCGTTAGTTGCCAGCTTAATAAAGTACCAGTTCATTAGTCTGTAAGTATCAGCTATATAAACTACTTCTATAAGAATCTAATTAACAAAAATGGTATTATGAAGAATATAAACTTCTGAAAAACTTAATGCAGAAACATAGCATCTGTAACCTCCGAAAAAAAGAAATGAATTAGACAGGATTGGATACGGGGACCCCAAGGTTGAAAAGCACGTGCTTGACCACTGAGCCTTCCATGATGCAAATTGATGCATCTTACTGTCTACATCTTTTATCACTGACTCATCTCATAGCTCGCACTGCGAGAGTCGTAGATTGTTCATCCGTCTAAAATACTTCATTTACAACAACACAACAACTTTGGGTAAAAGCTTGTGATGGAGCTAAATTTTAACTGAAATATATAAATTTTAAAATGTTTCTCTGTTTATATTTAAAAAAAAAAATGAATACACTTAACTAAACCTTACATCATAGCCTTAAGATTAAAACGAAAATAAAGTAGCTTATGCTTTTAAATCATATAGAACATTATATACAGCAACTGCTTTTTGGTATGAACTCGTCGATAGCTTAGCGCATCGATAATAAAAGAGTCTACCCTATAATACAACGCAAAATACACACTGCACCTGAGAGCGGAATATAATCGAAACGAGCTCACGCGCGCA
Organism: Gastracanthus pulcherrimus; assembly: GCA_949152435.1. Taxonomy (NCBI): domain Eukaryota; kingdom Metazoa; phylum Arthropoda; class Insecta; order Hymenoptera; family Pteromalidae; genus Gastracanthus; species Gastracanthus pulcherrimus. The sequence goes on along the minus strand of OX424572.1, from coordinate 191,109,765 downwards.
CGAGTCGAGAGAAAACATAGAAATAAATGAGGAAACCAGGATGAGGCGAGAAGCCAGAGAAGGAGCCATAACGCATAAGGATTAAGCGGAAATGAAAACGAAGCGTAGTATGTGCGAGAGGCATATGTATATATATGTATATACATATATATACCAGAGCGAAGGAACGAGGAAAGAGTATACGGAATGAAAGATGCTGGGATGGAGGAAAAGCGCCCTTAATGCCCGGAAGAACTTGCTCGTTGAAACTAACGAGACGGTGAGCTAGAGATGGAGAGAGGGAGAGAGAAAGGGTGAGGTCGATTTGAGGAGCAGCTGCTTAGCGTGCGCCCCGAACGCCACGCTATAAGGCTCCTTAAGACGAGGACTTATGTGTATGTATATATAGAGTCGTGTGAAGGCCTTTGGACGAAATGAGAAATAGGAACGAGAATGAGGAACAAGAACTTTTGCGTAAGATAGAAGCGAGCTTTTAACTTCTAAGCAAATTGTCTAATACGCTTTCAGATTTGCAGCCAACTGTCTGATTTACTTTAAAATTATTTTACACGACTGTCATGTTTATTTGTGTTGGTTCTTGTTGGAATCCGAAGTCAATCGAGTGTGTATAAAAAAAGGTACGAGAATGTTGTCAATGTGAGTATATAATGTTTGTTAAATTTATTTATGAATTTTAAGACAATTTAAGATTACAGTAATACCAAAAATTATATTTTTTTCGTTATATGAATGATATTTTGATGTTGACATGACTCACGCAGTCACGCTTCGAGGTTGGAAACGTATTCATTTGTGTCATTTTCGTAATTTTACGATAAATATCTTCATGCCCATCTGAACGAAAATGGCCACTTTTTTCCCTGAAAAGCGAGACCAAAATTACACTTTTTGTCCGCAAAAATGATTACCGGGAAAAAAGTGACTTCACTAGAAAATAGTCACAATTCCTTTATTTCATCAAGTTTTACCAATAACCCTGATTTTCGATTGTCTTTGAACAGTCCATTAGTCCCGCTTTCCAAGTCAAAAAGTAGCCGCAGTTGAGATGGGCATAAAGTACTATATGTAACTCGAGAAAAAAGTCGATTTTTCCCTCGGGTGATGCTACCCTCGCTTCGCTTCGCTCGGGCAGTAAACTCACCCGCGGGAAAAATATTCAACTTTTTGCCCTTGTTACATAATGTATTATTTTAATTATTTCACCTTGCTATACTTTGTCTTTGGGTCATTAGAAAGTGCGAAAATACCATTATATTCTCGTTTTTCATTATGATCTGAAGTGTTTTTATTGAGAAATCTTAAGATTACTGTTCAGAATGGTGTGATTCTCATAAGACTATATGTTAAAATGACGATTTGCAAGCAAGTTTTTCTTTAAATTAATTTGGTAATCTAGGTACAGCAAAATCTGTTTTTATTCTTCAATGTCCTAAGAACAAAATAAATTTTTTTATAATTTTTCTGAAGTATTTGTATATCGACAAGAACCGGATAAAATATGAGTAGAGAAATATGGGTTGAAGGTATTCGCAATGTGATTTGTAGTACATTTATATCAATATATTCATTATTACTATTTTGCATTCTATATAATACAACAATTGCTTATTATATATTGCTATTCCTTATTCTTTACTTCTGTTACTACATCTTTATTTTATGTGGAGATCATAAACGTAGTCTGTAAGCTTACGACGTATAGTCACGTATTTTCTCCGCAGCTTTATATACAGTCTCATGTTTAATCGATAATCAATAATTCTTTCCAGCCATCGGCTGACTACCGAATTATTCTTTTGTTCTATTGGTCGCATCTGCACAAATCTATTCTTATTTTTCGAGCGTATTACTGCTAAGAAGGTGATTTTTGCTTATGAAGTCTTTTAGAGAGACTAGTATAGTCCAAGTCGATTAATTTATACGACAGTACGAAATTTTGGGTTGAGGGAGAAAAACAAGGTAGACAAGAATAATTGAGTTTAAGTCAGTTCCGCCTTAGCCATCAGACTATAATAAGTCTTCTTCGCATATACTGTAGCGCAGGGTATCTTGAACCATTGGAGTGTTTTGGATCACTACTCTAAAATGAATCTTGTCTCTATAGGGTACTCGGAAAATTGATCAACTATATTTAATCGATGGAAATTTGATTGTCTACGTTTGATTGAACGGAATTTAGGCTGAATGGAAAGGAGGATATCTATGGATGCGTAGTAAGTCAGGGAGCTTAGGGAGACTTACAGAACTAGCTCTAATGTTTAGAGTTTGTCAAAATATTAACTAAAAAAGATCAAGATTTTATAGACATTAAGTAGTAATAATTAAGAGAATCGATTATTTTTAATGTTTTTTACTTTATACAGATGGACATTTTTGTTTAAATGCTTAAAATTTTATAAATTTTTCATGTTCATATCAGTTATATAGGTCCCCATCAATGTTTTACCTAGAGCCGACATAGACCAACCATTGGCATCCTCCTTTGATCTAATGGACATTTAATCGAATAACATTCGATTAAATGGAATTTTACTCGAATGGATATTTCATCGAATCACATTCTATCAAATGAATATTGGATCAAACGGGAAGTTGATCCGATTATTGAAAATCGGATGTTCTGAAAGCAAGTTCAAACGGTCTTAAAAGTCACGTGAAGAAATGTATTATGACGGAGATTTCGACAGCCAAAATAACCTGCAAATTAACATTTGAATATTGCTCCAAAATAACAAATAGAAACATCGGTCAAAGAAAGCTACTAATCATGTTTTGTACCTACGTGCTCGTCAACAAAAATTACAACTCCAGGGAAATTATTTTTACGTGTGCCATACGATCCAGAGAGGAGACGTTTATGGTTTGCAGCTGTAGAATATGCTGGAGATAATGTATACGTCGTCCGTGTTATTGTTGTAAAGATCATTTGAATGTTAGTGGGAAATATGAATTAATATAATAAATATAATATGGTTTCTGATTATGACATTCTGTCACGATAAGATATTCTTTCAGTTACCAGAAGACCTGGAAAATTATCATGTATTTGCTTTAATCGGTGGTAAAAAAAGAATAAAAAAATGGGTTTTGCCACATTTGAAGATTATCGATCAAGAATAGAATATTAGTTCTATTTGCAATTGAAATTTAGTATGTAATGAAGTGCAAATAGATGATGCTGTTGCGGATGAAGTCAGGTGTGAAGTTCAAAGGCAAAGAATGAATGAAGACGATGACAGTGTACCTAAGAAGCAGTTGCCAGAAAATTAAGTAAACATTGCAGGATATGTTCAAGTGAAAGGTTCTGAAAATTTAAATCAAATTAATGTAAAAGAAATACCTTATTCTAACCTTAGTCAAGAACTGCATCATAAAAATTTAGTTGATGAATATGTAATGGTGACAACTGATAACCAATGTATGCAAACTTGTAATCCAGTCGATGAGTATGGAAGGATTATAATGCGTAATCAGTATGTGCAAACTTGTAATCCAGTCAATGAGTATGGAAAAAGTTCAATGCGTAATCAATATGTGCAATGTGGAATGTGGACAGTGTGTAGTCAACATGTGCAAACTTCTAAAGAATTTAAAATCAATACGCATTATAGAAGTAAATGAGTTCAATGTGTAGTGAAAATAAATGTTCAAGAAATTCAAGTTAAATCGGGGGATCAGTCATCAGGTACCTCTCCAATAATGAAACTTGCAAATTTGCACTTGGACGCTCCTGTTAAGAGTCGAGTGTAATTAGTGATTCAGTAAACAATATATCAGGTAGTCGTAGTAGTAAATTTCAGTCAACTACTATTGCCCAAAAAATCTAACCACATCTCCAAATATACTTGTGCTAAATTTTGTGATATGGCTTTTTCAAATCCAACATCGAGTTTTGTGTCTCTTACTTATTTTTTTAACTTTTATTTACAAAAATTATAGCCTCTAAAACTAGCTAAATTTTTTTTGGGCGCGTAAAGCTTTAAAGTGGTTGTGTTGACAGTCGATTGTGACGCCATTATTTCAACAGCAAATAACAGGCCGTTCTACATTTTTAAATTTGGTGCAAAATTTTAGCAATTTTTAATTAATTATTCTTAACTGTATAAGCATAATTTTGACCAAATAGCGATTGATAATTAAATCTTATATGATTATGTGTTTAAAGAAAAAAAATTGATCTTGATCGGATGGAAGTTTGATCGAACAGAGACTTGATCAAATGGAAATTTGTTCGACGGAACGATGATTGAATGAATGTTTAATTGAACGAAAAGTTAATCGATTAGTTATTTGATCGAATGGATATTTGATCGAGAGTTTTGATCGAATGAAAATTTGATCAAACGGATAGAAGATCAAATGGAAATTTGATCGACAGGCAACTTGGTGGAACTGAAAGATGACCAAATAAATATTTGATCGAACGAAAAGTTTATCGAACGGAAAGTTGATCGAATGGAAAGTCGATCAAACGGAAAGTTGATCGAACGGAAAGTTGATAGAATGGAAATTTAATCGAAAGGAAACTTCGCTTGCTCAAATTACCATTCGATCAACTTTCCATTCAATTAAATTACCATGCCATCAAGTTTCCGTTCGCTCTAATTTCAATTCGATTAACTTTCCATTCGATCAAATTACCATTCGATTAACTTGTCGTTAGATCAAATATCCGTTAGATCAATTTCCGTTTGATCAACTATCTGTTCGATCAAATACTCATTTGATCAAGTGTTATTTCAATCAAATGAACTCAATCAAATTTTAGTCGTTCAACTAGTCGTGGATCAATATTCACCAAATCCTCTACAGGGTTTGTAAAGCATTGGTGTTGCAGATCTAACCAAGGTCCGGAAAATTAAAGGTTTTTATACTTTATGGAGCCAACAAGACTCACTTTAGAGACAGATAGATAAATATCCACTGTTGCGGTAGGATGAGAAGTCCAATAAAACTCGCACATACGTGAAAAGAATAGTTCTTAATATATATTAACTTTTTAAGTACAAAGGGGTTAAATTTTGCACTCAAATCTATGCGTCCGAATTCTCCGACGTTCAAAACAAATCTGTTTGTCGAACACCTCTTGTTCTATCAATCTTTTATTGTGTTATCAAAAAGACTTGCGCCAGCAATAGTTCCTACTATGCTGTGCGCGTTGAGCTGGAGCCGATACCCCCCCTTTGCCCAATCAGCCCCGGATCAAAATATCACCCTGTTACTTTGTGTTCGTGGCAGTAACGGCGCTTTCTTTCTATATTCTCTCTTTCTCACATTTTTAAATTCGGCCGCATACATATAAGTTTAACAGTACTCTCAACATCCATTTTCTTTGTTAAAATCTCACTCAAACACAAAAAACTTTAATGTTTTATGACAATACGGAAATAAATAGGGAACTTAACAATACACAATAAATTTCAGGCATGGTAGTTGTTGTTTTACCGCCGTTTTTAAATTTGCATAATGACAGCGATATATCACACTGCAAGGGAGGAAATTCCAAAAACGCGCACCTTGGGCCCTAGACGAATAGAGGCCCGTGTCAGTGCGTGACCCGAAAATGAGAGCTCTTTCATACCATTCCTACTATATAAGACGCTGCCAACTTCTTTGGCACTGTGCTTTCACAAAGAGAATTTAATTCAAATTATTATAAATAAGAGTGAGCTGCTCACCATGAGCAACCATCACTCACCTGAAGCAAAACACATATTCCGCTGTTGTTGCTTTTAATTCAGCAATACGTACTCAAAGAAAAAATTGTTCAGCAAGATCTTTAGACAATGAAAATTATTTTCCTATCTTTCTATTAGTAATGACTTCTTATCTACGACCAATTATATATAACTTGAGCCACAGAAGAACACTCCTTGAGAAACCCATGCATATCAGTTTACGTAGTAGTTTGAATGGTGAAATGGTATCAAATACCTTGCTAATTACTAAAGTCAAAGAACAGGAGTGTCGTCAATAATTCTTTCTTGTTATTGATATTAGTTTTAATATTTTTAGTGATTTTCAAGTGAGTTTCAGTCAAAAACCTGTTTGCATAGCATCCAGGATCTTTTTAGCTTTCAAAAATTCCTACCACTAATAGAGACAGTTATAGGTGATGCAGTTTCTTCAAATTCTATAGTCGGCGAACAATACAGAATAGTGGCCTTGAATGAATTATTAACAAACAGGAGCTGCCCCACCTTATATTTATTGCGATCTAATTTATTGATTGAATAGCCATCGATCCGAATGCAATTACTCTCGAACTCAGGATAAAGGTTCGTCCCAGCAACTCCAAAAGGGTGGTAGGAAATACCAGTCGAAATGTGTTGATGGAGTATGTCAATCTGCCCCTGGAGGCAGGTCTTATGGAGAAATCCTACTCTCAGCGCGAGCAGAATAGTGGTCCAAGACAAGTCGCTGGTATGAGATACTCCTTTTCACGGTAACAAAATAAATGACTAAATAATTAAAAATTATTTCTTGCTTCTACAATCGAAAATAACAATAAAAATTATAGCTACCCAGGTAAAGGAAAAGTCTGGGAGAAAGCTACGGAGAATATGCCAGGTTTTTTGGAAAAATTGAAAAACAAAAGCGTAGCGTTAAGTCTGCATTAACCTAAATATAGAAAACAGTGAATTATTAAAAATTATAACTTTTAAAAGTGAGATTGACTTATTAATACTTTTCGCTGCGTACAATTTTACAATCACTATACTATTACTTAAGGAGAATTTAAAATTAAACATAAGGTATGTCAAATTAATAATTTGCCATTTATATCTTGTTATAACTTCCTGACTACACCTCATCTTATTATCACTTGTTGAGCAAGGATTATTTAACCCCATGTTATTGTTCTAACAAGAATTTTAATTTCACTTCATTTGTTTGAAGTTGACCAAGGTTTGGGCTATTCTACGAAAGAGTAGACCTAAATAAAGAAAATTACTTTTAAAAAACATATGTTTCGCAGTTCCAGCTATAATATGCATACCATGTCCTGCCTACGGTACCCATTTATGTGCAAAATATGATCTTGAAGAGCTACCGAAATAAATAACTCTAATAAATAATGTATATGCATTGCTAATCAGTCCAAACAAACTACATGATTATCAGGACAGTCAAAAATCTCTTAAACTACCGCAACATAAATTTTTTAAAATGTCTGCGATGCTTTCGGTAACATTAGAGGATTGTCTAAGAAAAATAATAATATAATCAAATATGATTTTTTAATAATGAAATAAATTGACACAAAATATTATTTTTTAAACCTTCAACATGTTTTATTTAAATTAAATGCTCTAAATAAACTATGTCAGAAAATAGGTGTTATTTTGCATGTATTAATCAAGAATGTAGATAAAAAATACAAAAATACAGTATTTTGTATCTTGAAAAGGGATAATGTAATTTGAATATCAGCATCGGATACTGAGATATTTAAGTTTAATAATTACATACGTACGAGAATTTGAAAATCAGGAATGAAGTATGAGATTACTTCCTGTTTCTTATCGAAAATATGGAAGCTTTTTGTAGAACCTGTTACAGTTTATAGGTTATATCTGTTTTAAAGTTGCCATTAAATTTTTTGTTCGAGGAATGTGGTGGGCGAATAATTAATAAATTATAAACTCTAAACCGTTTTTAAATTATTAAATAATTATTTAAGTTTAAAGAAGATGTAGTGTGATCAACCCAATTACTAATCCCCTAGCAATTACTGACACCTTACGTTATTTTCCTTTAAAAACAAATAAATCTTGCAAATTAATATGTACGAAAATTCTAACACAAAACTATAAATGTTATTGGCAAGATTCGTAAGTAAATACATTACTATTTCTTCTAATAATTTTAATAAGTCTTCAATTGTACGGAGGTAGCAGTGAAAGCGATGAAAATGGCGTCGTCTACAGCGCGAGTGTAAGCTAACCTTTTCACCGCTGTTGTTTTTATTAGTAAACGGTTATAAGTTACCATTTTCGTAATGAAACTGCTCTTTAATTTCAGTTATTTATTTCGTTAACATGGTATACTAGATTATATAATCTGTTTTCAACACAAAGTACATAAATACTCTGTGTGTAAGTAATTGAGTGGTCAGTAATACGTCTAAAATACTGCCGTAAATAAATATTTTAAGTCTTACTGATATTATTTTCATAACTTCGATATACTAAATATTGATAACGTCGAAGAAAAAATTATATTTTTACTGCATAATCGTTAGAACATAAGTAATAAATAAAAGTCGGTTTTAAAGTGTCAGTAATTGGGTAGATCACCCTATGTATTTCTATCATTTAGTAATATTTAAAACAATTACATTTTTTTTTATTAATATTGAGAATTTGATAAAAATAATAAAAAATATATATATAAAAAAATTGCATCGGCCGGGAATCGAACCTTTTTTTTTGTTAAAAGTTTTTTTATTTGCTTATCCAGTTGTATAATATTTTTACATAGTTTAGGTGCAAAGTAAACACTAAACAAAAACCTAGACAATATAATTTTAAGTAAATGTACGGTTCTAAAAGAACAACTCGCATTTAGACAGTATATAGTGATAGAAGAAAGTCTTTGGAGTCAAAGGCGTTGACAGAATTCGTCAGAGGTTTGCCTAGCATTTTTATAATGTGTAAAATGCAGGGAAAAAGAAGGATTATTTAAAAACCTGCAAGACAGTATCGCTTTAAAAATAAATAAATAAATAATTAATTTAATGGAAGGAAGTAATAGGTGAAAAGGAGGTAGCGACACGTCTCGAATAGTATGTATTACATTCATGTTTACTTAATTAAGCTAATTAATTAATATATGCTTAATTTATGAAGGGCGCTATTTTCTTAGGCATCGTCTTCGAACTTCGTCACGATTTTTGGCGTCGTCTGCAAGCCACCAGTATTTTTTATTGAATTTATAATTAACTTTGTGATCTTTATCTGGTAGAATCTTTGAGTATTTGGTAATTAAGTTATTCGGGCTTGTGTAAATATCGATTGATTTATTGGAACTGTGTCGAGAGATATGGTATAAAAGAGGGGTATTATTTTCAGATGTTATATAGCCTGAGGCATAAAAAAAAAAGAAAAGACTGTGGTTGCATATAGCCAGAATTCGCTCGGATTTTACATTCTTTCTCGTTGTAAATACTGTATTCTTGTAAATATTTGTTATTAATGTGTTTGATATTCGCAAAATAGTTTCGTATGAGTTTAATCATAAACGTGTCAATGCGAGGTATTTCTGCTTTATTATACAGCTTTTTGTTACTGATAGAATGTTTGGTGTCATCTTTACGGTATAGATATAGCGACGCACGGAGACATGATCTTTCAAATTTTCTTAATTTTTCAACTAATGAGGCACTGACATTGCACCATATTGAGAGTGCATATGTCAGTATCGGCCGAATCAATAATAGGTAGCAAATTATTTTAGCCCTGGCAGAGAGGGAATTATTGAAAAAAAGCCTGCTGTTGGCTCCAAAGGCATTTTTAGCTTTGTTTAATTGTGTGTTTACATGGGTGCTTAGTTGCAGAAGGTAATCTAGCTGGACGCCTAGGTATTTGACTGTTTTTTTGTGTTCAATTGTTTGTTTTCCATTATTAGTATGTATGTGAATTTTGAATTTTTTTATTTCAGATTTAGTATTTGGGTTCAAAAATCTGAGTGGTCTGTAAAAAAGAATTGTTTCACACTTAAAAGCATTGATATGGAGATTCCAGAGGTTATAATGACGGTTGATTTTGTTTAACAATTCTTCAAGTTTATCTTGAACTACGAGTATTTTAGGCCTTTTGTCTGCCGCAAGAACTATGAAGTAGCCGGCAAAGGCCGCAGAGTGCGTATTATTATTATTATTTAATCCAAATAATAATGGAGTATTGTGGGAGAAAATATTGAAAAATTCCGGGGAATTTACTGTACCTTGCATCAGGCCTTCTAATATGTCAAAGATCAGACTAGAGAGGTTTTCGCCGTTCCATGTTACAAATGATCTGTCCGACGTCATATACCAAACGAGTTGAATGAAGTCAACAGCAAATTCTAATTTCAGCAAAATGTAAAGAAGACCGTAAATCCAGACAGAATCGAACGCTCTCTCGAGATCTATGAGACAGGCACCAACAACTAGGCCATTTTGGAGGTGATGATTTATATCATTTAAGACTTTGTGTAAGGCGTGAGTGGTGGAGAGTTGTTGTCTAAAACCAATTTGATTGTCTGGTATAGCGTTTTTAAGAGATGTGTATATTCTGAGCGTGTTATTGATGACTGCTTCATAGACCTTGCTAATCGGCGGCGTTAAGCTTATAGGTCTGTAGCTAGAAACTTCATTAGGGGGCTTACTTTTTTTAAAATTGGTAGGATTTTGGCTTTTTTCCAAATGTCAGGGAAAAATTTATTATTGAGACAGTTATTGAACAGTATTGTGTAGTCTTTTATTATTTTTAGAGGGAGATGCTTTAGAATTATAGGAGGAATTGTGTCTAGGCCTGATGACGTTTTATTAGGTAATTTTTTGAAAATTAAGTGTATTTGGTGTACAGTAGTAAACCGTGTAGTATTTTCTACTTGCTTTGGATTAAGGGCAGGGTTATTGTCGTTAAAATTTATTATTGTTTTGTTTATTGCTATATTGTGTTGAAATGTTTGGATGAGAAGAGATATTTCGTTATCGATGCGAGCCTTGTAATCAGTGCTTATGTTAGTATAACGGGGAGAGTTTATTTTCTCATAGTATGCTCCTATTACATTTAATACTTCAATAGGATTTTGTACTAAGAATTTTTCATTGATTACAGATAGTTTATTGGGATCACTCATTGCTCGATCAAGTAAAGGAATGTCGTCACGACTAATTTCAAGACGGTCTATTTTTAATTGTTCTTTAGGGCGGAAAAACTTATTGATCTTAGGAAAGAACGACTGGATTGCGGTGGTCTATAGATTTAAGTTGGCAGTCCCAATATTTGTTCTATGAAATTTTATATTCTGGTTTCAGAGATTCATTTACTTTGTTAATAAGAGATTTGATAACTTCGATATGAGTGAGTATATTGTGGAAATGGTTGTTATATTTATATAGTTTGTTAAGTGTGGTGATTAAATAGGACTTAGATTTATGTAGTTTTGAGATTTTTCTATTTACATATAGTATAAACATAAGAGTTAATTCCATTTGTGATTACTTTTTGTATTGCTAATAGGTGTTCTGTGATTTCTTTATTGCTCAAATTTTTGTTAGACGGGATTTCATTAATATAGTCCTTATTTAAATTTTTTTGAAAAAGTGACCATTTAGTTTTCTTGTACATAAACCTATATATGTTAGTCGGATCAATACTGTCTATTTTAAATTGGAATGATATAGTGAATATTAGGGCTTTATGGTCGCTAATATCAAGTGTTCTAATTTTTCCATTGGTTGAACCTAATATGCTTAGTCTATTACCAATTATGCAGAGGTCTAAGAATGAGTTGGCGGATGGAAAGATGGGTAAGTTGGGTGGAACGACTTTAGCTCTGAAACCTATGCCCTCGTTGTCTATCCATTTTTTGAGCATTATCCCCTTTTTCTTATCTACTCTGTCGCCCCAGGCTATGTGACGCGCATTAAAATCTCCTGCTATGATGTAATAGTTTTCACTCGATTCAAGTTTGAGTTTATTAAACAATTGATTAATTTCATCTACGAAGATGCTATTTTCTTTATTATTAGCATACATGGCTACAATGTAAAGACTGTGCTGAGCCATCTTTATATTTATAATTGTGTATTCTACAATATTATTGTTATTGCTTGTCGGGCTAAATATTTTGTTATACTGTATGTTTTTTTTTAATTAAGATCGCAGTACCACCGCCTTTTTGACTATTTTTCCGATCAGTTTTTATTAAGTCATAATGCTCAAATTGTATTTATTTTTACTTAGTTTTGTCTCACAAATAAGTACTATATCCAGATTACTGTCAGTTATAAAATTGTATAGATCGTGTCTTTTATTGAGTGATATAAGTAAGTTTACATTTATCGAAGCTATTTTTAGTGAGTCGTATTGAAAAATAGGCTCTTGACTATTGGGATTATTGTTGAATAAATCAGCTGTTGGACCCATCGTAGATATTAAGCGCTTCATAGATTCTGTTAATTCTAGTGGAGTTTATATTTACTGTTAAGTAATTGATTTTTAAACTCTGCCAGGACTGATGAAATGTCTACGCTATTATTGTTTATCGGTGGGTGTACTATATTATTGCCATGTTTCCATGCGTTATCGCTATTTAGCCGTTGGTTCGGTATACTTTGTGCAAAGTTGGCGTTTTGCTGTAAAGATTGATTATAACGGGGAGGGACGAGGTCTAGACTGTTTTTGTTGACATTCGTAATCCGCGCTTGTATTTTGGAAAGCTTGGAGTCATGAACTTTGCGATTTTGTAAAGTTTGCGCTTCTTTTAAGTCTTTTACAAATTTAGGCAGGCGAGCATTCTACCACTGAACCACCGATGCGGTCGAGTTACATGATTTCCGTGACATTCTTTTAGATAGTACGAGTGCTTCACATGGTAATAATATGCAAATATAATTATCAAAAATATAAAATTTAAAAAAAAACTTTAAATAAATATATTAATTGAAATAGTACATTACGCAGCTAGTGCGCGAAGAATATGATTTCGACGAGTAGAAAGGTGACAATCACACGAGTTGGGATTACCTGAGCGCACGTGTTGTGCACGATATTTTTCCGTAAATGCTCACAATGTAGCTTTGAGCACGCAGTGTGGAAAAATGAGTTTATATTGTAATAGAATATATGAGAGGATTCAGAGAAAAAGAAAATTGAGCGACAAAACTTTGAAGTAAATTGAAGAAGTGGGAGAAATGTGACGAGAGATGAATAATTGCCGAAACTAAGGACTCGATCGCGACACACCACAGTGTGAGGACGAAGTACGTTTTTCTCGCTCGCGGCGCGAGCCGTTGGCTCGCTCGCAATCCTCTACACTTCAATTACTTCATCAGCGCAGAAGCTGAATAATTTCTTTGCCTCATAAAACCGCATGAATCCGAGGGACGGATTCATGTTAACGCAGATCTGCTGTCTACATCACCCTAAATTTTGGGTATTAATATCAAGTTAATCTACTAATATTCATCGTCGAAGAAAGGAAGAAAGAAGATTTGTATGCGTAGTATGTGTGAGTTAACGTTCCTCTGTTTATTTATAAAGTACATGTACTAATATATGGTCTATTTTTTAATCGTAATCCACGACCCATTTGTTGATATTTATTAATACACTTATTTATTTCCTTTAATATAAATAAGTATCATTTATTTATTTCCCAGTCATCTTACCAATTTTACCCTACAATTGACACCCAACTAAGGGACGATTATAAATAGACTGTATGTTTTAACATATGATTAGTGTAGTATTAGCGGTCAATAGCAAGTTAGTGAAAATATAGAGGTTTAGGACCTGAACGCGATAGGTCGAAACATAAACAGATAGGATTAGTGAGTGATCATAAAAGGCAATTAAAATTTGAAATAATGTGATAGCGATTAAAGAAAAATGTTAAATGTACAAGCTGAGACGCGAATCGTGGTCGAAGTATTTTGATTTTGCGATTGTGATTTGATTAGTTAGTAATCTTAAATTAAAAGTGAGAAATAGTTGCATGGTAAATGATAGTAATAATGCGATTGAGTGATTATTAAAAATAAGTTCTTCGAAATAGATAAATAATAGTATAACTATATAAGTCAGTGCAATAATAGATATAATGTTAGTATTAGTAAATAATGTTATGTAAATAAAAAGTCTTTTTGTTTAAGTTTTAAAATCAATCAGAAATGGGTAATCTATTATATATATTCGTTCGAACGAAATCACCGCGTTCGCATACGACGCAGAAGTACAACGATCCGTTCATTCTTTGAAATTAACGAGTATAAACGGGTATTCTCCGAGTCATGAAAAGGAGAAAAGAAAAAAAATCTTTTTTTCTTGAGGCGGGGAATACCAAGCGCTTTTTTCGTTTTGTTGTTGGTTTTCGAAGAGTAATGGATAATAGTTTAATAAGAAAAATAAACAAATTAGATTATATTGCGAGTGAAACGTTAAAGTATAACAATAGGTTATTTTATACTAAGACAAACACGAATGTGTTAATATATTAGTGTAGACTTCTGTCGATATATATAAATAATAATACATTTATGGATTACAGTTTGGATGAAATTAATGCCCTCATATTTGTATTATTAAATGCGCGCGCTTAATCGTGTTGTTATTTATTTTACGTTGTAATATTCCTTTTGAGAACGTGCTTATATTACTATGGAAAAACCACTCTATACTGTATAAGCAATAATACTGGATAATATAAAGGCTGCAATGTGGAAGTAAAAAATATTATTCTGTATTATCTTATTAAATTAGGTTCATATCTAATGTGTTCGCCAAAAATAAATCTTTATTATAGTATCGACATAAAGTTAAGACATAGTATCATAGGAGCCAGTTTTTATAAGGAGTATCTCATCTCGAGGTGAATAAGGTTCGAAAATGCGCGCTATTATAAAACAATATAGAGGAATATTTGGATGGAAAAAAGTATCCTTATTTATTATTTGACGCATAGAAGATAGTGTAAACATTATAATGATTGATTAACCAAAGGCAATAATAATATAACAAATGTATTGTAATAATAAGAAGCGTAAATGTAAACAGTAGATGTATGATTTCTTAGAGTTAATATAAGTTTAATTAAGTGTCACGATAGTTTGTTGTGAAAAATATATGGTTCATATTCTAGCATAAGCGCTAAACACGCAAACCGTAGATTTTATATTGACTATGAAATATTTGTTAATTTTAGAGGAATAAATTATTATTGCGATAAAGGAGTGATAGTCTTTAGTTTCGCACGTGATCAAAGCGCGATAAATACGTTCAAAAATTAAATTACAAGCTTACTTAATATGTGATATAGCTATTAATGTAAAAAAAAATGTGTATGTAAGTGAGTCGCAATTTTTGCTAAACCAGTATCTGCAAATGCAAAGTATTAAGAAGTATTTATTAGGTTAATAATTTAGCTATAGATAGTTTTATTGATTCTAAAAGAAAAATTAACAAATTATATATTAAGTCTATATTATTTTATTGGCATGTATAAAAAAAAAAAAAAAAAACAATTAAATGATATGTATATAAGTTTTGTCTGATATTTTAATAGTGTAAATTGATAAGCGAATATCATGCGGCTTTGTAATGTTAATTATGTTATATGGACCAAGTAAATGTATCTATAATATTTTATTATAAGATTATAAAGAGGTTTTATTTGTGTACAATATAAGAGTTTTAAAATAATCATTGATGCTATAATTACAAGAATATTTATAATTGAAGTTTGTGGATCGTATATAAAATTAAAAAAAAAAAAAAAATTAAACAATAGGAATATGTGTGTTGGTATGAATGTGTGAATGACAAGTAGAATATAAAGGAATGAAGAGAAATAATAGACCTACGTATGCATATAAGAGCAGAAAATACCGATAATCGGTGGAAAGGAGGCTACGATCTGTATAATAAAACATCTTCTTGAGGCGATTTTCAGACCACATTCATTGATCTGAAAAGGGGAATGATGTAATAGAATATATGAGAGGATTCAGAGAAAAAGAAAATTGAGCGACAAACCTTTGAAGTAAATTGAAGAAGTGGGAGAAATGTGACGAGAGATGAATAATTGCCGAAACTAAGGACTCGATCGCGACACACCACAGTGTGAGGACGAAGTACGTTTTTCTCGCTCGCGGCGCGAGCCGTTGGCTCGCTCGCAATCCTCTACACTTCAATTACTTCATCAGCGCAGAAGCTGAATAATTTCTTTGCCTCATAAAACCGCATGAATCCGAGGGACGGATTCATGTTAACGCAGATCTGCTGTCTACATCACCCTAAATTTTGGGTATTAATATCAAGTTAATCTACTAATATTCATCGTCGAAGAAAGGAAGAAAGAAGATTTGTATGCGTAGTATGTGTGAGTTAACGTTCCTCTGTTTATTTGTAAAGTACATGTACTAATATATGGTCTATTTTTTAATCGTAATCCACGACCCATTTGTTGATATTTATTAATACACTTATTTATTTCCTTTAATATAAATAAGTATCATTTATTTATTTCCCAGTCATCTTACCAATTTTACCCTACAATATTAATCTAATATCTACATCTGTCAAAATTGGGAAATATTATTTTTAGTGATATTAAAGAAGCGATTTCAATGTAAAAAACAATAAGATGTTATTACTTGTGTACATTATAGCAAAGCCGGTAACAATAAAATGAATACATAAACATAAGAAAGTAAATAATTGAAAAATTAGTTTTATTTATTTTTTAATAACTTATGAAATATTATATTATGAACATTTTCTACTTAACGTTTTCTCAATTAGTATAATGAAAATAATAGTATACAGATATCATACGTAATTACACACATTACAAGTTATTCACAAATCTAATCAGTAATGGTTATCTGAAGTAATAGAAATTGTAATGATGGAAAGTAAATGAATTAAAATATTATGAGAATTAGAAGGATACAATATAATATACAACAATAGTCGAAATATCGACAAGGTATTTTAATAATAATTTATGTGTGTAAAGAAATTAAAAAATTATAAATGTAAATTATAAACACAAAAACATTTTTTACAGAAGTTAGAATAATAAAAAAAATATTAAAAATAATATAAAATTCACTACAATATTAATATATAGATTACATCATAGTAATAATTATATAGATAATAATATTAAGAATCATTTTGTATTAGCAGATCTAAATATGGACATACACAATACAAACATTCATAATGAGTATGTAACATATCGAAATGCACACCACTCCTGTGATAACAGAAGTGGCCTTCTTAATCTGTAATCGAGAATTATGCTTCAATAATTCTCGAAATTCACGCACTATCACGAGCGCTCCAAACTTTCCAAATGCATGACCGTGACCTATATACACGGCGACACAGGAGCGCTCGCTCTCTTTCCTGTCTCGGCCGTCGCCCGCGCTTCATCTCACCAGAGCTTCGTGCGTACTATCGACATCCTGGATACCGTTGCGTACCTCATGGATCACTCTAAGGACCAATAAATAAAGTTGCGCGTTATTTTTCATAAAACTGATAAGTCTATGCAGACATGATCTGAAGAAAGTGCGCGGATCCGGGATCCAATGGTTCTCGATTAGAGAATACGTGTAGCTACGTCGGGTTCTGGAAGAGACGAAGAGTCGACCGCGTGGCAGAAGCCGTGATTGGAACGAGAATTCGAGCATCGAGTTGCGTACAAAGATAAGCCCTAAAATTTTAATTATTAGCGCTTATTTCATGTAATTATTATATATTTCCTGTCATTAATATCACTGACGACGCAGTACTTTTGTAATCGGATGGTTTAAATTGACCTTACAATAGATAAAATTCAAAGTTATTATTGTGTATTCAATTTATTATAACTATTCTAATTCGGATAATTATGTAATATATTTATGTTTTATTTAATTTACTTAGAATCAATATAAAAACGTGATTTTTCAAGTAATATTTAAATAATTATTCTAAACTAGAATACAATAAATTCTAGCACACATAGTATTTGTATAATAAGGGCAAATAGAAACAATGGTACCTGCTTAGGTCACATAATAGGAAAAACTAAAGAAGAACATATACTTTCATACATCATAGAGTATAATCTAACTGACCAGTACCCTGTTGTACTTCAAATAAAAGAAGAATATTGCGTAATAGCGGACAATAGACGAAAGTACAAAATTATAGAGTACGAAAAAGTGAATTCCACAGTAAGAAGTGAAAACTGGTCTGAAATAACTACTCAAATATTAAACTAAAAGATCATGAAAATTGTTATCAAACATTCAAATATTACAACTATCAAGAAACTAATAAGGTAGAAAATACAAAGTATACAATTCAAGATGAAGTATTAAAAATACGAGAAACCTGTGACTACAAATTTACAACATACCTTATAAATAATTGTATATATAAGTCGAACAAAAATATCAGTTTAACATTAATAAAAAAATTGTTGGCTATTAATTAACAAAAAAATTGTATGATTATCACATGAATTGTAACAAAAAATTTATTTAATAAAAGATAGATCAAACAATGAAATTACACAAAATATAATACCGATAATTTGAATCTATAAAATTAGTATTGAATTTGATTCAGTTAGTTTTTAGAGTTAGTTTTAAATTAATTTGTTATCTTACTTTCTCAAAAATAAAGCATTGTTTCGATAAAAAATTGTTTGTGCTGTTTATTAGCGTGGTGCACAAACAGTAATAGTATTTCGGAAGCAAACAGTAACATCTATCTTTTAACTACTATTTATATTTATTTATAAATAAATAATATAATATTTATTTATTTTTACACTTGAAAAATAAATAAATAAATAAATATAGGAAATGATAGTTTCAAGAGATACACTAAAATAATCAGTAAAATTAAATATAAGTATGAAATGTAGAAGAAAGTATTAAAATAATAAATACAGACAAATTTGTTATATATTGTATATTTGTTAAAAAAAATTTATCTACCATTCTAATATCTTCTCTAAGATATCGAGCGGGCATACATACACACATACGTACATTTAGCCAAAATTAAAGAAAATTTTCAATAACTATGTTTGAATACCCAAGATGAAGATTCATTTTATAATTTATATTTTTAAATAAATTTTAATAGGAAAGAATATACTGATTTTAAATTATTTGATAATAAAGAGCAAAATTTGTAATGCATGTTTAAAATCAATGATCGATTAAAACCAAACGACACTCTATCACCCAAATGTCATTAGATTTGTGCAAGAAAATAAAGAAGAGTAATTTTGTATGTAGTAACGTAAATTTTATTAAAATAGTGGTTATTGATAAACTAGGACTAGAACAGGAGATTACATACCTGACAGTTTTCAATACGACCTTTGAAATATTAGATGAATATGTATATCTCGGTACAACAATCAACAGTAGAAATAAAGTAGGGATGGAAATAAGAAACAGACTATAATCGGGAAATACCTGTTGTTATTCGGTTAATAAACTTTTAAAACCTTGGTTATTATCACGTAATTTAAAAATTAGCATTTAAAAAACAATAATTTTTCAAGTGACTCGATTACGGATGCGAAACACGGGCTCTAATAAAAAGCGGAGAAAATAAATTTCAAGTATTGAACAATATGATATTTAGAAAGATATTTCGAATAAAATACAACAAGGAAGCGGAAAAAATATAAAATTACATAACCATGAAATGAATGAAACCAAAAAGTCACCTAATATTAAAAGACTAATCAAGGTCGCGCAGATTAAAAAGTGAGGATCCTGAATGTAGAAATCAAAAGAACATCACGTAGGATGTTAGTGGGGATACCAGAAAGTTTAAGACCATTCAGTACTCCAAAGCATAGATGGGAGAACAATATTAAGTTAGACTTCAAATTATTGAGATGTGAACATACATGATAGACAGAATTAGCGCAAAACATAAAAAAGTAAATATCTTGTATTGATGGGAAAATAAACTTTTCGGAACCAAATCCCGAATTGAAAATAAGAAGAGCAAAGTTTTCAAAACTAAGATAATATTAGTAAGCTTTAAAAAATCGCATACTAATAATGACTGGCTCACAAATATGGACTGCTAGCATCAGATGGAAAAAATATCCATATATGAGTAATTTATGCGTTTTGTAAAAGTTGTATTGATAAATGAATCGATCAATTCTCCTAAATTAACATGCAGTTTTAAATAAATTAATATACAATACTGATTCAATTAACATAAAACTAATAAATTAAAATATGCAAAAAATAATTTCGTATATTTATTCTTTTCTCAAGGAGAAAGCATTCTTTTGATAAAAATTTCTTTTTGCCTATTCTTAATGTAAAAACATACTGTATAACTTGGGGAGTTAGAATAAGCTACTCCCAAAAGATGTCCGCTGTCTGGATGTGCCAGCGTACGTACACGTGTGCATGTGTGCGTGCGTGCGTGCATGCGAGCGTGCGTGCGTGCGTGAGTGCGTGTGTGTACGTGTGACTCGTATGTATGTATGTATGTCTGTATGTGTCTGTGTATGTGTGTATGTACGCGTGTGTATGCCAGTGCGTCTGTGCGTGTGCGTGCGTGCGCGTGTATGTATGTCTGTGTTTGTGTGTGTGCGCAGCAAGAGAACCGCCATATTGGCTACCCATTTCTTTATTTTTACTTAAAATTCGAAAACTCATATATTTAATTTACTTTTGACTTGTAGGTAAGAAACGTCTTCGGTAACATTTGCCCTTAATTCTGTACTTCATTTGCTAATTAATTTTGTATTTTTAAAGGAACTTATGATATAAAATTATTATTATAATTATAATAAATTATGAATATATTTTTGATAAAGTTTGCGGCTTGACCTATTAAGCTAACTAACTTAAAAAATGCCATGACTATAAAATATGTAAACTGCACCTATCGATTTATTGAACTAGTATATAGTACCAAAACCAAAATGCATTTTTAAAATTCACGGACGTGCCCGGAGAACAAAATTTATTTTTTGGCCTCTCCCCAAATGCCCCGTAATCACCTATATAACGTTACATGTTTTCAATACTATCGTCGCTACCATCGCACTCAGCCTTTTCCCCCCCCACACTCAAATTAATCGGTCACACGACAAACACAGCGTGCGCACGACCAACAGACGTTTCGACTCTTCGTCCTCGGGGGCCGGGGAGGGGGGAGAGAGAAGCCTTTGTTCGCGTGGCGCGAACGTCGAGCTCGATAGCAAAGCGAGCCACCGAATAAAGTCGTTTCACTCGTATACGCGACGCGGCGCTTTGCCGTACGCGTGCATATTCATACACCGGAGTATGAATATATATACGCAAGGGGTCGGGGATCGGCCGCGATGCCAGCGCGCCGATAATAAAAAATGGAAATGAACGAGCTGACCGCGCTCGCCCTCATCAGGCATATGAATTACAAGCGTATTAGAGGGGAAAAAAGAAAGTAACCTGACTTGGAGATAAGTTCTGCATTAGAAAGAGTGAGAGAGAGACAGAGAAAGAGAGTGTGTGGTTTTTTAAAGTCGAGAGAGGGCTCTAATACGATAAGGTACTGTGCGACACGAGTGCGCAGGCTTCTCGAGGCGCGTATATATATGTACATGAGCATAGAAGGTTGAACTGAATGTATAGCGCGTGCTGTAATGAGATTGAACCGAAACTGATGATTAGAATCACGGTGAATAATAATACGGTAAATTGTTTAGCTGTGTACCATTATCGTAATTTCATTAGTATACCGTGTTGTTCAATGTTGTGAATAAAATTACGTAGATTAGTTTGGGAATTATGTATTTGATATATCAAAAGAAGGTCATGTACACTCTCCCTGTTTATGAGAAAATTAATTTATTTATTCAAAGGATATTATATTTTTGTCTACAGATATAATGTAAGTAGTTCTTAAAATAATTAAAAATAATTTTGTTTCAGA
Source organism: Gastracanthus pulcherrimus (assembly GCA_949152435.1). NCBI lineage: Eukaryota > Metazoa > Arthropoda > Insecta > Hymenoptera > Pteromalidae > Gastracanthus > Gastracanthus pulcherrimus. The sequence goes on along the minus strand of OX424572.1, from coordinate 191,088,088 downwards.
ATATTATAAATAAAACACGACTGCGTAAAAAATGATATTTTACTTTATCAATATTGATTTAATCGTATTTGAGATGTATATGAGAGCATGTATGAATATGCATACACGCTTAAATGTGCTCGAATCAGTCGAAAAGTATCAAAATTTGAAGTTCTCAAAATCGTTTTGTTATTTTGTTTTCTTATCAAGCATCCGAAAATTTTTCTATGTGTGGCTTCATAACTTCAGTGACACTTCAGAGATAAATATATTATCGATTGACATCTGATTCAAAACACCCTTACAACTATTTGAGCTCTATGGGGGAACAAGGCAATGCACGTACATACATACATATGTAAAACCATACGTGTGAAACTCAATAATAAAAAATACAATAATAATGAAATACCCTCCTTTGCAAAACCCAGTCGGGTAAACAGGGGATTTTCTGCGTTTAATAATTATTTTAACTACCTTTGTTACTGATTTATGTCATGTAAAATAATAAATAATATTTAAATAATGTTTTTGTAATAATGCTGTAATGAGCTTTTCAGCTAAATTCGCTTGATTACTTTGCTTCGAGCATTGTTATTTATTTTTATGCAAACATCCAAACATTCTGACATTATGAATTACTTTTACATTATAAATACTTTAATATAATAATGTTCACGTTTAATGTTTAAAGCTTAAAACATGCTTATTAACAATTATTAAATAAACATTGGGCTTAAAAAGTAATGTTTACTTAACTTCTTTACATATTAATTAACAAGTCTTTCAAGCAAGTTTCGATTGAATTGATCATTTTACTATACACAAGAACTATTTTGTTCCCAAATTCTGAGCTTCAAGGAAACAATTTATTCAAGAGTTTTTATAAGATACAAAATCACTTTTTATATATATAATACTATTATTTTGAAAGTGTTAACGAGTATTATTAATTTAGTGCCAAAATGCACACTTCTCGACCATTGTAAAGTACTATAGGAGGACGTAAGAAATTCCCATCCTCGATAAGTATCGAGTCATAATATATCTACTATAAAAATAAAGCATTGACATTGTTCCTTAAAATCGTAATAATTTATGTATATCATCTATAATTGTGCTGTTCGAGCCAACAATTAATATTACTATTTGATTTTTATAATCTATAAAAAGAATTTCATCGTTGCGTACTGACTTCATACGTTGCAAAACTCACTTCGTTCTTATTACAATTACAAAATAAAAACCTAAAAACAAACTCTTAATTATTCAATAACCGTCCTCACCACCGCCCAGTCCTTAATTTATTCACCCCCCAGCGCGCCCTCCAGAACTCATCTCATTAGTCTTTTATCCGTAATACATGCTTTATGCGCGCGCAAAATGAAAAACGCCCCGACACAGCGCAGCAAAAAAAAAGGGCCGGCGTGCCGCCCTATCGCCCAATGCAATCGCGATATGCTCATTACGTGTACTCACGTATGTCGAGGGCAGTCGCCGCGCCAGCGAGCAGCAACATTAGCGGCAGCAGCGGCGGCGGCATAGACGAGCGATCGGCTCTCATGCTGCCCATCCAGCCGTGACTTCAGGCGATCATAGAGCCGTCGACTGGAAGAGGAAAAAAAGAGAAGCCTGCGTTAGAGAGTGTAAAACGAGAGGGAGATGACGCGTTGGGTTTTTTTTTTCTTTTAAGTCGGAGTGGTTGGTGGAGATGTTTATTGAGATGGTGAATGTAGGTAGCGTGGAGTTCGTGTTACCAGCTCGTTCTCGGCGGACGTATTTGAGTAGAGGTAAAGTGCAGAATAAGCTGGGTTGTATTCATTTTTGTAAGGGGTGCGATAAGGGGGTTTCGTTTTTAGGAGTCAAGGTAAGGTAGCTGGAGGACTGTGAATTTCGTGTGTTGAGTTTGACGCGGGGATTCGTAGGTGGAATTAAATTTTCATCCAGATTTATTTATGCATAAGGAAGTCAATTGTAGTTATATGTATACAGTGGATACAAATTAATCTTATAGGCGCTTGTATAGCAAATAAGGTGCGTGCAGGTAATGTGACCACCTACACCAGATCTCATTGTATGGGTTACTCTGGGACGCCGTAACTCCTACAGTATATGTATTGTGACAATAGATGTTGAGAGGCGCTGTGACCCCGCTGCTAGCGCCCTCTAATTATAAGATAGGGTCATATTTACGTGCGAAAGTATCAAAACTCCGATTTCTTAGCAGTACGTGCATGTAAAGAAACCACTCTTGTCAGCGTGATATGAGCGAAAAAATAGTCATGCGGTACATAACATTGTAGCTTTATTTACGTACTTTATGTTGCATGTGCCAGTTTTTACCGTAGTTTATTTTCTATGTGAAAATTGAAACTTTCGTTGACGTTTATCGATTGGTAAAGTGGCAATACGAATGCATTGGAAGGCAAAAGGCAATCAACGTCGATAAAAATGACGCTGGCTTCTTTAAAATTCCGAGGCCTATTAATCTCAAAATATCGTTACCAAGTCGTACGCTACGGCACCACGTAGTTATATAATACATAAAGGAAGTGTCTGCTGGCTAGTCTTCACTTTTTGAAGCACTTACTATACGATTTTACGATAAGAACGTGTAGATGACTACTTTATCAATAGTGCTGGTAAAGTGGCCAATTTTTAACTACTTAGAACTTCTTTAATTAAAATTCAGAGAGTACATTTTTTGTAAAAAACTCATGAGGTATTAGAGTTAAAGGTTCAAATAATATGTCTCAATAGTTTCCAAAGCCCTAAAAAACCTGATATATATGTACTGGGAATCGAAAATTCCTTAAGGTAGCCACATTACCTATACCACCGTACAATGAGATTCATTAACATTGCTTGTAGATTTATATGTACGATATTTTTAACATTGCGTATATTAACAGTACTAAATTTTTTAGCTGTCGGTATCTCAGGTTCTTGGGTCTATAAAATCGAACTATGTGATCTGCACTTTATTTTTAAGTACCACTAGACATTTTTATTTACATAATTTTTTTTAATAGCTTGACAAATAACTAACAAATGTAGTATGTCGAATTTTACTTTTTTAACTTTATTTATTTACCATTATTCTCGCAAAAATAAAATCAATGACGCAAGTACACTAAATGTAAACTGAAATTTATTTGATCATATGTATACATACAAATATAAATAGTCCTATAAAATAATGTGAAAGAATGGATGTTATTTAGGTTATGTATTTTATAAAGCAAACAGTCCTGAAATAATATCAATAAAAAACATAATAAAATGGATCACTACATGCACTGATAACATGTTTTCACGTATTAACAATTTCCTCTGAATCATTCATTTTTATTTGCATCATAGTAACTTCATGTATGAACTTTTATACACTTTGTCATTCTTCGGCGATGATCGCTTAACTTCTCCGAACCTTCAATTGACTTTGAATTTTCAAATTAAATTTGAGTTTCATGCTCTCATTAGAATATATACATGCTCATTGCTAGATTTTTTAAAATCTGCTTTGGCAGAACCCAATTACCCATTGAAATTAACCAAAAAACTCAATATTTTATGTTAATTATCTTGCATATATGATATGAACTCGGTAATCTGAAATTTTACAGTTATAACTATCGCTATTATCGTGCAGGAACTACCTTTATTATGATCAATGAGTCACACTATTTCAAATAGATAAATTTTTCATTACATTATTCGATTTCATAATTTTCTTTCATTATCACCAAGGGTTAATGATAAGACGACAATCTCTAGAAAGCTCGAAAGCTTACATCTTCCTAGACAACCTGTCCGACAGGACCATAATAATGTCAACGCCGCGCAACAAACGCACCACACTCAACGCAATAAGTCGCCCAGAGATTAACGCCTCACAATCGATGTCCCTCGAGTAATGACATCGCGCCACGACCCCGGCAACGGTAACACTCGACTCCTTCGCTCGCTCTTCTTTTCGCTTCCTCCACGTTTTCCCAGTGCAGCACGAATCGCGAAATCGGGTCAGTCAGCCTGCGTGGCGTGTGTATATCTTTACGACGAATCTCAATCCCGCACGATGGCGGCCATATTTCGCAGCGTCGACGAAGACCACAGAGAGAGAGAGGGACTAAAATTTCTCTCGTCTCCGCGACTCCTTTTCTCGAATCTCCTCCGGCTGTAGCCGAGCTTGGCACAGTTTCGTTCGTGGACAAAATGTGGCTCGCCTAAAAAAACACGACAGTCGGCCCGATATAATCGAGTCCCCACCCAATTAGACGAGCCTCGCCCCCGCACTCTTTCTCTCGCCCCCCTCTGGTGTCGGCGGGAGGGCTTCAGGTGGATTCTCGTCCCTTCCGGCTTTTAGCTTTTTCTAGCTTTCGCTATATGGGGGGTCCGACGTAGATGCTGTAATTTGCGTTTAGAGTTCTGATGCACTTGTACATGGGTTATTTACCAAAAAGTGATTATAGTCTACAGCTATATAGTAAGTAGCTGCTGCTTACGAACTTTTTGAGTTGTAAATTTACTTTTCATTAAAAAATTAGTGTAAAAATGTATAAAAAGTAGTGTAAGAAGTGTAGAAAAGTACATAAAAATGTATAAAAAGTAGTGTAAGAAGTGTAGAAAAGTACATAAAAATGTATAAAACTTACTAACTACGTATTATTAACACACTTTTTTACACTTTCTTACACTTTTTATTATAACACTGTTTTACACTTTCTTACACTTTTTAACAACTTTTTCTTATGACGCTTTTTTAAACTTTCTTATAAAATTTTTTTACCCTATCTTACACCGATTAAAAATTTTTTATGAAAGTTATTTTCACCAGATTATGCGCATAAAAAATGATTTAAGGTGTAAATATCCGCTCGCTAAAAATCGATTGGTAAAATCGATATCTTGATATAACTATCATCAGATTTGGTATAATAGTTACAGTAAATATCATAAATAGTGTTAATATTTATAACAAGTCTTGATTTACATTTTTGTGATCCAACAGTCTTCATTGTTTTACAATCGATTTTTACCGAAAATTACAGAAAGAATTACAGAAATTTTATATTTAACAAATTCATCGTAGTACTATCTACCATTTTATGCGGTAATAAGTAGAAATAATAAAATGTGGTATAACTTTCGATATAAATCATTTGCAGTACATTCCTTTTGGGTATTTATTCTATATATACACCCTGTACCCATGGTATCTCACGAAATGAAATTTCAATGCAGGAGTTGAAGTTAGCAGTTTTGCAAGTAATATATTTATTACGTCATCTGCGCTAACAGATTTGACGCAGTAAAGTCCATGTATACTAAAATATATCTATCGCATAAATGTTAACTTCTAACTCATAGCATTAAATTTTGTTTCACAAGATATATAGGGCAGCGAGGATACGTTATAATACGCTTTTATGAGTACGAAAAGCTATCGGACACTTGATAAACTCTAATTTCACTTGAAAATTGGTGTATTTTCGAAATATATGAGCTACAGCTTAATCAGCCATATAGCGATTTCTTTCCATTTCTCTCTGTCTCTATCTCTGCCTTTGTCCTCCTTTTTTCCGCTCCTACCGCCTGCGGAAATGGGCTGAGATATTCCTCGCTTCGGGCTAGGGAGCGAGAGAGAGAGAGAGAGAGAGAGAGAGAGAGAGACAGACAGACAGGGCTGGCAGACGAGATGCTCTCCCCTTTAATTGGCAGGCTTGTTCGTCGCGCGCGTGATGAGCGCAGGGTGTGATGAAGGATGAAAAAACACACGCGAGCGGCTAATTTGTCATAGTTCGAAAACAGCCGGTGATTGACGGGGAATTTATTAATGAATGCGCCGGCGGCGGCTGCTGTTGCCGTTGGTTTGACGAGCTGCGAGAGGAGGAAGAGCTTGTTTGTAAAAGGTGCTGAGGAGGTGCTTTTGTCGTTGGAATGAGTTCTTTTTTACGCGCGGGGGAGGTTTTAATCGTGGCGCTTGTCGACCAGCTGTTTGTTTTACTGCGCTAGAACTATTGATTTAATGGGTGATTGTATTATCGTTTCATTAAGTAAAGTTAGAGGAATTATAAGTTATTAGATTGATATTTCGGTCATAATGCACATTTTGACCTACAAGTAGTTCTCCTTTATACTTTTATACACCACGAAATAGCGAATCCATATCGAATCTTTGATTTTTAAATTTCGATGTTTGCTTCTAACAGCAAATTGTAAAATGAGTGTTCGTATTATCATCATACAAACATTCCAACCTTTAATTTTTAATTTTAATAAACTCGATTTGTAGATTTTAAAAGAACATTACCATGAGAATCATTTCTATACATTAATCTATCAATCAATAGACTATTTCTCCGATCAACATAATATGTATTGTAATTTCGTTCGGATTTCAGAAAATTGTGACTGTCAGTTTGAATAGTTAAGAATGACTTCATGTAAGATCATATATGATCATATAAGAAAACTATATATAAAGATATATAACTATATATGATCATATAAGAAAACTATATATAAAGATATATAACTATATATGATCATATAAGAAAACTATATATAAAGATATATAACTATATATGATCATATAAGAAAACTATATATAAAGATATATAACTATATATGATCATATAAGAAAACTATATATAAAGATATATAACTATATATGATCCTATACTCGTATGTAAATAATAATCCATGTATGAGCATAAACGAATTATGGCAACATATAAGCATATATGAACGTGTATGTGTGTATACTGAATCTAAGGCGTTCACACAGAATAATTTAGTGTTTCATACCGAAAATTTAAAGCGTACACTTAAAGTTTGAGTGTTGACACTGAATATGGGTGTTTCACAGCGAAAATTATAGGTGTACACTAAATGTTTGAGTGTTGACACTGATTTTTAGGTGTGTACACCGACGATTTTGGCGTAGACACCGAAAGTTCTGGGCGTAAGCACTTACATTTGAATATACACTCTAAAAGTTAACATCCGAAATTCGGTGTTTATACTGAAATTTTAGGTGTTTGCATCCAATATTCGGTGTAAACACTGAAAATTCGGGTGTTTTTGACGTGAGGGTATATGCAGGGACCTGCCGAATCGGAATGTTTCGTTACGTTACATTACGTTAGAATTTTGGTTACGAAAAATAACGAAAGTCTAATATACTTTCGATTCGGTACCCCGGAACGGAACGAAATTCTAATATATTTTGGTTTCGATACTCCGGAACGAAAGTCGATTTTACTTTCGTTCCGGTACGTATAAACTGCATTAAATTAAATAAAATGTATTAAAAATGACCCTTTGAGGCTCAAATTATTTAACAGTGAGATATTTTTTATACATTTAGATGTCCATAATTATCTCAAACCCAAACCAAAATTTAATAGTACATTAAATATTATTATTTAGTGAATAGTGAATATTTAAAAATTTTAAACGTTGAATCCAATAAAGATGAAGAGAAGCAAATTGTTGTTTAATTTAATTTTTGTCCGAACTTTAAAATTTGAACGGCTAATAGAACTCGGTGGATGAAAAAAACTTCAATCTAATTGATATTAATTTGAGAAAGCAGTTGCCAGTAAATTTTATCGATTATCGATTGTTACTTTTTAGCAAGCCACAAACATAGATATTAGATGCTCACATATATTATACAAGTATCTATATTTATGGTCCATTTATCAAGGAGCTCACGAATCTTCTCAGATTGAATGAATATGAATGATATAAAAAATAAAAATAAATTTATTTATGCCCATCTCAATGAAAAAGGCCACTTTTTGCCTTGAAAAGCGAGACCAAAATTACACTTTTTGTCCACAAAAATGATTAGCGGGAAAAAAGTGACTTTACTAGAAACTAGTCCAAATTCCTTTATTTCATCAAGTTCTACCAATAATCCTGATTTTCGATTGTCTTTTAATAATATTGTCTTTTAACAGTCCATTCGTCCCGCTAATCATATTTGTGGGAAAAAAGTGGCCACAGTTGAGATGGACATAAAGTACTATATGCAACTCGAGAAAATAGTCGATTTTTCCCGCGGGTGAGTTTACTGCCCGAGCGAGTGAAGTGAAGCGAGAAAAATATTCGACTTTTTGCCTTTGTTACATAATGTACTACTTAATTGTCTTTTATTTATCCTCACAACCAGCTACACTCTCAGTATCATCTAAATTCTCGCCACCATCTTCAGCCTTATTACTATCTTTATATTGACCACTGTCTTTACTCTCACTACTATCTTAATTCTCACTACTGTCTTCATTCTCGCTTCTTCCTTCAATCTCTCTACTGTCTTTATTCTCGCTTCTGCCTTGATTCTCGCTACTATCTTCATTTTCACTACCGCTTTCATTCTCATTACTTTCTACATTTACGAGCTTCGTAATTTTTGCCACAGTATTCTTTTTTGTTATTTTCTTATTACTTTTCTTTTGTTCTTTTCTGTGTTATCATTTAAAAGAGACCGATATCTCGGATCCAAATACAGCCCAGCGAATAATGCTTCGTTCTCGGAAACTACACTTTCTCGTGCTTCTATTGCTGCATAGAGAGCATGAGTAAAAGGCTTTGTTATGTGTTGCACTTTGAATTTACATATAAGCAATGTTGCATAAAAATCTCCAGGTAACAGTTGCTCACTTTGTAATGAAAGAGTCGCTATTCTGACAGGGTCTAACGCTCCCAAGCACTCTTTTATACTAGACCAGTCACTTGATGTTAAATAGAGATCCTTTTCTGTTTTTTAAATTTCTCGGTAGACTGATTTTGCATCTACTAAAGATTGCAACATGAGGGCTATCGAGCTCCATCGTGTTGGAACATCAAGCACCGGGTTATTTATCCCTTTTTCCTTTAAATACTGAAGCATCTTCTCCGTACGGAGATGCTTCATGACTTTCCGTGCCTATAAAAATAAAATTCTTATTTTATAAAAAATTATATAACTATTATATGGATAAAGATCATTGGATATTAAATGACAAATAGTGATATGGGTGTTCGAAAAAATTTGAGTTAACAAAGTTTTAATATAACTAAGATTTCATCGCATTAAACTTTGCTTTTGTGTCACATATTTTATCATCTCTACATAGTTGAAAATGGATTAGTTACATTTTTTTGTTTGTTAAAGTTTGTTTGCTAATTTTAATATATACATTTTATTTGTAAGAATAACAAACTTTAAATATATTAAGAAAGATTTTCGTATTACTTTTCAACTAAATTTTTTGTTTTAAAATTAAAAGAATGAAATGGCACAAACACATTGGACGAAAAACTGGTCAATAAGGTGACTTTTACGAGAAACGAGGAAGAATTCAAAGAGAATCACCCGTCTGCGTATTTTTGCCCCACGCGAACGGAAAATCTTCGTCATTTATTAGCATTGTTTATTTCATGCAATTTAATTTTACAGTTTTCCTTCCGTTGATAGAATACTAAAGTAGACTTATATTTCTTTTCAAATTTTTCAAATTAAAATACATTTTCAGAAGCTATATAGTTTAATGATTCTTTGAACTTAGATCGCTTTATTTTAATTATTTTTAATGTATCATGAAAAATCTAAAAGTCTATAATTTCTATAATAAAGTATGCTATAATATATCCAAATATAGTTTTTAAATATACTAAATACGAGTTGAAAACGAGTAGCAAAGCCTATTATCGTCAATATACTTTACGTTACAAGTTAAAATAAATGTGATTTAGAAATTATATATATATATATATATTTAATGAATACTTGAAAAAACCAAAACTTTCGATCCACTTTCGTTACGTTTTTTGAAAAGAACGAAACTTTCGTTTCGGTCCAGCCGTTCCTGAAGCATGTATATACATACATAATTAAATAATATATATTCGTATCAAATAAACATTCTCCTTGTTTATGAAGTCAGTTGAAAGATCGTTTTTGCTTTCTTATAGAGAAAACTTTGTAACGATGAAAATTTTCGGATCAGAGGTTTTGATACATTTCAATGTTTTTGAAGTTCCTCTTTTTTACGTTATTTTTCACTTTTGTAGACTTCTACATGGAAACCATCCCCCCCATCACCCCCTCATCCCCTCATTTGACCCCCTCACCCCTCTTTCCCCACCTCATGTCCCCCTCCGCCCCCTCATTGTATTTAGTTTTATATAATGTTTTTAAAAAATCTCTCATAATGATTAAAAGGAAAATATCCAGACTTATAAATAGATAGAATCGATCTTTCAGGTAAATAGAGAAATTGATAAATAGATAGCTGCGTTTTTTTGTGTTACATGAAGTGGTTACATTATTTGAAAAACATTTAAAAACTTAAATTAAATTCAGTTAAATTGTTTCAGGTTTTCAAGACAATTTTTTATTGATAACGTTTTCAATTATCAATCCAATTTTTTTGTAAAATAACATTTAAATAAAAGTTTCTTCTATTTTTTCCACACAACCCAGGAGGTAAATAGATGGGTGCGTTGATTCTTTTGTTTTGTTTAATTTAATATGTTGATTAGAAATTTAAGTATTACTGATGGTTTATGTAACGGTACAAGATTAAAAATAATAAAATTATTTAAATATAATATTGAAGCAGAAATAATAACAGGAGAAAAAATTGGAGATAGGGTATTCATTCCACGAATAACCTTAAATACTGGAGAATCATCATCATTACCGTTTATTCTTTATAGAAAACAATTTCCTATTGTATTAGCATTCGCAATGACTATAAATAAATCCCAAGGTCAAAGTTTTGATGAGATAGGAATATTTATAAAAAGACCCTTGTTTTCTCATGGCCAATTATATGTTCTTTTATCTAGATGTATAGACCCAGAAAAAGTATGTATTCAAAATGAGTCTGAAAATTTAACAGAAATTGCTAATGTAGTATAGCAAGAAATTTTTGAAAATTAACATCATCTTTTAAAATATAATTAAAATATATCTATAAATAAATAAAAATAAAATAAACTATTGGAAAAACAGTTCTCATTACATTTTTAATATATATTCAAAAATGATAAAGATGGATAACATGGAACGGAAATTAAATCAAGATCACAACGAAGGAATGGAAAATTTATGAAACTTAGAATCTTTAGAGGCTTTAGATGAACAAATTGACGATAGTACGGAGTGGGATCCAATTCAAAATTGTTACGTTAAGTTAGAGGATTTACAAAATGCCGAAGATTTGCAAAATTTACAAGATTTAAACGAACAAATTGATGACTATTTAGAACAGGAAGAAGAATATGAAAATTTTTTACATTCTGTAGATAAAAAATTATATTACACTAAATTAAATAATGAAATAGACAATTTTGTTGGGAAAGATGGTGATTTAGAAATTTTCAAAAATTGGGAAAACGTACCATGTTATATACGGTTGCAGGTGTCTGAAATTTTAATGTTAAAGGTAGAAAACAATGATCCAATTTTAAATTATTATCTTTAAGAAAGTTTGGAAAAGTATTATAAATACGTTACAAATATTGCGTGTATTGTATGGGTTATAAAATTTGGTTAGTCATTTATTTATTTCGAATACGCCATATTTCTACTTCAAATTTTTAATGTTTCAAATATTCACATATTATAACTGATTATTAAAATAAAGAAAAATTAATAAAATATTCAAAGCACATTAGCCAATCATAAAAGTAATCATATAATTAATAACGTGATTATTTAATATTATTTCAAGACATGGTGTAGTAATATTTTTTAAGCACAACCTTATTAGGTAAGAAAGCATTTAATTTTATTTTATTAAAAATTTTTATTATATGTTTTTGTAATTGTAATATTTTTCAATTCAACACGCTTTTTTCCTTTTAAGAGTATATTTATATGATTACTTTTTATACCCATTACAAAAAAATGAAGTAAAACATATTAATTTTAAATTGATAAATAGATCTAAATATACACAAGTGGTATATATAGATGTATTTTACAAGTTAAATAGTGTTGTATAAAATTTTATTTTATTGGGTATACACACCGGAGATAGGAAGGAGACAGATGGGTAATCTCTATTGCAAATGAATAAATTAAAAATTATAACAAATACTTGAATGATAAATATAATATAGAATTATCTACGTTAATTATTATACAGGTTACGCGTATTGATTTTTAAGTTAATCTTTTTCAATAGAGGTGGGAAAGGGATTCTGTCTCCACGTGGTTGTGTATGGCTACTGGCGATGATTACCACGGTTTAAGTTACTAATAATTAAATGATAATCATGAAAAATATATGTGACTTTATCATGTCAATAAATCACATTTATTTATCAGTACATTATTAAATATGATTATTAGTAAATTAAACAAAACAAAAAAATCAACGCACCTTCTATTTACCTCATAGGTGGCGTGGAAAAAATAGAAAAAATAATTATATTATTTCCTTAGAAGAATTAATAATGTCAAGCAAACAAATAATTTGAACTATTGTTGTAAAATGTGGGGGTTGGTGAGCGGAGCGAGCAGGGGGCGCAGCCCCCCCCAGTATGTATGTATATATATATATATATATATATATATATATATATATATATATATATATATATATCGTATATAATCATATATGATCATACATGTGCATATATGAAATAAATTTTGTCAATTTTCGGATTTAATCTTTTTAATAAATATGCTCTTCAAAAAATATTTTTAGAATCATAGTATCATATCTTAGTCTTTCAGTTTGAGTGTTATACTTCCAAAATTGGTAACTTTATCTCGGTTCAGTGTAATTTTTTAAGTCGTATAATGAAAGATCCTCCCGATCATATATATTCATTTTTACCCGGGAAATCAGATATATTTATATAATTGATATATTATAATGAAATCATAATTTTCAGTTATTCACAATCAAGAAAATAATGGTAATCATGGAATAATGTAGCCAATACTTTTACTATGCAATTTGTTAATGAAATGTCAATAAGCATTTGTATAAATTGTATGCATGGCCGACTGTATTCATATGTTACTACTGATTAATAGAACTAGTTATTTGAGTACAAAACCACAATATGCAGCTTGATGCCCGAATTATTCCATAATGAAACATCAATAATATTCAAATAATGTCCTAATACGCTTTTCTGTGAAAAGAGAAAAAGATAAAATAGTTAATTAATTATGTTTTATTGTTACGTACGAACATTCAAATAACCAGATTCATGGAACATTATATAATGATAATAATTTATTTTTAATTTGTGCTAATGAAATATTCCCTAGAAAACCTTTTTCAAATGTTTGAAATTTTCATTCGTCAGGCAATCACGTAAAATTACCCATTGAAATACTGTATTCTACTCAGAAGCTCCATAAAAAGAAATATCTCGACTCACGCAGTCGTCATAAAATAAGAGCGAAAAATTCCGAAACTCATTAGATCCACAGCTCACGAAACAGTGTCAAGCAATACGTTGCTCGCTCGCTGCGCACTGGCTCCGGGGCCTGCAGTTATTAGAATTCCATTCTCGATTCCGAAAGAAGAACAGCGAGAAATTAAAGGACACCTCGCTTCGCCTCCTCCGGCTGCTATTCCACTGCTACCAGTTCGTTTACCGGAGATGCTCCCCTTCCTCCCCCGTGATTCGATTGTGAAGTTAAATGTTTCGGTAACTGGCCTCCGAGCGCGAAATAATTGCATTTTTCACGGGGGGAAATCACTGCAGTTATAGGGCATACTGTGTGCACAGTGCACTCGCGACTCTGCTATATGCAGCGCAGAAGAGATAGAAACACTCGGAACCTTAGAACAGTTGTAACACGATCAGTGAATAATGCACTTTCGTACATAGTCGAGCGCTGGAAATGAATTTCGATTAGGGAAGCTCGCTGCTGCTGCTGCTGCTGCTGCTGTTGTAGTTGCACAGGAGCTCGCGAGACAAAGCGAGATAGGGGGCAAGAAAAACGGCCGGGAAATTGGAGCAGCTTGGCCGGAGATACTGCGAGGGGAAAAACTGGAACGGAAAGCGGGCGGACGCGCGTGCGAGCGGATGCAATTGCGTCTTTTTGCGAGGGTGAATTTTCATTTGGGAATCTCGAGACGTCGGGGATTGGTTAATCTTCGTTTAATCCGCGGGTTCGAGCTGCGAAGGTCCGAATGTTTTTAAGGGTCAACTGCTTTTGTAGTGTTTTCAAAGTTAATAGCAACTGTAAAAGTTTATGTAAATACCATTTTTCGTATACAGCTGGCACTAAGTGATTAATATTTGAAGTAAGATCAAATATTTTAATGGATTTATTAAAAATTATGATGACGTTTAAACTTTAATTTCGATAATTTAGAGAATTGTAAGGTAAAATTAAATTAAATAATTAACCTTAATAAATTTTGAAATATTCGTGAGATATTTGTTCATTTTCGAAATTTCACCTAGACTGAGTACCTTGAAAGTAATTTATATAATATTTCCTAAGTGTTGAATTATCGATTTAAGAAATCATTAAATTCCTTAAATATAATTTATTAAATAACTGATTATAATTATTTTACTTACAATTACGAAATTCAATTTACTTTGAAGCTTACTAAAATTTATGAGAAGCTGAGAAAACTACAGATTCTGCACAGGACCTCGCGCTTTGCATGTGAAAAATCAAGCCGATCCTCATTTTAATTTTAAATTCTTCCTTGAAACACTCTCACTCTCTTTTATTCATGCACTTCATACACGTGAAATATATATTAATATTCCATGCCTAAGAACAGAACATAAAAGTTCTATAAAAACTTAATTTCCTCATTGATACATCAATAGACATCTGTCTAAAAAAAAGGAAGACGAAAAAATCGAAATCAGGTCAAAAGTAGAAGCAGCACGCACAATCGATCCTGCAAGAAACTGCAAAAATTCTCGAATCTCAAAAACCAGTATTCCGAAGCTCTAAAAGCCGAGCGAAGAATGAGCAACGTGTGCACTCGCACCCTCGAGAATCTGCAACCGTCACCCGAGATAAAAGGAGAACAGCGTCCACGCCGACCTTCTTTTCCTCGAACACCAACCCCTTTCCTCAGCCGAAAACTCTGAGAGGTGGGCTTGCTATTCGAATTATCCTCGCCTCGATGAGAAAGCGAGTTTTCCCCATTTACCTCCTATTGCGAGCGTGGCAGCGTCGCACTTAAGGCTTCACTGGTTGTACAATCAAGGGGAGAAGTTAGTTTTTCGCTTAAAAACTGCGATAAGTAATTGTGCACGGAAAAAAATTTGTAGATGGCCTTGGAGGAAGTGTACCTGTGATAAATATAACTCAATCTTACTTCAAAAGGTGTGATCGCGAACGCTTTATTTTCGTATTTAGAGGTGTAAGAATTTGTGACTTGCATAGCTATAAGCTATAACGTTGCTTGTTATTGACTGGTACCATTAAGAAAGTATAATTTATTTTTTAAGCTTTTCTGATCTACTGATGACCATCAAACAAAATGTAAATAGTACTTTTCGACACTGGTGGGTACGTTGGCTTTTTAGCGCATGGGACGTTTTTCGCCCGAGCGAAACGAGGGAGAAAAGTCGTATGCGCTAAAAATAAACTTACCCACCAGTGTCGAACAATATTTTATACCACAAGAGCCTACAAATCATGTCAAAGTTACGATTTTTAGGTTAGAGTGGTATAAAGTTATATTTTTGCATCATTTTTGATACTCGACAAATTTAATCTTAGCGAGGCGATCCTAGACAACGCGGACTTTACTTGACTTCCGTCGTTCCGAAATAAAATTGATAGCGTGTCAAAATCACATAGGTTAGTGCTATTTCGACAATACTAACATAAAAATGAAAGTCTCTCTTTAAGCCAAAAACTAACTTTTGGCACGAATTGTACAATGAATACAACCTGTATGCAGCAAATCTGTGAGCATGCAACGTTACAGACATCGGGCATGTATTCCTCTTGGAGCGAGGAAGAGGCGAAGCAGAAAGCTCGCGGCTGTCGAAAAATCTCGTGAGCGCATTAATGAACGTCGACGCGCTAATTAATCTCGTAGCTTGACTTCGTTTTGAGCGAGAAATGTGGGGATTAAGCGCGGAAAATTGATGGGACCTTGCGCCGCTATCGACGCGAGAAAATTTTACCTGCACTTTCGAACGTAATATAGGCAGGTATTTAAAGTTATCATTACATTTTTTTTTGAAAAATTTAAAAAATGAGAATTTTTATTTATTGCTTTCTGGAAATGGAATCGTATTAATAAATATTTTTGAAGTTTTATTTAAAATATATTACATTTATTAGCGTGCGCTTTTAATTTTCAAATGATAAATTTGATTTGCTATGCTCAGATTCTTATTAGCTTTTATTAGTTTAACTGAATGCTAAATTAGACTTGGCAGAAATAATATGTATTATTAATTAAGTAATAATTTGATTAGAAAAAGAGAAGTTAAAATGTATTCTTTGAATTTGTTTCTTTTTATTAGATTTAAAAACATTAAATAAACCGTTTACGGACGCAATTCAAATTTATTTTTAGTAGAAGTTACAAAAAAGATTTATTATTCCCTTCCCTAGAATTGAGAAAGAATAAATAAGTCGCAGAACATACTTACGTAAGGAACTGATAAATGGAAATCATGCAGAAAATGACGGATAGAAAATAACTCACTTTCAACAATAGAAAAGACAACGTAGATGGTTTTATTTAATGAATAAATATTCTTACGTGGACTGAACTACAAAGACTAGATTTTATTGGTGGTTTCAATGGTACTCGAGTAACGACGCGAAACCGAAATAACAGAAAAGATGCAAACGATCGACTCAGTCTCAGGGACTCGAGAACGACTCTAAAGTTATTCGCAAATGACGTCCTGATTTGCGAAATGGACTCGCGGTGTAAAACTAAACTTGGGAGGTCAGAGAGCGCAATAACTTCGCCCATCTTCACGATTCGAGCTCGTAATAATTGACGGACATTTAAAGAAAAGCGACCTCATTTCAAATGTATTTTAAAGCGCATAAACGGTGCGAACATCGTTTTCGTATTAAACGTTGCGATGATTTCTGTTCCTTTTTTTAATTTTAAAACTCTGTATTATAATTAATAATGTAGAAAATTCCTTTGAGTTAGTTTTAAAGTGAATAAATGCAACAGAAAAAGAATGTTTCAAAGTGTTAAAGTGGAAGTTTTTCGATAGCCATACTTGTTCGAACCAAAATTTTTGTTCTTTTACTTACTTTCATGAAAAAAGCTCGGCAAAGTTTTTCAACTGCAAGTGACTAATTAGTTTTCATTGCATTCGAGAGCAAATCTATTCATCGACAATGTACCGATATCGACAATGGAAAAAGTTTTGTTTCATTCTTTTACACATTTCCGCTATGTTTCAATTGCAAATATTGTTAATTGTAAACTGTTATTTCAACTGTTTTTTCCATTGTAAATGAATTTGCATGATAAAATAACATTACAGAAGTAAAGTAAAAATTCTGGAAAAATAAAATTTATTTAAGAAATTATTATAGGACTTATTATTATGTACTAATTAGGAGAGAGTATAAGATGTGGTGATTTTTTATTAAACATGGGGATAATAAAATCAATTAAGAATTCAAATTTCTCGCCTTGATTTTTATCGACCGCCAAGTGAATAATTATTTGTAATTATGAATATACTTTTTATATTTAGACAAAACCCGAAGTCGCCCTTCATTGAGTAGTAATACACCTCTCTACAAGGTTTCAGACGTTAAAATCAACGGGACCTTAATAAATTATTGGAATGAAATGTTGGCGAAATTTCATTTCAATAATTTTGTAGGGCAACGTTGTTTTTAACGTCTAAAACTTTGTAGAGAGATGTATTAGCAAGTTTGGGTTTCGTCTAAATATAAGAATTTTTATAATTATAAATAATTATTGAGCGCTCGGTCGGTAAAAATCAAGGCGGAAAATTTGAATTCTTAATTGACTTTCGGACCCTCTTAAGGTGATGCTAAACCCCCCGTCTCAGACAATCACGAGGACTCACTTTCCTTACTTCATTTTTAATTTTGAATAAATATCTCTCTGGAACGTTGCTGTCTCAATGAAAATCAACAACATTTCAGAGAGATATTTCCTTAAAATTAAAAATAAAGTGAAATAGCGGTTCCCCGTATTTACCAATAACATGCGGGTTTAGTATCACCTTAAGTATCATTTACTAGTACCTATAAATGAAGCCAAGTATCCGTAATTTGTTTGAATAGGCCTTATATGACAATATATAACTAAAAAACTTGCTATCGTAGCGTTACCGCACCCCTTGATTTACATTAGCAATATATTAATGTATACGAATGTTAAGCATATTGGCAATGTGAATCCTTTTAGCTATATATCGGCATATAAGGCTTATTACAAGAAATTACGGGTGCTAGGTTGCATTTCTCGATACTAGTAAGTGAAAAATAATGACCCACATCCCGTACTCTCCCCTTATAAGTATAACTCTTCATGGGATTCATGGGAGAATAAATATTTCTTGACATAATTATAGAATTCGTGCTAAATATAATATGCTTTCTTCTTACAACATTATGATAGATATACGGAACCTGATTTAGAAATACAGTTTTATAAATTAAGATATCGACATTGAATTTTCTTGATATAAAAATAGTAGATCCTGAATCACAAGAAAAACATTTCACTCCTCAATCTTTATCGTCCTATTTTCATTAAATCTTTATAACTATTCAAAATGGTGTAAAATTTGTACGAAATCATAACAATTGCGTACAATATAGTTTTTTTGTTATATATTGTAATTATTTTCTCAGTACAAAAAACACCCCAAACACCCGTTTAAACTCTGAATAAAATCACGTAGTCACTTTATAATTAAAAGCATGACATATCTAGGGATTTTTAAAATGTTGATTTCAATTTTGATATTGATTTCTTTTATTCGATATAGCAATACTGGATCTGCTTCTTTGAATGTAAGAAATTCAACTGCAGATTTAAAGGCAGCGACCCAGAAAATACACTAAACCATCCTTAAATTATTATATTACGCTACCTGCTCAGAAGGACATAAACGATTAAGTTGTAATTATGTTTGATGTACTAAAAGATAGGTATATACAATACTACTATCCAAAGTTCGTTAAATTTCTCATCCCATATAAATCCCGCGCATTTCGTCTTTATTGTCCTACTCTCTGAATCCTCTTAAGTGGAAAGTCACTCGTTACTATACTGTTGAACGACATTGAACTTATTCTTAAGTGAAATTCAACGTAAAATATCTGATGATATATACCCTAGTAGAAAATTATCTAGTTTTATCGAGGCCCTCGATTATTCCAATGGTAAACTAGATAGATATACATAGTTCTAGATTAATTTTCCACCAGGGTAACGTTAAATAAATGAAATTTCACTTATTCCAATTTACTGAGTGTACAATAAAATAACTCAAGTGTCCTTGCCTAATAATCCAATAATTAAGAATTCTGCAAACCTTAAAACCAATGCATCCAATAATTAAGAACACTCCAAACTTTAAAACCAACCTACGCACGCATGCAGTCATCCGCCCCTGCCACAAAAATTCCCCGCAAGCTCTCGACATCATCAGCTCAAATCGCTCGAAAATAATCGCCCCCCCGCAAGCAAGCATCTCCCGCACAAAATACTCGTCAGCCTCGATCGCGCGACGTCTCGCGCGCCACTGAATAGCTCTATAGCCAAAATAAAGAAACCCGCCTCGAGGAAACTTCTGAACGGGATCCGAGGCAGCGGCTCTCCTCTCCGCTTTGGTGCTCGCCGAAGCGTGCAAAAGAGATGACGACGCGAGTGGGGAGGGAGCGTCAAACTTTTTCTTGACCCCCTTCATGCGGAATGGAAGATAAAAAAAAAGATTAGTGACGGCGGCGTGAAAAAAAAAGATCGCGTTTGTCAGTTTTGAGAGGGGAAGCCGTGAGTTTTTTCGACGAGTCGCAGAGGAACTTCATTGAAGGACTTCCGTGACAAGTCGAGCTTCCTTTGGGTATTATATATAGCTCCTGCGCGAAAGGGCTTTTCTCTTTCTGTCTCTTTCCCTCTTCTTTCTTGCTGCCTCCGCGAAATCTGACTCGGGAAGCTTTTCATTCGAGAGGAGATCTGCCGCGGATATCGTCTAGAAGATTGCAGAGACGCGCGGGGGATGAGAGAAGGAGAGAGGTTTGGAAGAATGAGCTTGGCTGAGTTTATTGATAAGTTGATTTCTCGATCCTATAACGGGAGCGCGCGCAGCTATGTTTTTGAAAGTTGAACTTCTTCTACTTGACTTGATTCTGGGTGTACTCTGTGTATCGGAGAAAATACGTTACGGAGGATTCACGGTATAGAGATTGCATTGCGAGTTACGGAGAAAAGATTTTCTGATTTCGAGACAAAAAGATGTACAGTCGTGACGATTTTCATGTACATCTTATTAAAAAATGTAGTACGTAAGTAATCGCTAAAATTGATTTTAAACTTATTACTGAACTTGTGAACTTTTATGAAAAGGACAAAAAGATGTTTTTTCATAAGCTGACAATAATAAAATTGGAAATTCAAATTACATGAAAAAAAATTATAAAAAATAAAATAATAAAAGATAAAATAAAATATAAAATTATAAAAGATCGGAAGTTACATAAGAAGTATTAATTGTGACTGTACGTAACTTATCATAAAAAACTTATCATCTGACGTTTCCGACGTATATGCATAAACCGACCCCTTTTGAGACTGAAAAAGAGATAAAACAAATAAAGAAATATTTAACTGCTTGATAAACAATAATAAGTTATAAACAGAACATTCTTGTGATACTCACGAATAAATCAATAAAATATCACATAACGCGCATAAATATGAGAATTAAATCTTGATCAGTTAGAAACTGACTAATAATATGTGAACTAGATCAATAGTATTTTCCATTTTTAATAATTTTTAGTAAGAGTAATCCATTCTCTCTCCCGTCACATATTAATTTTCATTTAAAAATTAGATTTCTATGTCCAAATAAACCAATTAAGTATACACTCACGTAGCAAGAAAAAAGGAAAACAAAAAATCCACTTTCTCAACAACACCCTTATGCAAACGTCCAATTTCCACAAAACCAACGACGACGACGAAGACTATCGTCACCTAAAACTGCGCGTTCCACTTCGAGTCTAACAGCTTGTTCGAAATCGCTCTCGACTATTTCGCCAAAAAGTCCTACCTCAGATACGTACACGCGCGCATATACATACATTCAAACACATATATACACAGACATTTACACACACACACACACACACACATACATGGCTCTATACGCCTTCAGGATGCTCCGAAAATAACCCATTGGGAGCGAGCGAGAGAGAAAGAGAAAATCAGCAGGGCTGTTTTACGATCGTTTCAACGCCGGAGACACACACCACAAACACACACAAACGTCGCAGCTTTTGTACCTATCGCTCGCTGTTATCGCGAAAGCCGTGGTTTTAAGCTATCGCGCGGCGAACGCAAGTCAGCGTAAGAGAGAGCGAGAGAGAGAGAGAGAGAGAGAGAGAGAGAGAGAGAGAGAGAGAGAGAGAGAGAAAGAAAGGCCCCGCAGGCTGCAGGCTTCGGGAGGGTTATTGGAACGAAAAAACGCGAGCGTTTTTCGGCTGCTCATGTGTGTGCGGGTGTTGGTGTTGGAAGGAGAATCGAAAAGAAGGTCGTGTGCTTGGGGGATGAGAACAATGGCTCGGTTAAAGAGGAAAGTCGAGAGAAGCACGAGGAATGTGGGGAATTGGTGGTGTATTATATTCTGAATGGTTTTGATAGTGATCGCTGGTGCTTCGAATATTAAGATGGGAACAATCTTGGTGTATTAGTAGACGTATCTATGATTCTTGGGTTTTATAAACTTTATTAACTGAAATGCAATTATTTCAAATATTGATATGGATTGAGTAAAGACGTACAATATTAATCAGTAGAATACGTCGTACATGGTTAGATGAATTTATAGAATATAACTATACACAGTTAGGTATTTATTTTAATTTTAATAACCGTGTAACAATGATTTTATTTATAGTTATATATATATTATAACTATAGATAAAATCATATACGGTTTTATATGGTTATATTTGAGCTTTAAACATATATATTTGTGCATAGTTATACATAACCACATTTAGTGATATATAGTTATTTCATATACATTGTTATGTGTCGGAATGTACAAGTATATATATATTTAATACAAAAATGTAATTATATATAATTTATGTATATGTATACCTATATGATCATACATGCTTTTATGTTTTATACATAGTTATATACAATTATATATAAAATTGTGCTTTGTTTGCGGGTATACATACTACAATGAACATCTACAATTTTGGGGAAACAATATACGTAATAAGTTAAGACATGAGAGAAGTATAGTTAAATAGTTTAAAAGTGTTTTGAAATTTTTATCTAGCTCGAAGTATTTTATTTATTACTTATAAAGAAAGTAGTTGATTGTGTTTTCGTGCGACATCGTATGTTTACGAGGCACCTATCACAAGAAATTGATAACTTCCGGAAGATAACTCGCGGAAGCCGGCTTTGATTGGTCACATAAAAGTTAGACACTGATTGCTTATAAGTTCGGTGGAAAGTCGCAAAGTTGAAAAACTTTAATCCAGTTTGAAACTCAGTGCTGAGCTATATAGTAATGACTTCTTATTGGATCAAGGAGAAAAAACTTTGGTAGTTATTACCTAATATTTTGGCTCTTCCAAAGCACCTTGTACTCTAGTGCAGATTATTGGTTTTTGTATTCATTTCTTCCTGTTTTATATTAAATCGGGGTTCTTTATTGCAGTACGTTAAGCGTAAATTTAATAAATGCAGCACAATAACAAAACCGCTGCCAATGCATTGACACTTAGCACTGACACTTAGCTCCCTAAAACTAAATTAAATGATCCAATATGAAATTATTTGTTGTAATAAATTAATTATAAATTGCTATATCTGCTTCTAATTAATAGCTCAAAAAAGGCATACTTTTTTATCATTGATGGTTTGACAAAGATAAATTTTTACTAACATTACAGAACGATAAGTAATAATCCTTATCACAGCAATTTTTACTCTGTACGTAATATATTAAAATTATTTAAATATTTGAATTAAATATAATCAGATGTTAGTACGTAGATTCACTGAATTCCTAATCATCTAAAATTTTTTGAACGATTTTTCAGCAATGATTTCTGAGATATAACCGTTTAAACTAAATATCACTTTATTCGTGTATATCAAAAGAAGGGAAAGAGCCTATCCAAAATTTGTGGTTGTAAAAAATAGGTAATTTTCTGCTCTGTTTAATGCATTTACACTAAATTGATCATAATATTTATAATATACCACAAAACTCGAAAACGAAAAAAAGAAACGAGTCGACAAATCTTTATCTCTCATTCTCTTTGGTACACGCAGCTTACTCTCTGCCTCGGCTAAGCCATATATCTATATGTTTATATCCCGCAAATAGACCTTGTCTGCGAGATTCACCATTGCCAACTGCAAGAATGTCATTTCATGTATATGACTTTCATACATGAGTATGATGGTTACTTGAATAGGACCACAGGCATACCCCTGCACAACTGCCGGATGTGATTATGGAGAGTTTAGAGATAAATATATTTATATCTATAGTGCCTTAGTACGATCACGGGGTATGGGGTAGAGGTACGGTATCCATGTAGACTCTTCCTTAGGTAAATTAATATAAAAGTATGAAAAATATCTATGAGACATTTGCTATGCCAAAGGGCTGCACAACATACAAAAATAATTCACCTTATCCATTTCAGAAAATCGTAAAATAAAAAAAAGGTTTAAAAAAAACGAGTCGATGAATCTTTAAATTTCTTTTTAATTTCGAATCTTCATTAAGAAAGAAAAAAATGAGCCCTGCTTCGAGAGAATTCGCTACTGAATAAAAATCGATTTAGGAAAAAGAATTGTTGTTTATAATATTTTTTAATATATATACTGCATACCATTTTCACAAATACATTTAAGATAAGATAATATTTAACTAAGAAAATCTTAAAAATGTTCGGTAAGGGTAATTATTTGAATTAATTATTCAAAATAGTTAGTTCAAACTCATTTTAACTGTGAAACCAAGTTTTAACTCTATTAAATTTTATTCCTATTGAATTGTATTGGAACATCAAAAATATATTGAATAACTAAAAAATGCTCTACAGTCTTCTTTTATTTTGAAACTATTCAATACAAATTTTTTTTTTTATAACTTATTGGAGTAAAAAAAAAACTTAAAGCATATTTTTGTAATAAAAACAAGAGTATTAAAAAAAATATTTTACGCACACTTAAGAAAAATTTTTAACTATAAATAATCCTATTCAAAAGTATAGCATTTAAAAAGCAACTTAAAAAGTTTTGCATATCAAGTTACATTGTTTTCCAATTGACAATAATTAATTTTAAAACACTATAGTTGTTCATTAAATTTTATACATGAATTTATTTTGTTCTAGTTTATGAACAACGGATTCAATTATTATAAAACAAATCGATCAATCTTAATTCTTTTTCCATTTAAAATCTTCATCAAAAAAGAAAAATAGAGCTCTGAATGGCTAAAAATACCTCATAATAAGTACTCAAGGAAAGCTATTAAAATTTTTTTTGACAAAAGAAATGTATATCATAAATATATAAGTTATAAAACAAAAACGAATCGATAAATCTTAATAATTTTTCTTGATTTCAAATCTTTATCAAGAAACATATAAAATGAGCTTTACTTGGTCAAACATTACTGTTTAATACGCAAGAAATCTAAGATCAAAAAATTTTTGAAAAAAATATATAAAAAATGAAAAAACGATATAAATAAAAAACGATTCGATGAATCTTGAAAATTCGTTTTCATTTGAATTCTTGATAAAAAAACGAAAAATATTAGTGTTTAGTGGTAAAAAATGACGGTGTAATACCCAAAAAATAAACAATCACAATTTGTTTTTTTAATATAACGCCGAATATCTTGAAAAATAAAAGTGCTTATCATTTGAACAGAGAATTTAGACGAGAGATAGTAAAAAGCTACCTTTTTGAAAATTTTCAGAGGGAATAATGCCGTTTTTCTCGAGTTGTGAGTATCATTTGCCATAGCAAATCGATTTAAAAAAAATGATTTTTTTCTCAATCATAGAATAATAAAACATCTTTAAAATTTTACAGAACAATCTTCTCCATTGTTCTAATTGCCTGAATTTTTTTCGAAAACTGTCTATTATTGGACAGGAATTATCCGAAATTTCGGGTGGTAAAAGATAGGTAATTTTATGCTTTTTCAAATATATTTCATTGGAACGATGATATTATTTCTAAGGTACAAATAAAACCGAAAAACTAAAAGCCAAAAATCGAAAAACCGCTAACAAACAAAAAAATATCCTAAATACTATATAAATTATTATTGTGCCACCTTCGTTTAAAAAAAACAAACAAAATGAAGCATTAAATGTTACGGTGGATTATTTGAGATATCGACGCATACACACATACTCACACACGCACACACACACATATCCATACAGACATTTTCTAAAAATAGTGTATTTTGAGTCCTAGTACCTCAAAACATGTTTCTAAGATGTTTTTAGCAAAAATTTATTTTTACCATCACAATGCTTCCTTTATGAGGAAGCTAAAGAATTAAAATATCTATTTCTTCATGTAGGTATTGTTTGCTTTGTATATTACAGTTTTCATTACAAATAATGTTTACCATTCTTATCATCGAAAATTCATGTATTCTGGTCGATTCATCATACATTTGTTACGTAAATCAGTATGTACTCGTAATTCAATGTGAAATAAATTATAATTTTACGATTCTTTGATCCTGTACAGTACTTTGATGTGTATCTAGAATACACATTGGTTGATTTTATGTTTTAAATAATTCTTGAAAGGGTAATTTATTATAACATTGATATAGTTAAAAACCTGCAATTTGTGTGAAAATTAAAATTTTTTAGTTAAATTATATTTATTTGCTTTTGTTAGACTTCTATTGAAACTATTATTACGTTAATTAAGCAATCCTGTATGTTAAAAATAAAGATTCTTTATGCTAATATTGCCAAAAAAAGAGTCTGGTCACATAAGTTATAAAAGATAGTTTTATTAAAAGTATCTCCATTGCGTATATTCTAAGCGTAAAAAATACTGCTTTTTAAATATTCGTTAAGAATACAAAGTTCTAATAATTATTCTATAAACAAGGCCACTACTAAAAGGTATTTAAGTTGTCCAAAACGTCCACATTTTCCACAATATTCAAATACAGGATTTTCATTTTAAACATTCAGGATAGTTCATAATCATTTCACAACTAGTTTCAATCCTAATCCTTCAAACATTCAACCGAAATCGAAGAACTATAAACTTTGAGCTTTAAGCTATAATATAAGCTTTTCTAAACGACCAGACTTTCACCTATACATACTGATCGTCTAATTTCCACTCATCCGTTTTCGCAAATTCTTTGCACCACCGCAGCTACTCCTGCTTATCCCACCGTACATTGACTTAAACATACACACACACACATACAGCAAACCTCAACCGACGCAACCGTTTCTTTCGAGCGTCGCGTCGTTACCGCGCGCCGAGCTTTTCGCGGGGCTCTTTTCCGCGCGCTTCCGGCGAGATAGCGCGCGTATAGGTACAGCCCTGTTTGCGAAAGCCGCAAGAGATGCGCGCCGCCGATATGCACTCTCTCTTGAGGCTGCACCTTTTCCGTTCCGCGACGCGGAGGAAATGCGCGCGCGCGCGTCTGCACGGCGAGACGAGCTGACGAGGTGTTTTTCGGAGTTTTCGGGCCTGCTGCGGTACGCGCGCGAGCGGTTTCGATGGTTTTGCTCGGGGACGTGACTGTGCGAGACAAGGCGACGTTTAAGAGAGAGAGAGAGAGAGGGGGATGAGAATTTTGGTGCTGGGAATTGTATAGTTGAGGGGGAAGTGTTGGAGATTGGGTTTTTCGAGGAAAAGGGAGGATTCTTTGGAAGAAAACTATCTTTTGTTGGGGAAAAATTCAACATTATGACAATTATACTATGACAACCTACGACAAAATTCAACACTTTTACAATTAATATTTCGCAACCCCAGAACAAGGCTATGATAAATCAAAATGTTTTTAACCCGATTTTTGTACACAAAATAACTCACACGATAAAAGCCCTTAATACGTTTCGAACATTGGTTTAAAATGGTTAAGGAACTGTAGTACAATTACATAATACAATTAAAAATTGGATTTTATGAAAAAATTACATTACATGCATGAATTCACAAAGACATAGAATTTCGAAAACGTTTGCGTAGAATAAAAATTGATATATTTGGTGTCGATAAACGAAAGGTAAGATATCTAATCAAATGATTTTTTAAAATTAAGAACTAAGCTAAAAGCACCAGTGCTGGGACACTCTTAGGATACCGGTTTAGAAGGACTTAAATTCTGAAATCTGATAGCAAAATGAAAAAAAAATTTTAGTATTATCGTGCAGCCCAGGAGATTTTCTAAGGATTAAAAAAAATATTGTTCTTTAAACCTTTTCTATGCTAATAAATAATTGTTTAAATAAAATAGTTCCTGGCTGCAGTTGTGAGACACGATGTTTCGAGTTGACTCAGTATTGGCACCAATACTGGGACAGTTATTAAGTAGCTTTATTCGTTACCATTCTGCAATAAAATAAAATAAGCACATTTTCTCAATTCATTCGATAATATTAATCGATTTACATGCTTTTGTAGTTCGGTAAGAATCGGAAAATAACGAATCACAAAAATTGATAAATAGAGACCCGTAACTTTACTTTTTGAGGTTATAGGATTACATCGCCCACCAAACAAAAGTTATAGATTTCCAAAATCCACTTTCTACGAAATTCATTCGAGTTGACATTATTGATTGTATTGTAATATCTTGTTTAGGAAACTCTAAAGTAGTTTTCAATTACTGAATCGAATTATAATTTGTATATTTTGAGTGTCCACTACTGCTCTCTCGCAAAAAAATGGGACCAAATCTAGGACACCTAATAGTACAGAAAATAATTATTGTTTTCACTAAATACAACTTTAATCGTATTCATGAGCGTGTCATCTATTGATAAAAAAATTATTTTGATACCGGTAGAGTAAAATATTTCTTTTGAATGCAAAACTCAATCCTTGCGATTCAGTCAAATCTACACGATTCAGTAGCGTCATTAGTTACTCTCGGATCCTGTTCAGCACATATTTTTAGTAAACGCGTTGAATATAATTTCTGCCGTAGATTTTGAATAATTTATGTTCATTTGAATAGTTGATACCTTAGACCATAGATAAAAATTTTTACTATAACGATTTATAGCTGTATTTTTTATGAAAATAGTCATTTTTCGTCTGTCCCGCTATAGGTCCCGATTATTTATTTGTCTAGGTATGGGTGCTTTTACCTTATAACATTTCTAAAAAAAGCTTTCTCTTTGAGAAAATAAAATTAAGTAAATGCATCCATTGTCACGAGAAAATTTTAATCACTAATGATATAAGCAACTAATTTAAATAAAACGCATTATAATTTTTATTTCTTTTTAAACAAATTTTTTGCTTAATTTTTTTTCTAAGTCTTCGCATTGATTAAATTTTCGTTTTTTATAAAATTTTAAGCTTATTATTTAGAGAATATAATCATTAATTGATCATTTGAATGCGGAAATTATATTTTATGCTTTCTATTTTAAGTTATATAATTTTCTCAGATATGCTTATAAATATAAAGTAGTGTCAATAAAATATTGTTATTAAAATGTACACAACAGCTATAAATAATTCTTCTGTTCTTTACTTGACTGAATATTTGAACATTGAATATTAAAGTATCTATCTTTAAAATGCATTTGTAAACAATCCTGCTTGGAAGTGATATGAATATTAAATACTGAAAATTTAATACTTCAAATACAAACTTCATAAATCGTTAAATAAACCCAGAATTAATTGAGCTTTTCATATTACTGAGAAACGATGTTAGTTATTTAATATTGATGGCTTTCTATCATTGATGGTGTGACAAAAGATAATTTTTTACTAAAATTACTGAACGACAGGTTAAATCCACAGCAACTTTTTCTCTGTACATAATTTATTAGAATTATTTAATATTTAAATGAAATGTAATCACATGTTCGTACGTAGATTCACTGAATTATTAATCATCTAAAATTTTTTGAACGATTTTTCATCATTGATTTCTGAGATATAACCGTTTAAACTGAATATGACTTTTTTCGTGAATAACAAAAGAAGAGAAAGAGCTTATCCAAAATTTGCGATTGTAAAAGATAAGCAATTCTATTCTCTTATTAATGCATTTACACTAAATTGATCATAATATTTCTAACATACCAGAAAACTCGAAAAAAAAACGAAAAAGGAAACGAGTCGACGAATCTTGACTACGCTTAATTTTTAAAATTCATAAAAACTATATAAATAAAGTAAAATAATTAATTCTGACATTGTAACTATTATACTCTTTATTTATATTAATTTCTCGAAGTATAAAAATCATTTTTTAAAATAATTTATTTGTTAGTTTTTTTTGTATTTTTAAATTTTAGGAAAGGTTGTTGCCGCATTTGAGACATTTTTATGTGCGGCTAGTACTTGGATGGGTGACCGCGAGGGAATCCCGTGACTAATACAAATAAACCAACCATCCTAAAGCGGATTTCATTCTGATACAAGTTGTTCCCATTCCACAGGCATAACCTTGGATAACTGCGGGATGTGATTAAGTAGAATAATATAAAAGTATGAAAAAATAACTATTAGACATTTGCTATACCAACAGGCTGCATAACATATAATAGTATATTATGACACTGTTGTGGGAGATGGTTTTCTACCTTGCTCGAGGGTTTTCGGACGAGCGAAGCGAGTGAGAAAATCGAGCAAGGTAGAAAAACACCTCCCACAACAGTCTCATACGATATTTTATAGCACAACAACCTCAAAATCGACAATAAAGTTGGCATTTTGAGGTTAGTGTGCTATAAAAATAAGTTTTGTAACACACACACATACGTACACATACAGCGAACATCGATACAACGGACATTTTTTGTGAGTAACTTATTCGAACGTCCCAAGTCATATACTATGTTTTTCGTTAAAAAATGACAAAAAATTCTTCTTTGACACTTCGTGAGATAAGTACCACTAGCTAACGTAAGCGTACGCAAGCGTATGAAAAAGTGGCACGTATCGTACGGAGTGTCAAAAAATAATGTTCGATATACGTGATAAAAATGATTCTCACGCGAGTGTGATTGTCACCAAATTGTCACACATTCACACGAGTGCAAGAATCATTTTTATCGCACTGGTATCGAAAAATACTATTATCAAAACAAATCTTTTTGTTTGAGAAAGCAAAATCTAGTAGCACCAATTGCAGCGATATATCGATAAATATATATCGCAAAAAAATTTATTTTATGAATCATGAATTGCTTTATGGTTAGATTTTTATTTTCAATGACATGCAAAAATAAAAAAATATTAATCTAGCGATATTTGTTCTACGGATTTCTGTTTTGAAAGAAATATTTAAAGTGGCTGACTACTTGAAAGTGGTCTATTACTTCATATGCATTTACAAAAGACTTAATCCAGTATCTTCTCTGGAGGTAGTCTTGTAAATTTTAACTAAGTGTGACTAAAATTTTAAAAGATGACAATTTCTTTTTAATCAGGTAGCATTTAAAATCTTGCAGTTTATACAATTTATTACGAATAGTCGAAAAAACCACCAAAATCTCAAAACATCTCATGACTATCACAACACACGTCAACAGTTACTCCGAATTCCTTAATAAGTCTCATTAGAAAATTCTCTCTGCCCTCAATCTGCTCCTTCAACATTTCACATCGCGTCACTCCATCCAACCGCACGACGAAGAAAAATGCGCTTTCTTCATTTCGCTCCCTCGCGGGAGACCGAATAGCATGGCACCGCCAGCTGACGTCGATTCCACATCGAAAGTGAAAGAGAGAAAGAAAACGACGACTACGCTCCCGATGGGATAATCGTTTACTCGATCCCGTCTTCTACACCCCCCTCCTCCTCCTCCCTTTTTTCTCCTCCTCCAGCACCTCTCCTTCCTCCTTCTTCTCGCGACTTTCGACTTCTTGCGGCATTCTCATGATAATAAGGTTTTCCGCGCCTCGCGCTGACGGTCAGCCGCTTATTTGCAATGCTAATGAGAAGAATGCGCGGCCGCGGCCGCAGGAGTCGAGGAGCAGATGCGTGAATGCTTGATGAGCTCGCGGCCGTGCCGACGCTGTCTGTCCGTCTGTCTGTCTATGTTCGTTTGGGAATTTTAGGGGGGGAGGGATTCTGCGTCTTTTGTGTTTTTTTTTTGCGTGGTGTGAGGGTTGTCTGGATTCTTTTAGCACGCGCTGTTTCGGCGTGGATGAGTGAGCGACGTTGTCGGGAATTATTAATGGGGTTCGCGGGTTTGTGAAATTTTTGGTTTCTGGTCTGGAGGAGGTTTGGAAGGATGGGTTTGGTTATTTGATGAGAATAAATTGTGGATTGTAAGACGAATAGTCGCAGGTTGAGACAGATTAGTGTTGAAAACTGAGTTGTATGAATTATAGAAGATTCTTGGATTGGGTAAATCGTACTACAAATTTATTTAGATTCATTTTCGCCATTTCAATATGTCTAATACGAGATAAAAAGTATATGTTTTATTAATTTTACTTTTTTAATGAAAAAAGTATACTGTCATAAATTCCTTTAACTTCTACTATGGGTTTAATATTGCATTTGTATTTAGTTTATTCTAATTTTTTTGATAAGTTTAAATTCGTATAAAAACGTAATAAATTATATTTCGACTTTAATTTCATTTTAAAAAATTGGATGTTTTAAAAGCCATTAATCTCAACATTAATCGTATAGTAAATATTGGTAGAAATTATTCTGACATAAAAGAACAGTTAGAGAAAGTTTTTAATAGTATAAAATTGTTAATAATTAATATTTATAGTGAATAATGAAATAGTTAATATATATTCTATTAATTAAATTCAATTAGTATTGCATTTAATGTTTAACAATTTGAGAATAGTTTGAATTTAAACATAATGAAAGTAACCATAAATAAAAATACATGTTAAGAAAAAATGTTATATAAAGTAAAACTTTATTAGATTTTGTATATTGAAACAGGATATACTCGATTAACCCGACCAAATGGGGTAAATCAAATACAATTTAAAAACTTTTATATCTTGGTTGATTTATATTATAACTTGAAGCTTGAAAGGTGTCTTCAATATAATATAAGACATCACATCACTTTTGCACAGGCGTTTTTAAATTTTTAAATAATAATTTAAATAGTAATAATTTAATTTTTTAATATAGTATTATTATATTTAAAAATAAAAATCTTTTAATAAGAGTTTATTCTTTTAGAAAATCTATATCTCAAGATGATATTTTATTATATTCGTTGGTATTGTATGAATAAAAAAGGATTTAACTACGGAAAAAATAAATAGAATATTCAACTTCTTTTGCGGTTTTCTGAAACGATTATATTGGATTCTCTGATCGGATTTCCTATTTTGGATTCGTATTATTGGATTTTCCCCGAGTTGTACAAGTTACTATCCCGCAGAGGTTTTTCTGCTATATTTTCCATTAGCTCGTTTTTATCCCTCATACGATCCCTTCGTGCTTTAATCTCTATTAAAAGTGGAACCGTCATTCACGAGTAGCTAAAAATATTTCAAATGTTTTAATTCTTTTATAATTCGTACTGTATAATTACAATATATATATATATATATATATTGTAATTGATTATTAATACTGTCTAATAAAAAAGGATTGTGTATGTGATGGTGCCATATAATAAAAATCATTCTATCAAGATATTAACGATTAACTTATAATTATTAGATTTCAAAAGTACCTACTTTAGAGCAAGCTACTGTTAGACACTTAAGGGGCCTAAATACCTTAAAATTATAAAAAAATTGGTTATATATGTTTAGGTGAGGACAAATTATTCATGATATATTAACTATTTTTAATAATATTACTAATTTTAGTAATATTTGAACATTTCATCAAAATATAATAAAAACATTTTTTTTTTAATTTTTTGTTGTTTGTCAGATCTCTTTGTTTGGTTATAATACAACCTTGTATATTTCTTGCTTTGCCGCAAGGCTTTCAGAGTAAAAGTGGTGGGATTGGAATTTTTGAGGTTTTATAGTGTTCAAAATACATTGTAATGGTATCTTCTAAGAGAGGAAAAGAGGAGAGAATCAACATCTAACGATGAATGAGAGGAAAAAGAGAGCGAAACGGAGACACACAATTTTCTAAGAAAATGCCAACATTGTATTTCGCCGTTCCGAATGTTGTCACACTTACTAGTGAACATTCCCAGAAATTCTAATCTTCAAAGGCTGAAATGACGCCAGCATTCGGGATTTGTCGAGGAGTTAAGATCGATGGAACACTCGCTATCGCTCGGCCTAGGGCCGAGCATCTCCCTTTCATTCTCTCTCTGTGCTCGAATCATCCTTGGGCATTCTTGCATTTTATATTTGTCTCTGCAAGTAATCTGCGGTGCCATACAAGTCATCTGTGTGGACTAGTGATCGTTAGGGTGCATAAACTTGCATCTCTGGCATCTGCGCTCGAGCTCATCTGGAGACGTCCAGGAATCTCAGTTGTGGCTTTCATAGAAGCAGCGTCATCAAGGGCCTACAACATGTCAACTTTTCGTCCCTCCAACGCAACGCTGAGGGCCAGCTACGGCATAGACAGCAACCTGTACCGCATCCAACCAGAAGAGGAAAGCGCCGGTTTGTGTGTGTGCGAATGTGTGTGCATTGCGGCGATATATATTTTGTTACATTTTAGGTTACGATTTTTAAGAAATTGTGGATCTGCGCCGCGAGACGTATATAGCGTTTTATTTATATTGTATTTGATTTATTGGGTAATAAAGAAAAATATAAATAGGGAATTTATATTTGCTCTATTTTAAATTGTGTATGTAATTATTTATTATAGCGATTATTAATCACCAAAATCCACACCTTTACAACATATAATTAGGATATGAGCGTGGAAATTTAAACAACAAAATTATTGGCCAAAGTTATAGCCCATTTAATCCATATCTTATGATAAAATTAAAAAAAACTATAATTCAAACTAAAAATTTTGTCCATTATACTTTGATTAAGTGTTCAAATTTACCGTAAAAAAATAGTTAATAATATGATGAATAATTTATCCTCCCCTTAAAACACATAACCAATTTACTTGTAATTTTAAGGTGATCAGGTTCCCTTAAACATCATTTCAAATTACTTCCTATTCATCGCTTATTCATAATACAATTTACGAGCCTGCTACTTCTACCATAGTCATATTCACTATGAATTCCCTTAAACAAATTACGCTACAAAGTAACTTCACTCTATTTCAAAGCACTTATCAGCCATCACCTTCCGCAAACTAATAGTAACAACAACCCACCTCTCAAATACATTATTCACTGCATCCATAACACATATATTCATCATCGACAAAGAACTCCCACACACTCGCGTCTTACACTTTTTACGATCCCATAACAACCCTCCCTTAAAACGCTCATTACACGCTCGATACGTCCTCGAAATTTGTTTGGCAAGAATTGCCGATAAGAGTCTACTCGTCGTCGACTCCGGGCTATTAGCGATTTTCCCTCCTACATACGCGACTACGACGATGCGGCTTTTGGCTGTCGTAAAGCGAGCGCCTGAATTTTGTCCCCTGCGCGCGCACGTTCACGATACCAGGCAGTTTACGATAAGGTACGTATGTACATATACATACACCGCGTTTTGCCGTAAGTTCCTTCGCGCCATTGTACGTCGAGTTCGCCCCCCTTTTTCACTCTTAAGTGTCGCTTATACTCGACCCTGGTTGTATACACACACACACACGTTTACCTCCTCGCGCGAGCAAGCGACTATCTGCGAGTGCGTTATTATAGCGGCGGGCCTCGCGCCATGATACATGAATATGTACACACACACACACACACAATGCGGGGGGTAGACCGGAAATTTATTTTTCTGCGGCGGAGCGATGCAGTATTTTCTATCTGGTATCTCGCGCTGGTTTTTTACGCTACTGGCTTCTTTTATTGTCATCATTAGGACCTTGTCTTTCAATTGAATTTTAGATGAGAGAGAGAGAGAGAGAGAGGGAGAGAGGAAGGGAGAGTCGATTAAGCGGCTGGAGTTTGCAGGGTAAAATGCGCTCGCGCGAATGTTTTTATGGCGCACTTTGGCCCGGTTAAATCATCTTTACGACACTGGGGCGCGCGCTGCCTTTCACGAGGTTGTTGGATTAACTAATGCCTCGAGCGTAGTTGTAGCTGCTCGCCAACAAAATTAGAGGTAACGTTTTTACTGGTCATTTCGAGCGATGGATTATTTTTAAAAAAATGTAATTTTGTTTTTGTTGAATCGAGATTTCTTTTTTTTCTGATTATTCTTCGGTTGAGTTTGCTATTCAGTCTTGGAATGTTAAATGCATGTCCTGTGAAAAGAACTTCTCGATTCAATTTGAAATGCTTTAAAATGCTGTATTCCAAGAAAAGATATGAAATATTTTGTAAGTTCTTGGAATATAAAATTGGCTGTGACAGTTTTGTAATTGGCTTACAATTGAAAATAAATTAAATTCGAAGTTAAATCACATTTAGTGCAGTCGACTTTAAAATCATTTTTGCAAAGTTTAAAACTTATAAAATGAATGTACTGTGAAAACAAAAACTCCTTATATTCGTATTTGATATGAATTATATTTGTTGGTGTTCTGATAATACAAAAGTAGAAGAAATTGTTTTAAATATCTTGCAGAAATATGCAGCAGAAGAAGAGAAAAAAGTAATTAATCACAACCTTATTAGTTACCCGCAAAAAAGAATCAAATTGAAATCTCATGTGACTTGTAACTATGATCATGAACAGCTAAAAAGCTAAAAGTTATTACAAAAAAGTTCATACTGGAGTACATCCTAATCAAAATTCGATTTTACGAGCATTCATTTACACAACGAAATTGACTTAATGTTTTAAAATTTGCAGATATTTGGGTTACAGAATGTACATAATGTCTACCTGAAACAATTATTTGTATTAATTCGAACTATTAATCGATATGAAACATAAGCAGAATTATATAGATAATAAACCTCTAGACAATAACCAATAAAAACGAAAGAATTCCACAAGATCAACTTCCATCAATAAGACTTCAACATTCGCTTGTTCGAATCCAGTCAACCGAGTATAAGAGCTCGTCGGCAGCCAAACAAAGCATCTCCCTCCCAAGAGGTAATTTCCCAGAGAAAACAAACTTAATCCTCCGACGATTCGCTGCGTGTATACACTACTCCCCGCGACGCGCAATAAGCACGCCCGCATGCAAAACAAGCGAAGAAAGAAAAGGAAAATCCTGCGCGCACCCTCCGCGTCGAGTCTCGAGAATCAACCGTATGTACGCCTTTCGACGTTGACGGCATTCGACACGAGAGTGAGCTTCCCCCCCCCCTCCATCCCCCGGGCGACGCGATACCGCAGGAACAGGGGAATGATTTTTCTATGCGGATGAATGCGCGCACGTCGAGAATAATAATGGGTGTGGGGAACAGGGGGAGGAAAATGCGGATGCGTGATTAAGGTGAGTGCTGCTTTTCGTGATGCAGTCGAAGCAAGAGTGGTTTGATGGCAATTTTATATCTTGGAGATTGTAGGAATTTATTAGATGTATATGTAGTAGTCATTTAATTATTCATTTATAGCGATAGCAAATAGAAGGAAGCTATAAATCTGATTTCTTGAGGAGGTAATCGAAGGTTCAATCTTAAGAATGAATGTAATTGTTTAAGGTGGAGTTGTAGCGAATATTTGTCAATTATTTCGTCTTATTTTATTTATTTATTTTTTATTCTTTGGACATTTTTACACCAAGGAGGAATATATTTGTATACATAAGTAAAATAAAAGTAAAATATAATTTCAGTGATTAATATAAAGCATAATAAATGTGAATTATTTTATTCCCGACTCAACCTAATGTCTACTTTATTGACCTTAAAACCGGGACAAAAATAGCATATGATTCCCGCAAATATACTTTTTTCCCGCAAATCCACTTTTTTCCGCAAATGCATTTTTTTATTACCCGCCAATGCTTTCTCTCTTTTTTTCAATTTTGTGCTATTTCTTTCTCTTTCCGTGGGTCCCACTCTTCAAATCAATAAAGTAGCCACAGTTAAGTCGGAAATAGAGTTCTATATGCAACACGGGAATAAGGTCGACTTTATTCCCTTGTTGCATAATGTATTATTTGGGAAACAGCTCTTTTCCTTACAATAGCGTGCTTGTCTCAAACTACATTTTGCATTACTCTAAAAGTATTCTGCTCATTAGGTTTCAACTGATCGAGCTGAAACTTTCAGGATAGTTTTATAAATATAATAACAACATAGTAACAATCTCTGATTTTGAAATTATTTTTTTTAAAGAACATATTATATGTATGTATAATAAAAAAATAGTGTTTTTTGTTAAATAAATTGTTTATTACAGTCCTATATTTTGAAAACAAGTTTTGGGGTATAAAGCATTTTGCTTTATAGAAAACATACAAAATTTTTTGTTGGTCTGTTTCGAAATTTAATGCGCAGAAGACTTTAGAAAATTTGTACAATGTTATTAAAAGTTAATGTATCATCTGTAGTAATGCTTAAAACATTCAGTAAAAATAGTTAAAAAAATTATCAAAATTTAGTTTTTTGATGCCAAACATGTGTACAAAGTTTAGGAACAAAGATTGAATATTAAGAAAGTTTTCAATTTTGCTATAATCCTACCTTTAGATACTCGACATTTTTTTAAGCAACGTATGACACCTAGTACCTATTTTAAAATTTGATAAGTTTTATAATAAGTGAAATAATAAATTAAATATTTTGTGCATAATTTCAATTTTTACCCTTTCATTCCCAAATTATTTTCTCAAAATCTAATTATGTCGACGAAGGGTCCATTGTTAAATAAATTGAAATGTCACTCTTCTCTAAATAAAATATGTTCTCGGGATATACTGGAATGCAACTGTACCTCAAAGTTTTATATATATATATATCGCATACGGATTTCGTAAAAGCAATTTTCTTTTTATGTGCCAAATGTGAAAGAGTTAAACATTTATATGTCCATTTTTAAGATTTAATACAGACATTAACGAGGTCAAGTACAATGTATTGTTTTATTTTAGAATAAAGCATGATTTTTTTAAATATCAAGAAAAAAATATTAAAATAATATAATAATAATTTATTAGTCAGAATATTTGCAGTGAATTAAATAATAATGCTCGTTATGAAGAAATAATACGCTTTTTACGAATAGTACACTACTACATTATACAAAAACATCATTTAAATATTACAGATTGTTTGAGATGGTATAAATCCGTAATTACTTAGCTTGTATTTATCATAGAATCAAAAAATGGGAATCTAAAAAAATAATTTAATTTAACAAAGTTATTATATTTAACTAAAATGTTCAGCTTCAAATTTTATAGAATATGATTAATAGCAAGGTTTTAGTATTATAGGAAAATAGAACGATGATATCAGTAGACCCAGTGAGGGATAGATGAAGAAAAATGGGGAAAGTTCCTACTCGCACAATGAAATTACGCAAAAGAATTACCTCTTGTTGGTTCATACATTAACTCTCGCAAAAACGTTAATGGAATCTCGCCGCAGGCCAGCTGAACGCCCTCATACATTGCTAATACGGATAAAAAGAATACCACTTTCGGTTTCTGCGTAAACTTCGTAAAACATAAATGCGGAAATTGTGGGGTAATATTAATAATTCTTTTCTCATTTTTTAAAATATAAAATACATATTAATGAAATATTCATTATTTTTTTCTCTTCGAGTATAATAATAATCTCTTTAAATATAATAGAAATTAGAAGCTTTCTGTTGAATTTTTTTGCCATCAATATATCTTCGCATAATGTGAAGATAATATTTTACACGAAGTTCTTTATGGGACGTATATAGTCTACCTTAACTACTACTAACTCCTTTTATCCTTTCAAGAGAAGTGAGAAGGAAAAAATTACTCAAGGAAATTGCGACACTAGAATGGAAA
This sequence comes from Gastracanthus pulcherrimus, assembly GCA_949152435.1. NCBI lineage: Eukaryota > Metazoa > Arthropoda > Insecta > Hymenoptera > Pteromalidae > Gastracanthus > Gastracanthus pulcherrimus. Next base: position 191,048,716 of record OX424572.1, on the reverse strand, counting down.
CTACGAAGAAAAAGTGATGCGCATTTGAACTGCGACATTACTCTACCGTATACAAAATTTTATGGTATGCTCTTATATTAATTCTTACAGTCTCCTATGCTGACTATTTTAGTAATTATACATTTTTACATTTCACCAATTTAGCAATGCGATAAGTTCCTGTAATAAATGTCGAAATACAAAAAAGCCGTATTCTTCTGTTCACTTTAATTTTCATGTTCTCAAAATAAATATAACAGGCATAACTTAACAGGGGATATACCTAGTAATTTGGTAGAAAAAATTTATTTTTTTATTACATTTTCTCAAAGTTTATTATCTCAAGAACATCTACACAAAATTCAATAAGAATCTGAGCATTTTATTATAAAGAAAGTACAAATTCAGTTGTATCTCTGTCTATAGCTACGAGAAAACATATTAGGGGACCGTTCATGGATAAAATACTCTCTTTCTGGTAAATATAATGAAATTAAATACAAATACATCTTAAATAACAAGAGGATAAAAACCGAGTGATACAAAAGGCCATACTATATATATATTTATATTTTATACCACTCGGTTTTTATCCTCTTGTTATTTAAGATGTATTTGTATTTAATTTCATTATATTTACCAGAAAGAGAGTATTTTATCCATGAACGGTCCCCTAATATGTTTTCTATAATATATACGCGTAACGAAAGAATGGAAAGACGTTGATTCCGGATGCCAGACTCGTCCGCTATCTACATATATTTTCCGTCTCCCCGCGCCTCTTCTGCAGCCTCGCTCCGCAAGCTTCTTCTCTGCTTTCAGCGCGTACGTGAAGTTGGAGGAACTAACCAATCAGCGCGCGGAGGAGAGTTGAAAGTCCAAAAGTTTCGTCCACTTCTACGGCTGCCGGGAGCCCGAGCGCGAATATATCTCGCGACTCTTTCATCTCGCACGCGCGCGCGCGCGCACTCGGGTTATACGGATGAGCCAAGTTTTCACCCCCGGAATATTGCACGTGCTATGTCGTACTGATAATCCGGAAAGGTTTATGTTAGATCGAGTGAAATGAATCGGGCAGATAGTTTGTGAAATTTTGAAAGGTTCTTTTTTGAGTTATTGTTTGTAACCGTACTATATGAAGAATGCTTAGTCACTATGAGACATACGAGTTTAAACAAAAAGTAGTTTTGACGAAATGTACATAAGATATTTCTTGCAGACGTTTATATAAATATAAATATCTTAGGTTAACTATCTAGAACTGTTCCTATATTCTAATTTTAATTTTCTTAATCATCTGTGAATGATATTTAATGCGAAATTTTAGGGTTCTAGGCTACTCTACAACATGTAGCAGAACACATTGAACGAGAAAAGCAGAAATACATACTTTATTTATTATTCGTATTATGTTACAAACTGAAAAAGCAATTAAAAATGCAGATATACAATCATTTTTAAATAGTATATTTTAACTCACCAAGTTATATAACATGTTGTTACTTTGAACACTGATAAATAAAATATTTATCGAAGCAATGTTTTCTCTTTGAAAAAGCAAAGATGGCAAATGCCTGAATTGGTATTTTTGTAGTTTTGTTGTGTCTATTAGCTTCCATTGTTTTTGAATTTTCAACATTTTTCTGTATTTTAAACCACACTTTTTACAAATTATATAATTTTTTTTTACATTCTAACAAACATATCTAGAATTATATAAGATGTATATGCTTTTAAAAATTAATAAATTATGTATAGATCACACCTGCAACGAGTGTACGTTATATGTAAGTAAATATTTCTTAAAACATCGTGTGATCGGTAAATTATTAATATGAAAACCATGTACAAACTAAAAAATTAAATTCTCGTTTTTACAATTTTCATTTATTGATAAGATTATTTTTCATTTTTCGGTTAAATATAATATTATTCTGAATTCTTATACGAATCAACGTTGGCGATTCAAAAAAAATTACGTTGAAAAATTATCATATCCAATGATTGTATAAGTGCGAAAATTTATACACATATTACTATACTTTTAAAAAAGGTTACTTTACTGATGTATATGTGGAAATATTGTATAATGCAATGTGAGCTTTATTTTTATAAGCGAAAATTTAACACGCAGCATTTTTGAGTGTTATTTTCTCGAAAAAAAACGTTATTGCACTCTAGAACTTAAGGTATCTCCGCTATACAAAAGGATGCAATTAGTTGTTCAAGTTGTTGTGTATACTCATAACAAACATGATACCAGTCTGCTTTCCGAGAGCATCTCTCCTCGTTTTTCACTGTGCCCCGTGATCGCGAAACACTTCAAAGAAAACTCGTCGACGCACTTGGCTTCCTTTGCGCTTGCAACGCATAGCGCATTCAAAGAAACGTGCATACTTTGAGCGCGTGCATCCGAAGGATATATTTTGCCTTTCGGATGCACTTTCATATTGGCTTATTTAAGATATAAAGTGTTGTACTTGTTTACGTGTCGATGAGTCGACTGATCAAGGAGAGCCTAGAACAAGAAATTGTGTCATTTAAGAGTTTTCATGCACCATTACTATTTTTCTTTGATTTATATTTAAAGTGAAATTTTCTCGTATACTATCAGCGTATAAGTAATAGCACGATGATTCTGTGAATATTCTTATGAGTATATTTTATTCAACATAAACGTATTAAAAGATTATTGATTTATTTTTCAGAAAGTAATATGTAATGAGCTATGGTCTGACCTGTATATATTTTTTTATATACAATAATTTATATTGCATGATTATTCTACTTTTTGTAGCTTTTAGTAGATGGTTAAACAGATTACATGGAATTATATGGATTACAAGATAATATACTCGGAGGGGTCCTTGTTAGAGCTATGCAGTGTGTTAAAGACATAAAAAAATCAGCGAATATGCGTTACAGGGGGATGGGGGAGGGGGTTTAAAATTGCGGAAAGCAGCGTTACGTAGTATGTGAACGGCTTTAATGACCCTTACTAAAAATTATTTATTTAATAACTTTTCTAAAAAAAAGCTAGTATTTCATTTACATTATATGATTTGTCACATTTCTTCATACATAAACATAATTTATGTCGTAATATCTTGTTTCTAGGTGGCTATGTAATAAAACATGTAACGTATTATACTTAATACTTAAATACCATAAAAGTCCATACTAATTTAACAATCTTTGTCATGACTTTTCTTGATTTTAAAATCGACAACCTACCCTAAGATTTTACTAGCATGTCCTGTACTGTATTATTAATTGTAATTAATAAACTACTTTAAAGACCAGTTACAATAATACATACAAACAGTTCTCGCTCCGCAACATTCGCCTCCCATCTGCAAGCAGCTCGCACCTCAACATCAAAAGGGCCACCAGCAAAGGCATATAACGTTGCAACCATCCTACAATACCTCTCGCGGCGCTACGATCCATTTTCTCGTATTTTACCGGCCACTTCCCGCTAAAAGTACATTCCTTCTATCCCTCCCCCCTCCACTTTACACCTCAGTCCGCCATCCTCATTCCTGTTCACATCCGCGCGCACTGCATCGCGAATACATCTCTCCAGCCCTTTATTTTGATGCCCGCGCGCGAAACAAGGCTAAGAGAGTCGCGCCGAATGAAATTTACGAGCGCCGCGCGGTGGTTATTCGAGGCTGAGAGAACAGAGAGTAAAGACACTATATAGGGGCTCTTTCGCGTGATCATTTTTAAGCGGACGCGGTAAAAGGCCACGGGCTCGAAAAGAGAGAGAGAGGGAGAGAGAGAGAGAGAGAGAGAGAGAGAGAGAGAGAGGGAGAGAGAGAGAGAGAGAGAGAGACTTCATAAGTGAAGTGACACGTGTCGCGTGTGAGGTACAAAGGGTGGAATAGATGAGTTTCGCACGGCTCTTTTTTTTGTTCTTGTTCTTTAAGTGCGTTGATGTACATTATACGTGGTGAGAAGGGGTATGTGGGTTGAAGATTTGTCTTTTGTCGTGTGGTCTGTCGGAATTTTTACCCGACTTTGTAGAGATTCTTCTTTTTTACTTTTCGTTGTGTTTTGTAGGTTTTGAGAGTAAAGGAGAATAGGTTTTGGTGGGTAGATGAATTAGGTCAAATGTTGACAATCATGCTAAAGAGGAAGTTTCATATGGTTATGTTTTGTTGCGTGGTCTGTTGGCACTTTTACTTGACATACCTAGATGCTTTATATTTTTCGTTGCGGTTTCAAGGTTTTGAGATTAGAAGACACTGGGTATTAGGTGGATAGATGAATTAGGTTAAATTCTGACAATTGAGATAAAGACGAAATTTAATAAGGTTATCCTTTTGTCGCCTCGTTCTTTGGAATTTTTGTATCTGGCTTTGAATGTTTTTATTTTTTTTTAATATTGTACATTGCGAGATTAAAAAAATTATATTTTAGTGAATAGATTAAAAAAAATTAAGTATCTACAATTGAGCAAGAAGAAGTTTAATAAGGTTAAGATTTTGTTGCGTGGTTTGTTAGATTTTTTAGTTGGCTTTGAAGGTTAGTAGTATTAAATTAAAAAGTAAATATTTAACTCCATTGTCATCATGACTCTAGAATTATCATGATTCATAAAAGATCAATAAAGTTTTATTCTTTCATCTTAAGATTCTACTTTTTATCAGATTTTCTAGGTTTTAAGATTAAAAAAGAACGAATTTATTCGACAATTGTGTTAAAAATGTTTAATAATATACTAATATTTTATAAAATAGTATCTAGTTCAATAACTTAGATGAACCTAGTTATTAAAACGGCATATATATATTATATATATATAATCAAGGCAATAGAATATTTAAATCATTATACTAAAATACTGTACAATATGTTTTAAAGATAAAATATAATGGAAAAGAAACGCTTATAAATTTATATGATGCTTAGTCATTTAGTAAATAAGGTTAAAATAACTTATTGATTGATTGTATTTTATTTAAATAAGAACGTATGATATGTTTATTGACTGACAGATTTATAGTAGATGCAGCATGCTCAAATTTATTATTTGCTCTACATTTCGTGAGCTATAGGTTTATTGAAATTAAGTTTAGTGAAATTCAATATTCAGTAGTTGTTATTCAATAATTCGTTGCTTGATACTGTACTGCAGTGTCTGCAGTAGTCGTAATTGATATACGATTCAAATTCTACATTTATGTACATCAAATGAAACTAAATTAACTTTCTGATACATTAACATGAATACAAAAATATTATATGTACCTATATATAAAATCGATACAAAAGAAATTCAAATCTATTGAAACAATGTAAATAAAGAGAAAATTTTTTAACAACCTTCTTGAAAACAATCGCTTTGATTTAAAACATACTTCACCTTTACTTATATTACAACACCATAGCCATATATTTAAGTTATATCACCCCATAAAAATGTAGCAATATCGATCAAAGTAAATCTTCGAATCAGCAGCCATTCACCTGCAAAACCACGACATTAAGTACACGAAAAATGCCTGTAAAAAAGAGCGGGCGGCGGGACGGAGCCGATCCAGGACTAAAAAGCCTTGCATTGTGCGTGCTATCAATTTGAGAAAAAAATCGCCATTTCCAGAAAAAGTATCGTCCCCCTAGCGCAAAATGCGTGGCACGACTTATCGGCCGATAAAGCGCGTCCCTGTGCTGTGCGCACACACACATACACAAGGCACTAAAATATTCTGAAGCACGACGCGCGTGAATCGAATTTTTCACGATGAAAAAGTAGCGCGCCACTGCTGTACGCGCAAAGGAGGAGGAGGAGGAGGAGAAGCGGAGGCTTTACATACTGCGAGCATAAATTTCGAATTTAATCGCATCGATTTGCGCCCTCGCCCACGCGCACACTTTTTTTTTTGTTGCGAGTCGAGCGGAACGTTCGAGCGCATGTGCAATAACAGTATTTTTTCGCGAACGCATCGTTCAATTTTTCCGACTTTTCACTTACAAAAAATTTTTCTGGATTGTGTCTGTGTGTTTCGATGCTCGTATCGTGGATATAGAAGCGATTGTTACGTGACTTCGTTATTTTGAATTTTATTTGAGCATTTAGGTCATATTTTTCTGTGAAAATAGTAGTGAATATAACAGACTAATGCTTACTTGAACGTAAAAAAAATTTGTTGAAATAATAATATATTCTTTATATGTATTGTTTAATAATTAGAATATAGTTAAGTATAATAATATTAAAAATGTAGTTATTATTATATATTTTAAATTAGATTAAAAATCATCCTGTAATAAATTCATTATTTTTGCAGAGGTTGTTTTGCCTAATTCAATCTATATTCTAAATAAAGTAGAATGAATAGGATGGCAAGTGTTTCGCTAAGTTTAGAACTCCTATTTCTAAAGACTTTTGCTTAATTTAGTAAAGAATTCAATAATTACGTCAGTTTTATTATGTACACACATAATCTTGTACCCGAGTTAAAACTGTTACATCAGTGATTTTATTCAGATTTAAGCTTCATTTTTTCATTCTATGCTATTTTCTGCTAGAATTTGAATGCACCCTGTTTCTAAAGCAAGCATCTTACTTTACATTTCAAAGTTAAACACTTCATCAAAACATATGGTTTTAACTATTTCAATATATTAATAAACAAATAAAAAGAACGCTTTAAAAATCGAGTTAAAAATTTTAGTAACATAAACGACATTTTTACCAACAAATATTTAACAAAAAATTAAAATAATCAAAAGTATTAAAAAAAATAGTCATTAAAGACCATAAAACTTCACCAAAGAGCCCACTCTAAATCCTCCCTCACCCCCCAGGAGGAGCAAATATTCAGCCTGCACACTCACGAAGTGTCCATTCCTCGCATAACATCCTCTGTCGGAGCTCCAGCACCTCCACAAAAAGAAAAAAAACAGACTTTCCAGCCTCTCAGCAGGTGAATACCGTCTCCCCTATCGCCGATCACCTATCACCCTCCGCAAGCTCGGCCCCCGCGCACAAAGCATTCTTCCCACGACACGACACATTCAATGGCCGCGCGCAGTGGCAGCTGCTCTCCCCTGTCGGTCGATCCTCTATAAAACGCTACCGCTTATCGCCGCAACTTCCTTGCCGAGACTCAGTTTCAGTTCCCCGCACCACCGGCACACAAGAAAAGAGCGAAGAGTGGGAGAGAGAGAGAGAGAGACGGAACAAATTCTCCGGATGCTTTTTCACTCGCGCACGTCAGCTTTGCCCTTTGCTACGGGGCGCGCGCAGCAGCACAACAAATGAAAGGAAAGCGTTAAGCGTCTCTCGCGGTAACAAATCGTCCGTCGCGTCCCTTCGAGTTTCGTCTCGTCTCGCTCCTCCTCCTTCCCCCTCGAGTTTTCGCGCCGCTCCGACAGAGGTGTTTAGACTCTTGCGGCTCTCCTCGGCGTCTCACTCCCTCTCTCGCTTTTGCTTCGTGTTTTTTTCTTCTTCTTTTTTTACTTTCTTTGAGCTCGGTTATGTATCGCTGCCCGGGCTGCGCGAAGCGGCGTTTGTAGCAGGGGTCACCGGGAATTACGAGCTATTTATCTTGGCTTTGGGAGTGGATTTGAAGTTGCGCCGTCGCTGCTGCTGTGTCTGAGGCTTCTTGGGTTGTAGACTTGTAAAAAATGCGACGGGGAATTTATAATTTTCTTGAGTGTTTTCGCATTGACGGCAGTTTGTTGTTTGTGAAATTTCAAGTATGTTTGTTGGATGCTTTTTTGGGGTGTAGCTTTTAGGAGTTTATGAATCTTTCGTAATGATTTATTATGATTGTTTTATTGAAATTCTTTATAATAACCTTAGTGAGGAAGTTTTTAGGCGGAATTCTTTAGAGTTTTAAGCTTCAAAGAGATATCTTTAGAAAATAAGCCGTATTGGGGTTTCAATCTACCAATTATCATAAGAATAGAGTGAAAGTTTTATTCCTGAATCTTTAGGAAAAGTACTAAGAACGCTAATAACCGATTTGGGACTCTGCTTTCTCAAAGAGATATCAGTTACATAGAAGGCATTGTCATTGAATTTGATGCACATCTGATTTGTATTATATAGCATATTTGTGATTCTGATTTGTATTATCTGTCATTCTATTGAAAAATTTGTTCTATCCTTTATATTTTTATATATCAAAGTAAATTATTGCCACCAATTATCACAAAATCCAGAAACGCTACATGTATAGGTACTAACTAGAAGAGTGTTGGAGGTTTGGAAAACGATATTTGCTAAAACTTTGAGAAGGTGTTTTCTGCCTCTACTTTTGATCATAACTCTTCAAGTTTTAAAAAGAGATTTAATTTTATCTTCGTTTCATAAAAAAATATTAATCTGGGCCAAGGTTATTGACTTTCAAAGAAAATGACGAAAATTACACTAAAAATCACTGTATTTAAAAAAGTTAAAATTCTTTCATTTAGCTGTATTTTTTAGTTGCAGATTAATATTTTTGTACGAAACAAAGCTGAAAATAAAGCTCTTTTCGTCTATTATTAGTTACGTTTGGGTATTTCTTTCTAGCATAAAAACTTGCAGAGCTATGCTTAGTAAGTTAAATTCCGAAAAAGTTTGAAACATTGTTTTTTCTTACATCGAAAATCTTTTTAGCGTCCCTGGTAGAAATTTATCTCTCCCCCTTAATAGATCTAGCTAGACTAGTCTCGTGCTATGAAGATCTATGTAGAAAATCTAGACAGTTACTATAAAGGCGTGTAACGGTTGTCCCTTCTAATTTCCCGCATTATTTTCCCGGATAACTCTGGATAAGGAAAATTTTGATAGCAACAACCACTTAAAGTTTATATCTTAAGAAACAGAAGTATAATTATTAATATTGTGTAATGTTTTGATTTATAAGTAATTACATGTTTTTCTTCACCTTTTATTAATTTAAATCAACATGTATAACCTCCAAAATGTGAGGTTATTAAGCTTTAGGTGCAATGAGATTTCTGATTTTTTTTAAATAAACAGCACATGTTGCAAGTATATGTCAAACTGTTAAATGATTAAAAGTAGTAAATAATCTCTAAATAATCTCTACGTGAAGTTTTAGTGCATACTATTTATTTTGTTTTAAATCAGTTTCCTTATATTTGATTCTTTTCCATCCTAAATACTTTCAAAACCTGTATATGTTGTAATCAATATTTGAAAAAATTAGATAATTGCCTTACTAAAATCATAATACAGATTGTGCCTGCATTATCAGAAATAGTAAGATAATAATTTATAATATTATTCATAACATCTAATAGAATAATTTGGCATATATTATTAATGTTGTGAATTTTACATAAATCACTCATTTACAAACAAATTAATTAGATTAAATAAGATAATCACATATTATGCGGACATCGTTTGTTTATTATATCGTTTATTATTTCTCATTTTTTAAGTTAAAAATGTTTCTCCTTCTCTTACGTGTATCTGGTACAAATAAGACTGTAATTCTTATCACTATAAATGAGAACTTCAATGTTAAACTTGCATTTTAACATTAATTGCATTAAAAGTACTATTCACTAAACACATACCTTCACGGATTTCACAGGCATATAATATTATTATTGAGGAACCTATGTAGATCTGTAAAGATCTATCGAGTTTTGTGTAGTCTAGTCCTACCTAGTTTGCCTATATAGATCTTTATAGCCAATATTGGTGTCATGATAAGGTTTCTACTAGGGGTACCCTTGTTTTTAATGAATAATATATTTTTCTGACAAAATATGTTAAAATATGTTTATCATAGTTTACTCAAAGTTTCACTTTTAAAAAAGTATACCACGGATGAGTATAATAAATTAGAACTAAGCTTTTAGCTCTTGTTGTAGAACTTTATTGTTGCAGTATAGTAAAACTTAGTAGTATAAAAGTTCAAAGTGATACAGAATCACCCCATTTTACTGGCTATCTAGTATAAAGTAACATTCGCTACAAGGAATAGGGTTAACATATTGTTGTAAGCAAAAAATTAAACCCACATCTATTAAATTTAAGCTGATAAATGAAATATTTATGTCGATAATCAAAACATCCAGTAGAAAAATCCGAGTGTAGTAAGCCTTCCGAATATAAACGTAATACTTTACATTAGTAAGTTTCAACGAAATCAATACAACATATCTTTACAAATAAAGTATAATAATAAGCTCGTTATTTATTTCATAACGGTACATTCATGAACCTTCATGAAAATTTCAAGAATACCTTCATAATCCAATTCCTCCCGCGTACATACCTTCAATTTCTCTAAAGGCACTTCTTCCAATCTCCCAACCACTACCCATACTATATCCATTGTCATCCCAACGAACCAGCAGCAGCAGCTATACATCTCTCTCTTTCCATCCCGCCGACAAAAAGCAGCTCCCTCAGAAAAGAAACCAGGGCCTCCGGCAGCACATAAGAAAGAGCCTCCGAACTCCCCCTCCTCGGCGCGCATGCACAACAGGTCGGGCCGGCGAGCAAACATAAATACCGCCCACGATCAAAAGAGTAAGCAGGCTACACACTCGCAGTATATATAAGGTGGAGTGAGTTGAGCCTCCGCGTGAGGTGATCCGCAACAGCGACCGCGCTTGCACGCACCCCGAGAGAGAGAGAGAGAGAGAGAGAGAGAGAGAGAGAGACTGAATTATGTAGTATAATGCCTTTCTCCGCTCCATTCGTCAGTGTCAAGCGCGCGGAGCCTTGCGCGTAAACTCTCGTGGATATTCAGCTTGTTACTGCTGCTGTTGGGGAGTTTTGGGTGTGGGTATGCGGGAGGAGTTTTGAAAGAATGCGTGCAAAGGGCGAAGGTGAGGAGGATATGCGTGGAGTGAAGGAAGAAGCTGGTAGTTTTGTGGAGACGCTTGTGGTTTTGAATATGTTGAGTTTGATGTTCTTTTAGTCGAGAGAGTTGTGAGAGGAATGATTGAGTATAAATGTGGGAATTTAGTATATAGTTATCTAGTATGGGCAAAACTTGGAAGCTTTTAGTTTTAGCGAAGGAAGAGATTGATTTTTTGAATGGAGGTTTCCACTATTAGTATGGCCCTGCGTGTTCGAGTGTCTAATTTTTAAAAAGTACAACAAAATTATGTGATAATCCAGTAAACTTTACTGTATAAATTTTGCCTTTCTGTTAAATATTTGTTACAGTAAAATCTACGGAGCACAGTTCTCCAAAAATGTTTTATATATTTTACAGCTGTAGCATCTAAAATGTAATAACAAAAATTAACAGGACACAAAAAGTAGTAACGCTGTTTCAGATGGCTTCCATTTTCTACTTTAGGTGCCAGATTACTGTGTCAATGTATAGCATACAAAGTATATGGCAATAAACACTGTGTAAATTTTTGAAGCCGAACCTTTAATTTTTGCAATTTTAAGTAGTTTTACGCTTACAAAACTTGATCACTTTGCAATAGAAGTATAAACATACTGTACGGTACGTTTCGACGTTTCCGATTGTAACGTTTTTCTATAGTTTCTTTATTATTTAGAGCCGGAAAACGCCATTTAATATCATTAACATGACTATATAATATTGCTTAATCACTCAAAAGTTACATAAGTTCTACAGATTTGGTCGTATACTTTTACGCATTCAATTAGCTTGAATACCCAACAAATGAAAAGACAAACAGAAAATCTTACTACGAAATTTCGGCAGTTAATATTTTTAATGCATTATTTTGTGTACACGGAAAACTCGCAAACAAGTTCTACTCACATTTGTCATATTATATACCAATGTAACTCTAAATTACAAGTTTTTCATATACCTACCTATGCATAATTATATGATTGCCCTCGCATGAACGAGCAGAGACATATATGCACACAAGTGTACATCAGGGCGAATGCAAACCCTCATTTAATTTTTCAAAGGCTCGTGTGTATCTAACCAATTGTCGAGAGTTTGAGAAAACCACAGAAGCGTAGGTAAAGGTTCCTTTGAAGCTTTCATCCTTACGTTGTGTTGTGGCACTTGGCGTACGCTTTTGATGTTTTATACACAAAATACGTATGTGCGTAGGTAGGATGCAGTTTACAAGGGAGGAATGAGGGTGCGGCTTTTGCCTATAGGGTAGCGGGTGAGTAATTAATTTTCAATTGAAGCAGACGTTACACTGCACGGCCAGATGCGCTCGTCACTTGTGAAACGCGTAAAGTGCGTCGTCGCTCGTCGAGCGAAGAGGGTGAGCTTAAAGTGTTTCGAGATCAATAAGGGCCGAGATTGTTGGTGGGCTAAGCTTTCTGAACGTTACGTGAAAAATTCAAGGAGACTGATAAAAGGATGCAAAAGTAATAAATTGATGTAGAATTATTATATTTAAGAGTGAGAATTTTTAAGAATGAAAATCTAATGTTAGAATGAATAAAATTAGTGGTAGGTGTAAGTAGAACCGTATGTTTATTCGACTGATGACCTTAGCAGATGGTATAGGGCGAAAGCTTTATTCTTTTATATTTTATTCATTTTTATTTTAGATTTTCACTTAAAACATGTTTATCAAAATTTAGTGTAAGATTTCGTAGTTCAATCTTATAATTAGCATATTGTAGAGATGAATGAATTCTTTATCTCTGATTACAAATCTACAGGAATAAAAGATTCTCTTTATATAGAAGAAGGATAATATTATGATCTTAAAACTTTTATAAATTACCATAATGTAGATTGGAACTACATCACAAATCAAAGAGTTGTATCTTTTAATTAAATGTGAATTAGCAGTGCTTTTTATCGTATTATGTATAAAATAAACATAATTACTTACAGCAAGATTTCATAATGTGATATCTGTAACTCACCTGTAACATAAAAAGAAAATTGTGATTAGACACATATTAATAGACATGACATACAAATAAAAAGTTATTTTTAGTATACAATTTTTTTATTATAAATAAACCTTGATATGCTTTATTCACTTTGCTAATAATGTAAATTCATTAAATTATTGAAATAAAGTAGAAATTAGGTATTAAAAAGTCGTAGTCGTAGTCTTAAAAAGCTTAATGCGTGTTTTGTTACTGCTACGTAATTTCGTTATTACTCTTCATCTAATTACACGGTAAATCCAAATATTTTCAATCTTTCTTTTTACAACAACTCAAGTCATTTACCGTGCGCGCTCACTCATAGTTACGGCGCAAACTCAATTTTTGTCCTCGCGTTTTCGCCGCTCCACTCTGAATTTTAATTTTCCTGCTTATTCATGCGCGAAAGCAGCGTTAAAAATCCCGACCCCGCGCGTTCGCGCTTTTCTTATTTGCATCGCATTAGAGGACTCGACTATATCGCGCGGAGTCGAGTCACGACGACGTGCGTTTTCAATTGAATGAATGTTAAATCACGGCGGCGCAACTGCCTGGCTCATAAAAGGGGGAGAAAGCGCGCGGCTGCAGGCGAATCCATCGGTACTCAAAATAGAGCTGTGCTCTGCAATTCTTTTTTTAAAAACAGATATGTTTAAAATTTTTCTTTTACAGTTTTTTATTTAATAATTTGCTTTTTAGAGATTTTGATTTAAATCGGTTGATTTATATATTTTTATTTAAAGTTTTTCTTTTTACAGATTTTGATGACTCAGGTACTGCATAGTAAATATAGATATAAGATAAATGATTTGATTTAGAACTTGAATATAGTTCTAAATGTGTAGCTTAAAATGTATTTTTGTAATATATTGTTTGTAGTCTTTATTTTTAAAAATTAAACGTAAATCCAACCCCTGGTAGAAATCTTAGCTGGTTTCTAGTCAGATATTAGCTAGATTTTCTAAATCTGCTTTAATTCTGATTAAGAAATTAGCTAGAAATCAGTTAAAAACGACATGCTTTTAAGTTAATTTCTAGCTAGATTCTGCTTAATATTCTAGTTAATATAAAATTGATAAACTAAGTAATTTATGTATTAATTAATAATGGAAATAATAACAGTTATAATAATCCAAGTAATACGCAATTCTAATCATACTACATTAAGTATTTTACTAAATTAAAGTTAAAAATGTACCTTAAATGTCTAGTAGTAATGGAGGTCAGGTGATTTGTTTACATGACGACATGCATATAAAAGTATTATTTACACAAAAAGTACCAAATCACCGAGTAAAATTTAAGTGTCTTTATTAAAGAAATTTATGTTATAAATAATAGAATTCATGTAGTCATATAATTATTATTATTTTAAAAATAACAATAAAAACAGAATAATGTAAGTTATGACGAAATTTAGAGAATTGGTAAAGAAATATTTGTAGTTTTACATTGAATTTTTATTACAAAATTTTATTTTCGACATCAATCACAAAATTTTTGTTAACTAAGTTATGATTGACTAATTTTCGGAAAGGAAATTATTAGTTATCAAATACTTTTAGTATTGCATATACATATTTCTATAATCTCGTAAATTGTTATTTATTGATAAAAATATTTATTTTGCCGGCATACTATATTGAACATTCAATAAAGTATAATAATGTATATTTTTAAAAACTAATAACTTTTCAAAACAAAATATAAATAGGTTAGATTGACAAATAAAGTACGTTCTTGCTTAAAGCATATTCTTAAGCAGATTCTAGCCAGATATTAGCTATAATTTGACTTATTAATAGCTTATTAATCTGGCTAATAATTAATAAGCTAACCCGCCATTCTAGCTAACTTTCTACCAGGGACTATTCTTTTAATTACTAGGAAATTGTCTCACTTCCGAAAAACGGAGTTTAATGGGATTTTGTAAGGTGTTTTCTAGCATAGGAAAATTAAGCACTGCTTGTACTTTTATACCAAAGGTCGTTGTATTCGAGATATAAGCTATTCTCTCCAAGTAAGAATGTGTTTTTTTTAATAAAAAAGGTCTTTATGGATGTATATAAATATATTTAAATCTAAGACTTATTTTGTTTGAGACTATTAACTTTTTTCAATATTAGGTATTGATAATAAAAAATAGTAACAACAAATATTTAAATTTCTTTTAATTACCGTGAATTTTTTTTTTGTCACAATCTTTTACAATTAATATCTTTGAAAGAAATAAATAATTTAAAAATAGATTTGGAGCATTTTTACTTGATAATATACCCGATTATTTTTACCAGATAAAATGTTTATCTGCAAGTTTTTTTCAGAGCTCATTTTTTATTAGTACCCATCTTATTAGTGCCACAGACTTTTATTGTAATTTGTATTAAAATACGGCATCTATTTTAAAAAGCTGTGTAATCAATACCTCTCATAGCCAATAACTATTATCTCAACAGTATTCATCGATTCATTCAATTTTTAAAAAAGATAAATGTATTTATCATTTAAGATACTTTTGTATCTTGTAGCTACACCTAATACTAAAAAATATACATTGTACGTATGACTGCCTGTAGCTACGCAATACACTTATTCTTACCAAAAAATAATTAAAACAATCTTTAAACAAATTCCGAACTTAACCCCGATATATAAAAAATAATAATAAATCAAAGAGCAGAGATTCACCTTAACTTCCTTAACGCATCACGTCTTTGCCGCCATCAGCGGGCCGAAAGCGGTTTGAAACATTGAATTAACCCAGGGAGGGGGGGAAGGAGAATCTGCGCGGGCATCCTCGCTTTTTCTCCCCCGTCTATATGTACACCGCGGCGCTCAACGCAGCGCCGTTCATTGGATTAAGCGGTGAAAATCCTGGAGCACGCTGGCGTCCGGTTGTTTCAACTCGAGGCGCCAAACGAAGTTCGCCAGGTCGCGCGACCGCCATTGACGGCCCCGGTCTTTCTCGGGGACGGGACGAGAGCGAGCGAGGGCAAAAAACAATTGAATGGAGATTCGGGTGAATGAGTAGTTAAGCGGGGCGTGCTTTATTTTCGTCGCTTGGATTTGAATCGCAGTTGAAAGATTGTAAGGATGCCGATTGTATTGGTGAACTTTTAGATGATGATAAATAGTTCGCTAAAAGCTTCATATTATTTAAATAATTTTTTAATGCTTATAAACAACTTTGGTTGATACAAGCATACACGAACTAAAGCCATATCGCAACGTTTTATTTCTACGAATTTTCGATATTCGATACAGTTTATTTATATAAACAGTTTCTGATTATGTAGGAAAGATTCGTTTAGTATTGCTTAGCTCAACGTTTTAAATATACAAATTTCAGTTTTTAATGAAACTCGATTTTAAAAATTTATTTGCGGAAGTCATATAATTACCAAATACTATACTAATGTCCTATTTGATTGAGTTGGTTCAGCATTATATTATATTCTCTTAGATTTGTGACTTTTACAAATTTTAATTGTTAAATTTTTAACGTCATTTTTTGTTCAATATTGGTCAAACATACTTTCAAAAATAAATAAGTCATTCAGGAAGCTGGGCTGAAATTAGAATAGCTACTTTAAACTTTTAATTAATGAGTTTGTCTATATATTAACCATATTTCAATAAAGTGAGAGCACATCGTCATAAATAAAGAAAGGATGCAAATTTAAGAAGATGAGCTCAAAATATATACATCGATCTCTCTTAAACTATAGATGTACGCGCCTCTAACAACGAATGTTATATATATTCATAATTCCAATACTATCCTTTATAGAGAAGCATTCACAAAAGCTACTATACAATCCTGGGTTGGGTGATGTCCAATCGTAGGCGCATCTTCCGTTTACTTTTATTGGTAGTTTATAGCTATTGTATATTACCGATATTATGAAATGTAAACATTTTAAATGACCTTATACAAACAATGTAATATAGTCTTAAATTGTTGAAAAACGATCCTATTGTTTTTCATAAAAGATATTACGTAAAACATTTATAGAAAAAAACATAGGGAAGTCCAGGGCAAAATCACATATTTTATTATTGAACCTTCTAATTTATACTCCTTCGTAAAAACTGGAACTGTTTGAAAAGTTTCAACACTTTATATTTATTACTTTAACATAATTCATTAGTAAATATCTTAAAATTCATTTAGTCCTGCTGTTTCCCCTGCATACTTAAATATTTATCCAATAAATCAACCGCGTATACACACTACTACTAAATTAATTTGCAAAGCCAGCAAACACTCGCCGACTAATTTAGTTAAGCACTCTTATAGGTCGAGGAAAAAGAAGAATTCCAGCACTTCGCACCGCTCAAGACGGATGGACCGCGGAAAGAGGCTACGCGCCGCATACACACAAAGAAGGAGTGGAAGCGTTTGAAAAATTTATCGAGGAAGCCCGCAGTTGGCTCACGCGCGCTTGTGTTTCGCGAAAATGGATTTTTCCTCCTCATGAAACATTCAGTCGCCATACTGCGGAATCAGTGGACCGCCAGGAGACTGACCATATGTATATATATATATATATATATATATATATATATATATATATATATATATATATATATATATATATATATATATATATATATATATATATAATCGAAGCAGTTGGAGCGTCACTTTTATATATATATATAAAAGTGACGCTTCAAATGCTTCGATTATTCGATAAGCTGTGCACCGGCGAAGGCTCTTTCTGTATATTGGCGTTTCGTATATACGCGATGAATTCATTTTTTTTTGGTCCATCGTGCTCGGGACTGCAGCAGTATAGAGGCCATTGAAAATATCGCCGCGGAATTTTTCCCCACGGAGTTGTGACTGCGCGCGACAAAAAAGTGAAAGCAATTATCGGCGAGCTTCCTTTCTTTCGGCTGGGAAATTCATTTGTCGCGTGGGAGATTTTTGAGGTTTTGAAGCTGAGCGCACGAGGGGAGAGAGGCAGTGAGCCTGGGAGTGCGGACAATCGTCGGTTGGAAAAATAGTTTTCACGACTCTGAAAAGAGTTTTTGTAGTTTTGGGAGATTTGCAGATGATGTGAATTGATTTTTTATGTAGTTTAGATTAGAAATCGAATCGTATACAATCGATTTTGGTTCGTAGAAGGCAAAAGAATTAGGTTGATATGTATATTGGTTACAACTGATCGAACTTGAATGATGATACCTATACTTTTAAGGGATTATTCGACTACAAAGTCCTAAAAACTCATTATTTTTGAGAATTTTCTTTCCTAATGATTAAAATGTTCAACATAATTGATGTTTTCTGCGTTTATTAATATGTACAAATATAAGCCGCACACAATATTTCATTTACATTTTTTAATATTTTATTTTTTAATGTGTACGTAGCATTAATTTTGGAGATACAATGTATTACTGACATAGGTGTTTTTCAGAGAAGTATGTATATAAAATAAGAGAATAATATTCAGATTGTAATGAATAGAAGTTAATTTCGGGAACCTTCTTTTTAAATAATGATAATACCTACTAATAACGTATAAATGTAGTTTTTATGAATAGAAAACCGTAATAAACTTAGCCACGTTCTTTTAGCTAATATTCTATTCTTAACATGCGCAGTTATATATAAAGTAAAACAATAAAAAAAATTATTTTTTATTAATTCACTATTATTATACACGCTGTACTTAGCAATAAGAGTAATTATTATGCTCCAGTTATTTAATTATTGATTATATCCGATATATTTGCTTGGAGTAAATATGTTGAAAAGCTTTCAGTTATATTGATTAACCATTGTATAATGATTGTTTATAATATGAAAAAATAAATTAAATTTTCTCTTAAAGTGTTCGTTTAATGTAATAAGAAAACAAACATTAGTAATTGTCTGTTTCTGTATTATTTATGTTTTATATATTGTATACATGTAGATACAAATAACAAAACTAAATAACAACTTTTCTATTTAATGAAACAATCTCAATATCAACCTAAAGCAGATCAAGGACAATCATTACCCATCTACTCGCTCAATAACAAGTAGTCAAACAACGCGTACGATCAGCCAAGAAGCCCAAGCCTTATTAACTCGCACTCCACCTTCCAAATTCATACGAAACGAGATAAGCCAAGACAATCCCCGCCAGCTATACACAGTCCGAAGCATAATTTTCATGCACGTACACTCCGCTTCTCCTCTACACGAAAGCATCGGCCGATGGCCTACCGCGCGGGGATGGAAAAATCGCGCAACGCGAGTCGAATCACAAGTACACAGCTGCCGGGGGATATTCAGCGTGAAAATAAATAAAATACGTGAGGTCTCTGCGAATTCGCATTTCCAGGTCAGCAGAGTCGCTATAGCAGTGCACCGCGGCTCGAGCCTTATCACCTGCAACACCGACAACTCTATAAGGGACGCTCCTAGCACACGTCTTCTTCCTCTCTCTCTCTCTCTCTCTCTCTCTCTCTCTCTCTCTTCTCTTGCCGAGCGTCCGACTGCAATAGCTGTGCTGCTATTGCTATTGCTGCTTGGCCTACTATCCCGCGCTCTCTTTCTCTCTTACTTGCTCTGTGGGTATATAGGTACGTATAGTGTGGTGTTTCAGTGGCGTGCTGTTGCATAAAGCTATTGCCTTGGCTGACTTATTTTTCGGCTGCTGCTGAATGCGAGAGCGATAAGATTGTAGCGAGGGCGGGATAGATTGGTGGACTGTATTTGGAAATATCAAGTGTTTGGGGTTAAACGATATTTTAGAAGTTTTCTTTGGCATTTGAGTGTTATTGTATTCTTGATTACGTATGTACACAAATTATTGCTATATTATTCATAGTAGAGTATTTTTCATTTACTATACATTTTTTTTTCATTATGCAATTCACTATTTACTACTTAGTCATGAATTATCTTACAAGAAGAGTGTTTATTTTATTTTATGTTTATTTGTTTATAGATGGGAAGAGTTTTTTTACATTTTTGGTGCATTTTTTTATCTTTTTGCATATTTTTAGAGTTGCCACTCTGTCAAAGCTTCGGGATCAGGCTTGATATCCGAAAGTGTCATAATTTAAGAAAAATAGATTTTGACGAGATTTTGGGAATAATATTATTTATATAAAAATGAAGCACAACACTGTTACTTCATTTTCATAAGTAACTGAATCTAGAAAATTAACACATACTTCAATCGTTGTGTATTTTTTCGTAAATATATTTAATTGCTTATCATTATGAAATAAATAAAATTTTTGCACAGGACAAAGCTCATATTAAGGGAATCAGCCTGAGTTAAATCCTGTTAATAGTCATTATTTCTATTAAATACACCACAAAAATGTTTTGACGTAATCTAAATTGATGGAAGCTTTTATATCTTATATATATATATATATATATATATATATATATATATATATATATATATATATATATATATATATATATATATATATATATATATTATATGTCATTTTAATAACAAATTTTACGTTCAGATATGACCCTGAACTAGTAAAAAATTTTACCTTTGAAGGTCATGATAAGGCCAAACTTTCAAATTTCCCGGAACACATTTGAAAGTTTGACCTTGTCACCATGACCTTCAAAGGTAAAATTTTTTAGTAGCTCAAGGTCATATTTAAACGTAAAATTTTTCGCTCTTTCCAGTTACGGTGTCAAAAATATGGGTTCCCATTTAACAAAATCGATTTGACCTTTAAATGACCTGGAAGGTCATGGTCAATGTCAAATTCAATGTCACCGTCAGATAGTCAGAGAAAAATCCTATAACTTTTATCCCTGACATTTTCCTCTGCTGTTGTTATTTTTCAAGTTATTTTGACGTCCCGGGACTTTTCTTAAGGTGATGCTAAACCCCCGTGCTACTGGCAAATACGGGGAACCACTATTTTCACCTACTTTTCAATTTTAAGGAAATATCTCTCTGGAATGTTGTTGTTGTTCATTGGGACAGAAACATTCCAGAGAGATATTTATTCAAAATTGGAAATGAAATGAGGAAAGTGGATCCTCGTGATTGACGGTGACGGGTGGCTTTAGCATCACCTTAAGATATGAGTGTGGTAATTTAAAAAACAATATTATTACCCAAAGTTATATAGCCTATTTAAACCTTCTTTGGTGTATAATTTAAAAGCTTGATAATTTACTATTATTTTTATGTGCATAAAAAGATTGTGTATACAAATTCATTCATTTTAATTTTAAATAATGTGCAAAATTGAAAATGCAATGTGAACAAATCTTAAGGTATAGATTTTTTTTGCATAGTAATAATGTGTACAATTATTATATATGTGAACTATACTATGTCAATTTAACAATCAAAAATACGAAAGTATCATTATTCAATTTTTTTGTTATTTTTAAACGTTATAGAATAATGTCAACAATCATAAAACTAAATTTAGAATATTATTTTCAGAAACGTAGACACAATAACTGATTCGAGGATTCGAAAATATTGTTCAATACCGTATTGCCTGTTTATTCTGTATGTACACGTATTTCATTTAACTATTTTTATAACTATGTATTGTTAGTCTTTTTTCCATATGAAACACGAAATTAATTTTTTAAACTGCGCAGTTTATTTTAAAATAGTCCTCGTTTATCATTCTCATTTTATATTATTACTGTCTCATTTTTCTATTCCTTTTCCACTTATACCCTTTTAGCCCTCATCCATTTCGTGTACGAGGAAAATAGAGAAATAAGCGTGGAACACGGCCGATATCTCTTCCTCACGATCACCCACTTCACCCAGGCAGCGTAGATGCCTACTAGAAGATAACCGATAAGAGTTCGCAGGGAAAAAGGTATAATTGTAACTTCAATTTAGTAAAAAAAATGTTAAAAGATTTTTAAATTTGTGATGATAATGCTCCATTGTTACATTAAGAGACATAATTTTCATCGTTTTGTAGGACTCGGTATATGACAAAATACACAGTTCTCAACAGTAAAGGCATAATTCTTCATTCTAGAAAATTCATTCATCTGAAGCAACGAATTATTCATACCAAATATCTGGTGATAAAAGTTTTCATTGACAATAAACACTGCGAGGAGAGAAATGATAAATATATATAAATACTAATTACAAGTAATACTTTTTCTTAGATCAAATGCACATTAAAAATAAATTGTATATTTTAGATTAAGTCAATTAAATAAAGTTTAATTAATTATCGTAAACTTTTTAGTAATGAACAAGTTATAAAAAATAAGACATGCTAAAAGTAACCATCAAACGCACGTCACTTAGGAATCGCATTTTCGGTATCTTGATCATGTAACGCTCAAACCATACGCGTTAATTTGCAGTCCGTTTATTCGCCTGCTCCACCGCTTCGGAAACCGCATAATCCTCGCAAACTATTTTCCACTTCTTCGTAAAGCGAAACTCGCAATTTGCATTTTTCAATACCCTCCTCCGAACTTATAAACGCGACAAAATCGCCTCGCCAACTTTTCGACCCAGCGTGCATGTGCACGTGTACGCGCACGAGCCAGCTACGATCGCGTGATCGCCGCTATTCCTCCTGGGCACGTCGCGTCGCGTTACGTGGGCTTCGCTTTGCCAAGCGGTGTGACAACGACGACGACCCACATGTGTATAATTTTGAGCCATCGACGTTGCGAGGAGACACTCGCTATCTCTTTTTTTTTGCGACAGAGAGCTTTCGCGTGTTCAGTAATTTTTGTGTTACGGCGGGTTGCGTTACTGCTGCTGTTGGAGAATGCGGACTCTCGCTTTTCTGACGTAAAGTGGATGTAAAAGTGGGAATAGAACGGATGAGAATGCCGGCTTTTATACTTTGAGAACGTCGAAGTTAGATCGCTGGACGCAGATTACTTTCGTTTTTGTTTGCTTAGTTTGTATAGTTTAGAGAAACTAGAGAGAGTTTGTATTTTAAAGACATTGAAATTGAATATGGAATAACTATTGAAAATTCATGGCAAATAAAAGTTAAAGTTTTTACATATTTTTACTATTAGAATTCGTCTACTAAAAATGTACTGAGAAAAATCAGTATGTGACGAAGTCATTTTTCATTGTCAACTATTAACCAAACTAGTGTGAATATATACACTTTATATATATGTTTTCTTTCAAGTTAGTGAAATTCCACTTAAGATTTTCAAGAATATTAGCGTATCTACAGTCAACAAGTAGTACTAATTGCTTTTTCCTTAACTTATTTCACTTTAGACACCCTTATAAGATATTCATAATAACTATGTAATGAAACATGCATATGCAACGATGCTCAAGTACCAAATAATTACAACTATAATATTCATGCATATCCTTAATTAATTGCAATACGTTAACAATAGCCATACTCAAATTGATTAATTAACCAATATAAATTCCACACCACCCGCGACTAATTAATTATCCCATCCAGCATTTTTCCCGCTGTACACTCAGTGGCGCAGATTGCAAAGACACACAGACAAAAGGCCAGCAGGTACGAGAGCCATTGAGAAAGAAGACTCCACCTCGGAAGGAGCCCCGCGGAGAAGATTTAAAAGCAGTTCGCGCGCGCGAGGCTCGAAATGAAGCCGTGGCTAGGACAAAAGAAAATAGAATAGGAAATAACGACGGTCACGCGAAATGCGAATGAAAAGACGACGCAGGGGCGGCGAGAGAGAGAGACAGAGAAAATGAGCGGGGGACCGCGCATTCAGGAAGCGAGTACACGCTGGAAGAACCAAAGTCAAGAGAGCAATATATAAAGATATGAGAAAGAGGATAGGCAGAGACGGAGATGAACTGGGAGCGAGTAGGAGCCTCGGCAGGCGCGACGGGGAGAAACAGTGGCCCGGGGATGCAAACAATCGGCGCCCCGAGAAGCGAAAGCAATTTGCGGTGTTCAATTTAACTTCAGCCCCTGTTCACCAGGGATATCGTCAGCCGGCGCCACGGTAACGAGTCGAAGAGCCCAGCCGCGAAAGTAACGCCGAGAGCCGAAAGAGACAGGATAGGATAGCTGAGGTGGATGTAAGAATGGGAGGAAATGAACGGGGGATGTGGAGGTGGAGAGTGGGAGAAGGAGAAGGGAAGGACTGGAAGAGAGGATGAATATTAAAAACGAAGGTTATTATTTTCTATCTTTTTAAAGCTTTTAATTTGTTGAAATAACTTGTGGACTAGAATTTTGGCTCAAGGTTTGGTTTGATAGACCTTGTTAAGGCGTAATATAGACCTTAAAATATTAATTGAACATTTTTTATTATATTAATGAGCAAAATAAATTTATAAATAGTAAAAATTTAGTAAATTGAAATATGTTTTCTATGAGTATAATGAAGACTTTTAATCATTTAGTCAGAGTTTGAGAAACCGAAACCCCTTAGACCTTCCCTAGTCAATTTAATGACTTTTATTCGGTAGAGAAATGTATTTGTTGTAAAGTATCTTCAGTAATTTTCATCCATCGTAATAAATCTATTTATATCAAGATACAAAAAGAAATTACAAGAAATAGAGCTACAATTCGCGATAACTTTTTTCTTAAACTTCCTTTTTTAGTTTGAAACTATAACTTTTATAATACACCTTTTTAAATGAAGTAAAAGTTTTAATAGCTTAAGCAGTTAATGTCCTTTAAAAAGGATATTATAACCGAATGGGATAATTTTATCATCCATGAAGATCATTACTTATTGGAAGATCGTTATAATTACTATAAATTGCTTATAATTACTATTATCAATATACATGGCAATTATTTTTAAACTAAAAATTACTATTTTTGTAATATTGTTATTATTTATTATCATTATTCGATAACACAAATAATTAATATAAATTTCCACAGCAAATTTAGAAATAATATGGATAAGGAGATAATCATTTCTAATACTGTGGTGTAGGATCAATTGACCTACTACACCTAATGGATAAAAGATCAAAGTAATGATAGTAGTGACAGTGAGAGTCTATAATATCGTACTTTAGTGTAAAAGTGCGGCATGAAAAGAGATACTTAAATTGATAAACCGATGCATTATTATCATAATAATTGTGAACAAAAAGAAAGATAAAGAATAAGTGAAAAATAGATCAACACTTCTAGGGTGAACCCCAATAATCGATCTAATTTTGAAAACATAAAAGTAATGGGATTAAAATTCTCGACGTAAAAACATCTGAATTTTTCTCAAACGCCACCAATGAGGTTAACGGAAACGAGCACTTAATTCAATGAAAATGCAGTATTTCAGAAAAATTCGATGGAATTTTTATTTTGTTTACTAACACATGTGATAATTCTTCTTTTTCCGGTTAGTCATTCTACTCTCTAATATATAAAACTGAAAATTCAATGTGTATAAATAGCTTTCAAATAAACAGACATTCATAAACTATTATATACTACCATTAAATTTTGTTAAGGGAGTACTATCGGTACTCCATGAGTCAAATGCGTGTTTGGTCATTTTTTACTTCCATGGTAGGCCAAATCGTGTGCGTAAATGATTGAATTGGTGTGAAAAATTTTATTCGTTTGTATACATTAGCTCTCGAAATTGGTGAATCAACTGCTAAATAGTCGGGGTGTCGGGGATCTGTTAAAAAATGTTGAATGTTGCTAATAATTCATTTAAGTATGCCTCTAAGTGTACCTAATAAGATGCCCCGGTTCCGATTTCCAAATTTCAATGCAATGCATTTTTAATACAACTGGTGGCAAACGTGTACTTTATGCATGCAAAATTAATTTTTTTTGCTTGAAAATTACCCCTTTTTTAAGGAATAATACGAAAATGGCTTTTCGAAAGTAAGTGCATTGGAATAAACTTAAAAAAACACGAATTTTGAGAAGAAAACGTTACGATCCGACCAATAGGAGCCGAAATATATTTTTTTTACAACGATTACAGGCCATCTAATAAATATCTTTACTTGAAACTTGGAATGACAATAGTAGATTGTATACTCTAATAGCTGAATATTCCGATCATTCTGGCCAACCGGTACGGAATAAATGACCGTGGAACCGTGCGATGTCGCGGCCAAAAATCTGTCAGCGGAGCCGCCGGCTTGCTTCTCCTCTAGTGGCGGCACGACGCCGCGGTGGTGGAGGGGGACAGGGGGACATTTCGCGCCGCACGATCTCGCAAATGCTGACCCCCTCCATCACCGCGGCGTCGTGCGACATCGCAAGGCCAGAATGATCGATAAAAAATTCAGCTATTAGAGTATACAGTCTGCTACTGTCATTCCAAGTTTCAAGTAAAAATATTCATTAGATGGCCTGTAATCACTGTTGCAAAACAAAATATCTCGGTTCCTATTGGTCGGATCGTAACGTGTTTTTTGTTTCTTAAATTTGTGTCTTTTTTAATTCATCCCAGTGCACTTACTTTCGATACTTAAATATTGCAAACTACGAAGATAGCACCCCTTACGAAAAACCATTTTCATGGTTTTCCTTAAAAAAGGGGTAATTTTCAAACAAAATTTTTTAAATTTTGCATGGATAAAGTACACGTTAAAACATTTAGTTTACCACTAGTTGCATTAAAAGATTCCCAGAGGGACAGACGTGACAGTGAATCCAAAACGCTGCATAAGAAACGTTGCAATAGGGCGTCACTTTGGAATTTGGAAATCGGAACTGGGGCATCTTGTTAGGTACACCTAAATGTGAAGAGAAAGCTATTTAGAGATTACGTTTGGCTTAAATAATCATACTTCCGGTCCAAATCCAGGTATGGGAAACTAGGGTTGTATTCTAGAGTTCAAAAGCTATCCTTTGACGCCTTAATATTTCTCTTAACTGGATTTCTGGATTTGAACTCTCTGATGGCCCGATTATAAGAGCATCAACACAGAATCCACGTTGTTGCCCACTTCAGCTCGTATACAAAGCCAAGCAACGAATATCGCGCTTCGGCAGTGCGCGGCTGCCGCTGCACCGGCAATGATCCAAGTTGAGATTTCAAGAGGTCGTGTTTAAACCCCTCACCCCTCACCCCGCCGCGTAGTCGGTATTAATCGAGCGGGCGAGTGTCTCCGCGTCGGCGTTCGAAGCCACGGTGGCTGCGGCCTGCGTCCCGCCGGAAACGCAATCAATCTCGAGTGTATCGAAGGATGCTCCCGAGGAGCTCGGCTCTACGGGAAGTTCCATTGTTAAAGCAATAGCGGTGCGAGGGCACGTGGAGTATCGTGCTAGAGGGTTAAGGATAAAAAGGTCGGAGGTGAAATTTACAGGTTGCGGGTGTTTGATGGGAATTTTTTGTGGGGATGAGTGTGGGGATTAGTGGTCGGAGGGGATTGAGGATTTGGGTGGTATATAGGTGGTAAGGATTGTTTTTGAGGTTAGAGATTTAGGTTTGGAATTGTTTATGAGGATTTGATATTTGTCGAATTATTACGTACTGTATATTTACAAATATATAAACTTTTTAAAACATCATATAATAAGTTTTAATTACTTTTGAGCTGCATTAATTATAATTGATATTAATAGGTTATATGTTGAATTATATTTGAATAGTATTTTATTCAAAATTCAAAATTATTTGTTTCGTATTTAAAGTATAACGTGAATTTCTAACAAAATCGATAACTTTCAAAATAATTTGTTAGTATAATAATCTGAAAATATGTTTAAAATAGAGCACATTATTCTTTCATCATAATATTAACTTCGAAGCTGTATAAAAGATAAATCTAAATTTTTTTATTTTTTCATATTAATTATGTATTTCTATTAATCCTTTGTTTGCAGTGTGTTTTTTACTAACATCGGTTTATAATTATTATAGCTATTCATTGACTTTCAGAACAATTGAGAAAATGCATAGTTACTTGCAAACATTTCTGTCCAATATACCTATTATTACTAAGATTTTTTAGAAATTGCGATCGTGTTCTACTTCCTTCTTATTTCAGAGATACACAATCGAAAATCGATGGGGCTATAAAAGATCCACATTCCACACGGTGGGTTAATTATTTAATCCACTAATTAATTATGTATATTGTTATGAATAATAAACCAAAGTATTTCTTCTTTTACATTTGTACTATATAAAAAATATGACTAAATAATGTTGAACAATTGTACAAGTATATATAGGTTTATAAGTCTCCAAGTAAATCTATAATAATCAAAGTTCGAGTAAAGTTCGTTTCTGCTTCCGTACGACTATATGTATACTTATTCGTTAAATCTACAAGTTCTCTTACTGTATACATTCTTACACTGTCTAACTTCGTTATTGAAATATTAGCATACATAATTTAGCATGCATAGGCAAATATACCTCACGCTCTAAAACCACAAGAATGACGTAGATACTAATACGATGAAATTGCTTGTTTCATGTCACAGAAGAAAATAAAGTTTTAAAACTCACGACATTTTCCTTCTTTTTAAAGCAGTCAACGTTGTTTTTCCATCAAATTTCACAGTAATATTATTTTATCAGCAGTATTAAAAAATATATATTTTTCATTTAAATTCGCGAAAGTTTAAGAACACTATAAAAATTTATCTTGAATTTCTCCCTGTACGCCACGCGTAATGCGCGTCAAATTAATTCAACAAAATACGCACGGGAATAAAAAAATGAGCTTTCAGACTTCGTATAACTCACTCTCTGGTCTCCGGAACTCAAAGCTCAAAAGTCCTCGACTCGCCAAAGCAACCTCCGCCCGTATATATATATATATATATATATACGTCGCGCGTAGCGGCGCTCGCCAGGGGGCCCTTCCCTACACGCGCAATTCGATATCGCACTGAAGAGCTTAACGAGATTCACTCTTGGGCTTCATGCCTCGCCCCCTGCTTTAAGCTCGTATGCTCTTCCCTCCTCTCTCTCTGTCTATCTCTCTTCCCGATTTTTCTCTCTCTCTCTCTCTCTATCTCTCTCTCTCCCTCTCGCTTCTCTCTGTTCTCCTCTCGTCGTGCGCTCCTCTTTTTGCGAGCGAGCGTCAATCTTTTCCTCCTCCTGCGTTCTCTCTTTAAGCCATTGAAAATCTGTTTAATTTGAAACACAAATTCCGTATTTAAAATTCGCTTGCGCGCATGTAGCAGCGAGAGGCGTGCCTTTATTTTTTTGCTCGGCGCATGAGATCTGCATAAATTTGAAAATTCAAAACCCCTTTCGCGTTTACGCGCGAGAAATGTGTGATTATGCAAAATTCTCGGCTTTATGCGGTTTCGCTCTGTCTCTCTCTCACTCTTTCTCTCTCCGTCTCTTTCCTACAGTAAAAATTGTGTCAAATGAAAAGCTACGCTTCTGCAATTATGTAATAGTAAGACAGGTGTGTTTTAGCCGCATAGGTTTATTATATAAGATTCTTTGGAGTATCGAAGCTTGTAATTTTAGATTGGTATGAAAGCGTTACATGAATATGCACAATATAACTTGATTTAAGTTTATCTTAATGAAACATAAAGTTTTTATTCATTTTTTAAATTATTTTTGTAAAATTTATTTAGATATGTTTTTCTTAACATTAGTAAAATAATAAAATAATACACATTAAGCCAAATCGACAGAAATTTTGACATACATTCTTGATTTTTCATGTAAATGCAATGTGTAATTTTATTGACTAAGTACAATTTTCAGACGATCATAAATAATGCACATATATTCTTTTATTTTAATACGAAAATTCTGTATCTAAAAATACATTTATAAGCAAAATACGTAATTAATTTAAATCGATAAATTAATTATACATTATATTCATAATGCATATATATAATTACATTTTAAATATAATAAATAATTCGACAATCAATATACAAACTGTATACAATAATATAGATTTATATTTTTTTACATTAACATTAAAGTATGATTATTATTATTTATACTTTATAACCATGTCTAAATAGTGCATCTAAAGCTCGTAAACATCGGTAATATTACAAACAATGGAGTAAAGTTTCGTGCAAGGTAATCAGATTACGGTAGTCGACTGCATAGTGTTTGCGAGTTTACCAATGTAGTTGTATCTAAGTAAATAAATTGTAAGCCGTGTAGATTTTAGATGCTCAAAGCATGTAATTAACCGGATACTAAGCAGAATTAGACGAAAATAATGTTCTCGACTTTAGATTGATAAAATGTATAATGTATGTTCTATACATAATTTCTCGTTTTACTCAAACCGTACATTTTGTTAAGTCGTAATAAAAATTAATTAATAATATTAATAATAATTCTTTAGTAACATTAATTATTTTCAAATAAGAAGTATAGCTGATAAATAGTAAAACTCAAACGATAACATTAATAAGAAATTAACATAAACTGTAATAATCATATAAAAGCATAAACTAAAAGTCGAAAATCATCGAAACAGTATTCGACAGTCTCATCTGGAATACATCATTCTCAAAAGTAATTAAAAACAGCCCATGAAAAAAGAAAACAAAACAAACAGAAAAAAGAACCGTTCATTCTCGCCCTTACAAAGACCCCCACAGCAGCATCGAGCCAAATGAAAACTTTAATAGTCAGGCCATTCACCGAAAAACCGTTTTTCCGCTCTCTCATTGTTCCCTCGCACTTCTCCCACCCTCCTCTACAACTCCCTCTCTATCTCTCTCTTCTTTTCCACATCCCTCTTACTTCTTTCCTTCTCCTCTCACGTATACACACCTTGCAACAGCAGTAGCAGGCAGCCGTCGCCTTTCTTCCAATGGCGAGAGGTCGTCGAAATCTTTCTGCCCCCTCTCTCTCTCTCTCTGTATATATGTGTCCTATCTCCTCGTCTCTCGTTTGAACCGAGAGGTCGGTGCATAAGGCGCGCGCGCGCAGGAGAAAATGAAGCTCGAGGACGGACGTGTCGCGAATAATAGAAAAGCTTATTGTGCGAGCGAGCGAGAGCGCGAGCTAATGACGGAGGAGACGGCGTCGGAGCAGCGCGCGTTGACGTCGCTCGTCGAGAGAGAGAGCTAATCATAGCGCGACGCAGTCGTGTCATCGACCGCCGTACCGCCGCAGCAGCTCGCGTACTCTCTCTCTCTCTCTCTTGCTCTTTTTCTCCTCTCTGTCATCTGTGAGAGGGACGAGAACGAGCCTATTATACTTGTAATGTTTCTCTTTTATTCGCGGGAGGCTCGTCCGCTAACGGCCGTGCAATGTATACTCGCGTCGCGTCACGCCAGGCCTGAGCCGTCTGCCTATTTACCTCTTTATTTTGTATTGGACGCACGAGTGTGTATGTGCGTGTGTGTGTGTGTGCTTTGATTTTCTTTATGGGGCTTCTTTCGCTTTGTTTAGACGTAAATTGCATCAAGCATAATTAATTAGCGCAGTGGAACGTATAATGACAGAATGTAGGTGTTACTTTTTAATGTTTTTTTTTCTGTATAGATTTTCTCATTTTACTGCGTGATCGTGATTGGAACTGATGGTCTATAAATAGAAAATTATAATATATTAATTTCAATATGAATCTTTAATAAGAAGTAAAATTACACTTTAAAAATATGTTTCTCACCGAAAACATATTTTGCTACAAAAAATTTTGAATATGGTTACAAACGATTTCTGTTACCTGCAAAAAGAAATCAACTTATCGCAAAAAAATGTTGTAGCTTTTTAATATAGATATAAGATTAACTGATGCTTAGAATGTACTGTTAAAGTAAGGTCACGCCGATTATTTTAATGTCCACATCTATTTAGCTGTCAGTTTTAAATTTTGTTTACAATATAACAATAAAGTTATTTACAACAATTGAAATGGTTGCTTTCACTCAGAAAACGATTCTTTCGTTTTAAGCGAATCTTTTCGTAAAATAGATACCTAGAGAACTTAAATTTGTATGAAACAGAATTCATGGTATAAAAAGAGTAGGAAAGAGAAATTATTTTTGTTTTAAAATTATTGATATAATTGCATAAATGTGTTGTAAGATTAGGGGTCTTAGCATATTGTTCAATAGTAGATTGTGTGCAAAGGGCGAAAAGTGTTTTCCTTTTTACGAAGTGTGGAGTTTGCAGATCGAGTCATAGACAAGCGAGCACAAGCCAAAGGCGAGTGCGTAACATGAGCCTAAGACGAGTAATTTTTCTTTCTGTGGGTCCCACTCTTCAAAATCAATAGTGGCCACAGTTTAAGTCGGAAATAAACCCACCTACGGGAATACTTGTCCACTTCATTCCCTTGTTGTGTAATGTACTGTTAGCATATAATAGTACATTATGTAACAAGGGCAAAATGTCGAATATTTGTCCCGCAGGTGAGTTTACTGCCCGAACGAGCGAAACGAAGCGAAGGCAGTATCACCCGAGGGAATAGTACTTTATGCCCATCTCAACTGTGGCCACATTTTGATTTGGACAGCGGGACTAATTGATTGTTAAAAGATAATAGAAAATCAGTGTTATTGGTAGAACTTGATGAAATAAAGGATTTTTGACTATTTTCTAGTGAAGTCACTTTTTCCCGCATTTGCGGGAAAAAAGTGACTTCACTAGAAGCAAGTCCAAATTCCTTTATTTCATCAAGTTCTACGAATACCCCGATTTTCGATTGTCTTTTAACAATATTGCCTTTCAGTCCGTTAGTCCCGTTTTCCAAGTCAAAATGTGGCCATAGTTGAAAATGAGCATAAAGTACTATATGTAACTCGAGAAAACAGTCGACTTTTCCCTCGGGTGATACTGCCCTCGCTTCGCTTCGCTTCGCTTCGCTTCGCTTCGCTCGCTCGGGCAGTAAACTCACCCGCGGGATAAATATTCGATTTTTTGCCCTTGTTACATAATGTACTATTAAGTAATGTTCATTGGTGAATCCAACCTGCAAATTTCATCTTGATCAGTTAAAATTTTTGACGTAAAAATTCTTTTGAATAATGAAAATATATATTTTGAGAATATAATATTATTTTAATGAATAAAACTAATTTTCCACATTAAAATATTATTTAATAATATTTCACTGATCAATTAGTTTAATTTTTCTTCAAAACAATAATATATAGTATTATTGAAATGATTAAAGATTGAATTATTATCAAACGAAAAGAAATTGTTTCTTTCTCTTAAAACACGACATAATAAAAATAACATAAAACTGTTTATTTATACTTATAAAAGCTATCCTACTTATGAATTTATCATTAACATAAAAGCAAATATATAATTCATTAATGTATACATTAGGTCGCTTATCAATTTTTCTTATGCCAAAAGTTGCTAAGCTGTCTCATAAATACAGAAGCTGCATACAAGCACTTATACACACACACACGCGCCCATATGTACATTTGTGTACTCAGGACTTGGCCAACGAGGCGAGTTTTGCGAGCTCACGTCGCCCCGTCGTCGCGATCGGGGGATAAGCCGCGAGCAAAGTCAGTGTGCAAGTATATATACGCGGGCGGCAGCCAAAGTCCTGCGCCCGACTCCCCTCGCGAGTTTCGCGTCGTAGTTAAAGAAAAGAGGCGAGCGGAAAGAAAAAAAAAGAGAAGAGAAAACGAAACGACGACGACGACGGACGAACGCGCCGATATATACATAAAGAATAAGCGATCCTTCAGGGCGAAGTTGCCTGAAAGGAGAGGGATTTGCCAGCTAGTACACTCACTTGACGTACAACGCCGTGCATGTACTTTTATATGTACATGCACGCGTACAAGCAAACGCTTGTGTAGACATAATCGCGTACATGTACGAACGAGCATAGCCGTGTTGATGCGTACAGGGGTGTATAATTACAGACTCATATTACTACTACCTAAGTATCTATCTACTACTGAGACTCCGTGAATTGCGTCCTGTGTTTAGATGTGATATAAGGTGGGTGCCGGTAATGTCGCCATGTAGGTAATGTGGCCACCTACACCAGATCTCATTGTATGGGTTACCCTGGGACGCCGTAACTCCTACAGTATATGTATTGTGACAATAGATGTTGAGAGGCGCTGTGACCCCGCTGCTAGCGCCCTCTAATTATACGATAGGGTCATATTTACGTGGAAAAGCATCAAAACTCCGATTTCTTAGCAGTGCGTGCATGTAATGAAACCATTCTTGTCAGCGTGATATGAGCGAAAAAATAGTCATACGGTACATAAAATTGTAGCTTTATTTACGTACTTTAAGAGGCATGTGACGTTTATCGGTTGGTAAAGTGGCCATACGAATGTATTGCAAGGCAAAAAGCAATCGAGGCCAATAATAGCGGCGGTTACCTCTTCAAAATTCCTGGACCAACTAATCACAATATATCGACACAAGGCGTACGCTACGGCACCATGTAGTTAAAACACATAGAGGAAGTCTCTTCTAGGCTAATCTTGACTTTCTGAAATACTTACTATACGACTTTACCATAAGAACTAATAGGTGGAAGCTTTACCAAAACTGTTGGGAAAGGGGCCAATTTTTAACTGCTTAGAACCTCTTTAATTAAAATCCAGAGAGTCATTTTTTTTGCGAAAAAACTTTAGGTATTAGCCTTAAAGGTTCAAATAACATGTCTCAATAGTTTTCGAAGCCCCAAAACCTGATATATATCTACTGGGAATCGAAAGTTCCTTAAGGTGGCCACATTACCTGCACCCTCCTTATATATAAGACCGACTGATGTTAATTTTGTTAGTGTAATCCTTTAGTTAAAGTAATGATTTCTGTGATATAACTGATTTATATGAATATAAATATGTACATGTATGTATATAATTTTGACTGTTGCTCCATGTACATTATTATTTTGAATCATCAGAAAATAAAGGTCTATCTTATCTCATCTTATATTTTCAACTTGCACGCATCGGACATTCAGCTTTTATGCGGATTGAACTTTTGTGTATAAGTCAAACTCAGATTTTTTTAACACTTTAGTGCTTACAGGGTCCATTTAGTCCATTTATGGATCGATGAAGTTTCGAGCGTGCTGTGAAATCATTTATTTAGATCACTAAAATGGGGAATTTATCGGCTTATTTTTTATTAGTTAACTAAATAAGAAAGTAGGGGAGACCGAGGCTAAGTTGAATACTGACCCATGTTCTCAAAATTGAAAATAAATATACTAAATGAATAATTAAGTGGTGGAAACTTTTTAAATAGTTAGTTACAACCAATTATTAGATGAAATACACTAATTTCAAGAGTACTGTTTAATAAAATGGTAAAAAATAACAGTTTCAAAATATAAAGTATTCAACTTAGCCCTGATGATCTCCCCTATAGAAGTTTGTACACATCTGATTTATTGTTTTATCTCGCTACAACAGTAATATTAAATAAACCTGGGAGGGATTTGACGTTTATTGAACGTTTAAGAAAACATTGTTTCGGTCATTTTTAGACAAATAAGTATTGCTAAATAAAAAGCATCAGTCTCATAGATTACGTTAGCTACAAAATATTTTTATCCTGCTCAGAATCGACTTAAAAAAGACGCCTCTAATTTTATGCCCCATTTAGCGAAGCATACTTTCAGACATTTTTAGCCACAAAAGCTATTTTATTACACGAGTTAAAAGACAATTACCTAGAATAGACATAGCAAAAAATTACTTTTTACTTTTTCTAGTTCTGGACATTAACGGCTTAATTTGAATATTCCAGAAACTACTTATTTTAAGTTTTATGCTTTCTGTATAAGATATTATCATATAATGATAATTATATAAAATTGAAACAAACGCAGACTTTATGTCTGGACGTCTTATTTATAAATATTGTGGTTAGAAACAATTACATTTTTGTGATTTGAAGTATCATCATTAATATAATTATTTTTTTAACTATTGATTTTCCAAATTAGTATTTAACATGTACAAAGTATTCTACAAGTGTATCCTGAGACAAATTATCAGTTTTGAATACTACAATATAAGGAAAAAATTACCATATTTTTCTAGTAATGTTGGAACATTCGGTAAAAATATTAAAAAGTATGAAAAATGTACAATGCATATTTTAATTCTTCTCCATTTCTTAAAAATAATTATTGAAAGTTGTAATTTGGATAAAGTAAGTGAAGTGCAGTACTAACAAAACTTACATAGATAATTTTTGATAAACAGTTTGCGCTTAAATCAAGTTCATACCCCTGCAATTCTTTTATTTGTTGTGAAAATTCAATCGAAATTGGAAATCAGTACGGGGATTTAGTATACGTAGCGGGAGCGCCTTATGTTTTCGATACAACTTTGCAGTTAATTACATCAAGGTGCCTGAATATGATAGATAGTTTTTAATAATTATTTGTGATAAGCGGAGAAGAATAAGGGTATGAATCCTGTTTTAGTGCTAACCACGTATCGAAAACTATCAACTAAAATTTGTTTTCTGCACAACATGGCTTATTTCTTTTAAATCTTTGAAATCATGCAAAGGTGCTAATTAATTGTCTTGTTTACTAAATATATCAAATTAACGTATATCTATGCTGTCGAGGCGTCTCAACCAAAAGCTGTCGTGGCACACTTCTCTTTCTACATCCGCGCAGTCGCATACGCAAACATAATCCCTTGCATCCCGTAATATACATCGATCAGGCGAATATTGCCGCAACGAGAAAGAGGAAGCTACGTCTAGGAAAACGTACTGAAAAACAAGCAAACGAAGCTAAGGCGATTAAGGAGTAAAAGAGAAAATGGAGTCAAGCATGTATACACATATATAGGTGCAAGCTAGGGTGAGACAGAGAGTCATAGAGAGGAAGAGAGAAAAGCGAGCGTCGAAAAAGGAAAGACGCGGAGGAGTAAGTGCGGGCAAACTCGCGGATGAAAGCGAAAGAGGCGGAAAAATTGTAGGTATATAAAGTAAGCGCCCGAGAACTGCGAAGGATGCAGTGCGCAGAAGGGAGGGGGGGGGGAGTCTCAGGTGAATGGAGTCTGGAGGAGAAGGAGGCTGCGCGAGAGTCTAACCCAGAAGAGGCGGGTTCCTCCATGCTAAAATTGATAAAGGAGGATAATCCTCTCTCCGCTTCTTTCCTGGTGTGCATGTAGAGCGGTGCGCGCGGGGTAGGTATATAGGTATTAGTTTGCTGCGATCCGCGACGTACACCGCGGCCGACGAGGAGAAAAATATCGAGGCCCTCCCTCGCGTAAACGGTAAAGAGAGGCGATGTATTTTGCCAGATGCTTCAAGGAAAGGTTTTGGGCT
Source organism: Gastracanthus pulcherrimus (assembly GCA_949152435.1). NCBI lineage: Eukaryota > Metazoa > Arthropoda > Insecta > Hymenoptera > Pteromalidae > Gastracanthus > Gastracanthus pulcherrimus. Next base: position 191,011,769 of record OX424572.1, on the reverse strand, counting down.
GCTTTCGTTTGCCGAGGACGGAGCTTTTGTCTGTGTCGCTAACAGGCGGACATCGCGAAGTTAGGCGCTGTTTGCTAGGTAGTTGACGATATTGCGATTTGGGAGCGCACGGTTAGGTGTTTCGAAAATTAGTTTTTGGGGAGTAGATATTACCAAGTCTACATTATTCGACAGACTGTGTGAAACTAATCTTTAAGTTAAAGCTTGTCAGCTTTATAAAGATCTCTTAGGCTAGATTTAAAAAAATTCTATTTCTGTTTTAATTTAGGTAGAAACAAAAATGTTTAGTCAGGAGAAGGATACAGATTACTTCATTAGGAGCCAGTTAGAAAAGTCAAATATTTTATGCAACATCTTTTGTATTTTTGGTGCAGTATACTGAAATCGTCATGAATATTAAACATTTTTGTAAATATAGTTGTTTTGTACAATCTGTTACCAGAGAAAAATTATTAAAGAATATTATAAAAACGGAAAATTTTTAAATAAAATTATTTATAAAGGAAACCCTATTACAATTCTTTTTTATAGTTTGATCCTTTTTTATTATTTGCGTTAATTAAGAATATATATTATTTCAAATTAAGGGGACAGGCCTCGGTTACACTCAAAAAAAGATTTTTTTTTATGAGTCCAGAAAACTTTTTATGTTTAAAAGCAATCATTCTGAAAAATGTTATTCTATCAATAATTAATAATATCTTAAATTGTACCGTTGTAAAATCTCAAAATCTTGATCTTACATGTCACAATAAATCACTATTTTTAATACCATATTTATTAAAGTTGCTGTGTTCCTCACACGATTACAGGTGATATGATGAGCGAAAATATTTTTTATGGTTATTTGACTACTTTGGACATATATTATAAAATTAACGAAGCATTGTTTCGTTAAAATATTTTTTATTATTTTTTTCGGAGACCCTACCAATTTATAAAAAAAAATAAAATAAAAAATTTTCTAAAAATCGATTAGGTCTCCGGAAAAAATTAATAATAAAAATTTTATCGAAAAAGTGCTTTACTCTTTTTTTACTACATGTCAAAAGGAGTCGAATAACCGTCGAAAAATAAACTTTTGTTTATCATGTCACCTGCAATTGTATGAGGAACATAGTAACTTTAATTAATATTGTATTGAAAATAGTAATTTATTGTAACGTGTACGATCAAGATTTTGAGGTTGTACAACCGTAAAATGTAAGATATTACTAAGTACATATAGCACAAATATTTTTAGTATGATTGCTTTTAAACATAGAAAGGGCACTGACAATAATGAAGTGTATTTAAAATTCTTTTTATTGAAAAGTTTATGTATATAAAAAAAATCTTTAAACAACATTAAAGTAGATGATGGTTTAACATTTAAATTATAAATCAGTTCATTTAAGCACTTTATTTCCTTATAATAATCAGATTTGAAATATATTCCCGTCCGCATTTATGCCCTCTCCCTCTATCTTTATTTCTTTCAAGTAATAATAAAATATCTATCGTGTTAAAGTATCTCTTATATACAATATAAGAGTACAAAATTTAAACTAACAATAAATTGAAAAATGTTAAGAAACTAAGATTAAATTCAACTATTGAGCGTTATAACGCAAGTAATTTACGGTTAACTCCTTATAAACTAAAAGAACGTAACAGCGTCATTCGAAACGTAATCAAAACAAAAAATGCACTTCCAACAAACAACAAACAGTTCCTCTTTTCCTCGTTCGTCCCTCGACGATTCCCATCGGAAACTATCAGACGCCACCATCTGCAACAGCAGCAGCACCGCGTATCACGGTATTGCCGCTGCCGTATAGCGCGGTTGGCCATACACACGTGGGCGCTCGATCGGCATATCGCCGTACTAATCGACGCATAACGCATCGGATTCCATACCCGTTAACCACGTTGGAGTGCGTATGTATACGTGCACCGCGGCGTTCGACTGACCCTCACCTCGCTAATACAGCCATACGACAATGCTCGAATGTTTTGCCTCTCGTCGGATACCTACGCGCGCGCGCAACACCTGAAACTGCCCGCAGCCAAATTACCCTGGTGCCGCGTGACGCTGATGTCGCGTGGTTTTTTGTTTTTACTCGGGATGCAGCGCGTGTGCTGCGTGAAAAAGAAGGAGCTTTTTATCGGTTGTTGGGGAGCGGAGGTTTTGTAGTTTATGGGGAGGAGTGGAGCTGTTGTTGAATGGTTTTAGAAGATTAAATAAAACATCTAGATTTTTTATTAACTCTATTGTTGTTAAGGCAAGTGCAATAAAGAGCGGGTTATTATCTAACTGAGTTTCCTTTTTCATAATTTTTTCTCTGTAATAAATAAATATTTTAGAAAAGCACGATTAGCTTAGTAAGTATTAAGACGAGTTGTGTAGGAGATTGTTGTTTTTAAATATTTATTTGTTACAGAGATACAATCATAAGAGTGAAAAGTTCATCAAGCAGGAATCTGATTGATATTTCTCACCCCCTTAGTATAAAAAAGACAGTAACTTCTTGACAATCATAATAGCTTAAAATTATTTTAATATGCCTAATAGTTTAATAATAACGAATGCTAGATTTTATACCTTGATAGTCCGATTTTTTGGCGACAAAAATATTTATGCCGATCAATGTTTATGCACTGAAAGTAAAAGAGCAGTAATTATTGTCTGATATGCAAGTAATGCTTGTATAATAAAAAAGTTACATTTAAAATTACTTTTAAATTAATCAAGTGCTGGATATTCAATAGTGTATTTTCTTTGAAATGATACTTTTTAATCTAGTTAAGGTCTTAATATATGATGTTAAATATTAATACTTTGTTTGATAGCAACATAGTATATTTTGTGAAAAAATTATGAAAACTAACTTATTAAATAATTAGAATACGAAAAGACCAATAAATTTCATATTTAATATCAAATGTTTACTTATAACATTGCAATCAAGATCTTTTGTCATATACAGTTTAACGACCATACAAAATCGTTCTCTGTGTGTTGTAAGGGGGAGTATAATCGTAATAATATCGCAAGTAAATTGAAGATATTGGTTAGCATGGAGGAAATTTAAATATGTACATTTACGTATTTTTATAGTAAATTATGTTATGATCAATATTATTTGCTGTAATTATGCCGCAAAATTAGAATAAATAACTATAATAAACAAATATCTTATAAAAATAAAAAAATATTGAATAAATAAATATTATTTCTAAGAAGAACTGTACGATGCAATGGCTTGTTACTGCTTGTTAGTTGTTAGTCTTGTAATTGCTTGTTAGTTGTTTGTTAGTCTTGTAATTGCTTGTTAGTTGTTTGTTAGTCTTGTAATTGCTTGTTAGTTGTTTGTTAGTCTTGTAATTGCTTGTTAGTTGTTTGTTAGTCTTGTAATTGCTTGTTAGTTGTTTGTTAGTCTTGTAATTGCTTGTTAGTTGCATAGAGTGATTTTATGAATAATTGATGGCATGCATCGAATAACGGTATAACTCGAAAAATTGAATTTTAAGAAAAGCGCGAAAAATGTAGGAAACCAAGTAAAAAGATCATACTTTAACAGGTACATTAAATACTTAATTACACACCTATGGAATACCAAAAAATATACCGTTTCTTATATATTGATACATTTATTATTATATGAACTAATAATTTTTCTGTTATATTAAACTTTTTAAAATTTAAAACCGTATAGAATGCTTTTGCTTCTAAGTTTTTCGCATTTTAGTAGACGTTTTCGTCTTTTATTTTCTGCTGTGACAATGTTTTATTTTCTAATTATTTGTTTAGTACTAATAATAAATAATAAATAACTTCTTTATTACTACTTCACTTTTTCTTCTTCTTATTACACTTTAAGTTATAACGTTATTTCATAGATCGCTTTAAATACTCTACTTAAATTATTGTATGTATCGGGTGTTGTTGTTTCTTTTTATAACATTAAATCAAAGGTGTATTAAATCGAGTTATATAGTTATTCGGTACATTCCCTTAATTTTCCTGAGCACTACTTTTCTTGGAAATACTGTTATTGCTTCCTCGAAGAGGAAGCTTTGTGATAGTAAGAAAAAAGTTTTCGTAAAAACATGTTAGAAACATATTTTGAGATATAAGGAATCAAAATACACTACTTTTAGCAAATGTCCGATTGGACATGTGTGTATGTGTGTGTGTGTGTGGGGGGGGGGGGGGGGTCATCGATATCTCGAGTAATCCACGGTAAAACTTAATGTTTTGGGGCTCACTTTGATTGGTTTTCTTACACGAAGGGGGCACAATAATAATTTTTTAGTTTTTCGGATTCGCTCTTGTTTTTATCGGTTTTTCGATTTTTGCGTTTTATTTTTTCGGGTTTTTGTACATTAGAAATAATATCATCGATTCAGTAAAAACGCATTTGAAAGAGCATAAAATTACCTAACTTTTCCGACCTGAAAATTTGACGAGGTAATTAATTCCCTTCGTTTGTTATAAACAAAAAAATGTCTTTTTTAAAACTGTGATATATCTAAAATGTATGATGGAAATTTATTAAAAAAATTGATGTAATCAGTATAATATTTAATAACATTTTTGAGCCATTTTATTTTTTTCTTGTCGAGATAAAAATCATTTTGCAAAGAAAGTCAATAACTATTCAAATAATTTATTAACAATCGTTAAAAGTACGTTTTAATGGATTATCATTAAGAAGTTTGTAATTTTATAAAAAATACTATCTAAAGACTTACGTTCTAATATATAGAAAAATGCAACATTAGGACAATTCTTTGTTCTTACATTTTAAATAAATCAATGTTGACTAATTGCAAGGAAATTATTACGTATTCAAGTTACATATCCACGTTTCATTTACCTAGTATATTTTATATAGTATCTGTAGAATCTTTCGCATTGCAACTCAAATGGTTTTTTCTTGTTTACTCAGTTTTATTCGGGAATGCGGCTATTTAAACGACAAACTATCAATATAACGCAGACTCGTACTTTTGCATTAGAACTGTATGTTTCTACAGCAAACATTTTGCTTTTCATGCTATAATTTCGTACACATATACATACGTTATTTTTTGATGAAACAGTTATAAATCGAAATGGCACTTTATTATATATATGAAATAAAGAAACAAACACAGAGCACCGAAAGGATTACCGTGCGCGTTTCGCCATATATTTTTACATCGCTTTGCGTGTTCATTTTAAGTTTATAGTGGCATAACGGTTATCTGCTGAATTGTGTCCAGTGCCAGCGACCATAACCGATTGTTCGTTTCACGGTTCTTTCGTGGAACTGCACACAGAGTTTTATTAATTGTTAAAAGCTTCGTGTGCAAGATTGTTTGCTTTTATCTTGGTGGGGGCAGAGAAAAAGGGTCGGCGAAAAAGTTTTTTAATTAGCGGTGCACTCTCGCCGACGTAAACAGATCGTGTATCATGGTTTACTATTTTTCGTATCGAAGATTGACGGGGAATTTTAAAAGCCTCCGGTAAGCTTTTACTGCCTGAAAGTGCACGTGCGAGAAAAACCTTGATGAAAAACTTTTTAATATCCGAAAATATCGATTATGTAAACATATCGTATAACGCACATATTAATGTGTCATATAGTGTTTATCATTTTATAGACAAAAAAATATATAATAAACTCATGAGCGTTCAAATTCTTTATATATATATATATATATATATATATATATATATATATATATATATATATATATATATATATATATATATATATATATATTTACATCAGGAGTAGTTACTAAGTTTACAATTACAGTAAGAACAATTAAAAGTAAGTCGTTATATCACAATCTAACATAACCTATACTCCTTGATAAAGATTATTAAAGGAAAACCTACTTTCCCAAGTAATTAATCAAGCTAAAAAAATTAGAGATACGTAATTTTATATAAGCATTGTCTCATTTAAAAATTATCGGGATATTACGCTTATGAGATCCATAATAAAATTAAGTCGTTTTCAGGGTTATATTTTTATTGCTTTATATTGCTTTTCCAGTAATAAACTTATCTGAAAAAAATAGGAATGCGCAATTTTACATGATATTTATGTCGTTAAAATATTAGCGGGATATTAAACTTATTAACCCATTTCTTCCGAAGCGGCCATTTTATAGTCGATTGGTTTTTTCCAACGAAAATTTCAAAATTCTGTCTTCAGAATCGGAAAGAGCGGACAATTTTACTTCAGAAAAGTACTATTGGTTATTATTATTTTTTTTTTCGACAATTTTTTAGGCCAAAAACCAATCGACTATAAAATGGCCGCTTGGGAAGAAATGGGTTAAATCCATGAAAAATAAAAGTCGTTCTCGGGATTATTTGTACTGCAACAAGAAAAATATTTTCCCCTTTAAGTGCATTTTTGAACCTTATTAAGGAATCGGGGCCATTTTTTATGTATCGGAACGCTTTATCCAGACATTTTCCTAAATAGTTACGTAATAAAAAAAATCGATGTAACATCGATGTAAACTTCATCCACATCTAAAATAAAGTTGTTATACAAATATAGTTGTACGGTAATCCATAAAATTGTTTAAATTAAAAAAATCGAAATACATAAAATAGGACTTCGGAAATTTTTAAATAGAATATGAAGTAAAGGTAAATGCATCAAAACTTTATAATGGGTAAATTGAAAGCTAAACATAAATTCGATAAAACGTTAACGTGTTAGTTATGAAGTTTAATTTGCGTTTTGTACAGTGTATTCATCCAATTTTAAGCTATAATTAACGCAGCTTTAATATTCCATTTTATATTATACAGAAGCTGGACTCTAAAGAAAATAACAAAATTAAATGAACATTGCTTACTATGTATAAGAACATTGATGCTTGACAATATCTAATTGAAACATCGTTATAGAAAACCGTTGCAGAAACGTTTGCAGAAAACCGTATTTTGTAACTGCATTACGAAGGCTAGATGATAAACTTATATTAGTTTTTAGATTTTTGTAAGTTCGATAAGATAAATAAAGACTCGTTTGATACAACGAGTAGCCAAACCAAAACCAAATAATTTCACTTTTTAATTTTGATAAAATTAATAAAAAGTGCAATCTTTTTCTATTAGTTTAAATTGAATAAAATAGTCCTGAGAGAAGATTTGTTTTAAATCAATTGCTGCGCAATCATTATAAACTGTGACCTATTACTTAAAACTTTTCATTTGAATGAACTTTTCATTGAACTGAACTTAAAGAATGTCTTCTATCGTTGTATTTAAGATGTTCTTTTGGATGCTTTTTTAATGACTGAATTTTGAGATTAGATTAAATGTATTACGATGAAAAAACACAAAATTCATTTTCACCAAATTTGGAATTTGGATATTGTTCGCCGAATCTTCGTATAAATCATTTTATTTCTTTAACAGGACATGTCATTTTTACTTATTTTTCATTTTTTGTTTTTACTTTTGTCGCTTAGGCTCTATCTATCGGGCTTAAGTTTCATCTCAGTCAGCGATTAGTCCGGAGCAACGAGTTGCGAATTCGTTGCCGAAAAAATTGACCCAACGGGGAATCGAACCCGCGCCCTTGACGCTGAACGTATATCAACCGGTTAAGTCGTGCGCCTTAACTACTTGAGCTACGATAAATATAATATAATATTTAAATATATAATACATTTTAATATTTTATTTTCATATAATATTTCTACATAAATCGGCTTCTCTTTTCGTTGATTTCTTGCACTAAAATGAAATAACTTTTTAAAACATTGGTTAACATACAATTGTCTTGGTAAATTTACTTTTCTAGTATTCTTAAAATAAAAATCTACATTTTGCTAAAAATTAGGATAAAACTGTAAAATTATAAGAAAAAATATTAAAAATGTAAGGAGCGGCCGCAAGCAGTACAAAAAAGTGAAATTTGAAACGTATTGTACGCGTTTGTTTGTTTACAATAACATTATTCCCAATGCATTATCATATCGTACAATAATACGGTTCCCGATTTACCAAAAAAGCCCCTCCTCAATGAGACCACAGCAACTTCATAAAGATATTACACCAGCAAACGACTATCGCACCTCCGTGCAAACCTACACCCTCTATAACACGCACCCGCGACGTCTCGCACCGAGCCATTCCACACCCCAGCATCGATCCATTAAAATTCATTTGCCCCTAAAAATTTCCTTACAACGCGCCTCGACTTCCCGCACGAGGCTGCGCGCGCGATACGAAGGCCCGAAGTCGATAGAGCCACACGCGAGCTCTCGAACGTCTAACGGCGTCGCATATACGAGCCGTGTTCCCCGGGCAAGCGGGCACGAAAGAGTCATTGTGCGCGGGCGGGGGGCACGCGTTGTACCGCGCACTCTCGATAAAGGGATGAGGCGAAAGGGCGCGAGCGAGCGTCGAAACGAGCCCGAGTTACCGTACTATAAGGTGAATGCCACCGAGTCAGCTCGAGTGCAGCGCTGCAGCCGGTTAGCGGAGCTTTGACTGAGAGCGTGCGATGGCTCTCGACTGGTGTGTGCTTAGCTTGTAGCTAGAATTTTCGAAGGCGGGCTGGAGTCGAGGAGAGCATTGAGTTACTGGATATTGCACGAATTTTACACTGGGAGGGTAATAGCGAGAAAGATATTGTACTTACGAGAAAAGTCGGTTCTTGTAGTTTGAAAATTAAAAGAAAAATATTAAATAAGAAACAAACGCAATAAGTTTTATGTAAAAGATCTAGTAGCAGTTCTCGAGATATTCGTGTATAGATGTAACTGAGAAAATCCTTTTTTGACGTGGGTTAAAAATGTCTATTTCTTTAGATTTTCTTCAAAAACTGAAATTTTAGAGCATTTCGAAGATTGGGTACACTTAGTTAAGGTAGAAATATATTTTATAGATTTTTTGAAGGTTTCAAGTGGATTTAGATTAATAAGCCCACTACCGTGAGTGAAGTTTAACTCAGTACGTACTTACTCTGACTTATATTTTGCTTCACAACCTTCCAAATTATTGCATTTTTGACGCCTTTCCTTAGTAACTAGAATTTATTTCTTGGTATTACAATCACAATATAACATTAGTGCAGTATTTTTGAAGTAATTTTCGTCTTTTAGGGTGTAACACCGGCTTGCTTGATTTAAATTTTTGTTTTCATTTTTAAGCTTACGTTAACTGAGTTTCTGCATGCTTAATCTATTGGAATATAAAACACGCAGAGTGAAAACCCACTTTGTCAAAGTGACATTTTACTATAGAGTGAGCGACTTTTACTTTAAGTGTTTATCGTGACTGCCGATTACATATTTGTAATATCCTTTAATAACCAAGGGTTTTCGTTAGTGTATTTTGCTTGACATCCTCTTGAATAATTGTATTTTTTGACATCTTTTAGTGAGTACAAAATTTATCACTTGATATTACAATTACGATATGAAGAGAATTATACAATAACTTACTATCTTAATATTCTTTTCATTTTTTCTTTCATAGAAATCGGAATTTCGATTTTCTTGTTTAATTGCGCACAGTGAGGGCAGAGTGTAATGTTATGATATTTGTGATGTATGACTTGGATGAGTGATTATACTTTAATAGGTAGTTAAAATGCATTTTAACGTGAATTTATGAGGAGTTGCTAGTAGATAATGATAATGGATGTGAACATTAAACATTTAGTCTCTTTTCTGCATTATTAATGTATGTAATTACTAATAAATATAGGGAAATTTAGTTGTATGTATTCAAAAGTAATAATAGCTACGTAAATGTAGTAGTTATTCATGAAATTCACGCTAATGACTGCTTCGACGTTAGTAAAGACATAATATTATTTGGAATTATTAAATTATTTTTTGTATTAAATTATCATTAATTCTTAGGTATATATAGTATTAGCTGTAGTTATTTATGCTATTCTTTGTGTTCATTATTGACTAAATGCCTTTTTTAAGGTGTACATTGATTTTATTGCCGGAATAATTTTCACTTTTATATAGATGAATAGCTGTTATTAAAAGTAACTATTACTACAATTATTGATGATATAATATCACTTTAAATTTCTTTTGATATTCATTACAAATTTTTCTAAATAATTCCATCAATAGATTTTTAATATAAACGATTACCATATTAGGGTCTTCATAATCACCATGCATTAATTTTTGTTTAATTAATATCACTTTAGTCCCATCTGATAATCAGACCAAAATGTTTCTAATACTTATTTAAGTATTTTGATTTTCTGATGCAGTGACTTGTGACATAAGTACATTTTTCTCCTTAAAGATTATCTTTGACTGTTGATAAATCAATATCTTCTAACATAAGTATTTAAGGTATAGTTATTGTACAAAAGTAAAAAGCAAGATAATGACATAAAATTAAAATATATTAAATTCCAGATTAGGTAATTAAAATATGTAGAATAATTAGCTTCATAAATAAGATTTTTTGCAAAATTTACGAAAAATAGTTATTTTACCCAATAGATTTAGGGATTACTTAGGAAAATACTAACCATATTATACTAATAAATATATATATATATATATATATATATATATATATATATATATATATATATATATATTAAATAATCATCATAAAAATTCAAATTCGCTTTAAAACTACAACTTTCGAAATGTCCAAATAGAAGTTATTTGATCTTAAAGCCGAAAATTGGATTAAAAACGCTAAATTGCAACATTTTAACCAATTTATAAATTTTTAAAATGGAATTTCGAAAATAAAGTTTTTATTTAATTTATTATTCAAATTAAGAATCGGAGAATCCATAATAGATTATGGGGTACATTGTAAAATCCGCACGATACGTACCTACAAGCAAGAGCTACATAAACAAACTAAAAATAACTTAATATGTAAATTTTTATCTCTATAAGTACTAAATACAAAGATAAGTATTAATTTCTTTAAAAAACAAGATAATATCAAGCAAATCTGCAATTATCCTTAAAGTTCGCAATCGACGCCGTCATATGACGCGACCTCAATCTCCGAACTCCGCCTTCTGCAAATTCGCCATCAAGTCATTCGAAAAGCTACGCGTCCACGCCAATGCTTCTCTCTCTCTCTCTCTCTCTCTCTCTCTCTCACTATATCCCCACCCGCACCCAAATCGGATAAACAATTAGCGAGCTCGCTCTCGCTTCAAAGGATTTAACACCTACTTCTAGCGACGCGCTCTCGATACACGTATATATGTATGCACAGCGCCACCTAACTATTTAATTTCATCCCATTTTATTCACCCCTTCTCCGCGTCAATCTCCGCTGCGCGGCTCGCTTTGTGCACGCTTATACACATATAGAGAGTAGAGCGCGGCGGGGATCCGTTAGCTAGCAGCACGCCCTGTATACCTCTGTATCTCTCTCTCACTCTCTCTAGTTCGCGACGGGACTAACTCTATCTCGGCAAATTACATTTCCATCTTGTTACGCGATAGGCGCAAACACTCGCGCTCTCTCTCCCTCTCCCCCCTCTCTCTCTCTTTCTCTCTCACTGTCTCTCTCTCTCTCTCTCTCTCTCTCTCTCTCGCCCCCGTCAACGTCCGACCGAGTTTCTCCCTGATTAGTTATACACGTTGACGGTGCGCGCGGGATTATATTTCCCAGGCAATTAATTAACAAACTTCTCACTCTCTTGGTCTGTCTGTGTCTTCTCACTGGGCTGTCATATAGGAAGAGGTAAGGCAGTATGGACCGGTTGGCGGCACCGATCGCTATCTAGTTCTCGCATTCGCCGGTAGATGGCACTGCTGCACGTGCATAACCCATGTGAACCTGGCCCCCGGATTTATTTATACAATTGCTTTAGATACTTTTTTAATTGCTCTAATTACTCTGACTATTCATTTAATTTGCCCAATTTGCCCTTCCGAGATATTTAATAACAAAATCCTAAAAATATGTAACTCAGCCCGTGGAAACGGGGCTTAAACTAAATCTCTTAATTTGTCCAAATTGCCCCTGTACTTATTTATAACCTACAGCAATCGTAAATATAAATAATTTGTAGTATAAATTTATATGACAATTTGAGGTTAGGAAAATGAGCGCATAAAGGTAGATTCATAACAAAACCGTGTTCAACCACAGTTTAACCCACGTATATCTACCTATGCTTGAGTTTTTGAGTTAAACATACACAGGGGGAAATGTCTCAACGTATGTCGGGGCGGTATAGGTTATAGGGTTATTTCTTTACAACAGCTTGCAATATAGACGCGCCTTTAACACATCCCAGCACCGGCCCTTAGTGATAATTATTTATATATATATATATATATATATATATATATATATATATATATATATATATATATATATATATATATATATAGCCTGCACTCACATCCCTAACCTCAAATTGCCATATAAACTTAAGCAACAAATTATTTATATTTACGATTGATTTAGAGTACAAATAAGTACGTAAGCAATTTAGGCAAACTAAGAACTTTAATTGAAACCCCAGATCACCGAGAGTGATGAAGTATTCACTGTGAAAACGGAATTCCTTTCCGGGTGCTGGGGTAAATATTTTTACGATTTTGTTATTAAATATCTCGGAATGGCAAATTAGAAAACTATCTAAAGCAATTATGTAAATAAATCCGGGGGCCAGGTTCACGTCGGTACGTGCATATGGAGATGTGTAGTACATGTATAATTATTTAAACTAAGTATACTTTGCGGTTGTGACCTTAATTCATTCGTCGAAGTTCTGTGTGCTTTTATTTACATCGATCGTCTTCGACAGCTGGTCAAGATGTAATTTGGTCAATCACACCTGCAATTATGTTTACACTAAATTGTATACAATTAGTATAACAGAAATAAAGTTTGTTACTATTATTAATTGTTATTAAAAATAAAGTTCTATTTCATTTTTGAAATGCGTTTCAAATAATTAATTTTGGTAAATATAAATTGTCAGTAATATTAGCAAGATTCTATACCTTATATAGAAGAGATCATTGGAGATTATTAAGAGATTATTAATGTAGATTTCGAAGCAACAGGTCTACTAGTGATCAAATATTTACAATTAGGCAACTTTTAGACAAAGAATGGGAATTTGGTGATTCATTGCGTTAACTTTCGTAAACTTCAAAGAAGCATATGATTCAATAAAAGACTCTAAAATGTGCAAAATCTTAATTTTGCTAGGAATGCAAGAAATAATTAGTTAAGTTAATATTGGTATGTCTAAATGGTAACTTCGAAAGACCACGATTAGGAAATGGTTTATCTAAGCCATTTTAAATTTATGATCGATTAAAGTAAAGTGATGTATTATCACCACTTATATTTAACTTCGTCTTAGAATATGTAACGAGATCCGTAAAACAGAGTGGTGAAGATGTCACATTAAACGGAATAATTCAAGTATAGGGATATACAGACGATTTAGACTTACATGGAGAGAACTATCTAGCTATCTTAGCATGGACACTTTCACTGTTTTATAGCATGAACCTTAGCATGCCATTCAAGCATGAGCTTCACGCAATATTAGGAGGAACTCATGCTATTAAAGCATTTTTAGGATATATTGTGCGAAAAATGCATGAGAAGCTCGTTGTAATTACATGAGTTCCATCTTTTGAATGCATTAGTTACATATTCGAAACTTGATAACATATGGAAATATGCATATGATTATGTATAAACTAATATGATAATTAATGATCATACGGTCATGCTATAAGTTGATATGTTATCAAACTTGAAATATGTACACATATGATCATGTATGATTATATAAGATCATAAATATTAACATATAGATGAAGTTCCTTTTTAGCTGGATATAATAGTTATAATATAGCTCATAAACTCTTAATAAAAAACAGACAGCAAAAGACCTAAAGACAAAACAAAATGTAGATGGGAATAGAATATTCAGACTAATCTTACAAAAGTAGAGGAAATGAATCAGTGTCATGGGCAGAGTTGGAAAAAACTAGGGAGTTGACGTCGTAATAAACTTACAAGTTCCCAATATGAATTAAAAAAAAATAAAATAAAATAATGGTCAGTTTCGAGTTACAAAAATTAATGCTGTACCCGGGTATAACTTTATGTAGTCATATATGATTATATATAATTATGTAGAATTTAATATGATTTTAATAACCATATATAATTATAATATACAATTATATATAAATCATTTTTACTCGGGACGTTTCGCTAAGGTCTATTTACACTTAATATTGTAAATGTTAAAATATACCTTCCCTGATTTATAATAGATAAAACTTTTATTTAATCTGCATGTTGTATATATGCGTTGTAGTTACTTAGTTTGAAAAGCTTATTAATAATTAAAACTTTTAATTGAACTTTTTATAAATTCTAATTAATTATTTAATCACTTTATTAAACTTTTATGGGTAACTGATATTGATTGTCTACATTTATTATTGTATTGGGTACGTTGACTTATCGCCGTGAACAAATATTTAACATATCGTACCAATATTGGTATCAGTCTTGCAGGATATTACTCGAACATCAATTAATACTGAAATTCAGTTATTTCAATAAATAATTTTGCATTCGTGCATAAAATTATTTAAAAAAACATTTTTGATATTAGTAAGTTTTTGCTTTCCCATAAAAGAAGTTTTGTGATGGTAACAAAAAGTTTGCTAAAAACATGTTAGAAACATGTTTAAGACATTAGGATTCAAATTCCATTATTTTTAGATAATGTCTGTGTGTGTGTGTGTGTGTGTGTGTGTGTGTGTGCGTGCGTGCGTGCGTGCGTGCGTGCGTGCGTGTGTGTGTGTGTCAGTATGTACTTATTGTCAAGATCTACCTATTTACATATACTAACTACAAATTGCTGTTTTAAAATTTAATTTTGATTGCAGCAAAAAAAGTTGCGGCAAACAAAACTCATGGAGATCCATATTGCCCTACTTTACCCCACTCTCCAACGCGAGGTACATACAAGATTGAGCCGTCAAAAGATGGTCACACGGGATACGTCACGATAGAGAGAGAGAGAGATAGTGTGAGATTGCCACGTGCAGCTCGCGCATTCAAGAATTACCCGGACTGCAATCGAGGCAGCGGACTATCGGCCACGCGGCGTAATGGAAACCGTCGTATACGCGTTCGCTCTCCGAGCGCCATACAGCAGCAGCAGCAGTACGTGGGGATGGCTTGAGCATTGGGTTTGATGGGGAAGCAAGGGAGGGGTGGAGAGGAGGATACTAACGAACCCGAGAGTCAGAGAACAAACGAGCAAATGCGCGCGAGCGTGCGTGTAGCTTTGAAGGCACCATATACAGGGCGACAAGTACAGTATCCCGCTGATACTGCGAGGCGAGATAGTCGCGGATGGACTGACGATGCGCGAAGAAAAGGACATGAGTGATGAGTGAGGGGTGTGCGTGGGTTTTAGTATTATCTGTTTTTTAGTGTGAGACAGTATTTTTAAGAAGTTGATCGAATTTTTGATAATACACTGCTAAAAGTTTTACTTATTTTAGGAAAGAATTCACACTGAAAGGCGATGCAACAAATTTAATACGGGAAACTACTTTTTTCATTCAATTTTCAATTTTGAGAAAATATCTCTCTGAAAAGTGGTTGTTTTTGATTGGGACAACAGAGTTCCATTGGGATATCTATTCAAAATTGAAAATAACATTAGATAACTGGATCCTTGTATTTGTCGATGACAGGTGGCTTTAGCATCACCTTAAGTACTAGGTTCTGAAAGTAAGAAACTCCTAAAGTTTCTTAAAACAAGAAAGTTTATTTTTTTGATTTTAAGTAAACTTTCATAAATTAAATTGATATATGACAGAATGTAAATAGAAAGATAGTGAGATAATAAAATTATTTACATTGAATAATATAAACCTGTACAAGACAGTTATTACTTGCTTACTCTTCTTTATAAATGCAAGTAAATATTCATAATCGTCTGCATGCGTAGTTGTACTTTATACCCCACGCATCATATAGTTGCGCGCGCAGCTTGTCTCCTTCGGCGATAGTCAGTTACTCAAAGAGTCGCATACGAAAATAGTTCATAAAAATGTAGGATGCGCTCGTACGATTATATTATTGGTGTTTAAATTATGTATACATTCATCGAATGTAAACTCTCGTGCATTCTTATACTATATAATAATTCAAGCTGGTTGGTATATAGTTATAAGCTTATTTTGTTGTTTGAATACAAATATTGTACATAATTTTAATAAATTGCGATAATAAGTATAATAAGGTCATTCTACAAAATAAAGTAACTAATGTGACTATATTATCAGCAAAAATTTAGGGCTTTGATATGACTGGATCCATTACAAACTGGTACAGTATTGAATTTTGTTTGTTCGAGATTGACTTTAAAATGTACTTTATTCCGTAAAGAAATATTTATAATAAATTTATTTTATACGAGTATTGTGTGTAGAGGTTAGTAAAGTAGTTTTTTGTTATTTTATTATTCTTAAAATAAACGATGCAATATTTTTAAAAGACACCTATTATAGACAAAAGTTTCGAAGCATCAATTTGTTCTCAAAACCAATGAGACTCGAAAGAAAAAAAGAAGAAAGCTGAGATAAAAGCTCAGAAGATAAAGAAGATAAAAATAAAATAGTGAAAAAGTGTGAAAACGGAGAAAGGGAGAAACAATATTGAACTTTTCTAAAGAATTTTAAAAGAGAAATATCTTCTTTTTTTATCACCAGCTCAGCATCTCTTGGTGTGCTTTATAAAGAAAAACACTTCAGTTTATTAAATTTTATTATATAAGAAAGAAATATCTTTTTCAAAATGAAAAAACTTCATTTTATTGCACTGCAAATCCATTAATTAATTCATAGTAAAGAAAATCAATAACAATTATGTATAAAAATCTAATGAAAAGATTATTTTTGTAATTTTAAGTAAAAAAGGAATCTTTTCTTATTTGAATAATTGGGTATTTGCATAAAGAAATTTTCGTTGCGGTACCCAGGATTTAAATAAAAAATATAAACCGACGCTTCATTTATATCGAATTTTTAAAAAAATTGATATTCGAAGAAGTTATAGCCTAAATACGTCCCTCTGAATGACATCACACTCATGGTATAACATCTATAGGTACCACTATATGAATATAACATCATCAGCATGTTTTAACCGCTGTAACTTTGGTAATAAGAGATAAATTGTGAAAATTCGAAAAGTTCACAAAGAGAGTAATATATAATCTATCGAATCAAGCTATAACAAATTTTCATGCAAATAGCCAATTAACTCGGTTTCAGAGCATGGAAAGTAATTTTATTTGCCTTTATTTCTTTATCATGTACTCAGCTAAAGATTTTTTACTGTATATATACAAAGTATAGACAAGGTAGGAACATTAAATTAAAAAAAACTATATGTATTACACGAGGAAATCAAAATTATTTACATATATATGAAACAATTAATATTTGCTTCATTCAAAAATATCCATAATATACAGGTCTTTCAAAGCTTTTAAATAATTACGCATATGAATCAAATACAAAGTAAGTAGATAATTTTCTATTATGGACTGTAATTGGAATCGTATTAACGATTACAGTGGAATAACGTGAAATTAAATGAGTAAATTAATAAATTAACCCAACGATTTTATACGTTATTACATAATATTGACTACGTAGCAAGAACCTTTCAGTATGCGTTTGTAGTAAAGTACATAAAGAAATATAATTTTGCAGTACGCACATACTTGTTAATTAAACCAAACCGCTGTAATTAATAACGTAAAATCGCACCCGGCGAACTTTTGAATCAGCACCAATCAACGAAAAGCGCTTTTAGGCTAATTGCAAAGTTATCTGCGCAGCTGTGATAAGCCAAAAGGAAACCTGTCAAACTTTCCATCCTTTTTACTTGGTCTAACGAGATCGAAATTCTTTTGGCAAATTAAATGTGCATTACTTTTAGTATTTTATATAATGTAACATTTAATATTTATATATTATATTATTTTAAACAATATTACAACGTTTATAATATATTAGAATTAAATCCTAAAAGCTTAATGGAGAATAGTTGAATATTGATTGATCATTTATAGTATATAAATCATATGTTTTTATGAATAATCAATTTTTCTCATTAATGTATGTTAGATGAACCGTAAATATATATTAAACGAAGTGTAATCATGATTATTTGGAAATGTGTATGTATAAATAAACTTTATTTTGAAAATATTGAATGACATTTTAATAAATATAAAATGATTTACGAATAATTTATCGTTATAATTAACGAAATTTGATTCAATTAAATAAAGTTTAGACTAAACTCGAACTATATTTACTTTAAATTATAAGCTTTAAATAATTATACTGTTTAATTTTAATGAAATATAATAAACAATATTTTTAACATTAACCAGTAATCGAGAAATATTGTCTTCGAAATAATAGCGTTTATATAAAAAATGTATATACAGTTGTGCAAATAATATCCTAACAACAAAGCAATTACATTTATCCCACCAAATCTTGAAACATAAAAGCTCTCGCTCTCTATGCTGTTGCTTTTCCACATGCATATATACTAAGCAGATATTATCAACAATGTTTTAGAGGATGTATAAGTTATTAATTAATGAATTAGGTGAGCTACCTTATTCACATTCTATAGTTTTTCTAATATAATGCCTTCTTAAAATACCAACAGCAACTTTTTTTCTTAAATGAGTCGCTTTAAGAATGGAGTATATGTACGTAATATCTATACCATTATATAGATGCTTCACAAAGAACAGTTTTATAGTTTCCTTGCTATATTGCAGGTTTTATAGTATTTGGTAAATGTTTATACCCTTAAAATTATTAACCATAACTTAATGAAAGTCTCGGA
The DNA here is from genome assembly GCA_949152435.1 of Gastracanthus pulcherrimus. NCBI lineage: Eukaryota > Metazoa > Arthropoda > Insecta > Hymenoptera > Pteromalidae > Gastracanthus > Gastracanthus pulcherrimus. The sequence goes on along the minus strand of OX424572.1, from coordinate 190,992,859 downwards.
ACTTTAAGTACTATTAAAACTATCCTCAAGTATATTTTCATGCGTTCTTATCTGTTTATAATACTGTACAAATCTATGAAAGTAGAATTATAATATTTGAACAAATAAATGTAATGACTTTGTATAATAACTAAATTACTACAATTATGTAATAGTTATAGCAGCACTTTCAAATTGTTTACAATGCAATAGAACATTTTGTAGTTCGTCAAAAGTGTAATTTATAATGAAAACTGTTATTCTACCGGTCTAAAAAAGTGTTTCTGTAATTGTTCAAAGAAAATTTCCCAAGGGCACAGAAATACGTACGAGCACATAAACAGGTGTACATATCCTAATTATGCATATTCAATTCTTTTACTATCTCCCACTGAAACGATTAAGAAACTAAAAATTCTTTTTACAACTCAAAATTCAACGAAAACTCCACCGCGAAGTCTCGCGATATCCGGAAATTCCGTTCCGCAGCCCAACGCTCCTGCACAAATCCCCTCGCTAACGAGCAATTACCTCCCCCTCGAATACGTCTCAATAACCAAGCACCAAACGTTGCGCAGCGACGTCTCCGTTCTACACCCGTCTCCCAAATGCACACTGCTCGACTCACCGAACAATCAGTAGTAGCAGCAGTAGCAGCGACAGCAAAACTCAATTCCACGTCCAGCGTCCGGCGATCACGCGTATCGTATGCAACTTCGCTCATCGGTGCACAAATCTTGCTCCTCCCTCACTGCTCATCCCATTTGCATCTCAAAAGAAAAAGAAAAAAATCCGCACGTTTCTTGCACAATCAGTATAATATATAATACTTTATCACCAAAGAACGAAAAGATATCATGAAATTCAAAAGGAGCGTACGTTCTCAAAAGTAAAGAAAAACGAAAACACACGGAGCGCAGTGCACGAGGAGAGAAAACTCGCGGTATACACAGCGGCGGCAGCACGGCACACGACAGCGCGCGACTCGAACCGTGCGAGCACTGGCTGCGCAGTGAAGCACGCGAGCCGAGAGCTCCGCGAGCTCCATAGCCAGCCCCACCGTTTTGCGCCCCCTCTCTCAGTTTTCCCTCTCTCTCTCTCTCTTACCGGCGCGGCGCGTGTGCCACTGCGCGCGATGTCTTTGCATATGGACTGTCCTAGTCGAATTTTTTATTTATATATCCTGTTTTCGGAGGCAAACGGTTAATTAGTACTAAAATTAAAGTATGGAAGAAAAATGTACTTTGTTTATTTTGGATACTCGATGTAGCATTGTAATTAATGTATGTGGTGTTATTCAATATAGAAGGTTAAAGCGAGTCTCTGTTGACTTGTAGGTGGAGACTCGCTCTGTTTTTCTCCCGCCGTATCGGCGATTCGGTGGTTCGGAACGCAATGCCTAGTAGTATAAGCCGCCCGCGGCTGCTTTACGCAGCGGGAATTCTCTGCTCTCTGTATAACACTTCTGTGGAGCGCCGTACCAAGATGTCTGTTACTACTGACGCGTGCCACGCCGATTGGCTTTTGATGAGGGAGAAGGTGGAGGCGTTCAGGGTATTTGATTGATATGCGTGGGATTTTGAAGGGTGGATTTATTTTGCTCCTCCAGAGAGAATTTGGAAAGTTGTTTGTGAGGAGTGATAATGTTGATTTCGCTGTACTTGGAGTAATACATTATTGTGTGTAAAGTGTGGAGAATGAGGAGATGCTTTGTTGTAGGGGATTTGTTTTAAAGAAATAAGAAGGATATGGATAGCGAAATTAAAGTATATGTATATGGTGTGCATAAATGATTAATCAATGAAAGTGGAAGCAGATAGGGATCGTGCCTAGTTAGACATCAATTCGAAATAAGAGTTAAAGGAGGTTCTAGAAAAGATTCTATTGGGAATCGGGTATTTTCCTATACAAATTCCCAATTAAAATCGATTAACTTTATATTAAATATTTATTGCGACATGATATATTCTTGCGAAGAAGGTTATTTTTGCAAATGCTTATGTGTTCTCCAGATATCATTCGTTGTTCTTACATGAACCACTTTTTTCATATTTTTAACTTATTTTTAATAATTAATAACATTTTTTACAATATATGTTGAATGGGTTTGAGTATTTTTTCAATAGGATAATGTCCCATTAAAAGTAAAAGTTAAACCCATTAAACGTGCATGGTAAAAAACATTTTTAATTATTAAAAATAAGTTAATAATATGAAAAAAGTTTCTCATACAAGAACAACGAATGATGCCTAGAGAACACAAACTTTTGCAAAAATAACTATTTTCGTAAGAATTTATCACGTGCCGATAAAAATTTAATATAAAATTAATCGGTTTTAATTGGGAATTTGTATGGGGAAAGACCCGATTCCCAATAGAATATTTTAGTCAGAGTCTGTCATCAATAGACGTATCGCAGACACTTATAAAAAATTGTATGTTGTTATTTAGACTATGAGGAATATGTTAAAAATTGTTTGTGTTTTGGTTGCTGAATAAGTGTTAGAGAGAAAATTATACGGTTATCGTTATTTTCCAACGTTTTTATGGAAATCAATAATGCAATGATCAAATGTGCATACAAAAATTTATTTTATAAATAATTTATGTTACTTGCTTAGATTTACAGAAACATAATATTTTGAGTTTTTATAATCTTGTTTGGGGTGCGATATCAAGAATAATCTTCATAAACAATACAGATTATTTGAGCCATTCGCTCAAAGAACGACCAAGTCGACTTAGGTTATATTTCCAGATTTAGTTCCAATGCGCAGATATTGATCCTAAAAGTATATCTGTAAAGTATTAAAAGGATTTTAACAGTTTTAACTCTTCCATGAACCTTATAAGCTGCATTTTCATGTCAATGCGCGACGCGCCGAAAGTCCCCGCGCTACAGCTGATGTTCATACGCGTCCTAGTACGTATTGTTGTTACTCTCTTGCACATATTAGAAGTTTAGAAGATGAAATTAAAAGGTTCCTAAACAAAAAGGTGCTACTTTTGCTATTCATAAGTATGCTAAATTGGCATTGAAACCAACAAAATCTATATTTGGTTACAAGTAATGCAATGGCAGCGGTATAAATTTATATATATATATATGTGTATATATATATATATATATATATATATATATATATATATATATATATATATATATATATATATATATATATATATTGTAACGGATAAATGGATCGGGAAAATTAAATACAAAAGTTGGTGACGGCCGCGTTATTTGCACCCTCCACCCCGGGGCAGCAAGACAACGTTATACGGTATATCTTTGAAACTTCCATATAGCCCATAGAATAGCTAAGCATTCGCGTTCTGGAACGGAATAATTGCGCTCAACTTGGCTCATAGTACTGGCTGGCAAATTCGTGCACACTCCTCACCATCGATGATTTGGATCAATACCGCTCCGAAACCAGTGTCACTAGCATCAGTTTGGATAATAAACTGTTCATCGAATGATGGGCTGTGTAATATCTACACTGAAGCAATTCAGACTTTTTCCTACTCAAACGAGGTTTGCTGCGCCTCGCCCCACGAATACTTAACATTCTTTTTCGTTAAAAGGGTGAGCGGTTCGGTGTTCGTGGCAACATCTGGCAAACATTTTCGGTACCATAACACCATTTCGAGTACTCTACGCAGTTGTATTAGATTCTTAGAAACCCTATTTCACTTCTTCTTTACAGAAGTGACTTTTCTCCCTATTAATGGTGACCCTAGCAGAGGTAATTTTCTGTAGTATGAGCTCAATGATTCACATGTGCACCTCGAATATTTCCGAAACAGTAGTAATATCGTCGATATACTAAAAAGCATAGGGTTGAAGTTTAGAACCAATGATTATGTTGATAAACATTTGAAAAGTTGTAAGCCAACCAACCAAGCATTTAAACTTGAATAGGCCCATCCCGGGCGCACTAAAGGTCGTAATAAGCTTACATTTCTATCTCATGTGTAGTAAGGTCGACCGTCGAGATATATCTCGCTCCATGTACTTTACGCAACATCGAATCAATATAGAGTAATGGATAGGTACTCGTAGTATAGGTACTCGTGTAATCACTGCCTTAACGTTACGATAATCAATGCAAAAGCGATAAGTGCCATTTGCCTTTTTAGCCATACCGACGGGACTTGACCACCCACTTATCGATGTTCCTATTATATCATCCACCAGCATCTGTTACACTTGCGCATGTATTAGTACCTCGATCTTTTTTGATCCGGTGTAGTAGTACTGCTTGATTGGCTTGCAAGTGTGTAAATCGATTTTACGATCGATTAATTCTGTATAACCGATCTTTTTTCGATTGACTGGTGCTACGTACTCAATCATATCGTACTTCTGTTCAAGCTGACCGTCAGTCACATCAATAATGCCAGTAGATTCAAGAGTGATGGGATCATCTATGCCTATTGAAGCAAACTCTAAAAGTATTTTATCAGGTAATCCTTCAATCGAAACTGTATGCTCCGGTGGGTACTTGACTGCATTAAATGTTACCTCGAAGTCTGCACCATAGTCATATCCTAATCCAGGACCAATTAGCACAGTGAGGTATGAGCCGCATTTCCTTTCGACGTCGCCGGTGTTAGGACATATTCTAACACCGGCGACGTCGAAAGGGAATTCGGCTCGTATGTAAACTTTCAGGATTTTTCCATTAGATATACCCGAGTCTGGTCCTCTGTATGGTTTTAGCCCTTTTTTCGCATTCCGAGACGAGTTGCAAGCCAATTTTCCCGAGTGCAATACTCTAGAATCTAGCAGTGCACGCACGCGAAGGCCTCGGATACCAACCTATAGGTACCATGAAGGTTGCGATCCAAGGGATTGAGCATCTGATTCAGTATCACTGGAATCAACAGTTAATTCTATGTTGATAGAGGAAATCACTGATGATCTGAAGTCCTAGCGGTAGGTGGAGGAGCGATAGCGAGGATCTCACCTACTCGCTCCCGTCTCCTTTTCCCGAACATGCTAGACAGTGACATCGAACGTAAACAGGCGACGAACAATCATAGCAAGTAGCATCTTTACGCGGTCCTGGCTTCCTATTCTTGTTCTTGTTACTTTCGAACCAAGGTTTTAAGGTGACCTTTGCTCGATTGTCCTTAGGTGAATCTGGATTAGCCTTCTTATGGGCATAACCAGCTGGTCGCTTTGGCAAATTTTTCCTGGACGGTAACTGTGAGTCTTTAGGTTGATCCTTCTTTGGTTCGCTCTTATTTGAAACTTTAAGCGTCGACTTTATACCATCTAAGGCTTTCGTAAGTACGTTATGCACGAGTATTTTTTCTTTATATTACTTATTACTCTCTATAATACTTATTTTATATCTGTTTAAAATATTTACTAGCATAATAAAAACTAATTATTTATTTTGATCCATGCATGTATCAACTTCGTATAAGGCAGTCTGCACGAACATTTTCTGTGCTTAGTTCGACGTATCGGACTTCGTACAAAACGGGTCGTTCATATCAGTCTTTGCATGAAAATCTCTGTAAACATCGCGAAATGCAGGATTTCGATATATCATCGAATACAATAGCTCGATTAAGGATGGAGCCTCATGTAAATTAACTGATTTTCAAGTGCTTTTTACAAACAAATTATATATTATCCTTTACAATAAGAAAAAAAAAATTGTAAAAATTCATTTTCTACCCCTATATGTAGCGATCGCGCACAGGGGTTCGCTAAAGATAGTAGGAAAGCCGGCATCCTTAAAAGAAAAAATTTCTCTTTAGTATAAAAGATCCATGCGAATGAAATTTCAGCATAGTGATAGTTAAATGATTGAAGGTGAATACAATTTTATTAAAATTATTTTTCACAAGAAATCAAATGGTGCATTAAAAAAAATCAGAAATATTTATTTCCGCCTTTATATATTTAGAAATTTTGTTTGCAGTTTGAAAGTAATTTTCTGATCTACAAAACATTCAAACAAATCCACACTTTTGATTATTCTGAATGTGCCGGGAACCACTTAAAAAATGTTGAGCCAAAAATACTCGAATCTGTAAGAGAAGATTGAGTTTTAATGCCGGCTAGACCACGTGCAGTATGTATCCTAGGCGCTCGCTCAAGCACTTGGCTTTGACTTAGGATCGGCACGCTACTTCTTTGAATCATTTTCGTATAAATTTTGAAGTACCACTATTTTCATTGTCAATCATTTACCTCGTACATAAATTCGTCTAGTATGAAGAGTATAATAAAAGCTACAGTATTGGTTTTGAAGCATTTATTTTTGCAAAATCAGCTGCAGATAAGGCTTATGAGTAGCCATATTAAAAAATTATACAACAAACGTGAATTGATTATCAGAATACGAAATAATTGAAGGAAGCTCCATGCAGATCTAAAGACAAAGCCGAGCTGGGAAAATAACTTTGAATACGACTGGGATATTGCATTATGTGTTTCCTAAGATTATAAAATATTTATATTCCAAAAATGATTTTCTTCGTTTTTTACCAACTATAAGAAAAACATTATTAGACTCCATAATTGCTCAATTTACAAAATTTTATGTTTTTTAAGTTATATTTGATCGTTTGCCATTTTACGAAATCTTTCGCCTTTAAGAGACCTTTAATTCCATTTGTGGCTTGTTCAAAACCGATTCATATAACCAAAGTTACAGCTTCTGGAAGACAGGCACTTTTTCGGAAATAGTCAAGTTGGCTCCCCTGTAACTTTGTTCTACAATCACCAATAGTTTGAGCTCTAACTTTCAGGAAACATAGTTCAAGCATAGTACAAAATAACGCACTTGGTTTCATTTTCTGTATATGAGATCTAGCACATCTACGAATTGTTTCCTAGCTTGCTTTTTCCACCTTAAGTAAACTACAGACTATTACATTCTGATGTAATTTACGTAAGGTATTATACATTACAGACAATTCTATGAGCAGTAAAAAGAAAGCTGACATTAAAACCTTTAATTTGAGTGGTTGGAGCATCATGGAGGATATTTCGATGAAAAGTTACGATAGATTCTAAAGTGTGAAAAAATTTAGGTGATAAAATAGGAGGCCACAAGATGCTGGCCATTTAGGATCGCAAGTCGTTGGCAACTTTAGGCCTCCCATTTTGCCGCCTTTATTTTTTCACAATTTTGAATCTATCGTAACTTTTCATCCAAATCTGTTCCATGATGGTCCAACCACTCTAATTAAAGGTTTTAATGTGAGCTTTCTTTTTACTGCACGTAAAATTGCTTGTAATGTATAATACCTTACGTAAATTACGTTAGACTTTAATAGTATGTCGTTTACTTTAGGTGGAAAAAGCATATTAGAAAGAAAATTTGTAGAGCTTTGTAGAATTAAAAAAGCCGTTTTTTGGTCATTTTGCACTAGCGCAACTGGGTACCTCGATTAGTTGACCCCTCCCCCCCCAGCTATTTATGTCCGATTATCGCTGGAATGACCCATATTTATTGCTAAATAAATATATATTATAGAGCACTTTCAACATGTAGTTATATACAGATAGTTTAGTTAGTATATACAGATAGTTTGAGTCCGATTTATTGCTTTAGAACATACTACAACGATTAAAAACAGAATTATCCAAATCGGTACATTTGATAAGAAATTATGCAATCAAATTCTTGACGACCTATAGTGACATAATATTTTAATACTTTAATTAGGTCTGTGAAACTTTATTTTACTTCCAGTGTGCCTATATATTTTGACATATAAAATTATACGGACATAGACGGACTACTAAATAGGTGGAAAAATTAATTTAGTTTTAGGATACGTGGCCAGGTCGGTACAAGAAATTAAAGAGGGAATTATAATAAATAATATCATAATTGCTAACATACGTAGATGATATAGATATTATAGGAAAAAACAGAGAAAAAGTAATGAAAACCTTAGAAATACTAATAAAAACAGCTAAAGAAATAGAATACATGATCACTAGCAGAGCAGGGCCCGAGATTGCTGATACCGACTTAAGAGTCTCTGGCAAAACTTTCAAAAAAGTAGATGAGTTTAAATACCTTGGCTCGATAATAGACCACCAAAATTAAAGTCATAAAGAAATCAAGAAGGGGCTGCATTCGGGAAAAGCATGCCTATATTTGGTAAATAACTTACTAAAATCACGATTACTATTGCGAAAGAGTAAATTAGAAATATATAGCAAAATCACAATGCTAGTACTTCAATACGGATGCGAATCGTTACCCAAACGGGAAGAAAATAGATTTAGAGTATTTTAGAATAGAGTCCTTAGAAAGATATTTGGGGGTTAAATAGATGAGATTACTAGAGAATGGAGAATTTTACATAAACAAGAAATACAGGAGCTATACGGGAAGCCAAAAATTATCAAAGTGATTATATCTCGAATACTAGGGTGGGCTGGTATGTAGCTAGGATGGGTAACGAAAGAGCAGCACTTAGAGTGCTCGTAGGGAAGTCGACAGGACCAGGAACCCAAGGTACACTGAGACGAAGGTGGGAGGATAATCTTAAAATGGACCTACGGAAAATAGGATGTTATGGGGAGGATTGGCTGCAATTCGCAAACAATAGAGAAGGATGGCGTGACTGTGTGAACAAGGCTATGGACTACACAGCTACGGATAGCTAGTCTCAGAAAGTAGTTATGATAGACATGGTGATGATGCAAGCACGTCTGCAGCCGACATAAAGACTATGTGATAGCTGTAGTCCTGTAGACACTGTTGCTGTTTACCATTACTATTTGGCCTTTATAACAATAATAATAATAATAATATAAAATTATAATAACTGTCCAATTTGTTTGCTCGATTTTCAATTTTTTACTCACTATTATGTTTATAACAAAATAAATCAGATTTAAACTAAAGAATCTGCAAAACATTTTAATTATAAACAAAATACTAAAAACAGCAGGTATTTTACAATATCTGAAAAAATTTTGTTGTTTTGTTCTAAGCTGTTTTGTGTACAAAAATAAAGTTAGAAAAATGTTAAGATGCCTGAGGGTGAGGCAATCTGAGACATGTTATGTATAAAATCGAGATGCCTAGAATATTTTAAAGCTGTAAAATATAAAATATGAGAAATTAATACTTGTAAGATAATGTTTTAGATTTCTATAATAAGAAAAAAATCGTTAAAAAGCCTTTTCTAAGAACTTTTAAATTATAATTTAAATCGTTTGCGTTTTAATTTAATCTCAATTTCACGAATTACCTCAATCTCATTAAAATTTTGTTACGTTAAAATTAGTATGACGTACAATTCGTGAAATTTTGATTGATCAAATGTTTAATTAAATTAAAAAACTTTCGATGAACATTTTGTATAAACTTTTAATTAAACGGCAATTTATTACAACTTATACAAAATCAATACAATCGCACTAACGTCATTAACTCACGTTACCGATGCTAAAATCACAACCTATACTTGCAGATACACGTTACAAATTTGCCAGTAGGCAACTATCGCGCATATTCCCTAGATATACGAAAACAAAAGACGCGATCACAAAGACGACATCGTCGAAATTCAATTGACCGATCGCTCTCCCGATTATTTACCCATCCAATACACATATGCACACACGTACACGCACCCTCGCGCTCGACGCAAGCGGGTACACACGCCACATTCGCGATTCCGTCGCACCGACGAAACAAATATTTAACCCCCGAGCCCGCGGGCCCGCGCGCGGAAATCACGGCAATCGTCGACGTCGACGTCAGCGACGACGCGCGGAGAACGCCATGGCGCAGTAATTTGCCGGGGTAACTGCGTTAAGCCGCGCGCGCGCATTAATACGATCGCGGGGCGATACATCGGCGCAAGAGCTTTGAGCGACGCTGAAAGGGGGGGAGTGGGGAGGGAGGGGGAGGGAGAGGTTGAACATCCAGTCCTAATCAAATGCAGCGTACGCGCGTTCGAACGCTCGACTATCAGCTGAAATCAGTGGGTTTGGTTTGCCCTTTGCTGTGTTTAGTTATTCAGATGTCATTAGGATATGTAATTTGAAAAGGTGGATTTGGTTTTGGGTGCGGTTTGTACTGGTATTGAGTTAGAAGATAAAAGCTTGATGTAATAAAGTAATAATATTGAACGGTTGTATACATTTCTTTAGTCTCTTCATTACTGTAGTAAAATATTGTTTTAATTATTTTGTACATACTCATGCTACTCAATGAATGAATGAAGCTGTTATAGTGAAAGTCATTGTAGACTAATTTCAGTCTTTTTTAATATTGTAAATGTTAAAAGTTATTTTTTGTGCATAAAAGAAAATTCAAATATTTTTTGTATAATTCAATAGGTCCTAAGAGAAAATACTTATCTTGTGCGTTGTGATTAGAAAAGTCTTATCTTTTTTTGAGGTTATTTATTATACTAAATTATAATAAATAAAATTAATTTATAACATTTATTGATCTTTTAATACTACCGATGTAAGATTATCATCTTCATGAAATTAAAAATGAGGTGTCAACTTGTTTTATAACTAATTTTCAGCATTGAATAGAGTCTACAAAATAACCTCAAAAAGAAGTTTTTAATCGCAACGCGCAAGATAGGTCTTTTATATTCGTAACGCGTAAGATAAGTATGTTTTCTCTTAGGACCCATCGATACATCTATTTAAGTAAATAAGGTATTTATTATTTCTTAGAATTTGTAAGAATGATAAAACGCTCAAATATCTCTGTTTGTGGACTAACATATTATAAAACAAGAATGCCTTTATTATTATAGTAACAAACAAGATTATCTAAACATTATCTATAGAGATAAATCAATAGCATATTTAAGTACTTATTGCAGTGATAAAGTTTATCAATATTTATTCATTTATATGACTAATCTTAAAATATTAGCAACAGATTGTAAAATTTCTGAAATGGACTTGTTTGGTTATGGTTCTGAACGCCATATATCGTATATATCGATTGCTTAGTTCAACCTTATTATGCAACCCACGTCACAGGATTATGCCTAATATGAATTTAATAAAGTCTTGCTAAATATAATGTCTTTTTTTAATACTGTATTCTCTCTTCTCGTTAAAACCTAATTTGTACAGCAACAATAGAATATAAAACATCTTATCATGTCTAAATGTTATATAAAATATAATCCTACAAGCATGATGAAATCAGCTCTCAATTCATAATGTCAAACTAACGCCTACCTTCACCCAAATACAGACCTTAACCACGCCAATCCAAATTTCCTTCGCCAAGAAGCTTTCGCGCTAGCACCTCAATTTGCCCGCTTGCCACAGATAACTAATACAAAAAAAGAACAGAAGAGAAGCCCACCGCACGAAACCTATTGCGCCCACCTCCATCTACATCTTGTCTTCGCTCGCCGACGAAGGGCTCGCGGCAAAAACAGCAGCAGCCAGTACCGAAAAAAGCCCCGCCATCGAGTCCTCGAAACCCCGACTCATCGCGTGGTCTAACCGGCGCCCGAGCCACAGCGCAAAAAAAGAAAAGAAAGAAAAACACAAACTAAAGAAAGAAAGAAGCAAAAGAAGCGAAAAAGAGAATAACCCGTAGATCTGTATCGCGCGCGCAGCGAGCCCTGGAGATTTTTCGTCCTTTATTTATTTAGACCCCGCGCGTACGCGGCCGCTATCTCCATCTCGCGCCGAGCTAACGACGCCTCGCGCGCGCGGTGACGGAGCGTCGCCCGCGCGGCGCCCAAGGAGATCGCGCCTCTTCATTATTCAAAGCTAAACACCGCCATTGGTCATGATGCCGCTCTCCCCCGTGTAACTTCTAGCGCCCCCGACGCTCCTCGAGACCGAGGCGCTCGACCTGAAAGCTCTGCTATTTAGGGAAGCTTCGGTTCTTTCTCTCTCTCTCTCGCACGGTGATACCTTGGTGCTATGGTTTTCAAGAGAACGCTGTGTATATGCATGACTTGTAGCTTGAGTTGCGGGTGTTGAGAGAGTAGCGGAATTCGGTGGGTCTTCTTTTTGGATGCTTTTTGCATCTTCCGGAGTTGTATTATGAGAGAATAATTATTGCGATACTGTTGATTTTTTAAGGTACTTTTCATTTTTTAGGTAAGATCTGCGAAAATGCTTTTTGAAGGATCGTCGATGATTGTTATCTTATAATTTTAATTACAAGAAAATTTATTAGAATGAGTAATAAGAAGTTATTTTATATAGTTACAACTTAGTAAATTGAAATATGTTTGCTGTGAATACAATGAACACTTTTCATCGTTTAGTCAGGTTTAAATATACCTATCTTGAGTTATTTTGATCCAATTAAAATTTTTTTCACATGTTTTACTCACATACAATTCCCACACTGCTAAAGTTATAAGGATTTAAGAAATTTAGAACATAAACGAAATTCATCAAATGGGCTTGGGGAGATGTATGTGAAATAGGCATATTTTACGAATAAATGGAGAAAAATTTGCGTTACATACACAAAAACATATTTCAATTTACAAAGCAGTGACTATTTGTTAAAATAAATGTTCTTTTTTCTTATTCTAATAATTTTTTACTTGTGATCAAGATTAAGAATGTTAATTTTGTTTGCCATACTTCTTTATATTTTAGAATTATGGCAAATGTACGATTTACTTTTAGTAATATTCTTAAAATTATCTAAATCAGAATTTTACTTTGAAGTAATATCGCAAATTAATAATATTTGTAAAGTAAAATAAGTATTTTCATACTATAACCTTTTACAACAGTGTACTATAGATAAGATTTTCATTTTTTCTATGATTCCGAAATCTTAGTATAAAAGGAATAAAAGATATCTCATCCATTTTCTTCTTCTAACTCTTGATCAAATCCTTATAACAACTGTGAGTATGCCAATTTCTTAGGAGGATAACCTGTCATTAATGGATTAAATAAAGATATATTACTATTTATTATTAAAAAACTCCAGTGCAGTAATTCATTTTGGAAATGTATATCATAAGATAAATACCCCATTAGTCAACCACTTAGAGTTAATAGTCGACCATTTTTTATGTCATATTTTAAAGTTATAAACGTTAATATTTATCAATTTTAAATTGATAATATAGGAAAGTAGTCTTACTAAACATCTCCATATTTATATTTGGGTATTTTATACTAGCAGATGGTCGACTATCGGTGCCACTACCCTACTCTATGTACCCGTGGCTCTCTAGTCATGACTTTTGTGATGCTGAGTAAACAATAAACATACAATAAACAAATAAATTTTAACAATCATATTATATTAGTAAGAATAAAGACTATGATGCCATAATAAAAAATAATAAAAATAAATCAAATACTATATACAGATAAGTATATTCATTTGCTGGTTACAATTTAATTTACAAGATAGACGATACATTCACTTGTAATGTAATCAGCTAAGCCACTCCGTAACCACACTGCAGCTATCTTATTTTGCTACAAAACTACAATACCTCTCCGAAAGTTTATCACCCCAAGTAAGAGTGATTAGTTAACGCTAAAAAGAAACTGCCAAGTAAATCAAGATCCGCTCCCCACGAAACCTCACACTCTCATCCAAACCACAGAGAAAAAAACACGAAAATTATTAACAGACTACACCCTAATCATTGCCATTATCCCTTCGCTCTCTCACCCGGCATCCATTCAGCATCCTTGCTCTCTGTCTCTCTCGCTCTCCATCCCCGTCTCATCTTTCACTCACTCGTCGAGGGGGACGGGGTGTAACAGCGGCGGCAGCCGTTTCTCTAAATGGCGCTTAAACGCCAGCCAAACATCTTCTCTCGCGCACCCTCGCTCTTTATTCCATATACATAAGCTCCCTCGCGGTACGTACTACATGGACACGTGCAGTATATACACACACGCACACCCATGCGAGTTTCATTGTACGTGTATGTCTATGCGTCGAGCAAGGACGGACCGGAGCGCGCGAGCGAGCCGAAGCCGCACCATGTGCTAACTTAACTGAAGGGATTACGGGCTTAGTTAATGGATGCCTCGCGTATACGGCTGCGGGGAGAGAGAAAGCCCAGTGGTGGGGCAGAGAGAGAGAGATAGATATAGAGAGTATCTGTGTGTATGGAGAGCGCCGCGGGTTTCGGCCAATGGATTTGCCGAGTCTCGCCTTTTCTACGATGAATTCCGGAATTATGCAAGGGCAGGGGACGGTGGGGAAAGTCCGCGAGCCGGCAGCGTCGGGGAAATTACCCTTTTTAGCTGCATTTCCTCTGGGGCTTTTTCTTCTTCCGTATAGCTGCGTCGTTCTTTTTCCGTAGTTCTCGTTGGCGTTTTTTTTTTTTCCTTTTTGGGCTGAGAGTGTGTGGCTGCGACGCGACGCTGCATGCATTGCTCGTTTTCCTTCCGCGCGTGGTCCGGTGGCCGCGATCGCACGCGTCAGTGGGGGTGCAGAAGAACACAAGCGACTGGATGGGGATACTCTTTTTCTCTTGTTTACGGAACCGACTGATATGTATTGCGAAGATAATTTGCAGAAATTTATGGAGTTACAGGTAACGAGATTGCGTTAGTTACACTCGATACTGCCCTTTTTTCGGAGAGCTAGTTTAGACGGATGGACACAGTGAACTCTTTCAAAATATGAATGAGTACAAATGGAATAATATTAATGTAATATTACCTATATGCATTATATTACATTTTTGTAAAGTCAAACATCGATTAGAATATGATCAAGTTTTGATTACGATTTTTTTGTAATTATGATTGATAGATTTAAAGCATCAGGAAGCAATTTTATTCGTTTATAATAATACGGTTAAACTCGGTGAAAATGGTTTGTATGATCCAGGTGGAACAGATTCCATTTTTATACCAATAACTGGCTAGACTGAATACAATGTTAAGAAAATAATCCAGATTTCCGGTCACGATGAAACGATTTTTTGCTCATTATTAGAGCATTTAATGAAGTAAAGAAATTAATTTCTTAATCTCAACAGATTTATTCCGTTTTTTCGCTTGTAAAAATAGTTTTGTATAAATCAAAACTTAAGCTATATCCAGGCTAGAAAATAAGCTTCTGGCTAGTAAACATGTTCATTCGAAGGCAAAACTATTTTTTGGAACGTGCCGGTTAATGACCGTCAAAATATGCATAGTTTATGATGTAAGGTGCATAGTTTACGACTTAAGCAGCTTACGCCATGAACTATGCTCCTTTTGACAGTCTTTAATCGGCACATTCGGAAAAACAATTTAGTCCTCGGGTGTTCACTGATGCATGAGAGAGAAAGAGAGGTTGTGAATATATAAATATCTTAGTTTATTAATCTAAATCTATTAGTGTTCTCAATTGAATTAGGCGAAAAATTAACTTAAATATTTTTTAGTTAGGTGGAGTATTTCTTTACTCCATTAAATGGGAGTAAAATGGGAGTAAAGTATTTCATCGCTGCCAATTCATTGGCACTTAGATTTCTCAAACTAAACTAATTGTACCAATATAAAATTATTTGTTCTAATAAATTGATATTAAATTTATATATCTCTTTCTAATTAATGGCTCAAAAAAGGTATATTTTATTTATCATTGATGGTTTGACAAAAGATAAATTTTTACTAATATTACAGAAAGATAGGTAATAATCCTTATCACAGCAAGTTTTTCTCTGTAAGTAATTTACTAAAATTATTTAAATATTTAAGTTAAATGTAAGCAGATGTTAGTACGTAGATAAACTTAATTTCTAATCATCTAAAATTTAGTGAACGATTTGCCATCATAGATTTCCGAGATATAACCATTTAAACTAAATATGACTTTCTTCGTGTATAACAGAAGAAGATAAAGAGCTTATTCAAAATTTGAGGTTTTAAATGATAGGTAATTTTGTGCTTCTTTTAATGCATTTCCACTACGCTTAATCTTTAAAATTCATAATAACTATATAAATAAACTAAAATAATTAATTCTGGCATTGTAACTATTATACTCTTGATTTATATTAATTACTCGAAGTATAAAAATAATTTTTTAAAATACTTTTTTATCAGTTTTTTTGGTATTTTTAAATTTCAGGAAATGTTGTGGTCACATTTTAGACCCCTGGCATACGCTATAGCAGAGTGGCAGAGCCACACCTCGGGCGATTAATAAAGTTAAGCATTTCTATGTGCGGTTACTACTTGGATGGGTGACCACGAGGAAATCCCGTGACTAATACAAATAAACCAACCATTCCAAAGCGGATTTCATCCTGATACAAGTTTTTCTCACTCGATAGGCATAACCCTGGATAACTGTGGGGTGTGATTAAGTATAATAATATAAAAGTATGAAAAAGTAACTATGAGACTTTTGCTATGCCAAAAGGCTGCATAAGATATAAAAATAATTTACCTTATCGAATTTAGAAAAACGTAAAATAAAAAAAGTATTGAAAAAAAAGAGCAAGTCAATGAATCTTTAAATTTCTTTATAATTTCGAATCTACATTAAAAGACGAAAATAAAGAGTTCTGTTTAGTAAAAATAGACCGTACCATTCTCGAGATATACTCGAACAAATAAAAATTTAAAAAACACATAACCTCAAATATCTCGAAATATAAAGGTCGTTGTGATCTGGACTTACAATTCATTTAAGAGATCCTAAAGAGCTATCGTTTTGGAAAGTTTCAGATCAAATGCTGCCGATTTACTCCAAAATTTGCTACTGAATAAAAAACGATTTTTTTTACAAAAAGTTTTTTTTTTATTTTTTCTCTACAAAAGAAAAAGGCAAAGCCTAATAAATTTTATAGAATACTCTTCTCCATATTCCTAATCATCTCAATTCTTTTCAAAAAATTTCCTTGTTATATTTCACAGATATAACCGTTTGAAAAAAATGACGATTTCGTTAATAACAAAACAAAGGAAATAGCTTATTCAAAATTTCGGGTGGGAAAATATTGGTAATTGTATACTCTTTTAAATGCAGTATCACTCAATTAATCATATTATTTCTACGATATCAAAAAACCAAAAAAACTAAAACTAATAAATCGAAAAACCACTATGAAACAAAATGCATTGAAAAACAAAAAAATATCTCGCTACGCTCGAGCGATAGTAGTTCATGAACCAAACGAGTTTCGCTAATCGACGTCCTATAAAGGACGACTTATGACACGAGTATCGTATACAATTTTATAGCACTGCCTGTCCTAAGTCCGTTGTCACGCCTATCCGTGCCCTAAGTAGTCCATTGCTGCACCGGTTAGCGCCCGAGCGTAGCGAGGGGATAAGCACGGTTGATTAACGGACTACTTATGTTACGGATAGGCTTGTCAAAAAAACTCTCGCTACGCTCGAGCAGTAGTAGTTCATGCGCTAAACGAGTTTCGCTAATCGACGCCCTATAAAGGACGACTTATGACACGAGTATCGTATACAATTTTATAGCACTGCCTGTCCTAAGTCCGTTGTCACGCCTATCCGTGCCCTAAGTAGTCCATTGCTGCACCGGTTAGCGCCCGAGCGTAGCGAGGGGATAAGCACGGTGCATTAACGGACTACTTATGTTACGGATAGGCTTGTCAAAAAAACTCTCGCTACGCTCGAGCAGTAGTAGTTCATGCGCTAAACGAGTTTCGCTAATCGACGCCCTATAAAGGACGACTTATGACACGAGTATCGTATACTATTTTATAGCACCGTCTGTCCTAAGTCCGCTGTCACGCCTATCCGTGCCCTAAGTAGTCCATTGCCGCACCGGTTAGCGCCCGAGCGCAGCGAGGGGGATAAGCACGGTGCATTAACGGACTACTTATGTTACGGATAGGCTTGTCATAAGTGCGGACTTAGGTCACGCAGTGCTATAAACACCTTTTTTCGTTTTTATGATTTTATTTTAAGTTCGACATTTAAAACGTCCTAATAATATGGTTTTTAAAATAATTAAGGAGGATTATCATGAATGCCCATACTCGTTCTAGGTTAAATATGAATAGGAATCAAATTCAAATTTTTTCAAATTTATCAATTTTATCTAAATTTGTTTGATTTATACAAATTCTTTTGAAAATAGCTGCGACCTTCAGTGATACTGCGGAGACTCCATAGCCAACGAGTGATCAGCACTACAGCGAGAAACATTCAAAATATTAGAGTGTGTAGAATATTTTACTCATCGATAGCAGTGCGTAAAGCAACATTATTATTACTGGGGTGTAAAATCACGTTTACGCACTAAAACGATCTCGAAAAGTACTTTATGCACTAACTTACACATAGAATCACAATAAAGCTATTTGTTTAAAGTATAGGGAAAACCAGTAAAATGTAGCGCAGCGCTCAATGTGGAGCTCCTCTATTTTACGTATTTTTAGATAAATTTTAAACAAGATAAAGTGCCTTTTTTTAGTTCTTCAATATACTTAATGGATCATGAAAAGTTAATGTACAATATATAATAAATTCTCCGCACTATACATGGTGAAAGTATTTTTACGGTTTGTATCTTATAAAATTTACGATTTATAATGTATCTTATAAATACGGTCCCCCTTGATTACAAAATATTTGTCACCCTGAATGAAGTAAAAAATTATTTATGTATACCAGAGGAATTTTTGTTGTAGCATTTACAAATTGCGGAAGGAAAAATTTCTATACCAGTCTTGACCAACTGGGATATTCCGGAAATATTGTAAAAAGTGCCATACTGATGTTGGACTTAACTATTTTGATTTCAAGCTTATATTTGAACAAATAGTTTACATATCGACATCCGACCGAGAGGACGTATTAACTTGAAAAACGCTCGAAGAACTTCTAAACTCGGAGGATGCTCTAAATGCATGTTAACTGAGATATCGTGTGACAAACGGCTACTTTAGCCAATTATTTATCGATTTTAATTGTTTATTAATAACTTTATAAAATAGTAAAATGCATCTGTTATGGAAATATTTGTACTCCTATTTTTTTTAGAGTTGCCAATACACAATCATAAGTGCAAAAAAATTAGCTATAGCAGCCGTTCTTCATGCGATATCTAAATGATCATTCTTTTCGTAGCTCCGAGTTAATAGGTTTTTTTAGCGTTCTTTTAGTTGACATCAGGTTCTTCCGCTCATCCATCGATATATTTCATAAAACATTATAATAACAGATGACTTACTCGTGGAAAATGATGCGCAACATGATTAAAAAAAATAAATGTATATTTATTTACCAATCAAGTAAGCAAATACATAGAAGTGAATTTTCAACAAAGGTGTGAGTAACGGAGCTGATTGACCATGATTGCTGATTTCTATGAATGAACCTTTAAAAGAACGTCAAGGAGTAAACAAAATAATAGTGTAAAATGAGAAGAAACAGGAAGAACTTGATGACGGGATGAGAAGGGTCGAGAAGGGGAACATTTTTTGAAAAATATAGTATTTTTTTAAACAATTTTTATATATTTATATATTTATAAATATTAATTTTGAGGAGGAGCGAGGAAGAGTGAAGAGAAGAGGGAGCGAAGAGGAGCAATAACAATACATAATATAGTAAATATGCTTTATGAGATAATAATTAAATATATATTTGAGAAAAATGAATTTCATAATCGCTACGAGCCAAATTAATGTAAAGTGTAAAATCATTTATTAAATAATTATTTCTCTAGGAGAATCAAATTTCGTCATATTTATTGCTTTTAATCTGTATCCACTAAATACTCAATTTTAAACTTCATAAACAAAGTAACCCAGGGCTACGGAAGTTTCTAAAGAAAACGCAGTCTCGTCACGCTCTCATACTCTCAAACTATTCACAACAATCCGTATACTCCTCTCGACAAATTTTCAGCTAATAATCACTTAACTCGTCTAGTCGTTTGAAAAACGATTTTCCGCTTACCAACTCTCTCGTCTCTCTTACCCTCTCCCCCCTCTCTCTCCTTCTCATTACTTCCCTAATGCATAGCCCAACCAATTTTGCCTAAAGTGGAAGCTTCAGTCCCCCCACCTTCCAGCCGAGTTTCCATAACAAACAGCGACTTCTCAAGACTTCGACAATGTCAGCGCCCGGGAATATCGCGCTTCCATGAGAGCCTTCATATAGCGCTAGAGCAAGGGCGAGAAAGAGCGAGAGCGAGAGAGTAAGAGGCCAGCAGCAGCAGCAGCGACGACGGCGGTAGTAGTTCATGCGCCAAACGAGTTTCGCAAGTCTCGTTAACGAAAACGAGGATCTTAATTCCAGGTGGAAAACAGCGAAGTGAAGGCTCCCCCGTACCCCATACCCCACCTCAACATCGATCTCTCCCACTCTCCCGCTCTCTCTTTCTCTGTCTCTCACGCAGTTGACGTCCGTGGCGCTCGCGGGATATCAAACGCAGCTCCGGTGGCGGCGGCGGCGACGTTATTTATCGGGCCGGCGTGCGTCGATAACTTTTGCTGAGATGCCGATATCCTCGACAGCTCGTAGTGGAGCGGCGGCAGCCAGCGAAAAGAAACGGATGATCGCGAGACGCTCGCGGCCACAAATCCACCTTGGTATTGGCACTTGCCTCCCTCGCCGCGCCAAGTTTCAACCCCACCCAACTCCCACGCATGCAACTTTACAAGGAGCTACGTTCCTTCTTACCGAATCTTCGGTGGTGGCCTTCCCTTCTCGCTGCGTACTTGGCGCGCTCTTTTTCGCCGGATGGCTATCTCTGAGCCTGCTTTACTCTCGTCTCTTTCTCTGACCCCCAGCTTGGCTTCTTTCTCGCCACCTCTTTCCGCACTCGGCGGCCACTTAAGTGGAGGAAGAGTTTGCGCTTGTTACCTAGGCGAACTTTAACTATTATCGGCATCACAATCAGAGCTTCTTCGCTCGAAGGCTGCGTGTGGGAGTGTGTGTGGAGAGTGCGGCCTCCGAGCTCGATGGTTTCGGCCTGCTTCTTCTGCTTCTTCTTCTCTTTTTCGCTCTTGAGGTCTTGAGGGGCTCTTCTCCCGCTTTCTGTTTACCTAATCGCGAAAAAAGGGCAAGCCGATTGAGAGATAAGGAGCTGTGCGGAGAGGTTTGCGCCAGAGGCTGAGAGAGAAGGTGCGACGTAAGCCGCG
Organism: Gastracanthus pulcherrimus; assembly: GCA_949152435.1. Taxonomy (NCBI): domain Eukaryota; kingdom Metazoa; phylum Arthropoda; class Insecta; order Hymenoptera; family Pteromalidae; genus Gastracanthus; species Gastracanthus pulcherrimus. The sequence goes on along the minus strand of OX424572.1, from coordinate 190,971,819 downwards.
AGATCTTGACATCGTGTTGAGTCGGGACGAAATTTACTGCTCTAAAAGTAGACGACTTTAGGCACTATTTTGTTGAACTTTTTCCTTCCTTTCATTTGAGAATTTGTAGCAAACAAGCGTTTTGAACGCTTTTTTCATCAAAAAGAAAGCTTATGATTTTTAATTTAGCTCCAGATTTTGAAGAAATTACGAAATTTTAATAATTGATTAAACGACTTTAATTAAGTTAATAACTTTTTTGTCTATTTAATGTAGCTTTGTCTTGATTTTTTTTACTAATAAATTTTCTTTGTCTGATTCATCTTGTTAAATGAGATTTCCTTCAACGAAAAATGACATTCTATTTAAGGACCCACATAGTATTATTTCTCTTTTATCAAAAAGATTCTATTCTTCATTCAAATATTTTTCCTTTTCATATCCCGCTTTCCGTATTGATCTCCTACCGGTCTAATCTTTCTTTTTAGTTTATGGCACTTGCGACTGGTGGTTTATTAAGAATGATTGCTATCTATAGTAAAAATATTTCCAAATGAAGAGAAAGTCCTATAACTCTATTTTCAGAAATTTTTTTAACAAAATAATATAAGTCTATATTAAATTATATTTTTCTGGCGCATTTAGTTTTAAAAGTTACAATTTAAAATTTAATAAATTGCATGATTATGTTGTTTTTTCAATCAAAATCATACATAAACGGAATAGTTGTAATCTTAACTTTATATACGTATAGGGTTGTATTAATAATTTTATTTTCTAAACTTACAATTTATGCTATGTATCCCAAATAGTAAGTCCGTGCTTTGGAGCATCGAAATACGCATATAAATCCAAAACAATACCCAAACGACACTCGAAACGATAATAGCCTGAAAAATGAAATTAATCGACAAAGTTGAGGTAATCTCTCTCAACCACCAGGACTGCAAAACTATCCTAGCATTACGAGGCGAAGCCCTCTCGCTGCGGAGTGGCCCCGCGCACTCCCGCGAAAGAAGCAAATTTTCCTCTCTCGCGCGCCCGAAAATAGGGTACTTTGTTCGAGTTACATAAATCAAGTGCCTCTGAATTGTTTCCGCATCAGCAAATCCTCTGCCGACTCGAAACACAAGAGACAGAGAGGGCGAGAGGGAATTCATAACAGTTGAAAACAATGTCGCGACTCAAGCTGGATTTCGCGGGTAACGCGCGCGTGCCTTAGCCACCGTGCGTTCGAAAGCCGACGCTTCACTTTATACGAGAGCGTTTTCAGGTTACGTGTATGTACGTACACGGTATAACGGTGGCGTTATCGGAGAAAGTATTACATCTCTCTCTCTCTCGGCTTACTAGAGAGAAGCTAGGCTAATATATTGTTTAGGGATTTAGATTGGCGATCGACATGTATGGTAAATTGATATCCTATTTGCTGTTTAAAGTTGTCTAATGTTGATCACTATTCGGTGCAATATTATTTTTACAATATAATGTAGTGTATAGGTGGTATACACTAGTATAATAAACCACTTGTTTATCAGCGTATTATTTGACAATTTTATTCATCATTGTCCATCTACATCGTAAAATTCATCTAAATCGTTTGGTATTATACTGCAATTAGCACCAGTACCAAATATCTTCCTTATTAGTGATATATGTAGTTTTAAAGAATCATGAACTTCAAAGTGACAATTACTATATACTTTTTTGGTAGTTAATAATAAAAATTCGTCGTTGATTACATTTACAGTAGACTCCCGATTACTCAACATCCGATAACTCGTCACGCGAGTCATTTTCCCTTCACACGCATTCGCACAAACACAAATACGCTCCCCCACTTAAGCGCCGCGCGGGCTCATCTAGGTTCTTCACCTTGAGAAGTCGGTCCCTCCCTTCCCTGTGTGCCGCCGTACAGCACTTGACTGTCGCATGGAGGGGGCGCCTGATAACTCGTCATTCTCCTCTTCTACAGCTCCATTTTTGACGAGTTATCGGGAGTCCACTGTATGTCAAAGTTCTACCATTAATTGGATGCAGAATTACGAAACTCATGAGGGATTTTAAAACACAAAGAAGATAATGGGAATTTTGTAAAAAGTAATTGAAACCTACACAGATATATGAGAAATACACTTTGTTTCCAAAATATGTCTATAATGTTCTTCGAGATCTTGACACTATGCATTATGTACCTAATTTGAAGAGCTAGTTTATGTCTTGAGTATAATGTGAAGAGTCAGGAGAAATGGTAAAAATAAAGTGGTTCAAATCTCGTAATAGTTGACTTTGTCCACCATTTTAGAAACGGATTCGTACCAGGTTTGCTCACAAGTGGACTACCTGTGCAGTAAAAATTTTTAAGAAAAAAAAAATATCGATGTATATGATCTCATATAGATATTTTGTGTCCGGTGACAACAGTAGTAGAGTAAGTGGTGTGTGTCTTCATGCTTGTAGATAAGTTTCATGCAGATTCGACCAGCTTATAATCGCTAAAGAAGAAATTTATAGAAGAAGCCGCATGAAATATAAGCGGTGTGGAAATCGTTTCTACGACGTCAAACGTGTCATAGATGTAACGAGTCAGGTAGAAAACAAAGCGAGAATAATGGTGTAGACGGAAAATGCCGTGGTTAACGTGCTTTCTAACGAGAGTCAAAAATTAAATTGGATTAGAATCTTGTGGTAGGAAAATTCCGCATACTTATAATTATATAGTCAAATGTAAAAATGTAACAATTAATATAATGTCAACGGTTTTGAAGGATAAGATAAAGGATTGCAAGATTATTAAGGAGATTCATTATTGATAAATCTTATAATCTAATAGTGGATGACATGTCACGATATAAGGGTTGGAAATACGAATAAATACATACAAATTTTGCCCGAGCGAGTAAAAGATTAGTTAATCGGTTTGATAAGTCATCAATAGATAGGCTATTAGATCGAGACAGGTAAATAAGACATACTAAGCAGTCGAGGCTTTTTTCTACTGTGGATCACCGCACATGTTTCTGCTAAAGATGCTTTATGACAAACAATAATTCGACATTGTGTAACAATAAATGTAGCGGTTGTAAACTCTAGTTCAAAGTACAAATCCGAAGCTGAAGTTGAATTACTAATCGAAGCTATGGGAGAGGAGTTCCACTAGACTTCAGTAACGAAAAGTGGCGACCACGTGTCGGACGCTCGGTGGAAATGGCCAAATTGATGACTCGCTGTCATTTGAAAGAACACTAACATAAGAAAGGATACCTTTCAAACATAAGGATACCTTTCGAAATAGTTTTTTAAATTCAGATATTAACAGAATCTCTTGAAAATTTAACTAGATAATGTTTGTACAAATATGAAGGGCATAGTAAGCTGTTTCTCCAAAAAATAGAAAATTATTTATCGACTTATAATTTTAAACAATTATTTGATATAAAACAAGCTTTTTGAAAATATCGGCTTACTATGCTCTCCGCACTTATATAATTAATGTCTGTTGAAAACTTTAAAAGATTCCATTATTATTTGTAACCAGAAAACTGTTTTGAATATTTTCTTTGATAAGCAATGCATATGGGACCCTTTCACATCCCCTTAATTAACATAAGTTGTATAAACGATTCGGTATTTTAAGGAAGTATAATTTGAATAAATTTTGTGACAATAAATGCGCATTGTTACATTTGATTAAATACTATAAATTATTTATAAAAATGATTTTGATGATGAAATATAATATAAATGTAGTATTTATTTAATTTGGACATACTTATATACCGTCTGGGAAGTGGGAAAGTGCCTTACGTCCAAAAATCGAATTTCGATTAGCTTGTGGAAGATGATTTCTAATGTCTGTAAATAAACCCTAATGCCCGTAATTAAATTTTTTATCAGTAAACTAACAGATATTCAGACTTAGCAAGTTCCTATATCCAAATGAACGATTTCCATGGTAATATTACTGTAGCTATACTTTAAATCTTAGCAACAAAAAACACTTGTCAAAGCATCAACATTAGTTTCCAAAGGTGAGACATTCTCTTAGAAAGCAGAATCTCATGTGATTAAAATTCATAGTCTATTGATAGTCAATTAAAATATAACAGCAGTGAAAACTTTCGTTACATAAAATCATTTAAAATCACCGCTGTCAAGAATCCACAGTATAACATTACAACGAAGGTACGATCGAAGACCAAGTATATCCATTACACGGAAAGCATCCAACTACCGGTAACCGCGTGACGCGACTAGCTTCCACTTTTTCTCCCTGCGTGTCGCACGCGAGCTCCGCGCAGCTTGCTCACATAAGCCGATAAACACTCGTACACGGATACGCATTTACGCACGTCGCGACGCCTCGAAAAACGAGAAGCACAACGGCTCAGCGGTAGCAGCTGTCTCGCGCCTCTAAAGCATTCGCAAAACCCGGCCGAGCGTTCGCGTATATCGATTATGCGCACTTTATACCTGCGTCGCTCGCCGCGGCTTCTCTTTCTCGCTCGCTGACGCGTTCCGCCTCTCTAGCACGCGCTCGCGTACATTACTCGCAAAAGCTCGGTGCACCAATATCACTTTGCTTCAAAGCTAACACAGATCTGCCTCTCTCTCTCTCTCTCTTCCTCTGTTTCATGCATGCCGAAAGAGAACGAGAGGGAGAGAGAGTGAGACAGCATGCTTTGGCTGCTACTGCTGCTGCGCGCGCGATTGCAGGGTACACTCGTGTATTCGATACGCGTCGCGAATCCGATAGTTTCGCAGCCGTCGCCCTGATAAGTTTCAATTCTGACATATACCTACATACCCGTGTATGCATGGTATTTTCCAGCGTTGAGTCTGTATCCATATCTTCTGTATAGATATATATCTATCTTTCTGTCTCTCTGTGCTGCACTATCGCTGGTTTCGAAATTTAGAGTCATCTCTATGTGCTTGCAGAGCTCTGTCTCTATGGCTCGTTCGGTATGTCTTGCTGAGGAAGGATCCGAGTTATTGGATATCTCTGATGAGGTATGGCATCACTGAAAGGAATTGTCCTACAAGAAATATTTGCACGTGGATTTTGTGATTCAAGTAGTGCTCATTGCAGATAATGTTCATTGTTACTGTAAAGTGTTCCGTATATTTCATCAGATACGGATTTAACAATACAAAACTAGACTGGCATATACGCTTTTAAATAATTCAGGCATAGTAATAGAAAAGGATCTGTACCAGATTATTTAAATAATACATTATACAGATAAATTACGTAATACAAATGTAAAACAAATTTATTCATTTTTTTATGTAGAGATAACTAGTTATTCAGTCCAACGTAAATATAGATAAAACAAATTATAGTTTATTTAAAAACAATAAGAATGTATCTTTTCGTATCCACTTTAATATTTATTTTTATAACAAGTTATCCCAATAGATTTAAGAATTATCTTGATAGAGAATTAGATAGTTTAGTGCTGCATTTTAATTAGAGAATTTACTTGATAATGTACTACTCGTATCTAGATAAATTATCTTTTTGTAACACACGTATTTTCTAAAAGATCAGATGATTATCTAAACAACGAGAGAGATAAGAGATCGTAATCAATTAAATGAAATTATTGAGATTCCACATATCAGTGCTCATCATTTCGCCATAACTTCTACAAATTTTTTCTTCGTATTCATTAAAACAATTATGTAAAAAAAATTCACTTAAATACGAGTAGATCACGATACCTTTCTTAGATCCCCTTAGACCCTAGCTTTAAAAATCAGAACAGTCACGACACAATAGTCAATACAGCACGTCGTCCGCCACTTCGGGCGCCTCTCTTTTCAAACTTCCCAATCCCGCAGAAAATTGAATAAAGAAAAACCGGTTCTCCACCTCCAGCATCTCCCCCTCCTCCCTCCTTATTTATACATCTCTGTCCTACCTCTGATTCCTCCCATAATTAATTATTATTCCTCTTTGTTGCACCCCTCCACAACCCCTGCCTCCCGTTCCATCCTGTCCTTTTGAGCCCCTTTGTCACCCGTCCGAAGCTCGCGCTCGCGCCTCTCTTTGTTAGATACACCCCCAGCGCGCGAGAGGCTCATTGTCGGAGCGCGGCGCTCTGCCTTTTCCCGAGAGCTCGTCTCGGAGACGCTAATTATTTTCCGTCCGAATGGTCCTTTCGAGGATTCATAAATGGACGACGCGCCTCTCTCTCTCTCTCTCTATCACGCGCGCGCGGTGCCGGGCCAAGTTTCGAGCCCCGGCTTTTGACTGCCACGTCTTTCTTTCGCAGCCGAGTTGGCTTTTCTCCGTCGCCACGGTGGCTCGAGACTCTGCTACGCGCTCCAGGCTGTTTTGCTCTTTCTAAGGTTGTGGGTGTGGGTATGTGTGTGTTAGTGTGTTGAATTATTTTGCTTATGCGCAGCGTTGAGGAAAATATACCATTTTTGTGGCCCGAGTGTGAGAAACATCTTTGAGATTCTTGAGAGCGATTTTAAATAACGAACCCCTCTGTGCTTTCGTAGTTAGCCTGGGAATGCCTTTTTACATTCTTGTGAGGTGCACGGTCGTGAATATCGCTCTGCCTTCTGCGTGAAAGAAGAGAAGAGGAGAGAGAGAGAGAGAGAGAAAGAGAGAGAGAGAGAGAGAGAGAGAGAGAGAGAGAGAGAGAGAGAGAGAGAAATTAGCGTTTTTACGTTCTATCATTTGGTGCAGCAAGCGGTCTGCCGGTGCTTCTGACCCGAGCTTTAACGGGTATTTAATTGGAACTTCATGAATGCCGAATTGAGTTGGGGGTTTATGTTTTTATAATTTGCACGGAATAACGAGTTGTTGAAGAGCGTGCGGCTTTTTATTGCGCTGTTAGGCTTTTACAGCTTTGTAATTGACGTGTTTATTCTGAGGGCAATCTCGTTTTTTGCATTATCTGCATAAATGAATAATTCTCTTTGAGAGTTAAATTCTTGCTTTTTCTCTATTTTCTAAATAGTAAAGTGAAAATTTAATTATTGACATTGATAAATTATCTCATTGAATGTCTGATTTGAACTTGAAATAGCGCATATATAGAATTAATCGGTCAATTCTTTTCTGATAATGGCGTTAAACTCCATTTCTATTATTTGGCGTTACCTTAATTGTGCTCGGTTGAGTTAATCGACTACAAGGTCTGCGAAGTGTATTTAAATAAAGCAAATATAATTTTACAGAGGTGCTTGTATTAATCAGTAGAGACTAAGATTAGAACCTGGGTCACATGGATGAGAAATGATAGGGGCAGTGATCAAACCACCACTGGCCCCCATTAAGTTTTTATAACTTTAAGAGCTCCAAAGTATTTGTGAGAAGAGGTTCTGTCTTTTACTTTAAAGTATTGTTTCTATGTATATCTTACTAGAACCACTATTATTTTTATGTATTAAAATTTTTTTAATCGAACTTAAACCTTCAACTTCTAAGTTTAGATATGCAGTTAACGTTACTTTTCTCTTTAATCCATATTTTCTTATACATTTGCATTTATAAAACTCAATTTGTTGTACATGTATGCCACTTTAATGAATGTTTCTGAAACTTGGGGAATGTATTCTTTAAAGTGTTCCAAAAAGAAGCTGATTTATGACATATATTATACGTTTAATAAATATGGCATATATAACCTAGAATCAGGAAAGAAGACATAAAAATATGTTATTATCACTATTTCAATCAATTTATTTTTTTAATCAAATACTGTCGATATGACAAGCAGCCACATTGACAGCATCTGTAACGACGACAGCTCCAACCGTATCAATGCGACGAGAGAGAGAGAGCAACAAGGTCACGATATGCAGGTTTGAAATGTACGTAAGTGGTCTCTCAGCCACGGCAAAGAAAGTGTCCTCCTTGAGGGCTAAATTAGATGATAGTTTTGAGGCTTTTAAACTATTACCAGCATTAGTTTTCGAGGTAAAGATATGAAATAATAAGCTATCTACCCAGAAGGTCAAACTTGCCCATCAGGATACCAATCTGGTGGAACTTGAATGTAGCCGCACATCGTTAGATGAAACGTATGCGGCTATGACTGAGAGGGTCTTACTACTTGAAGAGCCAGTGGGCAATCTAAGTAATATTAATAATAATAAGAGTAATGTTAGTGATGTAAATAATTTAGTAATTAATATAGATAAGAATAATAATAATTGTATTCAGATTGCGGTAATGTTCAGTGCAATAGTAAGTATAGTAAGCAAAGCGATCTAGTCTGTGATGGCGCACGTGCCTCTCCGTCAGGTACTGCTCCGCCGGTGGAGCAAGCAGTACAGGTTGGTTTCGAACTGTGAACCGGCGGTATTGAACTTGGGGCCGTAGCCCCAGGAAAGACAGTCTGTCAGGTCGGAACAAGCATTGCTCTCCCAAGGGTGGAATGGAATGTCAGGGTTCGGCAGAAATCGTTGTTTCCAATATTTGTGAAGAAACAGCTGAGCATTGTGCGAATGTAGTCTATGCCATACTCTCTACGATTCTTCCATCTGTGGTGAGGGATGCCATCGTGTCAACGCACTTGCTTCGAACTGATGGGTGAACCGCGTTTGGCACGGTAGGAAATGAGCCGGAATATCGTGGATAGTATGCCCCTCTCGCCGCGATACAGTCGTCAATATCAAAGTTCAAAGCAAAATATTTATTAATGCACTTTTAAATAAACAATCTTTTATACAATTCAGAAACCTTAAACGGATATTACGCGGATTAGGCTTTAAATATACATGGCATTGAGGCGATCGGTTTCTAGTCAAGTCACGAGACGGTGTACCATCAAATGAAATTACCTCGGCAGAAGATTTACTCGCATTATCTGCATTCTACGATGGTAGGGGCAATGCTACTATGGAGGTCGTATAAAAAGACCAAACAAGGGTTATAATAGAAGTAACAACAGCTACGACTTCTTCTGCAATTTCTGCTAACCAGGACTGACTAGGCCGGGACAATGCGAGAGGTACTGAGCCGGGGACTGAAGGTGGGCTTCCTTAATCGTCCCTTCTATCATCATTTCGGCGTGGCTGAGTCGCGTTTTGGGAATGACAATGATGTTAGTGTTCAGATTGATGGATACTCGAGAATTAGGCAGCATAGGGATGATAGTGGAGGTGGTGTTGTTTTTTATGTACATAATACGTTTAAAGCGACGTTGATGTGTTGTTCACGCGCATCACCGGATACGGGTAAACCGGGCGTTCCTGAATATATTATGTGTAAAGTCTAGCATGGCAATTCCCGGCCTATTTTTGTAACCGTTATCTATCGATCGTCAGCGATCTCATTCACAGTCAACTAAGATAGGGTTGAAAAATTTCGCGACTTATTCGGTTAATTATAAATATCGTCTTGTAATGGGAGATCTTAACGCAAACATCTTGTCGTCATCACAAGATGCGGACTTTATTAAAGAGCTAGAACGCGATTTAAATCTTAAATCGGTTGGACATGGCGCGACTCACCACGTTGAAGAGTCCTACACTTGGACTGACGAAATCCTCACTGACGATAACGATGTAGTGCTGGAAGTGAACAATATGATGGCGACCTTCCCTAGCAAGCACAATATTATTCACGTTACTATCGACGTGCAAACGTCAAAACCTCCTGCTCTGAATAGTTTTACGTACAGGGATTTCAATTCTATCAGATTGGATGACCTACTATACCTCCTTGCTGTTTGTAATTGGTCATCAATTAGCTGTCCAGGAAACGATGTCGATAACAAGCTAGAACATCCTAGACATACTATCATGGCAGTCATAAACAAAGTCGCCCCCCTAAAACAGTTCAGGCGAAAAAAGAAACGCCTACCACCTTGGATTAACGGTGATTTGCAGCGTGATCTTTACAATCAGCATAACGCTGTCCGCAGACGCACCATTGAAGTAAGAGAGGCCATTATTCAGATCAAAATGTTGGATTCTCTGAATAACAATAAGAACATCTGTAAGGAACTCCGTGGTCTTGGACTCTTGCCAAAAGCTCGTGAGGAGTTGCATGGTTTCACACCGAATGAACTGAACAACCACTTCGCCGGGGTATCCGTCTCCCAGGCTGAGCGCGATGTGGATATGGACGAAGTTTTATCCTCGGTCAGTGATGACGGCTTTACATGTTATGAAGTCACTTTTCCGGACATAGGCATGGCCGTCTTTCATTTTTCATCGCAAGCGAAGAGGGAGATGGAATACCTCAGATTGCAACGTCTCTACCGGTATTAGGCCATCATTTATAAGGGAGTGCACACCCTCCGGGAAATGCATTTTAGTCAGACTTCGGGTGGAGATTTCTGGTACCCAAAAATGAAGTCTAGTACCAGTAATTCATTCTAATGGGCTCTTGTTATCGAGATATGATGTAATTTGCTCGAATTATGCATTATTTTAATGAAAAAAATACCTCTTCTTCTACCTATAACTTTACAAGTTTTTATTATGGATAAGTGACCCAAACGGTAATAAAAAGTAGACGAAAAGAGCTTTAATTTACATTCTGTTACGTATAAAAACTTTAATCTGATCAAAAGTTATTAACAATGGAAGATGGTTGCTGAAAATACATGGAAAATCAACGAATTGAAAAGAGTTAAATTTTTTTGAATATTCATGCAATTTCGGTCACCATTTTCAATTGTAAATAACTTTTTATCAGATTGATATTCTTATACGTAACAGAGCTTAAATTAAAGGTATTTTGCCTACTTTTTATTATATTTTGGGTCATTTATTCATAATAAAAACTTGTAAAGTTATAGGTAGAAGAAGAGGTATCTTTTTTCAATAAAAGAACGAATATTTCGAGTAAATTACCTCATTTCTCGATAACAACAGCCCATTAGAATAAATTATGGGTACTAGGCTTAATTTTGGGGTACACGGAGAGAAAAACTCCGCCGAATTAGCGTTGTTGTGGTAAGTCAAATCAGCGGTAGGATCACACCTCCAGCGGTGCTGTAGAACAAAGCAGTTTTAGCTTGACTCGTTCCCCAAACACGAGTAGTCAAAATGACAGATATTTGAGGTTAGCTTTTCGAATATTCAGATTCCGTACCTATTAACTTATATTTTGCGAAGATTAATGATTAATATGTCTGAAAAATGTATTTCCAATGTAAATTATTGATTTTCATCATACGAGTCTATGAGAAATTTGCAAAACTTAGTATATTAACAGTAACCCGTTTCTGAATCGATAAGCTATAACTGCTTTGTTCCACAGCCGACACTGCTTGGTGATCATGTCATTCTACTGCTTGAGTTACTAAGGCTGTAAGTGCCACTACTTAGACTGAGCGAGAACATAAGGGCTGGCATCAATAATAAGAAGCAGCTTCTCACCATCCCTCTCATGTTTAATTTCAGCAAAGCGGTCGATACGATCTGTCCTTCAAAACTGCATCGTAAACCGATCAGAATGGGGTTTTCCACATCCGTAGTTCTGTGAGTAAAGTCGTATATCGCGGGACGCAACCAGAGTTGTCACTAAATCTAATGAAGGATCAGATTGGCTCACGAGCAACCTCCGCATCCTATCGGGCTCGGTTTTGGAGCCTCTTCTGTTCAGTCTCTATATTAACGATCTTCGCGAAGTACTGTCCGGTATTAACAGCCCGAAGAACACACTATCAGATACTGTGGAGCACTTACTACACCGTAACAATTTACAAACCTACACTCAAGCTACTAGATATAATCTTCGTGAAGGAGTGGATCATTTGTCAGCTGTGGCGCGTGCAGTATCAGCTTAGGCTTCCGACAAAGCGATGGACCTTAGAATCGGTAAGGCTAAAGCTATTATTATTGGTTCGGAATACAACATTATTAGATTACAGAAATTGCATCTACCAGGCATTGAGGTGCAGGATAATGTTTTCATCCCTCTTGTTGATACTGTAACCAATCTCGGTGTTGTAATGGATTCTAAATTCACATGGAAACAGCAAGTGGATGCGGTTAGTCGCAAGGTTAACAGAGCTATTTACGGACGCAGATCATTTAGGTCCAGCATCACCGAGGCGTTGCGTAAGCAGCCCGCAAATGCTCTCGTTATTTCTCACCTAGATTATTGCTCTGTTATGTATCTTGATCTGTTGTGATCTTATGAAGAAATAAAAAAGAATTCCTATATTTAAATTGAGTTTTAGATTGAGCTTTGAAGTACAATGCATCAATAAATACATAAAAATGTGAATTTCTCGAAAACACAAAAAATGGACTTAAGTAATTATGCCTCGAAGCCACAGATTATAATCAACTCTGTTGTAGATAATAAGCTTTTAATAAGTCTTTGCCAGAAACTTACGAATACTAGTTGCTTGCTAATTGTTAAATCATATTAATGCTTTTATACGAAGCATACAGTTTGTAAGAAAATATTTCCAATCTTTTACTTTCTGCCTTTTCCGAGTATCAATTACTAACCAATCGCCAGAGACCAATCTTTAAAAAATTAACTTTTAGAATTCACTGGGCAAAATTGACAGTTTACTGCATTTATTGTTGTCTCTTGCAGAGGAGTTCCTGCATTTGAGCTCCCGGGCATTTTATTGTGCTCTGCAGCGTATTTAATTTTGAACATCTTAAAAATAGTAGATTTTATGAGCTGCACAATGAACTCATCCAAAATATACTAAAAAGATATAAATATATATATATATATATATATATATATATATATATATATATATATATATATATATATTTTGTTGAATGTTTTAAATGATTTGGAAATAAAACCAAAATCGACCTTTAACTATTTATAATGGTTTTTAAATTTTTAATGCAGTCGTATCGCCTTAAATCAAACCTACTTTTCCAATTTCCGTTCTCTCACCGAAACAATGCCTTAGTGCTCCTAGCATTTTCCTCATCGAAATTAAAAATTCCCCCCTACTACCATCCCTCTCTCGCCATTAGCTCGAACAGAGCGGCTCCTGCCGGCGCGGGTGCAAGAGCGCAAAACCGCCGTCGTCATTACAATAACAGGGGGCCGGCAGCTACCCAGGCGCTCTCGCTTATTCATTTACGGGAAATACCATACAGCCCCGCTGGGAATACCAATGAAAAGACACTCGCTAAATTGAATTTAGCGCCGCGATATAGCGCCCCCTCTCAATTCCGTATCCCACATATACATACACACATGCATACCACTCGCGCGCTATATTCGCCTCTCTGGCCGTGCAGAGTGCGCGAGTGCGAACGAATATATACACGGTTATGTGCGCGTAACACGGCCCGCTGGTCACTTAGCTCGAGATACTACGTATACACTGGCTACCACCCCCGTTCCCCTTTTACCGGTTTGCGCCCACACTGCGCAAGCTTGGTTCGTTTCTCTGTTCTTGGAAAATTCTGCATATTCATGCGCTGCCGGACGGGACTGCTGCTGCTGCGGCTGCTGCTGCTCTGCTGCTTCGACCGGCGTTCAATCTGCGGCTAGAATGGTTTAATGCGTGTTGACGATGATCCGCGCGCTTTCGTATTCTACTGCTGTCGGTTATTTTAGCGCTCCCGCGCGTACTATTGATCTTTTAGTTTACGTGCTGTATCGCTGAACGAGGGAGTGTGTTCGCCTTGTGTTGTTAAGAAATTTATTGGTGTTTGATGCGGGAGGTTGATATAGCTGGATATAGTGCTTAATTTACGTATAGAAGGGAGTAATTATGTAAGAATCAAAGCTTTTTTTTGAAAAGATATGAATTTTAATGTATGTAACTATAATATTTCATGATGATTTCTTATAATATCTGTAGCTTTACTTTTAGGCATAGCTAGATTACAATATTCTTAGCTTTAGACTATAGTATTTGTTTATAGTAAGCAAAAATTTATACAAACGTTCAGTTTATCGTGTAGGAGAATTTTATTATTTTGTGTATTTTCACTCCTGAATAAATATCAATACTAATTGAATTTGTAGCATAAAATAATTAAAATATTTTATTTTTCCATGGAGTGATTTTCGGTATAATTTTATTTAATGCAGTTGGTATTTGCAAGAGGTCTTATAACTACAATTTTGAATGAAATAAATTTAGACAAAATTAGTATTTGCGAGAGGTTATATAAATACCATTTTGAATGAAATAAATTTAGACGAAATTATTAATTACTTAAAAGATGATGGCGATGCTGAATGTAACGATTCTAAACACGGCTGCTAAAATATTACTAAATTACAGTAAATTATTTTAATTAGATCCAACCAATATAGTTTAACAATAATACTGCAATCAGTAAGATTTACTTTTAATTACTTCTCGTTTAAAGTATTTTGCTAATCAAATAAGTCATTAGAGAGCGAGAAAAATTCGCCTAGCTTTAAGATTCAGTTTTCGTTGCCATTAGTTAGCAAGGCATGATGGCGCGGGAATCCCCTGCCACCATGCCCTCGCGGTCGTATTAATCGAGCTCGGCTCTCGGACCACCTAAGTTAAGGAAGTTCTAAATAGAAACTTGCACGAAGACCTCAGATCTGTCTCTCAAGACCGACGGACTTAGGCGACATGACACTTGGCCAGTAACCAGAAGCCCAAACCTCGCGGTGAGGAAATACGGGTTTCGTTTACTTCAAAAGCGATTGCTCCCACTGTAAATATAATAATTGTTAAATACGTTACAGTAATAAAAAGTCACTCATTTGTAATTGTATTTAATTAATGGACTGGAAAACTTTGTAATTAACATTAAAATATTGCATTATTAAATATAGTATAATAAGGTACCTGTACCGGTTACTGTAGTATTTAACCAACTTAATTGAATATATTTCAATTATAAGAAGTCATAATTTTTTTCTTCTCATATTGATGGATATAGATAATTTGATTATTTTTCTACGCAGAATCAATCTTATTTCAATGAAAACATTAATATTAAATATCTATTTAATCATTTTCAGCCGTATTACTGTACTCTATCAATGTTTTCTGCCGCATTACTGTGTCTGGGGTTATTGAGCCCGATCTGGAATTTTATATTCCTAGTTAATGTGCTTGCTTTATATGCAAGGTTGGTAATTCTGATTCTACTTAAAGTTTTGTAGTAACTGCCTCAGTATATTATTATAAACCACATTAATAAAATATATATTTTTCGGCCTTAATTAATATTTTATCAACTTCGGTATATGTACGAATGATGAGCTCCGGTTACGATCACGATAATTACAAGTTAAATTAGGGTTTTAAGAAGGACAGCAAAGCATGCACAATAAGGCACAGAAATCCAGACAAGCTGCACAATTTTTCAGTTCTAAGAAAATCGTTTTTAAATTACAAAACTTTATTTATGAACTATTCTTTTCCTAATTTGAGTAGGTCATTCATTCATTTAAGTTATAGTCATTCATTCATTTAAGTTGCGCTTTATGTCGTCAAAATTGTTCATAAATTAATAATTATCTCTAATAGCTCAAGTCTTAATCTGCCACTTAAAAAAGCTATGGTGATCACGAGATATCGCTATGTGTAACTTTAAAACAATTTTTAAATAATCAAAATAATTTGAATATAATTACTTTTTTGTACGTAATATGAAAACAAATAAAAGGGTTTTATTATGTAAAAAATAATTTCGCGTTAATTCAACCTTTTATGTATTAAATCAATTTAATTATAACAGCGCAGTTATCAGGATAGGCTTAGAGACTGGTACAGGAATACTATTTGTACCAACAATTGCAACAGTAATTAGCTTCAGTAGTGCAAATCCATTACGCTCAGATAATCACCCACATTTCCTTGAAATTGAGTCTAAGATAGTGCTATTACAGACCAGGTGGTAATTATACAAAAATAATAATATGTAACGAATTTTTGATCAAAATAATTTTGTTTACTCAATTAAGAATTTAAATTTAAATTTTCTATTTTGAGAATTATTTCTAAATGATCAATATTGGTTTATTTTCCTTAGTGTACCTTCCAGAATATTCAATTCCCTTGTGTTGACTGCAACATCTTGAAACAAAGCAAAATACACAGGGCAACCCGGTGAATGTGAAGTGGTTTGCCTTCGGGAACAGCTCATTGTTCGAAATGGACTTGTGGCAACGAGACGGACGGTGTCGAAAGATAAGTTGAATATATCAAGTCGGCTGCAAGCGGCATCTCTTCAAGACAAAATAAGTATTAAGTAATCAATGGTTTAGAACAATGTTATTATATTTATTGAACTTTCTTTATTGTATATTTACATTGTATGAATGAGTGTGTATTTTGCTTAATATGTATAAATGATAATTATAGCTGATAAAATTATCTATCCATTACTTGCATTATAAAATACAGCTGATTTCGACATTCAACGTTTTGAAATATCGTCTAGTTTTCATGAGATGAAAAATTGATAAAAATAACAGAAAAAAATTTCCTCCAAAGTACAAAAATTAAATATATCGATATAGTGATCACGTTGATATAGTTTTGAATCTTTTAAACACATTAATATGTTTTAAAAAGTAAAATGAAATATGTCCTTTTTTCGAAAAGCTGAAATCTGTTAGTTTTCGTATGAGGCGTCGATTTGTACTGCGCTTTTTTTCATAAATTAAAACATATCTTTCAAAGATGATAAGAAGTTTGCAATGTATTTTAAAATTGATAAATAATATTTCAATATTCATGTAATGAATATAATTCAATATTTCTTCTTAATTTATATTGTTGAATATTTTAAAACATTATTATACTTTGTAATTAGTTTAACTACGCAGCATGATCCGTTTTTTCATTATTTATCCAAATATGATATTTTTTTGTAAGAACATAATTGTTTATGAGCCTTGGGTTAAAGAAAGCTCATTGATTTACTCTATATAACAATTTTTAAATTTAGTGTTCAGAAATATTTGAGAATATGTATTTGAAAAATTTACACCTCCGTGAAAACGTAAACTTGCATTTGTACTCATTGTTCTGACTACTAACACTTTTGAAGTAACACTTGAAATGATTTTGGCCTTATACTTAAACACCTCTTATCATCTATAAATATTTCTTATATACCTGCGACATTTTGCTAACGCATGAAATGAGTTCTAAAATATTTAAAGGGGTAAACAGCTCATGAATGCAATACCTTTAGTTTACACATATTCTTTATTTTAATCTGCAAACTTTTAAGGCTTACTTTGTTCCGGTCTCTCCATATAAACGAATAAATAAACGTTATACTTCACATTCAGATAATACTTACTGAAGGAGACATAAAAGTACAAAAAAATAACGGTTTTCTATCTACAAAAAATCCTTTTATTTTCTAAAATGCACTATCAAATTTTTTGTCTACTATGCTCCGAGTACTTTTAAAAATGTTCTATCTACCGTTTAACTATAGCCATATACTAAGCTACAGCCCTCTAACTCTCAAAAAAGAAGAATCCTCTCTACATGTCAACCTAAAAACTGACCCATCGACGTGAAAAATAATGCGCACTACCTCCGCACAATACCCGAAGCACCGCATCTAAAACACATCTGCTCGCACTAAAAGCCATCGATGTCGCTCCATTCGGAAAACAATGAATACACCCCCCCGCCCCTTCAACGCCGCGCCGACATCGCTGACAAAGCATCGGCCTCGCGCGGCTGGATGCATTCCCCGAATATCCCGCGCCAAACACGGGCCGCGTGTCTCGTCTTACACGCCGTGGCGCGGCATGCAGATGATACGTTCGCGGATGCCGACGCACGGCGCGCGAGCCACTTCAAAATCCCATATTCCAGTGCAGGCGCGGGAGCGGCCGCGTTTTATACTCGCGCTCGCGCACGCCTGTCCAATAAAATGGAAATGTCGCGCGGGCTTTCGACGTCGAGGCGACCGGAGAAATGTGCGCGTGTGTGTGTATGGGGGTAGCGCGGTGTACTGCAGAGAGGAGAGCGTTTTTCGCGTGCGAGAGGGATGTGTACGTGCGACGACTGAGCGGAGTCTATGAAATGCCGCGGTGGACCGTAGCCTCGACTCGTGAGCTGTGAGCGATGTCTAATATTGAGATTTTTTTTAGTGAACGATGCGGAGGGTATGGAGAATGTATTAAGATTATTTCTAGTGAATTGAAAATAGAGTTTTTTATCTCCAGACTACAGAACAAATTATAAGCGTTTATCCAATCGACTTCTCAGGCCTGGCATAACTAAGGAAACCTAAGAAAGGCCTGAAGATTAATTAAAAAAATGATAACTCTCGATACAATAAGTCTTTTTTATGAAACTTTCGCGACATTACAGTTTTTTATCTCTAGATTACAGGAAAAATTATAATCAAATGCCCAATTGATTTCGAAGACCTGGTAAATATCAGCAAATCTGAAAAAAGCCAGAAGAATTTATTAAAAAAATTATAACTCAGGATACAAAAGATCTCTCAAGCGTTTTCTAATTTAAATATTTGATAGAAAAGATGTTCTTAAGGAGAAACATTTACTTGCTACTAACTAAACTTATTTGCTAAAATGATACGAACGAAATTAATAACAGCAAAATATTCTTGAAGATGATACATTCTCAAATTAATTATCTATGTAAAGAATATTACATGATATATTAATTGGAAATTATTAATTTTTTCGCAAACCTATTTAAGGTTTAAGAATATTTAATTTTCGATCAATAAATAAATGTATGTATAAATATACGTACGTATGTATGTTTGTATGTATATACGTATGCATAAATATACGTACGTATGTTTGCATGTATGTATGTATGTATGTATGTATGTATGTATGTATGTGTGCATGTAAGTATGTATGTATGAGTGTATGTATGCATTTATGTATGTATGTATAAATGTATGCATGTTAATATGTATTTATGTATGAATTTTTTCCGTAATACAGATGCCAATACCTGTCATATCGCTAAAGTTCAACGAAAAAGTACGGTTTGAATCAAGAGTGTTTACGAGGTCTTGGAAATTAAATGGGCATTTGATTATAATTTTCCCTGTAATCTAGAGATAAAAAACTTTAATGTCGCGAAAGTTTCATAAAAAAGACCTTTTGTATCGAGAGTTATAATTTTTTTAATTAATCGTCAGGTTTTTCCCAGGTTTTCTTAGTTATGACAGGTCAGGGAAGTCGATTGGACAAACGCTTATAATTTTTTCTGTAGTCTAGAGATAAAAAGCTATAATCTTGTGAAAGTTTGATGCAAAAGAATCTTTTGTATCAAGAGTTATAGTTTTCGAAACATAATTCTCAGGCATTTCTAAGGTTGTCTTATTTTTGCCAGGTCTTGGAAATCAATTGGGTATTTTCTTATAATTTTTGCTGTAATCTAGAGATAAAAACCAGTAAGCTGCTGAACATTTCGTAAAAAAGACCTTTTGTATCGGGAGTTATAATTTTTTTAAAAAATCTTCTGGCTTTTTTCAGGTTTCCTGATTTTTGCCAGGTCTTGGAAATCAATTGGGCATTTGATTATAATTTTTCCTGTAATCTAGAGATAAAAACTGTAATGTCGCGAAAGTTTAATAAAATAAGACCTTTTGTCTGGACAGTTATAATTTTTTAAATTAATATCCGTATTTTCTTAAGTTTTCTGAGTTATGCCAGGTCAGGGAAGTCGATTGGGCACTCGCTTATAATTTTTCCTGTAATCTAGAGATAATAACCTGTAAGCTCGCGAAAGTTTCATGAAAAATAATCTTTCGTATAAAGAGTTACATTTTCTAAAACATTATTCAGGTTTTCTTCAGGTTTTCCAGATTTTCCTTAGGTTAGTATAGTTGTGCGAGTATTTTGGGACAGTTTTACTGTAATCCATAGATGAAAACCTGTATGCTAAAAAAAGTTTTATGACGAAATTCAATTCCCATGAAGAGATATTTTATTTTGAAAAAGGTTTTTTTGTTTCAGCCCACTGTGCGCCCCTCTGTGCGTTTTGCGCGCCATCTCTCTGTGGCATATATATCATAAATCATGGACCGCAAGTAAATATCATGGACATCTGGATTCTGGACTGAGCCGCAAGACAATATCATAGATTCCTGGTTGACTTCCGTTATTTACTAAAAGTTATTATCATCGACTCGTGGATAACTTTCAGTCTGGATCTAAAGTTATCCAGGAATCTTGTCAAGACTGGAAGTAAATATCATGAATCCCTGGATGGCTTTTAGTTCGAATTTTATTAAGATATAGTGTATCAGCAATGACAACATATATTGAGTTTAAATAATTAGAATAAAATCAGGTGTCATAAACAGGGTGTCCGAAATAGGATATATAATGAGTTTTCGTAATTACGACGTATACAGGGTGTCCACAATTGGGATATATACAATATGTCCATATATGGGATATATGTAGGGTGTCTATAATTAGGATATTCATGTATACAGGGTCCATAATTAGGTCATATACAATATATACAAGGTGTCCGTTAGGATATGTATGTATATGTCCATTAGGACATATACATGATGTGCTTAATTGGAACATATACAGGGTGTCTGTAATTAGCTGTATTGTAACTTTTTTAGTTTTAAATTAAAATGTTTTAATTCTTCAAAAACTATCGTGTTGTTTAAACTTTGAGACAAAAAGAAAAAAATGGAATGATCCAGGTTTGTTCGGACACTACTTATTCCTGATCATAAATATGAAAGTATATTTTGAAGATAATTTTTATTGGTGTTTCCGAATACTTATATTTTTTAAATAATGGAGGTCGCTCATTCTTTTCCTGTATTTATGGAGGTAGTCGAGAATGTGATCTCTTCACAAGAAAATAAGGTGTTTCGTTCATAATAGTCAGTCAAATTATTGTATTTTGCCTTAACCCTTTCGTACCTGTTTTCTTTGTATCTACTCTTTTCATATGATTCACATGTTACTATAGATTTTTGAGGTCGCTTATTACGAATCCGTAGTAAAAATTTCAACATTCAAACTGGCGGATTCAATATGGCAGACAAAAATAGATTTTTTATTAAATTTGAGCGAGACTCATTTCTTACGGGTTATTTAGGTTGCTAATGAGAAATTAACATATTTTCATTCCAATTGGTTCAAATTTTCCTGTTTTGCCCGCCATGTTGAATCTGCCATTAAATTTTGACTACGGATTCGCTATAATTGAATCAAATTTCACTTTATTGTCCGCCATTTTGGGTCCGCCATTTTAAATATTGAAATTTTGTCTACAAATTCGCAATCAGCGACCCCGAAAACCGCTAAGGAATGAGTTTCGGTCCAATATAATCAAATTTCACTTTTTTCCTACTATATTGGATCCGCCATTTTGAATTCTTGAATTTTGTCTAAGGATTCGTTATCAGTAAACCCGAAAACCTTTAAGAAATGAGTTTCGGTCCGATGGAACTAGGTTTCAGAAAGATATGTATATTTTTCTTTTGTACCACATTTTTCTAATATTAAAGGGGGTGTATACTTCGTGTATCTTCAATAGTTCTTGACATGATCCTTAAAATGAGCCCGGATAGGGGTCATTTTCTGACTAAATATGATGGTTTAAAGTTCCGGGGCGTATACCCCCCACCAGACACGAACGGATTAATAAAATAAATATAAAAAATTAGGAATTGTTTATTATAAGTCATCCATCAATTATTAAAACTTATAGTAAACAAGGAATATTTGGTTATTGATTAATAATATTTTTAATGGTTAAGAATTCAGATTTATGTTTTTATATTAGAATGCAATACCAACAATCTAATAAAACTACAAACACATGTATTTAAAACTTAAACCTAAGCAATAAAGAGGCAAAAAGTTTACCAAGTCCAATACTCTATGCTACTGCAGACGGCTTATCCTGGATTTCCATATAGTAGAGAATAGGTACGATATGTTGAACGCTACATCGAAATACATAAAATAATTTTGATAAAATGAACAGTATCTATTATCATTATTTTATACAACTTCGTATGTCTGACACTGTATTTACAAATCTGGGTCAATATCGCCTAATTTATACTTTTATAAAATTGTAAATAAATAATACACACCTATAAACTCAAATAATATTGCGAATGCAAATAATATTTTACTTTAAAACTATTTAAATCTTTAAATACATCTTCGTCATTTTATAAATCAAATTATTATTCATAATAATAAATAGCTTTATAATTTAACGTTCGCCTCCGTGTAACCGTATTCCTCGCTAAAACTTCCACAGAAACTGCAAATTCATCTCTTAAAGCTTATGTCCCTCTTTACCCCGCACCACGAGCAGATCCATCATCGTGCGAGATCGCGATACCCTACGAGCTAAAACAGCCTGCTCTTCTTCGCCTTCTCGAAAAATAAAATCAGAATAAACCGCAAAAAATAAAATAGATTAAATTCTACTACGCGCAGTACGTAATATTTCAAGCTGCGCACTCGCTCTTACTGCGAGAGGAACCGAAGGGTTTACGTCCTTATATACGGGCTATTCAGCTGCTCATCGCGCATACGGTGAACGCTTTCGCTCGCTCGCTGCTCTCCTAGATTTATTCCAAACTGGCAGGAGTTACTATTTACCGTATAAATTTGCATGGGTCCCGATGGCGTTAGGCGCTGGGATAAAGAGAGTAACGTGAGATTGAACGCGTGTTCCCATGCACACGTGTGTATTTTTCGCGAAAATGTGATACTAAACGTAATTTCAAATTTTGTAAATTATAGAGTCTAAAGAATAATATTTCTATAAAGGAATATTCAACACGAAATGCTTTGATAACAGGAAAATCATTATTATAAAGGCTGTGTCCGTTTGTCTTCTGTCTGTTTATATTCTTATATTAGTTTTCTCTCACTTTTTTTTAACTTATTATTAACTGACAACATAGAATGTGAGGTTCCTAGCACCAATATGTGACGTAGAAATGGATCAAATTGTACACGGAAGGGAACTGGCAGTTAACCGGAATTTATCTAAAAGTGATCTATTAAGCTTTGGAGAAATGAATATAAGTAACTTATATATAATTGTATATAGAATTTGAGTATATATAATCATATATGATTATACATAATTATATATACTTGTGTATAAATTTTAAATTAAATAAATTAACAACCCTGGTAGAAACGTTCACCAACGATTCGCCAATCGTTGGCCAATTTTACTAAGGTTGGCCAGTAGTTTCACCAACCATTCGCCAACGAACCCACTTATTTTGAAACGCTTTTCCGCCCGTTGTTGGCCAACGAATGCTGAAAATTTGAAAACGGCGAAAAGCACTAAACACTGCTTAAGAGAGCTATGTAAAGTGTTATGGTATATTATGTAATCAATAAAATGTCATTATATGAGCATAATTATATAATTTACTTAAAAAATTCACATTTAAATATATACACTTAATTCAAATTTGGGGTTAGGTGTAGTAAATTGATGATTTAGTTTACTACCCTACTGGAGGAAATCTTGTATGCCAAAATTTGTAATACATTATAATTTACTATTATTATTAATAATTAAGTATAAAATAAAAAATACTTTTTATCAATTCTATAGTATAATATGAAAACATGGGAAGTTGGATATATAGTAAAATATTATACCAAAACCAGTAGTCGGGAGAGATATTTGCATGCTCCACAACTCAAGATGCACTCTTAGTTTGCGCGAGAAGCAAGGGTAGGCACAATATACACATATACATTGAACCATTCGTAACCATAACCCTACTTTAAATAAAAGTTTAATTATATTTTACAATTTCATGACAGCATATGCGCTATTATTTTTATCATTAAGTGGTTTATTGTAAAATATATATTTAGTGACGTACATTTAATGATTCAATTTTATAATTTGAAAATAAAATTTTAGAATGACAAATAGAGCAGTCGTTGGTGAACTGTTGGTCAATTACAGCAGTAAGTATTGCCAACGTCATTGGCGAAACGTTGACGAACAAGCCTTCTCGGTTGGTCTATTTTCTATCAGGGAATATAATAATTAATTTATGCAAATTTAACATAAAAATTAGTTTTAATTGAATTTAATCTTCAGATTAGCAATGTTTTATATATTTATTTTCTTACAAGAAATTATTAAAACAAAAACGGCCCCACATGGGATTCAAACCTAAAATCTTCGATTTATGAAGCCATTACCTTAACCATTACCCCAACAGCTTTTGTTGTAAGAGTAGTATCCGAAGTGTATTATAAGGTATATTGGTAGACAACTCATATAGTCATATATAGTTATATACAATGTTACACACATACACACAGACACACACCCACAGACACACACACATTATACACACACACACACACACACACATACCCACCAACCACGTACCCACACACCCACACACCCACACACACACATACATACACAAACACACACACACACAGACACACACATTATACACACACACATACCCATCAACCAACCACCCACCCACGCACCCACACAAACATACACACACATATCCATACAGACATTTTCTAAAAATAGTGTATTTTGACATGTTATTTCTAACATGTTTTAGAAAAACTCCTTTTACTATCACCAAGCTTCCTCTGTGAGCAAGCAAAAATATAACCTCAAATATATTGAAAGATAAAATATCTTACTCTCTAAAATTTTTGGAGTGGAAATCTCTCTCCAAATGCAATAAGTGACTGCGTTCTCGTGATTTTAGAGTGGTATTTCACTCCAAATTCATGAAAACACAGTCACTTATTGCATTTGGAGTGAGATTTCCACTCCAAAAATTTTAGAGAGTATAGTCTAGGCAAAGAGCTCATCCAAGAGATAGTGGAAAGCTACCTTTTACAGCTCGAATTATTTAAAACATTTTCTATCATATGATTACGAGGCATCATCGAATAACCCATTAACGTAAATCATGCATTAGTACTAGTAACGTCATAAAATCTATTTTGTTCGATTGCCCGCCTAATTTTTTACTTTCTAAGCTGAAAAAGCACTGAAATAATTGATCATACGTTACTGAGTATATATGAAAAGTAAAAATATTAATATTTTAATTCAGCGTTTAAGTAAATGAAGTAGCAACCATGATTTACAAATACCAATGCAGATCACAATGATACGGATTTGGCAGGAATTCACGTTAAAGGGTTAATAAAAAAATGACGTTTTTATGTAACAAAAGAAGAAAGATATATGATAGAAAATTTCGCGTAGGAGAAAATAATTAATTATATGCTTTTACAAATGCATTTACACTCAAGCGATCATATTATTTCTAAAACCCCAAAATAATTTATCTTATCGATTTCAGAATGTCGTAAAATAGAGAAATCATTGTAAAGCAAAATCGGGTGAATGAATCTCAAAATTTCTTTATAGCACACTAACCTCAAAATGCCAACTTTATTGTCGATTTTGAGGTTGTTGTGCTATAAAATATCGTATGAGACTGTTGTGGGAGGTGTTTTTCTACCTTGCTCGATTTTCTCACTCGCTTCGCTCGTGCGAAAACCCTCGAGCAAGGTACAAAAACCATCTCCCACAACAGTGTCATAATATACTATTTCAATTCCGAATCTTCATAAACAAAAAAAAATGACCACAAATAACTGCAAATAAAAGGATGAGGACTTGAAAATTTTACAAAAAATTCTTTTCTATAGTTCTAATCTTCACAAAGTTTTTAAAAAATTTTCCATCTTATATTTCCCAAATATCACCGTTTAAACAAGAAACGACATTTTTGTGTATTACAGAAAAAACGAAATACCTTATTTGACATTTCAGAGCGGGAAAGATAGATAATTGTATGCTCTTTCAAATTTATTTAAACTGAATCGACAATATTATTTCAAACCTACCAGAAAAACAAAAAAACTGAAACACAAGAAAAACGAAAAACCGATAAAAAACAAAATTCATCGAAAAATAAAAGAAATTATTTATCAGCTCCATTCCTTTAAAATAAATAAAAAAATGGGACCTGAAATATTCATTTTTACCGTGAATTTTCAGAATAATACTCATCTACATCCATTCAAATACTCTTACACAGACACACACACGCTCGCACGTACGCACGCACGCACGCACACACTCACGCACGCACCCACACACATGCACGCATATACATACACACGCAGAGAAACACACGCACTCACACACATACACACATACACACACACATATATACACGCTCACATACATACATACACACACGCAAACACACGTACACACATACACATCCATACGGACATTTTCTAAACATAGTATATTTTGATTCCTAATGTCTCAAAATATGTTTCTATAATGCTTTTAGCATAAGACTTTCATGACGGTCACGCTACAATATTACTCAGAGCATTTGAAAAGTGTGATTTTCTACTTTTTATAAACATACATATTTCTTACTAAGTAACTAAAATCTTCATTTACAAAGTTCATTATGTTTGCTTTTTTATGAAGTTCGATTTGAAAATCTCGCGAATAATAAATTTCTATTAAAATTTCAATGCATATTTGTATCGCCAAACAAGTTCAAGCCTTTATAATAAGCTGCCATTGTACGTAATTTAATTATTTGAGCAGCTATAGAAATTTCACTCAAAACTCACACGTACGATCTAATATAAACTTTATAATACTATTCTCGTAGTAGTACAACTAATAGATTTTGTTCAAATTGTTTTTAAATTATTTTACCATTATTATGTTCCGTTATTATTCTGCGTCCTTAATTCCATTTTGTAAACATTAGCTTTTCACCTAAATTCAAATGAGGCTACATTTCATATTTATATATCATTTCCATTTCACTATTCATTCGAAACATTTTCCAATTATACCAGACGCACGCAATTATTCAATAAACTGTATTAAAATATAATAGAACAGTCTATCCCCTCTTCACCCACCATTAGCAGCAATCTCGACAACCTCAAATTACGAAACAGGAAAAGAAAAACCGAGAATATTTCAATAAAGCCATTGCGCTCACTTTTCTGCTCCCCGATATTCAATACAATAAAGTGCTATCGATTAACCTCTCGCAATATTAACCGCGGATATTCGTCTTGGCGGTGGCACCGCACAGTCGAATCCCGAGAACAGCAGCCGAGAGGAGAAGCGAGGAGAAGAGAGAAAGCCGCCCACCGACTACTCGTTTCTCTTTTGCCGCGGCCGCACAAGAGGATGAAAAGCTCGTTAATACGAATCCCAATTCCTCTCTCTGTCTCTCTTTCTCTAGCCTCTATAGCACTGCTTTCTTGTAGCGGCGAGAGAGGGAGAGAGAGAGATGCAGGGGGAGAAAAGGCAGCCCATTGTGTTCGATCTGGCCGCCGAAAGAATGGGAGAGAGCGCTTAGAATGAGAATAGGATTTTAAGCAGAAAACTTATTTACTATCCCACTCGTACGCGCTCCACTTTCTGCGATTCACCGCGTGCGGTTGCTGCCCCTTTTCTCTCGTTCTTTCTTTCTTTTGGCTTCGCTGTACTTTTTTCGGTCGAGTTTCCCTCGAATACTACGTCTTCGGAGTCAAGGGCTTGGCGCTGACAAAAAAAAAGAAGGGACTTCGGTAATGACGCGGATTGACCATTAGGAGCGAATCACTTTTTCGCTAAGATTTGTCGACGAGTCGATGACTGCTAGGAGTATAATGTCATATGACTGTTGGTTATAGGTTAAGTAACAAAATTACTTATACACTAGATAGTTGAAGGAAATAATTGGGGTATTGTATGCAACTCTTTTATTGTCTTATACTCATAATTAATAGATTCCACACTTTTGAGCATTGTAATGGGGGAATGCTGATTGATGTCCATCCAACTTCAAGTAAAACGTTAATATGGAAGCAATAAAACTAAATGAAACTGGAAAGCATTAAAAAAGTTTATTTTGTTTTAATGTACTACTGAATGACACATTAAATCTTGATTTTGACTTATTTTATCGAATTTGACCCTATATTATTCAAAGTTTCACTTTCCCTTTCACAGATAATTTTTTTTTTAATTTCATATTTTAACAAGCTCTGAAGAGTACACTTATGTTTGTACATTCACGTATGTTTCCTTACTTACTGCGCATCCGTCGTTATCATCCTTTAATAAATATGAATTTATTATAATATAATTTTCGAAAATATTTTGATTTGATTTTTTTCTGTTCATATTTAGCTTGAATTTAATGATATGTACAATACACGTAAATAACTAATTTAATAATATTAATAAGCTGTATGAGACTGACCTATATTATTTTGAATATTAAATTATGATTAAAATACAGATATATGGATGATTTGTTTTCATCAAACGCGGCAATTTCGAGTTCAATTTATCGAACAATAACAATGCAACAGCGATATTTTGGCTGATACATATTGTTTAGATTGAACTGGAATATTTCTATAACATGCAGGTGTAATACTATTCAATTCTACTAACATCAAACACTAATCGATAAGAATATATTGAAGTTTCAAGTAGTATTTGTACTTTTCGGATGTAAAAAACAATTGACTGTTTTAGCCCTTAAAGCGAATACACGTCACAGGGCTGTCTTTTGATTTTTTTGCAAATTATGTAATAAACTATTCAAAGTAAAATAGTATTTTTCAAGTATGTTTTAATACTCCCCTGCCGTGTAATTCGATTTATATCCGGAACATAAAGTACGTGGAAAATGTATACATAGTAGTTTAGCAGAATCAATTCATTAAACACAGTTATGCTAAATTATGTTGAATTACGTTGAGCTATGTAGTTTATTTCTCTTCGACGTAAACCTATTATTTAAATTAATGTTTTTATTAAGGGGACAGATACACCTTTAAATTTCAAACTGATTGTTAACACATTTTAAGGTAAAAATGAGTAACTCATCATATATTACCTATTTTATCGGTAAATTTGAATATTTCATCAAAATAATAACTTAAATTTAAAAAAAAAATTTTTATAATCCTAGATCTCTGATCAACCATAATGAAAATCTCTATATTCCTTCATCTACCGCAATATTAATTTATTTCTATTTAGATTTCTTTTTATTTACACCTAATGATTATTGCATTTGTCGCCTGCTCATTGTTTTATTATAGTAATTAAGTAATATTATACATATCTGCACAATATGTTTTAGATGTAGTTTGCACGTAATATATATTTTAAGAATACTTTATCTTTCGTATACGCGTATACAATGCGATATTATCTACTTATCTTAACAACGAGTAATATGTGCTGAATATATGAAGGAATGAATAGAGAAGAGTACTCGTTTCCAGCCTGCGAAATGCACTCGCCTTCGGCTTGTGCTTGCTCACCTCCGATTCATGCAGCAAATTTACACGCGGGCGGAAAAAACCTATTTCTCGCCCTTGGTGCACAATATATTATTTCTCAACACATGCATGAAAAGGCCCTTTTCCATGCTTGCAAAGTGAATAGAAAATTGGGTATTCCGAGCGTCTTCGTTTGAGCGGGAGGTAATGTACATTACCTACTGCTGCCCCGGTAATGGCTATTACCTTCCGCTCCTGAATTTCTTAGGTATATAGTGGATGACGTATAATGCCCATTTCCTTATTCCCTTTGCATGCGTGAAAAATTCCCTAT
Source organism: Gastracanthus pulcherrimus (assembly GCA_949152435.1). NCBI lineage: Eukaryota > Metazoa > Arthropoda > Insecta > Hymenoptera > Pteromalidae > Gastracanthus > Gastracanthus pulcherrimus. The sequence continues at coordinate 190,942,282 of OX424572.1, read as the reverse complement.
TCACACACTTATTAAAATAAAAATACGTGTATCACGGGTGGAAAGGACTTTTTTGGACTCGGATGATGATGTGAGAACTCGTGTTTATCTCAGGCGACTTCAGCCTCCTCGACTTTAACTTGTGGTCAATCATCATTCTCGCTGAGAAAAAAACAATTTCTCCCCCCATTTGCACAATGTAAATAATGTATAGAAATGTAAGTTTCTCCGATAATTCGGATATTTGACCGAAATAAATTACACTCCCTTATATTTTCGTAGACTCATTTATATTTTCGGAAAGAATGGAAAAAATATAGCATAAATGTTTCTCCGTCAGGTGGTGAGGCATCGGCAAATCAAATCACGTGGAAAAAATTGAAACATCGTATTATATTATGAAATAGCAATATTGTATGCAACAAAGCATGTCGAAATAATCATTTTTCTAATTTTGATCTACATTGATTTTTATATAATATGTAAATAATTAAACTATTAAAATAATTATTTTGGCATTTTTTACACTTTTTAAGTGGGGCAGATTCTTATCGTAACAAAGAAAACTGCTAAATAATAAAATATTTGAATTAAAAATAATTCAGGCCTCTGTCACGAAACTTTTAAAATTAATTCTTTCCTAAACGGATTACTTATTCATAAAAGCTTAATAAAATATAAAAAACTAGCATCGCCCATTGAGGCGTTACCCGCGATTTTTATTTTTAGTATCACATGAATATTACTTATATGGGTCATTATAATACTTTTCGAAAGTTTATAAAAAAAGAAAAGTTTTCTTTTACACTTTCAAATTGGTATTAATGAGAGGTCCCACGAATTTTTCAAAAATCGCCATTTTTGGCCACTTTTGAAAATTTAGAACACTCTACTAGGTCGAACAGAGGACCTTGGGGGCTAAAAAAATTTTTGAGAGCTTATTTTGACTAGTAATTTCATATAAATAATCGCCGGCAAAATCTCTGTCATGAGTGCGCAAGGTTTGTTTGAAAAATATTTGAATGACCTACACATACACACACACACATACATATATATATATATATATATATATATATATATATATATATATATATATATATATATATATATATATATATATATATATAGATATATATTTTTAAAATACGGTTATGTACTATTTTAGTACTATACGTTTAGTAATTTATATTTATAACAAAATTAAATACTTTAAATGATTATAGTTATACTACCGTGCAATTCAAAATCAATTTTTGTAAACAGTTGAAAGTTCTTTCACAATCTTGCTTTGCTTTCATAATACATACATGCTACATTAAAGTCATTGTACATTGCTACATGATACGTTTAATATTTTATTTCCTACGTTCTGTTCAATTTTTATTTCCATCTCTTGAATCTTTATAAAGAAACACTAAGGAATAAGAAACATCAAAATATAATAAAACAAAAGGAAGAATGAAAACCTTTTTCTTTCTTTCGTATAGGGAACCATCCACATAATGCGAGTACCGTGTACGCTGTGCGCGTGTAGTACTTTTATATCTGTCTGAACGAGCGCTCATTGTTTGATTCTGTAATCTTCTTGAGAACTACAACGAAAACAATTAATGAGCGTTTGCGTCATCAGGATGGTAGGTGAAAATTAAAATAGCTGCCGATATCAATACTGATTTAGTAAAAGTAATTTTTTCTCATTTGACATATTATATATAATTTATAGGTATTTTACATGTAATCTATCGAGTATATGGGATCATTGAGTATGAAATAGACTTCAGTGACAATTTTTGACACTTGAGAGTAGTCAAAAAAGCTGTCAATATCGTTACTAACTTGACTAAAGTACACTTTTTGTATTTTTCGAGTGGTCTATAGTATTTTTGAGTGACAGTGTTTGACTCTTGACAGCTGTCAAGAGAGCTGTCAATATTGCTACTGATTCAACTAAAGTACAGATTTGTATTTTCTGTGAGTAATTATGCCGGGTAGTTAATAGCAGTGAGAGTAGATATAATGGTTCAAAAAAATTTTTTTCTGTACAAATAATATGAAATTTTTTACCGAAAAATGCGTAATGGATTATAAAAGAGAAGTAGAAAAAAAAAAAGTTTTTTTGCGAAGTTTGTGTTCCCTCTAAATTTGTGAGTAGTAGTGAGTTTAACACTTTCCTGATTTTTTAATCATCGTTAGATTGAGATCTGTTGGAATTAAAAACAATCGTCGGAAAATCACACATTACCCAGTATATACTGCTATAGTTGAGATATCAAAGGCCGTTTTCATATGCTATGGCCTTTATATACTAGTATCTTTTCACCAATCTTGTTTCACTATACTTTTAGCATACCTCTTCAATTCTAAACTGATATCTGTCATTATATTTTCACTCATATGCTCGACTCTTTATATCAAGCATACAATAATTACCACTTTCTCCGTCACATATCAATCCTTGTCTGTTATAGTCATAGCCGATCCTAAACTTTATTCCGCACCGTCGCCCTATCGGCATCACGACGTATGACATCTTCGGTATACTTTCTCTCTCTCTCTCTCTCTCTCTCTCTCTTTCTCTTTGTCTCTCTATCTATCTCTCTATCTCTCTCTCTCCTCGCCATACGTGAATTTTCGATTCAGATGCGCCGGCGCTTTACGAATTCATGACAATCGCTTCCGTTTCACATCTGCGGACGCGCGCCGGGAATATGCTATGAACCCGAGCTACATGCTTAATGCGACCGCCAAGGGCCTCGCCTTTGCCTCCTTCTCCTCCTTTTCGATTCGAATTTTGCGACCGCAAGAGGGGTAATATTACATTCGCTCTCCCGCAATGCAAGCGGCAGTCTCTGCCGGTGTGCGGCGCGCACAGCCGGGTTTCAATTAAACATTGACGCAGATCCGTCCTCGGAGACGAGCGGACGGAGATATATGTACGCGGCTGATTCGTCGTCGATGTTTCTTTGGAGTTAATTTTTATTTTCGATTTCGTCCTTTTCGACGTTCGTCTCGGTATGCATGAATCGCAGCGCGGTTTTGGTTGGTTTATAGTTAGCATCGAGCACGGTTGATTTGATAGCTAGAATCGGTCGTTGATATTAAATATCGTGGAGCTGTCGTGCGGTAAAGTCGATTCTTTATTAATAATTCGAAACGTACAAAGCTTGATAATTCGAAGTTCTAGATAATTCTGCAGTGCAATAATTGATTCTTCCAATTTAAAATTATAATGAATAATTAAAACTCTTTAAAAATGCAAATTTGGCGAAACATGAATTAGATTTTTAGTTCGTAATTCTTGTTCCTATCTTTTTTAAAAAAATGTAAGACACTCCACCATTATGTCACTGCTACTTATTATTGCATTTCGTCTTACTTTTGAATTACTTGGTCGCGTCGGTTTTTACCATTCACAAAAAAGTATAACGACGTTTCATTGCATACGGTAGTTCGTATACACGTCTGCATCTTCAATGAGAAAAGAGAGCTCGACAGCACTGCTCGTTAAAATGTCGTTAAAGTGCATGAAACGCAAGTGAAAAAATTGAGGATCATTGAAAGGAGGAAAAAAACGGAATTTTCTCTATTACTATTTTAAGTAAGCGAATTCTCTATTAAATTCAGTAATTTATAAAAAAATGCATTACTTGATAATTCTTTGAAAATTTAAACATTAAAAATAAAATGTTATCCTACACTACAAAAAATTAAGTATTGCAGAAAAATATTTTGAGAGGAGAATTTTCATGGCAGTCCCATAGAACCTGTGAAATCAGCACCATTGAGACCTACTGTGAATGTGATTAAACAAAGAATGTGTGTCATGGGACGCACGACAGAAGTGAAACTTCAAAGTACTTTGTGCGTGAATATTGTTTATATGGAAAAAAAATTGAATGTAAAAAAATAAATATCATTACGTTTAACATTATTTCAAAATTTATTATTTTAAATGTTATCGCTTCTATCTTCTGTATAAATCTTGAATTATTCATTTATATTTGAAGTTTATTTCTGAGGTATGTTATGAATGGTTGCACACTCTCATCATGAAAGTTAACATTGAAATCTCCGGCTAAAGTTAGTGGCTTATTATAATAACTTGTCTCATAAGGAGAGTCCACAACCTGTAGGAAGTTGATTTCGATGAGGCTTCAGGAAGTGGTTCCTGGTACCTAAAAATGATGCCTAACACCCATCGTTTCGTCTCATAGGTCCTTGGAGTGAAGATATGACCTTTCGTAATCAAAATACGTGTTATTTTAGTAAAAAGTGGTACCAATATTTTGAATCATAACTCTGCATAATGTTTTGCTAGAGAAATAATGTAATAAGATAAGAAAGTTGAGCAAAGGAGCTTTAATTTGAGCTCTATTTCATATAAAAATATTATTCTGTTGCCAGGTTATGAACAATAAAAAATGATGACGATAAATGTATGGAAATTTGAGGATATTCATCTGTTTAATTTCAGTAGTTTTCCATGTATTTTTCGTCATCAATTTTGATTGTTCATAACTTTACAACAGAATAATAGTTGTTACTAACACACACCGGGGGTCGGTCTAGAGTGGCAAGCTCCGGAAGTCAGACGTTCCAGCGTAGCAGTTAAAGAACTGCTGCGTAGGCTGCGTGCACGGCGATCGGGAGGATCGTTTTGGGGCCGCTTTCCCTCTTCCCCAGTCGAGTGGACTGATAAAAGGAGAGGCCCTGGGCAAAAGGAGCGACGTACTTTCTTTGTGACCTTATAGCAACGGAACGAGCAAAAACGTGTTCTTTGATGAACCCAATAAACTCCTGCTTAAAAAAATTTCTTTATTTTTAAAGAAAACGGACGCAGAAGATTGTCAAAATTCTCTTTACATCGTTCCAAACTCATGTAAGACTCAAAAAATGTTCTCTGAGATGTTCTGAAATTTCAGCGATCATATACATTATAGGCCATAATGATAACTTTGAACTTTTAGCGTACAAAACTCCATCCATGTTCAAAATTAAGGTTAAATCGTATAGTATCTTGCTTTTATTGACTTTTGTATATTTAGATCCATCGACAACATAGCTAATGATGCTACGATTATTTGTTGGATGTCTACATTCCTCCGCGCAAATAAAAATTTTATGTGTGCATCGATAGAACACTAAGATCCACACGCTAATGACCGTATTTTGCATTCAAGATTGCTCAAATTTATTTTTGGAGTATAGTAAATACAGTTTCTGCAATTGTCGTAAGTTGGACGGGACGATAGGAGGAGGGGAGAAAAGTACGGATTGTATCTTTTTAAAAACTGTCTCTCGTTTGAATTATTTTGGTGGCCCTGAAAAGGGCAGATTGTGAATAGTGTACGCAGATGCCTATCTACGGAGAGGTCGGGACCGGAATGGTTTCTCCAGTGATTTCCTTCCAGAGGGATTTAGACGGCGTCGCTCTCGGTCTCGGACCCTCTCCACGCTCGGGCCTCTTGGATGTCGTCCCCGTCGGCTGTTGAGGCACCTCCGAAGATCTGACCTTCGTTGATTGAATCTGGCTTGAGGAGGACGGCGAGGAGTTTTGACCAATGGATCCCGGCAAGGATCCTCGGCCAGTGGAGGAACGATGATTTTTGGATGAGTCACGTGGCCCCAGTCATCCACTGCATGCTTCGGCGTCTTCGCTTGTCTTATTTCGATCGTATATCGGCTGAGTCGCAGTGCGGGTGGTGCTGCAGATCCGCGCTTGTGTTCGCGCAGGTCCAGGTTGCGTTTGCGTGCTCGGAGGTCAGGTGGCGCAGGTGCCCCATGATTCTGGGGCATGATGGGAGAGATGAGCCGGAATTTTAGTGTACCAAAACTCTTATGGCTTACTGCTCACATAGTGTAGATCTCGTTTTTAAGCACGACCGCGACACGGAAGTGCCTTATATCTCCGCGAAATCTTAGCGAATCAGGCTAAAATTTTTTTGGGAACTCTCCTAAGTATAACAACTTAATGGTCCTATTTTGAGATTGATCATGCAAATATACGCTGAATGCGGTAACTATAAAAAATCGCTAAAAACGATTTTTGGGCTATAACTTGAAAACTAAGCATTCTACGAAAAAAACTTAAATAGAAAAGTTGTAAATATTTGAAAAATAAAACTTTTTCCTATTGACATCTATTTATTAAAATACTTTTAACTCGAGTTAACAGGCCAAAAACGAATTTTAACATCGAAAAAACAGCTTTTTACCACATAACTTTACAGCTATGCATTTTACATGAAAAAGTTACATGGAAAAGTTGTAGATCTTTGAAAAATACAATTTTTTTCTTGACACCAAGACGCGAAAATGCTTTTAAATCAAGTTAATAGTCCAAAAATGATTTTTGACATCGAAAAATGTAGTTTTTTACTATATTATACAATCAATCAAACGCGCAGCGCGAGCACGGGTAAGGCAAGCGAGCGCGAAGCGTTTTGCATGCCTTGCATTGCGAAGCGATGCAAGGCGCGGAGGAGCTTAAGAGCGAGCGAAGCGCTCGCTCTGAAGCTCCGGAGCAGGCAAGTGACATGCGACCGAAGGCCGCCTGTGGCGCGCTAGTTTGTAAGGTTTTTAAAGGAATTTAAAAAAAAAAAATAATTAACAATTATTTAAATCAATATAACATTTAATATAGAAAATTGAAAATAATGTCAAACATAGAAATTAATTTTTTACGGATACAAATTTTAACTAAATACTTAGATAACTTATTAGTTAATAAATATTATAATTATAATGCCTAACAATATTATCGCATTTTCTTTTTATTTGGATGACGAATTATCTAGAAAAATATTTATCTTATTACGAGTATTATTCCGAAAATTAGTTAATTAATATTCAACGGAAAACTGCGAAATAAAGAAGTAGTAGATCTGGAAAAATAAATGATTAGAAAGGTGTAGGTTTTCCGGCTTTATTTGTACTGCCGTTGAATCACACAGATATTGCGTAATAGATGTTTACGCTTTGTCTGTACGATTGTATCTGGCGAGAGATCGCTCAAGTTCGGCTAATCGTTGCCGAACTGCTGGCAGTGTTTACATAGGTACATGTAGATAGAATTATATATATAGCATTCACGAAATACCGTATGTAAAATGAATTGATGCGTATTACACCCGTGAAGGTTTCAACGGTATAATTATAATTTTGAGTGTAAAAGCGGCGTGAACAATTATCTTTCCAGTTTTTTAATTTTTTCGTGCAATATAATGCGTAAAGTTGGCCAGAAGTGTAAAATAGTAAATCTCATATATAATAATACTTAATATCTACAAGAAAAAGCACAATGATAAAGCTTAGAGATGTCGTGATGTACAGGGTGAAAACGTACTGTTTAAATTGAATAATATCTAATATCTCAGAAGATTAGAAACCAAATCAGCTCAGAAATATTCAGCTAATAACCTGACACCTGACAAATATTCTCTGAGAATTTCAAGGCATTGTATCAAGTATTAATCAAGTTATCGTTGTCCAAAAATATGCACTTTTATTATATTTTATTTTTTTTCTCAGAAAACAAACCGTCTTATTACCTAGAAAATTACATAAATATACCTGTATATGAAACAAATATTCAGTAAACATTTTACTGACTCTTATCATATAGCTTTAGAGTAAATAAATGCTGAGAAAAAAAATGTTGTCACAAAGTATAACAACAGAAAAACGATTCATATAAAATCGATTCTGGTTCTAAAATAAAGGAATTTATGAGTACTTTATTGTACACAAAATTTGCTTCCCAAAAACCACTCCCGCTTCGAAAAGAGTTCAAAAACCGAAATTTGAAAATTCTTGAAGTTTGAAAAGTGGCCATAAAAAAATGTACTCGACCATTTTCGCTGAAACTTTCCAGCGCGCACCGAGTATTGATAGCAGACATCTGTGCAAAGTTTGGGAAAGTTATACCGTAGATTCAATGAATGGTGATATGCCACCTACTAACACACACACATACACGCACACACATACGTACATACAGACATTTTTTAAGACTAGTGTATTCGGACTCCCCAAGGCATAAAACATGTGTATAAGTTAAAAAAACACAAAAAATATTTTTACAATCACAAAGCTTTCTCTTTGAGAAAGCAAAATTGTAAGTAAACAAATAATTATATTTCATTTTAATTTTAATATACTCGTACGTATACAAACGTAATTTTCTAGCTATGATAATTTAGCATGAAAATCTGAAAAATACAATTTTTTCGATAAAGGCATACTTTTAAATCAATAAAGACAGTATGTACCGAATTGCCGGGTGTGAAAATGAAAGAGAAACATCGGCGTCGGATCAACATCATCGTCGACATGGACGACGCTACGGCGCCCGGCGGTCCGGATTGCCGCGCGATCGCTCAGACTATATACCTCCAACTCCCGGTCTGTTCCGATGCAAATCCGTTGAGTGCAACCTCATGCTGTCGTTCTCCACCTCTGTACCCCTCTCCCCTTCACTTTCCATCGGCTTTCCACGTTTTCTCGCTGCTCCTGTTCTCTCATCTCCATTCTCGCTGGTCCTCTGACTGTATTTTTTATCCCGCGGCCAAATGGTGATTTTTAGTTTCTCTACTGGCGAATTCGTTAAAATATGATATTCTCGAGATTGAATGCATTCAGCGATTTAAAGAATTTAAAAACTTTTTAGTACTTTTTAGAAATCAATTTGTTTTTTAGTATAATATTCTTAAAGTAAGGAGCTTGCTTTTCTGTCAATTTGATTTGTACTGTAAAACGTATTGATACGTCATGCATTTGAATATACAATACTCGGGTAAACTAAATTGGATAGTAACTTTACAGTTCTCATTAATTCGCTAATTTGATATTAAGCTCACGTTATTTACAATTTTAGACGATCCCTTTATGTTCAACTATTATTATCTTTTTCGAATGTTCGATAAGAACAGTATTTTTTTTATTTGTAGTGCACGTACTTTATAGTGTACGTTTTTAATCCATAAATAATTGAATTTTACTATGTAGAGTGAGTAAAAAGTATAATAAGCCAAAAATTTCGAAATTTCTTATTTGTTTTTAGGGATTAAAAAAAAATCAGACGAGTTGGTCAAATGGTAGGTATAAGGTAACCTTTCCTTTCAAGATTTGCTAGGATGTCCTTGCATTTCTCCCCCCTCCCCCTGTATAATAGTGATATGTTAGTTTCCTTAAAGTTATCTATAACTTTCGCTAAAATTTTGCAAGTTATCTAATATATCGTCTTATGCAAAAACCATCAAAGGTATACAACTTTAATTGTAAATCGTATATATGAGCTTATTAATTATCTAAAGTGACATAATTATATTTAATTATATAAAATAATAAATGAATTAAGTACAGAGTATTTACAGTAATACAAAATATATGATGTGTAATAGTGTGGACAATGTAGCAGTGATAAAAGTTCAATTTGACATCAACATATTTAAAATTTTGTATTTCTTCGTCATAATCTATTGCATTAAGTAAGTCAATAAGTTTTTTTTATAATAAAATTTAGCATAAACTAATTCTTGTACGTGCCATTAGATCACAATTTAGACGTAACAGAAATTTACGTTACATAAAATTATTGCGTACTCATTAGTGTGCTAACTGTAAATAATAGAGATTTCAATAGTAAAGTTTACTATATTTTTTATTCAAAATAATGATTCCTTTCGGGATACGTAGGCAATGAGTTTGTTACAGTTAGATTACTTTTACATAATCGCTATGAATAATATATATATATATATATATATATATATATATATATATATATATATATATATATATATATATATATATATATATATATATTTCTTCGATATACTTCTTTCTTCTTCTATCTTCCTGTAATTTCTTTAGCTTATTATTCTCCTTTTCACGTGTATTTGTCTCTCTTTTTGAGCTATTATAATTTTCAATCCTTTATCTTCCTTCCTATATTCCTACGTAATAATGATGCGATGCCCTGTTACCTCCTTTATTCCACTTATATCCTGCAGGTCTTTTTCTTCTAATCCACCCAGTATCTACTGGCCAGTCATTGATTTCTTCTTCTTGCAGACTTCTTGACATCTGCTTCTGATTCCATGTGTACCATTTTTCATCTAATTTAATTTTCTTGTAATTTATTTTTATTTCTTTTCCGGTTTCTTTTTTCCCTTTGCTATTTTAACTATCTTTCAGTCCCGTTTTGATCTATCATCAATATATATATATATATATATATATATATATATATATATATATATATATATATATATATATTCATTTCCATTTCTAAGTGTACTTTGCTTTCTATTCCTATAATATTCGCTAGTTGTACTTCTACAGTGACATCTAGTTTGGTTGCGAAGAATCATTCCATTACCTTCTCTTATCCTTTACTTTCTGCTTTTCCTCCTCTGACTCTTATACCGTTTCTTCATTCTTCATCTCTATATTTAGTTCTATCTCCAGCGTTAACTCTAGCCCATTTCTACTGCATTTTTTTACCTCGCACTCATGAAGGATATTCTTTCGTTCAGTTTCTATTTCCTTTCCAATTTCTTGCTCAGAGTCCTTCGGCTCTTCTTTTTTCTTTTCCTATCATTTTCATTTTTTCCATTTTTCCTATGATGCTGAGCAGTAACTCTCTGTTACTTATGCCTTCATACTTGTCTGACATGTTTGGATTTTATGTTTTCGTCTGCTCCGACGCTATGCACACCAAAATCAACTGTTCCTTTTCTTCTTCACACACTTTGCTCTTTCCCACACGTCCTTTTCTATTTGTTTTCTTTGCCCTAACCTCACTTTCTTTTTACTTCTTTGTTTTCACTTCTTACTTTTCACAGAAATCTCGCACTTCACAACGTATTCCTTTTGTCCAGCACACTTTTCTATTCTCTTTCCGAAGTATTTTAATATATTTTTCCGATCACTTTTTGGTACGCACTTGCTTATGCGCGAGTATCCAGCTTGAGCGTAAAACGCGATCCCTAACTATTTTACTTTTATAAGCATTTAGTTTAGTAATATCAATAAAATATGCGTGGATTAAAAAAAACACCGTCTACGTGATATTTAAGCTGAGATAAACAAATTCGAAATAACAGAGATGCGGCGCCGTGCGCTGGATCTGGTGCTTGACCCCCCCCCCCCCACCACCATCCCTCTCCTGTACGCGGATGCGGAAGTGCCCGGCGCGCGAAGCTTCCTTGCAACATTTTTTACGATGAAATTATAATATCCAGCCTATTAATACTATTTGCCCACGTTTTAAACAATTGTCGGAAGAATAATTTCGCGCAATATTCATGTTAAAATGTTATTAATAATCGTCACAATAGTTAAAAAAAATTAAAATATTCATATATCTGCTTCACAATGGTCGTAAGAAACGTTATTATTTTAAATTCGTGTTCTTTTATACAAAACTAATGCCGTTTGTTTCGTTTATCAATATTCTTCCCGAGAAAAGTTATTGCAATTTGTTTATATTACAAACTTAATTTTCTTATAAATAAAGCCTAAAGTAGCTACAAATTGATTTTAAAATTTTTTTTTATATTTAACATGAATGTACTCATTTTTTTCAATCTTATTGAACGGTTCCCGTAGGGGCCTTGTTCGTCAAAAGTTATTAACAGAACAATTTTTTTCGGAAAAAATAAATTAATAAATAAATTAACAATTTTTTGCAAAACTAAAAGTTGATATTTATTAAGCATATATTTAAGTACAATTACACATATTTTGAGAAATTTTTGTTGTAAACCATACGATTGGCAGTATTTTCAACTTAAGCGGGAATTCTACCATTTCGACGACTTTTCTCAAGAATTCTTTTCTCATAGTAAAATTTATTCTATTCAAACTTTTTACACATGAATTATGACGTTTTAAGCTACAGAAATTATTTTTTTCGGTTGTAAATGTGGCTGGTATGGCCGCCTGAAGTTAGCCCTGTCGAAATCTGGCTGACATGATATCTTAAGTTTGGTGCGTCTGAAACAAAAAATTCGAAAAGATTATTCGAAAAGTAAACTTGTGATTATCGTATGAACTAAATTTTTTCAAATCCGATCACAAAAAATAAACATGGCTGAAATTTAAAATTTTCGATCTTTTTTTTCAACTTTAATTGTTTAAAAAATAGATTAATTGTTTATAAAATATCATTTTAGTTCGGACGATAGTCATACATGTGTAGAATAAGCATTACAAATTTCAGCCCTATCGGTGCAATATTCTTATCAGAATCATGTCAGCCAGGTCAAAAAACTACACGCTTGACGTGCCAGCTGCACGCTCAGCGCGCTCGAGACGCTCCCATTGTTTTGTGTTTTCGACCTGTTCTAGACCTGTCCGACCAAAATGAAAGTTTCTATAGTATTTCTACATATATATTTACTACAAGAATTTGTACTTTTTAGAAAATCGATTTTTTTTAAAGGATGGTAGAATACCCCCTTAATGCGAAAAAAATGTTTTTGCACTATTTTGCTATATAATATTTACAATTTTATGCAAATTAACTTTTCGGAAGTCATACATTTTGAAGTAAACATCATTCCGAATATTTTGACTGTTAAATTCTTTTATTTCGATATTTATAAAAATAGATAGTGAGCAAAAACTGAATAAGAAATACTTCATTCTGTAATAATTTGTTTATAACAATTGAAGCCCTAAGTGGAATACAATAAAAAGATTTTTCTAATGATTCTGATAATATTTGTAACAGATTCCAAAAGGTTTTACTCTAGACGAAAGAACTTCCTTATTCAAAATTAATTCATCTCTGCTATCATTCGCCTAACCTCACAAAAAACTAGATATTTTTGAAAAATTTTTTCTCAATGAAATAAATTATGTATCGATAATAAAATATTTTGTAGTGTATTAATACTCATTCGAAATATATGACAAAGTTTTAAAAGTGATATTTTCTCTTTTTGTTTGTGTTACTTTAAAGTTCAAAAATGCCATCTTGTTTATAGAAAATGATAAATGATAGGATGATGTTTATTTATTTATTTAAACCAGTTATAGATTTACTTAGAAATGAATCCCTGCAAGAGATAGACTTAAAACTAAAAACTAAAAATTAAAAACTAAAATATTAATTAATAATTACAATCGTTGATATTCCTATAAGAGTAGTAACAAAAATTTTACGTTATAAAAATCTACCTATAGTAAGTTCTGATCTAATCTGTCTTTTAAATGTTTAAAGATTTTAATTCATTTGGGAAACAGTTGAAAGTAATTAAAGCTCTAAGATAACTGTTCTTGTACTAATCTTTTTCGTGTTCTTTGGAATTATTAGATTTTTATTTCTAGTTATACTGCTGGATGTGATATATAAATGTTTGAGGTTATTATAATGGTATCTTAAAGACTTATAAGTATATAATTGATCTATATTCATTGGATAACTGTCTAGGCTAATAAAATTATTTTTCTTTACAATTTTTAATATTCTTTTTTGTAAATTACGTAAAGGATTTATCACATTGTTGTAAGCACCTCCCCATGTCACTATTCCATAGGTAATAATACTATGGAAAAAAGCGTTGTACACCATTTTCATAGTTTCTATCGACATAAATTTGGAGATCTTATGAAAAATATATACAAGATATTTGGTTTTCCTTACAATGTATTGAATGTGCTTGTCCCACTTAAGATTATAATCGAACATAATTTCTAAATATTTACAGGTTTCTACTCGATTCAATAATTTATCTTTGATCTTTATTTCTAAATGATTTGGGACACTATCCCTGTAGTTACCAAAAGCTATATACACTGTCTTATCTACATTTAATGATAGACGTTATTGACTCTTACTTTTTGATATCTGTCTTTTAAATAACTCTCAAGCAAATCTAGAGCTTGTCCCCTTATTCCTATACAGTACAGTTTGTTTAAGAATATTCTATGATCGACTGTGTCGAAAGCTTTTGCCAAGTCCAAAAAAGCTACAAGGGTGGGCTTGCTAATATACAGGTTTTGGTATAATATATTTGTTATGTAATTTAAAGCGTCCTCTGAACCAATTTTCTTTATAAATCCAAATTGTTGTTTTGATATAATTTTACATTTCATTATGAAGTCATAGATCCTAGTATATATACTTTTTTAAAATATTTTAGCAATATTAGATATGAAAGAGATAGGTCTGTAGTTAAAAGTATCATGCTTGTCTCCTGATTTGAAAATTGGTACTATTTCAGCTTTTTTTAAAGCATCTGGCCAGATAGATTTTAAGATAGATGTTAAGTTTGTTAATTTATTTATTATTATGATTTATGTTTGATTTTTTCCCGTCATTTTGAATGTATTCAATGCTAAGAATTCTAAAATACTATACAATTTTTCATACAAAATTTTATTCTTATAAAAATAAAGTTAGATTTAATATTATTTTCATAGCAATTAATATATTAGTAAAACAGAACTAAAAATACTGCAATAATCAATAAAACTCACGTAGCCAAACGCAAAAAGCATCTCGCTTTAGAAGTTGAGGAACTACGGCACTTAAAACTTTACGCGTTTCGGAATATTCATAAGCAGCTTGTATTTCAATCAGAATCAAGAATACGAAAGTGATTTACTTAAGATTTCAAGCCCCCTAATAAAAATCCGGAGGAACACTTTTTACCTCGTAAAAGAGACGCATAAAAACCGAGCTTTCCGTGTAGTCGTCGGATCTTACATCTTGAGAGTAAAAAGAACCTACTCCACTGTGCTCACCCGGGATATTTCGCAAATTCACTGTGTGCTGTTGTTTCCTCGCGTGCATAAAGCACTTAACGTGAAAAAGTAAATAAAAACCCTTTTTCTGAGTAAAAAACTTGCGTGAATAAAATAATTTTTTTTTCATAACTTCACAGTTGTATAAGAAAAATATAACATTATGAATAAAATAATTATTCAATAAGACATTTATTCTTTTATCCCTTAGATGTTACCGATGGCCTGGGGTTCCTTACGTGATTTTGCATTACAATATTTCGTGAGTCTGAGAATTTATAATGACTTTCTTGTTTCCTTTACATCATTAAGGTATTGTTTAAGTATTTGTAAGTAGAATAAATAAGATATTAGAAGAAAATATTAAGTACTTTACGTTTTTAAGATTTCACAGTAAGTTTTAAAATTGCATAACCCCTAGGTTTACCTACCTTAAAACCTCTTTTTCCAAAAACTCTTTGAAATGGTGATTTAAGTAATTTAACGAAAAACACCTGTCTGCAGTACAGTAATTCAGCGTCAAATTTTTAAAAATCAAAATTGTTACAGAATGTTGTATATTGTAACGTATGAAAAAGAGAAACGAAGTGGGCATGAATGACAGGATTCAATCCGGGGATCCCAAAATTGAATGGCGTCGCGTGCTTGACCACTGAGATACCGACCACTATACAAGACAGTGCATCTTGATGTCTACATCTCTTATCGCTGATTCATCTCATAGCTTGTACTGCGAGCGTCGCGGATTCTTCATCCGAGATAATATAACATAAAATATAATTGCTTATACAATTTTTGAAGTTCTACTTTAACACTTATAATGATAGCTTTCAAATCCTGTTTGAGATATAAAGCTTATCGATTAAAGTTTCAGAAGTTTTTTCTCTTGGCAATAAAAGATTTATTAATACTTTGCAATACTGTGGTTAAAATAATTTTTTTGTAACACGTGTACGATTATCGCGCTTTTTTGTGCCTATAAAACGGACGAAAAGTTGCCGTTTTCCGACCTACTACACAAAATTTACTACAGTGGGTGCAAAAGTAATCTCCTCAAATGATTTGAGGATGGTTTCAATAATCAATTTTCAACTTGTTTATACATATATTTTACATATGCATGCGTGTGCGCGTTAATGAATGCATGCGTTAGAATATAATTTCTATTTCAAATATTATCTTATCTTTCTTTTACTTGAAAAACTTTAATATACAATAATAGTTATCTCTATATGTGTAGGTATAAATATTTTCATTTTTTATTACAATAAGACTGTAGTTGTACCGTGTCGAGAAACGGCATTTGGCTTCGCCCGATAGACACAAAAAATCACGAAAATCAATACATGTGTCGTCACAAAAAATACGGTGTACAACATGAGCAAATGTCTCTTTGGAAAGTTGTTGTTTTTAGCATCACCTTAAGTGCAGGTGACGTGTTGTATTAAAAGAAACATATTAATTATCCACAAATAAAATATAAATTTTTTACACGTATAAGCAAACAACATTCATAAGCAATAATATCAACGACGCGCAGAACAAGCATTCCGCTAAAAAATTGATCGTAACACGTCCCAAAGGAACTCTAAAGAGCAACAAGTCACCGAAAGAACTGGCAAAAGTGACAAGGCTCGCGCGCAAGCGAAAAAACCGGGGGGAAGTCTCCCCCTTCCGAGTCGTGAGGCGACTCCGGGACCGCGACCGCAAGTCGTCATCAATTATCCGTTTATTTCTCAGTGTACAGCCAAGGCGACAAGCGTCGAGCGTTATAACGGCAGCGGCAGTGGTAGAGTAGTCGAAAAGCAGGGGCCGCGTCATGGATTGGACGCGGGCCAGTAAAGTTTTTCCTAACTTATGCCTTTTCGCCGTGGCTGAGGTTACGTCGGCACGAAATACGACGCGACAAGGTTTTCTCTCTCGCTCTCGCCTGGTCGCGATATATACAGCTACAGCTAAAGCCCTGGCATGACTCTCTCTCTTTCTCTCTCTTTCTCTCTCACTCTCTGGGCTGCGAGCGCGCGGAAACAGGAAGTGTGGCCACTTCCGCTTTCACTTACATTTTCGCATTTCGCTTCCTAGCCTCGCGGGCTTTTCTTATATAAAAGCAGAGCTTGCGGTGATAGGGCTTTATTAGGCTACAATGCTTTACTTTGTAGTTATGAAGGAAGTAACAAGTAGCGCGTGATTCTTAATTTATACTTTTTTAGAGCTTAGTAGTAATGTTATTATTATATTGATTAAACTGTCACTTTATAGCAGCTATGCATTGCCATGTTTATGTAGTTCTTATATTTTATTGTTATTTATTGGTAGTTTTTAAACTTTTTTATTTTTTCATTTCATATTCTGGTAAGATACATTTTCTACTAATAATGTATATTGGTAGAGAATAATAATATAATAATTTAATTTTCAATTCAATTTAAAATTTATATGAAATTACAGAAAATTGACAGTTTCATCCTTTGAATAACCAATAGAAATAAGTTCAGATTAATTAAGAATCATTTAGAAATGATAACTGAATTTGATGAATTAAATTGAATAAAACGCCAGTCTTCATTAATACTTATTATAATAGGTAAGTTTTATAAATTATTTCTTTATAAATATAACTAGCAAGTTCCGTAGCGGTTTCGTGAGCGATATTTGTAAATTGAAAATACATTAAAATGTTCTTGAGAACATAAAATTCATGGCTAAAAAGTTTTTAGATTATTACAATTCACCATTTAAATCTGCTATAAGAATCACAAAATAAAGGGATTTTTATTTGATGAATTATAATACTCTAAAAAGTTCTTGCTATATTATATATTCTTAAACATATGTGTTGTCTTTGAATCAACAAAAGATATTGCCAAATTTATATAAGAAAATTTTTATATATATCCAGTACAGGCTCAATTTTCAAGAAAGAGGTAGAGAAAGAGAAAGAGATAGAGAGGGAAGATGAAGCCCGATGATTACTAGCGTCTTTCTCTACTAAATCGAAGAATACTGAAATTCGTAGGGTGGTCTCGTAGCCATAGAGCTATCGCTGCGCCCCGACGGTAACCGTTACCTGGTGGCCCTGTCCGGGGCGGTCAGTGTGTACAAGCAAAAAAAAAAGGTCGTCAGAACGTCAGACGTCCTGTAATTAACCAGGGTTTCTTTACAATCCTGCCTGATTTTATCCCAACTTTTCTGAATATTACGAACCTTTCCGGACGTTGCCGAAAATGTAATTTGTGTTTTGGTACATTTAATTATTTACATAACATAAGTGTAAGTTATATTATAATATATATATATATGGTGATTCACTCATTATTTATGCTATGTTGAAATCATCCGATTCTTTCCGTTTTTCCGGAATTGCAAGTATTCAAAAAACTATTCAACAAGTAGAAAAATATTACTATAACAATAAAACAATTTCCCGCGATATATTCAATAGGGGCAACTGGGGTAAACTGAACATACGGTTAAAGTGAATCATGCTTATTATTTCTTCAATAAATTATTATTTATGCCTAATTTTAATTTTAGTGAAAGATAATTATGCAAGGATGATAATAAAAAAGTTTCACTACATAATAATTAATATTCTACGAAAGAAAAATAATTGTATTTTTCGATCTTAAAAGAAAGTTGGTTTGTCGAATTTATTATAACAATTACAGGTGATTATAATCAGTTTTATTGCTAGATTTTTTTTCTAATTACTTCGAATACGTTTTACTTACTATTGTCAAGAATACAGAGCTTTAAATGATGTTTTTCTGTTTTTAAACAAGCATTTTTAAGAATCGACGTCTCGGGTTAAAGTGAATCGGGGTAAAGTGGTCCGGAAAAAAATGCGATTGCACTAATTGATACGCGGCCAGATGGAAAATTTAACAAAATATTGATCAAGCATGCATTTTGTATTTAAGCCAAAATGGGCCAACATAACCTCCATATTTAACTTTTTCGTATTTTACAGTATTTTAAAGGTTGTAAGATGTCATTTAAGTTTTATTATTATCTAAATTAAAGTTTTTATATATTCCTGTACAAAAACTAGTAAAATATTTTCAAAATATTTAATTTTATCCTGTAGTTCACTTTACCCCGCACTGAAAGGCCCGGGTAAAGTGAACCGGCATTTATCAAAAATAGCTAAATAATATTAAACTTAATAAATTACTTTTTTTGAAGTTGCCAGTATGTTTATTAATGTAAGAAATTTCTTGTGCAACTTACAAAGTAATGTTTTATGTCTGAAAATACATTACTTTCGACTTTTACAGTTACTATGTTCACTTTACCGTTGTGATACACCCAATATTAGGCTCGTTCGCGTAGCTTAGAATAGCTGTATTTAAATTTTCGCGCCGTTGCGCGGAGTCCCCGGCAGCTTAGTTCACCCGCCACCGCTGGGTGGCGTCGCCTCTCACGCAGTAGGAGTAGCGCAGTGAGGAGCATATAGGGTCCGCGAGGAGGGCACTCAACTGTTCCTCTTCCCTCGTGACTCTCACTTGAGAAACCTACCTAGTAACGCCTAAAGACGACTACAGGGTTAATTCTCCTCGAGTTCGAGAATAAATCACGATTTTGTTTAATTAAACTAAGGTAGAAGTACCATTGACTGGACACGCCCGAATACATGCAACACGGTTGAAACTTTTATTTTTTATAAAATTACGTAAATAGATTAGTAAATTTATTTAGCGTAATAAAATACCTTAATTAATCAGCTATTTGGAAAAAAATTTTCACCTTACTACTTATTTTTTAAAATGTAAATAATCGAGTTTTAAAAATGGTTTTAGGTCATCACGAAAATTAGCTAATCTGTTTTAATGATTTATTAAGAAATATGACTTTTCGCTTAAGATGATATATGCTATATTTTTGAGTTATAATTGTCTATATATATTATTTTAAGACCATTATTAATAAATTTCTATAAGATAATTGTGCTATTATATCGTTTTTTAATTAAAAATATAGTGTCTATTATTCGGTATGTTCTGAAGACGCTTGCCCAGTAACTGACCGTTTGTCCAGTTATCGGAGCGTTCCGTTCTTGCCCGTTCTACTACTACATGTGTCCTGGTATATGGACTACATTGTGATCTCAGTTCCGTTGCTAATTTTCATCGTTTTGTAAAAGAAAAATGTAAGTATAGTTCGGTTATGGTTACTATTTCTTATATTAATATTGCACCTTATTGTTCTTTTAATTTTTTAAATATTTTTTATGTAAAGAAATGTAAACATTACATTTAGCCTCAATCTAACCTACAATTCTTGCATTTAGTTTGTAGAAATACTTATAGAAAATGATTTATCCCTTCTTAAAACTTTTATAATGTTGGAAAATTATTACGTAAGTACTTGCTTAACTAGCATCGATTTTTTTATTTTAATAAATTTTATATTTTTCCTCAATCTAATCTACAATTCTTGTATTTAATTTGTTGAAGTGCTTGTAGAAAGCGATTTATCAAACTTTAGAATTTAGAATACTTTTAGTAATGTTAGGGAAATATGAACTAAGTAGCATCTATTTTTTTGTTACAGTGAAATCAAGATAGGGAGAGAACCTAAAAAGAAAAGTAGATCAGTATACAAGAAAGGCTATACCCAAGCAGATGTCCAGAATGCATATGCTGCAATGGAAAATGGTGTTCCTCTACGTGAAGCTGCAAAGGCATACAAAATTCCACTCAGGGCATTACATGCCAAGCTGACATTCACAATCCCAATGGAAGCTGTACTAGGTCCAAGCACATACTTGACAGCGGTAGAAGAGCAGCTTCTTGTTGAATGGGTATTTTACAGCAGTGCAAGAGGATTTCCAATTAGTAAAAGCCAATTATTATTGTGTGTGCAGTAACTTATTATTGACTTGAAAAGGCCCAATCCATTTAAGGATAACCTTCCAGGTAGACACTGGTGGGAAGCATTTTGTCGTAGACATCCAGACATGACCACGAGAGTTTCTCAAAATTTATCAAAATCAAGAGCAGTTGCTACAGAGCCTGCGCTACGAAAGTGGTTTAGTGAAGTGGAAATACATCTACAAAAACTTGACTTAGTGAATATCGATCTTTCCAGAGTATATAACCTCGATGAAAGTGCCTTCTTCCTGATTCCTAAGGCTGATAAAGTGCTGACAAGCAAAGGCTCATAAGCTGTATACATGATAGTGCTTGGCAATGACAAAGAAAGCTTAATGGTACTTTTCATTGTTAACACTGTAGGTACTGTCTTACCTCCCGTGGTGCTCTCTTGGTACGAGCGACTTCCAGAGAATATTGTCAATAACTTACCATCAGGATGAATAGTAGGTAATATCGAGAGAGGCTGGATGACAGCAGATTTTTTTCTCCAGTACATGAAGACCAAATTTCACCCATGGCTTTTGCACAATAAAATTGTTTTCCCAGTGGTGTGGTACATGGATGGTCATGTATCGCATATGACCTTAGAAATATCTCAATTTTGTAAAGCCAAACAAATTGAGTTAATTGCTCTATACCCGAACGCGACACATATCCTACAGCCACTGGATGTAGCTGTATTTCACCCGATGAAGACCCAGCGGAAGAAGACTGTTGACAAATGGAGGTTGGATTCTGGTTTTAAAGCAATGAGAAGAGAGAATTTTGCTCCACTCTTGAAGGAGTTGATAGATACAATGCCTAACTTGAGTGAAACCATTAAAAATGGTCTTAGAGCTTGCGGATTGAGTCCTTTATCATCACAGGCTATAGATTACAATATTATACATAAGAAAAACAAAAGTGGTTTGAATGATCTAGAATCTCACATTGTAGCTGATAAACATACGACAGATTCAAGTATAAAAAAAGAAGCTGAAATAAGTTTAATGTTTATGGAAAAGCAATTGAGTTTAGATGTTCTTCAGGATTTCAAGAATGCACTCAGCAATAAAAGTGAAGTATCTGAAAGTAGCAACCAGGGAATTTTTAACTATTGGCTGAAGCTTCAAAATCTTTCTGGTATGTTAAATAATTAATTTTATTCAAATAACGTGTTTTTACGGTAGTTTTTTTATGATGTAATTATTCAATTACTTCTTGTTACAGGGTCTATTGACAGGAAAGACAATGATACAAATAGTGATAATTCTTTGCTTAAGATTGATATTTCAATGGTATCCGCAAGCACTGAGAACGCTGAATCATTTATATATGTGGAAAGTACGCCAATAGTTTTGTTTCCGCCAGATATTGTTTAATAAAATATTAAATGTATAATATAACATCTTTATATTTTAATAGATGCGAACCAGCATGTTATTGCGATACCTTCATTTCGACAAACTGATCGACCGCCCGGAGAGGGCCTAAGTGAACAGGCTCAGTCTGTAAGCGAAGAGGATCAACTTCAACAAGCTCTGCTTGTAAGCAAAGAGGATCATCTTGGACAAGCTCTGCCTGTAAGCGATGAGGTTTCGAGGGAACCAGCTCTGCTTGCAAAGTGAAGAGGTTTCAAGGGAACCAGCTCTGCTTGGAAGCGAAGAGGTTTCAAGGGAACCAGCTCTGCTTGCAAGCGAAGAGGATCCACTTATGCAAGATTATCACCAGTGTGGAAAGGAGCTAGTCGAACAGATTCAGTCTGCAAGCGAAGAGGATCTACTTATGCAAGATGATCATCGTATTGAAACAGAGCCAGCTCAAAAGACTCAGCTAGCAATCAAAGAGAATTCATTTATGTAAGATGAGCACAATCTAGCTCAACCAGCTCAGCCTGCTCAACAGTGGAACAATGAAATATTGAATTTATCATTAAAAAAACAAGATGTTTCTCAGCAAACAAGTGTTTTAAAAGAAATTCAAAACAGAATTACTGACACATCTGCAGGTATTTATTTAATTTTATTTAACAGCGATTTATGTCTAAAGTACTTTTAATAACTAAATAATTATTTTTAAATGTAAATGTGAAACCAAAGGAAAAGGATTTCCGAGAAAGGGTTCCATCACCGTTTAAACGGTCTCTTGCTTGGCCAGAAGAAATTGAAAATATAAAAAAGAAGTAGACAGATAAAAAAAGATTTCTACAGTATTAACGTCGGAAGAGTGGCAACAGCATCATATTGAAATTAGAGAAGAAAAGTTAAAAAAACAGAGAGAGATTGAGGAGAGGAAAAGGCTTATAGAAGAAGCAAAGAAAAAAAGGCTAAAGAGAAAGATGAAAAGAAAGCTGAAGCCGAAAATAGGAAAAAAATGAATCAACAAATTAAACATTTACAAGCAATAAAGAAAACAATTAAGAAAGAATAGTTTGATTTGAATGTTTTAAAATATAAACAAAAATTTGTAATTGTATGGGGTTTATTTTTCCAAAGATACTTAATGAAGTTCCTATAAAATATTATTAATAAGTTAAAATGTATTATTCAAATTACATGTACCTGAAAGCTTAATAATAATAAATCATTAGTTTTTTAATAAAATTTTTTCAAAACAAAAATTTTATTTTAAATATATTTATTTTAAACCCTTCAAAATATTTATAATTTAATTTTATTAATTTAATATTTAATTAGTTTAATTTTTCAGAGGTTCAGAGGTTAAGTACAAAACGACCAATTGATTTTCATTTTTCTTTCAATTTGTTAAAACTTCTAAGTTATTAAAACTTGTCAGTCATATGAAGTTTTAACAAAATAGAAAGAAAAATAAAAATGAATTGGTCGTTTTGTAACCCCTTAACCTCCTTAACAAAATATTTAATATTAACAGATATTTTTTTAATTAAGATTGTTTAATTAATCGATTAATAGATTAATAACTTGATTAATATTAATTAACTTATTACAATTAAACTTATTACAATTCATCACACTAAACCCATGTTCATTTACTGGGACGTACGTTTTCAAACAGTGGGGCGTCGCGTTTTGTTCGTCCATGTACTGGGGCAGATAGGCTATTTGTATTTTGATTAAGATTAATTGAAATATCCATGGAAATGCAAGTTTTTTATTTTTATTAGATACCAAATCGTAAATATTTTCTAGTGGACGTTAAATTTTTTTTTATTTTGGTTATATTTGTGATTAGAATGAATATAAACTATACGCTTTGTGCTCAGGTGTCCAGTTACTGGTACTTTTACCTTACTTGTTTAATTATTTTGTTTTCCCCTTTCTCCTTTCCCTTCTTTACATCTTGAATGCAGAGCATCGAGGAACTGCAGACGGAGCTTGGACTTCATCGTCTCTACTTCGCCCAGGCCAACAGACAGCTGACCGCCTATTCCGACGAGCCGCCCGGATCGACGCAGCCACCTAGACGGGTTCATCGATGTGGAGGAAGGATTGTGGCCTCCAGACTGACCAAGCGGAGAAGCGGCAGATCGACGAGGCAGCTCCGGCCCTCGTTCACCCGTCTACAGTACTCCAGCCGTCGCTGGACATAGCCACGAAGGCTCACTCCACCAAGTTTCCCGAGCATCTTCTGCTCGGCAACGACGGAATGGCTGAGGCGCCCTCGACGAGCTTCACGGCTCCCTCTAAGCCGCTCTCCTCGACCTACCGTTTCCTCGAGGAGGAACCGCCGCCGCCTAAACGCCCATCGCTGGAGGTCGTCATCCGGAACCTCGAGGCCAAGCGAGCGAACGAACCACGTAGGAGGCCAGTGGCTATCCTGTCGCCATCAAAGAGGAAGCCTACTTCTCCAACCAAGCCTGGCCGCGTTCATCCTAAGCCAAAGGTGAAAGCGAACCTCCTCCTTAACCCGCAGGTCATGGGACTGCAAGCCGGTAGAAGTACGCAAGGAGCAAAGTCCTCTCTCTCGGTCCAAGAGAAGGCTGTTGTCCTTTCGGTCAAACCATAGAGCGCTTTAGCCGCGTTTTTTCTTCACTGGGCCTTTCTCTCACGGGGTCGGCGCCAAAATAACAACCGGGTGGTATAGCCTTCACTAAGCTGGGCGGGCTTTCTCCCGTCCAGACTCGTTCAAGAGTCGAGATAGAGGAGTTAGTGCTGTGTCCTCCCTCTACCCAACGGGTCTTCTAGTACCGCGATCTTCGAAACAGAGGACATAACCCTCGGTGAATCAGGAAGGACAGGGAACGAGCGCCGCCAACGCTCTGAGCTCTCTCTCTCTCTCTCTCTCTCTCTCTCTCTGCGGGACTTCTGGCACCGTCCTTTCTCCAGAGCGCTCGCAGGCGCTTGACATTTTTTAGTGCCTTTTCTTCATCTTCCTACCCCTATAAGTCGAACAAGACACCCTAGTTTCCCATATATATCGAATATTTGATTTCTAAATTCGATAATTTAATTGGCAAAAAAATGAATATTATGTCAATCCAAGGGCAATGTAATGTAATATAGTAAATCCCATAAAATGGCAGCGAAATATTTTCCCCAACGCTTCAAATGTTAAGACTTATTAATCTAGGTCTTATTTGGGAAGCTCATCTTTCCAAGTTACTCGAAGTACACACTATAATAATAAAATCGTAAACCTTAAACCCTAAACCCTACTACCCCGAGCAGAACATTTTGGAATAAAAAGTTTTCACGATAAAATCGTAAATCCAAAACCCTAAACTCTAAACTCAACGACCCCAAGCTAGCATTTTGCAATTAAAAAGTTTTGCTATAAAAAATAGGCAATCGGCAGTAAACGAATTTATATAATATAATTATTAACCTTAAACCCTAAACCTAATCTGAGTAATTTTCAATAAAAAATTTTTATAATAAAATCATAAACCTAAACCCTAAACCAAACTACCCCATGCAGAGCATTTTGCAATGAAAAAATTTTAATAATTAAACCATACGTTTTAAATCCAAATCCTTAAACTCAATTACCCCGAGATGAGCCTTTTACAAATAAATAATTTTAATAATAAAAGCATAAACCCTAAATTCTAAACCCAAATAATCCAAGCAGAGCAATGTGTAGTAAAAATATTTAAATAATAGAATATTTAACCTTAACCTTAAACCCTAAACGCTATTAACCCAAACTGAAAAATTTACAAAACAATAATTTTAATAATAAAATCCTTAAATCCAACTGCTCCATGCTGAGCATTTTGCCATTAAAAATTTGTTAATAATTAAACCATAAATTCTAAATCCTAAACCCTAAACTCCACTACCTCGAGCATTTTGCAAATAAATAATTTTAATAAGAAAATCGTAAGCCCTAAACTCTAAACCTAAATAAAACAAGTTGAGAAATTTACAGTAAACAATTTTTAATAATAGAATTGTTAACCTTAAACCCTAAACCATAAAATCAATTGACCCAAGCCGAGTAATCAACAAATTTCATAATAAAATCGTAAACTCTAAACCCAACTGCGCCGAGCTGACCATTTTGCAATAAAATCGTTATAATAATAAAATCGTAAGCCCTAAACTGTAAACCCAAGTAACCCAAGCTGAGCAATTTATTGTGAACAAATTTAAAGACGGACGTTCTGCTGGACCCTTGCCGTTGCTGATGAGAACGAGCCTCGCTACCTTCCAGCGATTAGGGAACATGCCGCCTTCAAGCAAGAGTTGTACATACTCAGCAAGAAGCTCGGGTGACTTGCGACTATGCCTTTCAGTAGCTCTACGGGTAGGCCATTTGGTCCGGGCGCTCTCTTATTTCGCATTTATCTTACTGCTAAAGAGAGCTCCTCCTTCGTGAAAGCCGGAGTTCCGATTGTGCCAGATGGTGCTGGTGAATCTGGTATCTTCAGGTGCTCGGGGAAGAGAGCCTTTACTATGTTTTGGGCCATTCACGCGTCGCTGTGGCCTTTTGTGGTAAATGCCGTCAGTTTGCGGGTTACGATCTTGTACCCTAAGCCCCACGGATCTTCGTCTACCTCTTTAACCAGTTCCTTCCAGCAGCGCTGCTGGCTGGTTGTGATGGCCCGCTTCAGTGTTTTTTTGGCCGCCTTGAATTCGGCAACCAGTGAAGTTGCATCGTGACCGTGCCTACGGGTTCTCTGTTCTCTGCGCCGTAGGTATTTACAGCGTTTCCGGAATTCCGCGATCTCATTTGTCCACCAGTAGGCGGGGCGCCTCCTCAGACTGGGGCATGTCTTGGGCACTGCCTCTGCGCAGACGGACGACCTTCATGGTGTTCTCAGTCACCCTGTTGGCCCGTGCTTCTGGCGTCATGTTGCTCAGGATCTCTCCTAGGGACTCCTGACCGTCTTCGATCGCAACGGTAAATTCTTCGGCGTTCATTTTGGCAATGTGCCACCGGGGGGCAGCACGCTTCGGAGCCGCCGGGACTGCTTTAGCATTTCGAACTCGGAAGGTGATATATTGGTGATCGCTTCCTGTGTAGTCTTCGATCACCCGCCAGTCCACGATTCGAGCCGAAAGGTGATCCGTTGCCAGAGAGACGTCAATGATGGTCTCTCGGTAGCCCGGTCGCCTAAAGGTCGTCGTGTTGCTGTTGTTTAGCACTACTAGACTGAGGCGGCTGGCCGTTTCCATCACCATCTGTCCTCTTGGATCGGATCCTGTTTCCCCCCTCTCTGGGGATTTGGCGTTGAAATCTCCTGTGATTATCAAACCTCCTTTGAAGTCCCGGACTGTGTCCTCCAGGCCTTCTAGCTTAACCTGGGATTCGCTTTTGGATTGGTTTGGGGTGAAATATACGCTGACGTACGTCACTTCTTTGTGTCACTTCTTTACCCAAACGTATCCTCGGCCGCATCCATGATCCGCGACGTGAAAATTCCGCGGATCTGGGGTCCAGATAGCTGCGGTGCCCAGTTCGTCGGCAAACCATCCTGGGCCTTCTCTGCCCCGGTACTGCTTGCTGAGAAGAACGATGTCAACGTTTTTCTCGGAACAAATCTGGTCCAGAAGGTTATGAGCCGTCTTGCTCCTGTGCAAATTACCCTGTAAGACTATAGCCATTTTTTTGGAGGGCCTCTCTGAAGGTGCTGCATGTTCCGGATCCTGCTATGTGGTTGCGGGAGTCAAGTTTATCCGGTTGTTCACGACAAAGGAAGCTGTGTGGAGATTCTGCTTCACAGTCCTTGCTCTTGTGACCTGCTTCTCCGCACTTGAGTGTCATGCGCGCAAGCGGGCGGCGCAGCGTGCCTGGCTCCGGGAGGGAAGCGACAAACTAATGCAGCAGTATAGGGTGGCAAGGAAGCAGCTCCGCTTTGCGATCAAGCACAGCAAACTCCGTTGCTGGAGACAACTTTGCGAGGACGTCAACGGCAACCCATGGGGGACGGTCTATAGGATAGTAACGCAAAAACTGAAAGCACGAGCGGACAATTCGGTGACGAGCATGCAAAAAATTGAATCAGTAATCGACGGGCTCTTCCCAACCCATCCACTTAGGGACTACGCGGAATACATCGACATACGCACGGACGATATCCCACTGTTCACGGAGGGAGAGCTCTTGGCAGCTACTTCTTCCCTGAAGGGTGGGAAGGCACCAGGACCGGACGGAATCCCAGTAGAAGTAATAAAAATAATCGCGGAATGTAGGCCATAGGTATTGCTTGACATGTACAATACATACCTGGTCGAGGGGGTATTCTGCTACCGCTGGAAGAGAGCGCGACTGGTCCTCATCGATAAAAATAAAGGGGACCCAAATTCTCCATCCACCTACAGACCTCTTTGTCTGTTGGATACGATGGGGAAAACAGCTGAGCTGCTTCTGAGGCGGGGGGTTCAGACAAACATGGTTTCAGAAAGGATCGATCGGTGATAGGCGCGGTACGCGAGGTAACAGCGGCGGTAGCAAGAACAGACGAGGCGTGTCACGCGCCTAGGCCGGTAGTCGTGCTGGTGATGCTTGACGTAAAGAACGCCTTCAATTCCGCGAGATGGGTCGCGATCCTGGCGGCTTTTCGAGCCTTCGGGGTGCCATACTATGCCTTGCACTAGATCGAGGACTATCTGAAAGACAGAAACCTACTGTACGAAACGGACGAAGGACTCAAGGTCAGACCTGTCATGACCGGAGTGGCGCAGGGGTCGATCCTGGATTCCGATTTCTGGTCAGCATTATATGACGCAATGTTAAGACTACAGATGCCGATTAGGGTGTCGCTGATAGGATGCGCGGACGATGTCGCGGTGGTAATAGTTGCGCGAGACAAAGGTACTGCCCAGTTTCAGCTAAGCGTATCTATGTTGCGCATACTTCGGTGGATGCGCGAACATGGACTGCAACTGGCTTTAGATGAGACAGAAGTAGTATTACTAACTAGGAAGCGAATTCAGACAATACTAGACATAACGGTAGGTGACGCGGTGTTGAGGACACGTCCGTCGGCTAAATATCTGGGGGTGACCCTAGACAATAGGCTGACCTTTGCTCTTCATCTCCGAATTACAGCGAACACGGCCGCGAAATAGGTAGCCGGATTAAGTAGGCTCATGGCCAACGTGCGCGGGCCACGTCCTGCAACGTGTAGACTGCTCATGGCAACCACGAACTCCATCCTCCTCTACGGAGCGGAGGTCTGGGCCGATGCGATGGGCAAGGAAAAGTATAGGACGTGAATAGCGGCGGTGCAACGTAGGGGAGCACTGCGAATAGCAAGCGCGTACAGAACAGTTTCAAGGGCAGCGATATTCGTTATTGCAGGGGTTATCCCCGTATATCTGCTCGCGCAAGAGCGAAAGCGGAAATACGAGCGGAGCCATGAAATCGGGAGGGCCCGCGTCGCGACGGAAGAACGGGAACGGACATTGACGGCATGGCAGGATGAATGGCTGGGTGAGAGGCAACGGCCAAAACAACACCGATAGCAACAGGCACGATGGACCTATAACCTAATACCGGGACTGACTCCGTGGCTAGGCAGGCAATTCGGGGAGGTGAATTGCTACCTCACCCAGTTCTTGTCTGGGCATGGATACTTTAGACAATACTTACATAGAATGGGGAAGGTTCGAACGCCGGCATGTGCTTATTGCGGGCACAACAAAGACGACGCGGAGCACACGTTTTTCGTATGCCCATACTGGACCGAAGAGCGACGCAGACTAGAGACTATCACGGGGCCAACGGCGCCCGCCAACATCGTTACAACAATGTTATATGGCAAAGACAAGTGGAACGCGGTAGCATCGTACATCGAAAAGATCCTCACGCGCGAAACGCGAAGACGGATGCTTGGCCGACGGGCCAAGCTGACGAAAAGGCACAACAAAGCACGACAAGACTGACTAACAAAGGAAGAAAAAAAGACAGGCGGCTCCCCACCCGAAGTAATGGGAAAGCGGTTCGGGGGGGGGGGGCGTTCGCGGTACACTCGTTTTTAGTGGGTATGACACGACGGCGTGCTCGCCTCGAACTTACGAGATTATAGAAATATGTATATGCAATACTAAAAGTATTTGATAACTAATAATTTCCTTTCCGAAAATTAGTCAATCATAACTTAGTCAACAAAAATTTTGTGATTGATGTGGAAAATAAAATTTTGTAATAAAACTTCATTGTAAAACTACAAATATTTGTTTACTAATTCTCCAAATTTCGTCATGACTTACATTATTATGTTTTTATTATTATTTTGAAAATAACAATAATTATATGACTACATGCATTCTATTATTTATAACATAAATTTCTTTAATAAAGACACTTAAGTTTTACTCGGGGCTTTGGCACTTTTTGTGTAAATAATACTTTTTAAATTCACGCGTTGTTATGTAAACAAATAACCTAGCCACTATTACTACTAGACATTTAAGGCACATATTTAACTTTAATTTAGTAAAATTCTTAATGTAGTATGATTAGAATTGCGTATTACTTTGATTATTATAAGACTGTTATTATTTCCATTATTAATTAATACATAAATTAATTAGTTCATCAATTTTATATTAACTAGAATACTAAGCACAATCTAGCTAGAAATTAGCTGAAAACGTGTCATTTTAACTGATTTCTAGCTAATTTCTTAACCACAATCAAAGCAGATTTAGAAAATCTAGCTAATATCTGGCTAGAAACCAGCTTAGATTTCTACCAGGGTCTACAGCCGACATAAAGACTATGTGATAGCTGTTGCTCTGCAGGCACCATTGCTGCTTACCTATAATACTTGGCCCTTATAATAATAATAATAATATCTAGTACAGGAGCCACCTTAAATGACAGTACTTTAAAAATAAATATAAACTAATATGACTATTTATTTAGTACTCTATATTAAAAAATCACTTCTTCAAAGCAAACAATATTATACTACGCAGTACACTTTTCGCTTTACAATGCTCTACAAGCTTCGACGAAAAATAAAGCAACGCAATGCTCAGGCGCTCCCAATATGCCCCTCATACACGCGGGGGGTGAAAAAAGAGCCAACGCACTTCGATATGCCCAAGAGCGAGCAATTTTGTTTTTGATTGATTAGTTTCTTCACGTCAGGTCTGATTGATTGATCGATTGTGCGAGCGTGAAAAGCAGCTTCGGGCCGCCCCACGGCAATAAACTGGCAATCGTATAATCACGGTATAACCGACGCGGCCGCCGCGCCGCGCCGTGCCGATGGCTTCGCGTAATATACGTCGTATAGCAGCGGGCTATAAAAGTACGTGGGTATCGACGTTATCCGCTCATATATTTTACAAATGACGCCCCCGAACGAACGACGCGTCGGGCGTTAATAGTGTTTTCGGTAACACCGACGTTCTTATGCGTAGAGAATTTTTTTGTTTTATCGTCGGACAGACGTGTTTCTAAATGACTATTTCAATCACGCTGATGTGTTACTTATATTCTTATTTAAATTTAAATTTCACTTGGCGTAATGCGAGTAATCAATTACTGACTTTACAAAGTTTCATTTGGTAAAATAAATATTTTTATTTATAAACATTTCATGTCTGATGTATATCAAGCAGGAATAAGAGAACAAATATTATTATTCAATATACGTTTCTGTCAAACGAAACGATAATCATTTCGCATTGTTTTTTTATACGTATATGATTGTTATTTATTTAATTAGCAAATAAATACTATCCAATAAAATAAATAATTGTTCGAATAATATAGTATGTTAATATCCAAATTAATTATATATAGTTGAATTATTAGAAATTGCTATGACTTACTATTTTCAAAGAGAAAGCATTGTAAATATGAAAATTTTGGTATCTTCGATTTTGATGAGTTTCAATATTTTCGAGGATGCTGAATCAGAAAAAAATATGTTTTTAAATGGTATCTACGGTAACTCTTGAAGACACTTATATTACTCGCTAAAATTTTGCACACATTTAAGGCATGATTTAGAACTGATTAAATTATGGAATCAAAGAGATAACATTTTGCTGTTATTTTTATAAAAATTAATAATTTTGAAAAATATGACAAAATTGTAAAATTTCTCTTTTTTTCGATAGATATATCCAATTAATTATACCTATATTCGTCATGTAGACACAATTTACCAATGATTTATATATAAATCATATATCTTATATCCATTTTCAAGACCAACATATGATTTTTACTATTTATTTATAAATATTTTACTAAATTCGTATTTTTCCTTAAACCTTTATAGGCATTATTAGTGCGACCATAGTTATAAACTCATAAGATTTTAAAGCTAATTAATTACTATTAAATGCTTGCTTTAATTCAAAATAATTTGTTTTCAAAAATATATTGACAGGGGTCCGATTGTATATGTATAAGTATACGTATACCATATTGACAGGGGTCCGATTGTATATGTATAAGTATACGTATATATGTAGAAGTGTACGTGTATATGTATAAGTATACGTATATATGTATAAGTGTACGTGTATATGTATAAGTATACGTATATATGTATATCGTATCACCAGTAAACCTGCGTGAAGTTGCCTCCAAAGTCCAAAGAGTGCAGTCGACCCCTGAGCTTGGACCAATTCCTTTCGTGCTGACTTCCAACAAATAATTTCTGAATTAACTCCTCTTTGAGAAAGCATTTTGCTAAAGCTGTTAGCAGCGGTTTTAAAGTTATACTATTTTTTATTTTTCTGTTCCTTAAATTTCAAAATAGTATTTCTGTCTTCACGAAAGAGCCGCTATCTATTTTATATAGTCTGAATAAAGACGAATTTCGGTATGATTAACGGAGTTGACTTAATGTATAATGGATTTTATGATCAATAATCAGCCTTTTATTTTTACAATAATAAGGTAAAAGTACCCATGATCGGACGCGTCCCTATGATCGGACAATATAGAAAATAAGTGTTTATTAGATACATTAAATAATTCGTAATTACCTCTAATCTATAGACTAATGATCGATTAATCGATTTTTATAGTTAACGTTACGAATATTGTTTTATTTAAAAATATGCAGAGCTATGCACAACGGTCCAATTATTGGGCTTAAACGTCCGAGCATTGGTACGTTTACCTTACTGAAGTTGTAGATTAAAAATTCAAATAAGAAAAAACACGAAGAACTAATTTTCATAAAATAGAAATCCATTTCTTCACAATTTCTTATTCTCATTTCAGTATATCTTCTTCCCATGAGCAGTTTCTACTCGCATGACCGAAATATTTTTGTTATACACCGATTAATTTATAAGAATTTCATGTTGTAACAATTAATTTAGTTTGAGGAAGCTAAGTACCAATACATTGGCAGCGATTTTTTAACTTCATTTTGAAATCGTATAGTAAAATAGGGTAATTGCAATCAGCGTGTATTTACATGGGAGAAGCGCAATAAGACGTTAGGATTACCGTGTATATTTTTATGAGGCAATGAAATATTTATATAAGCTCTAATTTGACTTTGCTAGCGAAAAATAGTGCCCCGCATATTAAAATTTAATATTACGAGCATGAGAAATATCAAATTAAGCGATATTTAAATATATTTTACGTTTTATCTATCTGATCGGAAGTAATCCGCCTTGTATCATCGTCGTTGAAAAAACAATTTTATTATTATTAAATTTTGCATATTGTTTAACCTATTATTAATCGTATAAAAAACGAAATAATGCTAATAATTTTTTATTTATTACTTACGTGATCGGTTGTACCCTAATACTTAATAAATGATTATTTGAAGAGGTTCAGGATAGGAATATGTATGTTCAGCAGTTTTAGTAACTTTTTCTTCAATTCACAATAATTGTAAATGTTACTTTAACATATATAGTTATTACCACTGGTAAGATTTAATAAAATGTAATTTATTGAAAGCCTAATATTATTTTAATCACACATTAATAGGTACAAACTTCTTTAATATAACTTATTTTATTTATTTAAAAAGAATTATAATCAAATAAATAATAAAGTGTTAATTTGACTCCGATA
This sequence comes from Gastracanthus pulcherrimus, assembly GCA_949152435.1. Lineage (NCBI taxonomy): Eukaryota > Metazoa > Arthropoda > Insecta > Hymenoptera > Pteromalidae > Gastracanthus > Gastracanthus pulcherrimus. Next base: position 190,908,245 of record OX424572.1, on the reverse strand, counting down.
AATGTTTGCTCAGTTCTAGTTTTATTGGAACTAAGCAAACAAACAAGCATAATTTTCATTAGCCCTCTAATTCTCGATGGGTTCTCCAGAACCCATGTATTATTTTAGCTTTTATTAAATTTTCCTGTGATAAGCTTGAAATTATGCAAAATAAATATGTCTATGACATCGAAATTGACCATTTCCAATCTTGTTATAGGGGCCTAAGTTATTCTTGTCTGGAAAGGAGCTGAGGATACTAAAAAATAAAAAATTAAGTATTGAACATATCTAAATTCCTAGGCCCAAAATTCATCCATGCATTTTTTCAGAATTTTTTGACAACGACTTCTATGTTTGGAACTTAGAGGGTTAACTCAAACTTAAAGAAAACTATATCAAACAAACGATGAAATACTTCCTTTAGCCCGCAAAATAATGAATGCTAAAAACTAAAGTAATATTATGCTTCCACATTTTTGTACAATTTGATTTTTTAAATTGATTTCCATATTGTCCCTGCTGAGCTAACTTTGGAGTCGTAATGTGCACCCGTCAAGACTAGTAATAGTTATTATATTTTATTAGAATATGAATGAAATAAATACCTAGTAAGGTGAATGTCCCAATTTCTGCTCATATAAGCGTTTTGCGTCAAACAAAAAGTTTTAAAAAGTTATTCTAACATTAATTTATAAAGCAGCTATGATTGTTGTCTTAATTATGAATCTAACAATACAGTGTAAATGCGTAAAAACCATTTTAAAGACTTAAATATTAATAATAGTCTATTAAAAAGCATACGCAGAATGCATCTATTTCTGCTAACAGAAAAAACGGTGATTTCGATGTGTACCTATTTCCAATCACCGTCGATTTTATAGACTTAATTCATATGATTTGTATCATTTTATTGTATTAGTATGTTAATACGCGCAAATACTTCACGATGCATAAGTAGAAAACAGTGTACATATTGTATAAATAGAATTAAAATGTTATTTTTTCGTGATTATAAATAGGGACATGCAGAATGTATCTGCGTCTAACCTCAAACTATTACTATTATCAAGATTTTTCATCAGAATGTATAATATTTTTAATTCAGGAGTACAGTTTCTAGTTGTAATACTAAAAATGTACATATAGCTTAGATATAATATATATTAAAACAATCGCGATATCTATAATAATAAAAAAACTTCGAGTGATTAGAAATAGGGACGTGAGCAGAAACTGGGACATTTACCTTATAATATTATACATTTTTATCAGAATTGTTAAAATAAATTACCAAGAATATTAATTTTCTGTTTCTTTTTCGATTTACAAAACTAATATATAATTTTTGGTGAGTTATATTAATTTGTGTATTTTGATTAATAGACTTTTAAATAATTGGGAGTATGGTTAAATAATTTTTGTTATGTTTATTGTTATGGCAATAACTTTTAAAACAATTATGTGATACAGTTATTACACTGGTTGCAAATAAATATTGAAATGTTATTGTTAATTGATATTTCAGATCCAATAAAGGTAAAATAATCGAATATTTTCTAATGGTTCGTTGAATTTGAACATTTCGCGCCACATCCCCTCCACGCCGCACCAGATGGCGATCCAGGCGCACCCCTCCCTCAACTCCAGCGGTGGGCCGCATCGCCGCTAGCCCACAGATGCCAGTCCAGTTCCAGCCACCGTTACGACTAGTTGAATATGTACAACTGTGTTTGCTGAATAAAGCTCTCGCCAATCAGCACTCGAGAATCGACTTCTCTCTTCATATGTTATATGGCCCAGGCGTGGAGGATTCATCTAGAAATACTACGCAAGCACCACAACAACTACAAACACTATACAAAATCTCCTATATTACTTTCTTCTTCTACCTTACTCTGTAATCTATCTCTTTTACTACACATTTCAAACAAAATGGGCCAATAATCCTGCTGTCGTGGAGGATGCGGGAGCGATGACAACTGCCCTGAGAGGGGATGTGTAGAATGATTCGCCACCTGGTCTTACACGGCAACGAAGCGAGTGAAGGCGCGCTGCTTTGCAGGGGGGCATTAGGATATGAGAATAAAACCGAGTGTGTATGATGACGAGTATATTATGTCCTCGCCAAAATCGGAAAGCTCTCATACTTAGTTCTAGGGAGGTATGAGGGTTATCACCCCTAGACGGATGGACTCACCTGCGATCGTAACAGGATCCAAAACGCGGGGGTTTAACTTACTATCATGGCTCAAAGAAAACAAAACCAAACCAAAACCAAAAGGAACTTAAGGGTGGGAACCTGGAATGTACGCAGTCTACACAGAGTAGGCGCGTTCCGGGAAATCATAAATGAAACTAAGAGGTACAATTTAGATTTGGTAGCAATACAAGAAACCCGATGGAAAGATAACGCGATGTTAGGATTCGGTAACTTCATCTTTGTATATGCGGGCGCAAGCGGGTATTCCCTAGGCACCGGATTTCTTGTTAACAAAAGCATCATATGTTCCGTTAAAAGTTGCAATTTCGTGAATGACCGACTTTCGTATATCATCATCGAAGGAACGTGGTATAATTACGTGGTTATTAACGTCCACTGTCCTACGGAGGACAAAGAGGAAGAAGTCAAAGATCTTTATGTTGTTAGAAAAATGCAGGCTAGCGAGCTAGGCGCAACACTCAACGGAACAACGCAGATTTTAGGCTATGCGGATGACTTGTATATAGTGGGAGATAATGGTGAAACGGTGGCGAGAAACGCGGAAATCCTTATAAATGCGGCTAAAGACACGGGGTTAGAAGTGAGCGAATCGAAAACGAAATATATGATCATGGAGAAACTGGGCATTCGCGAAGGAGAGGGGGATCTCCGAGTCGGAAATTTCACTTTTGAAAAGGTTAGCGAATTAAGATATTTAGGTACAACTATAAATGATCGAAACGAAATTAAAGCCGAGATTAATAGGACACTTTATTCGGGTAATGCCTGCTTCTACGCAGTGAACAGATTACTTAAGTCAAAGCTACTGTCGAAAAATGTCAAAATAAGGATATATAGGACTATAATATTGCCGGTAATCTTGTACGGGTGCGAAACCTAGGCGCTCACTAAAGCGGTAGAAAATCGTTTTAGGGTATTTGAAAATAAGGTTCTGCGGAAAATATACGGGCCAAAGAAAGATGAGGAAACTGGGGAGTGGAGGAAACTGCACAATGACGAGCTACATAATTTTTACGCGTCACCAAATATTAATAGAATAATAAAATCACGGAGACTAAGATGGGCAGGGCACGTGGCAAGAATGGACGATGATCGTACGGCAGCGTACATAATGAAAGGAAAACCGAAAGTAACGCGACCTCTAGGTAGACCTAGACGCAGATGGGAGGATAACGTAAAAGCAGACGCAACTGAAATTGAGCGGGCGGGCGCGAAATGGATGGCACAAAATAGGGGAACGTGGAAGGCTTGCGTAGATGAGGCGATGAACTTTCGAGTTCGAAATGCCACTTAAAAAAAAAAAAAAAAATGAGTGTAGAATATTTAATGTCAAAATAGTTACTTCAATAAATAAAAAAAGTCATAGATTTGATGCAGGTAAGCAATTCAAATGTATTAGTAAACAAATTGACTCCTATAACGAATATAAGCTCAGCACGCTGTTACTCAACTTTGTATTTTCAGCTCCTGCGCGTAGCCTATTGGGTACCCAAATCAATGAAATAAGATTTGTAGGTTAAATACATACTCTTTTCATGTTTGACAATATTACAGTGGTGAACATTAACATCCATAAATAGCAGGTAAATAGATAAATGATTGATCATGCTATTTTTATTGATATTTATGTTTAAACTCATTTTTCTCGAAACTTAATTTTCATAACTTACTTTGCAAGCCTGCGCAACAGTTCTTCGTGAATCACGCTGAAAATTTTTGTACTTTCTATTTAACATATTTTGAACAAATTTAAAGAGAGTTTCTTTTTATTATAAAAATATAAGTTAATATTAAAATACTGCTTATATCGCAAACAATAAATTGTTCATATAGAATAGAACTTCAGAATAGTTAAAAAATATTATTTGAAAATATTGTTCTTTAAATGTCTTAATTTTAGCATGAAATGTTCATAAACAAAATGTATACCAATCCACTGTAACCCCTTTCGCACAGCGATAATCAAACATATGTCTATTTGTACAGGTTTTTTTAAAATGGCTATTTCAAAGGGTAGTGAATTTGAACAATATCAATTTAAAATGTCATCCTTTTCTATATTATAACATGATTTGTAGAAAACAAATTTTTTTTCTTAAATTAAGGGATCTTAGTGTTTGCTGTATGTTCTTCCCTTAAGGTAGTAGTCTGGTAACTTGCACGTTTTTTGAGGCTTTTTTCGGGAATTTTTTTAGGGGAAAATAAAAATCAATCGGTTTGATTTTTTTATATATTATTGGTATCTAAAAGTGTACAAACATTTTCTTTTCTATTTTTTAAAATTTTTTGTTATAGATTTTTAACACTAAAGTGAGCGTCTCAAAAAAAGGTAGGTGGCTGTCGCCGGTGATTTCGCCACTTGAGGACATCTGAAACAAAGAAATCAAAAAGATTATTGTTCTGTAAGCTTGTCATTCTGGTTGGAACTAGGATTAAGGGGGTGTCAAAGTAAATTGTTATCCTTCCTACCTTACCGACCCGAGAATTATAAAATATTGGCTTTAATTAAAAGAATAAGTATAATTATGAAAAATTAAAAGGTCATTGCCCTCCGTAATACAATTATCTATCACTGTGCGAAGTTTCAAACAAAAACTTCAAAACCTCTACGAATGGCTTTCGAACGAAATTTGAAGATTCTTGTCTAGACTAATAGACTAATTTGGCATTCGTAGAGGTTTTGAAGTTTTTGTTTGAAACTTCGCACAGTGGTAGATTTTTCATAATTTAGTTAATTTATTAATTGTAATCAATTGTTGAAGAATTTGAGGTTAGGAATTTCGGCGGGAAATTTGAATGATTTGACACCCCCTTAAGGGAAGAACATACAGCAAACACTAAGATTCCTTAATTTAAGAAAACATTTATTTTTTCTACATTAGTTTATAAATTTATTATAAGTCAATAAATTTTACAAAAACGTTAAAAATGATAATCCGTGGGTTATCAAATATTAATTCTTTTACAAAATTATTTTTTTTTTAATAAGAGAAATTTAAAAGGTAAACGCAAATGAATCATCGGCAGTTCGTATTTTTTTCGATGGCGAAGATCGAGCCTGTAACCCACTACCTGGGCAATACAAAGAAGTTTCTATACTTAATTTTCAAGATACAACCTATTTAAAAAAATGTAATTACCGTATATAACAAAATATCGACAATAGCTCATCTAAAGATTCTTGAGCTAATAAATAGAAAATTTTATGCTATTTCAAAAACATTTACAGTAAATTGATTATAATATATATTGTACGCACAACAAAATTACAAGTTTATATTGATAAATTACATTATCGCCGTAAAAAAAACAAAAATGTATCGATAATTCTTCGAAATTCCTTTTAAATTAGAAACTTCATCTCATAAGGTTTAAACAAGGCTTGATTAGTTGAGACTGGTTAATCCATTCTGGAAATCTAAGCAATCAAAAAGATTTTCAGAAAATTTTTATAATCTATCTTATTTTGGAAAATAAAAAACGTTACGATAATAAACTGAGTCAAGTTATACTAAAAAGTTAAGTACCTTTTAGGAAATTTTAAAGAAGAATGCTGCAGTTTTACTCCAATTAACGTGTGATATAGAAAATCGATTATTTAAAAAAAATTATTTTATTCTCTGCCTCAGACAAAGTTTAAGACTTGAAAATGTATCTTAATAATGTTCCCGATATTGCTAATTACCTCAATCTTTTTGAATAATTTTCTAACATATCTTTCCCAGATATATCTTCTTTAAAAAATTATTTTTTCGCGAATAACGTATATGCACACTTACACACATACGCACACGTACACACACACGAACATACACATCATTCACTCATGTATGGACATTTTCTAAAAATTATGTATTTCGCCTCCAAATAGCTTAAAACAGATTACTAACCTATATTTCAGAAACTTTTTGTTTACTAATGAGGAAGCATAAATATAATTGGTTGTACGCGAATTATTCAAAATTCTATACTAATGTCAAGATAAATAACAGTTATTTTTACATTATTAAAACGCAATATTGATAATTAGAATACCACTTAACCCATTTCTTCCCAAACGGCCATTTTATAGTCGATTGGTCATTTGCCTAAAAAATTGCCGAAAAAAAAAAAATAATAACCAATAGCACTTTTCTGAAGTAAAATTGCCCGCTCTTTCCGAGTCTGAAGTCAGAATTTTGAACTTTTCGTTGGAAAATTTCAAAATGGCGGTTTTAGGTAAAAAACCAATCGAATATAAAATGGCTGCTAGGGAAGAAATGGGTTAAGGTGATGCTAAAGCCACCTGTCACCGACAAATAAGAGGATCCACTTTTCACATTTTATTTTCAATTTTGAGTAAATATCTCTATGAAAAGTTGTTATTCTAATCAAAAAGAACAATTTTCCAGAGAGATATTTTCTTAAAATTTAAAAATGAATGAAAAAAGTGGTTCTCCGTATTTGCCAGTAACACGGGGTTTAACATCACCTTAAAGAAACATATTTTAATAAATGTTGTGCCATGAAAAGAGTCTCCTATAATCAGGTAAAGGCCCTAAGTAATGTACAGTATAAAAAGATGACACAAACAACCATCAAACCGAAACCATCGTCATAATAAACAGAAAAGATTCGGGGATTCCGCAAATACTTGCTGCTTTAACGTCTATGTGGGCCACGCAGGTCGTAACAACTTCTCGTGTACACATACACACGTTGTTTATGTTATCTAACGAGACCGAAAGTTAGTTAGTCTTTCGGGGGCGTGCGATTTTCGACGGATCTGGAAACTGGCGAACTTTGATGCCGTCGTCCGGACGAATGACGACGACGCCGCCGCTGGCCGGTGCTCAGGTTTTTGAACTTGCCAGCCGTCGGCTTGCTCGCGTAATTTACTCGCAATTTCGCGAAACTGGAGCGGTAATGAACTGTACGCGCTGGCTTTGTGTGTAACGCCGTGTTTAGCCTGTGTATTGGTGCGGACGACATTATCGTACGCGTGAGTTATGTTTCTGGGAAAGTTGGTCAACTTGTGTTCGACGTGTAATTAGAATTAAAAATGCCGAAATGCAAGGGCGCGACAGTTTCGCAATTCTGTTAGATAGCGTGGGTATTGTTGTTCGTGATAATATTTGTCCTATATTCTATTAGGTACTGAAGATTTAATGTATGTCGCATACCTAGAGCGAAAATATTATAATACATGATACACAGATCTACTGAACATCAATAAAAGTCGATTGAATAGCTGTAACATAATAATAAAGTTCAAACAAAACTCCTACTCAGGCGATGCGATATATTGTTTTCTTTAATGATTTTTTTTATAAAATACTGCTACTATATCATATTTATATACAGGGTGCCAATTAAGTCCCGGGATGGCTGAATATTTTCTAAAGTACTGCTTTTCTGGAAGAGGCCAAGGTCATTCCTTAAGTAACTTTGAACAAGGAACCCAACGGTGACCTTGGATTTGACCTTGAACCTCATTTTCAAGGTTATTTTGAGGTCAACCTCATTTTTTCAAACGGGAACCCCTATTTTTTATAGCGGAATTGGAAAGAGCGGAAAATTTTACATCCGGATATGTATTGAGGTATGGGGTTGAGGTAACCCCTAGAGGTCAAATAGAGGTCAAATAATGACTTCTTAAAAATCTCGCGAGATCAGTGGTAAAACAAAACAAACAAAAGTCATACCCTAGGTAAATCTTTACGGGGTACCCGACGGTGACCTTGGATTTGACCTTGAACCTCATTTTCAAGGTTGTTTCGAGGTCGACCTCATATTTTCAAATGGAAACCCTTATTTTTGATACCGGATTCGGAAGGAGCGAGAAATTTCAAGTATGGATGTGTTGAACAAGGGATGTAATTGTGACCTTCAATTTGACTTTGGACTTGACCTTGAAGGTCATTTGAAGATCAACTGGTTTTTTTAATCGGAAATCCCAGTAATAATACCGAGTTAGAATCTACTACTAAAATTTCGATTTTTCCAAATCCAAAATGGCGATTTCAAGATGGCAGATGAAAATCTTGGGAACAGCACATTTTTGTCTGGAAATGAGTACTCGGGGATTTTTGGGGTCGCTGAGTTAGGATCTACTACCGAAATTTCATTTTCTTCAAATCCAAGATGTTATTGCCATTAAACTTTGGACCTCTAAGGGAGTGGCAAGAGGACTCACGTTAATCAAGCACCACAAAGGAAACAGATCTTACTACGTCCACGTCGTTGTTTCTGGGTAACGCTAAAAGTGAGAATAAGGACTGAATGTAAAATTTCTCGCTCTATCGGTTTCCGGTATTATTACTGAAATTTCCGATTAAAAAAACCAGTTGATCTTCAAATGACCTTCAAGGTCAAGTCCAAAGTCAAATTGAAGGTCACAATTACATCCCTTGTTCAACACATCCATACTTGAAATTTCTCGCTCCTTCCGAATCCGGTATCAAAAATAAGGGTTTCCATTTGAAAATATGAGGTCGACCTCGAAACAACCTTGAAAATGAGGTTCAAGGTCAAATCCAAGGTCACCGTCGGGTACCCCGTAAAGATTTACCTAGGGTATGACCTTTGTTTGTTTTGTTTTACCACTGAACTCGCTAGATTTTTAAGAAGTCATTATTTGACCTCTATTTGACCTCTAGGGGTTACCTCAACCCCATACCTCAATACATATCCGGATGTAAAATTTTCCGCTCTTTCCGATTCCGCTATAAAAAATAGGGTTTCCCGTTTGAAAAAATGAGGTTGACCTCAAAATAACCTTGAAAATGAGGTTCAAGGTCAAATCCAAGGTCACCGTTGGGTTCCTTGTTCAAAGTTACTTAAGAAATGACCTTGACCTCTTCCAGAAAAGCAGTACTTTAGAAAATATTCAGCCGTCCCGGGACTTAATTGACACCCTGTATATATATACACGTGTATATGCATAAAGCCCGTGATTCTATTTTGGAGTATACTACCAAGATACTATCGATTGAATATTGTTGTTCCCTTGTAGTTTGATATTAGGCTAGTATTTTGATAGAAGTTACGACATCAGTATTGTTATCCATACATGAAGCTAACTCGTAATTTATATTCTATTATTTACAAAATAATGAGAAAAACATGTTTAAATTATGAAATATATACATTTACATAATTTATATATATTTTATTATTTTATAAAATATTGTCTAAATGCGATCAATAGATTCTAAGCATAGTAATAAATTGATTTATTGGAAAATAATTAACTCTACAATAAGAATATAGATAGTTACCCAAACTTAGAAATAACTAATGTAATAATTATTTTATTGCATACGGTATATCACTTACTTGTATAGGATTGGTTATCGACATTAAATTTTTCAAGATATATCACAATCACATCTTAAACCTAACCCAAGTATAATAATGTAAGAAATATGCAGTGATTCGACAGCAATTGGTCAATAAATATGAAGTTTTACGAGGTCCTCAAAGAAGCGTCCTTGACCTAAAATACCACTTCGATATCACCCTAACTTAAAAAAATATCAATAACACCGTCCTTAATCTTATCGTTAACCTCGTTCTTAATAAAATCCGATTTCACGCATAAATATCGTACCCCCGCTATACCCTTCCAAAGATACCCAGAAGATTATGGATCCCCCAGCACCGACAACTCAAAGGTAATATAATATCTGACGTCTTGAGGAAGAAAGTACTAATCTACATTTTTGGTAAAAAGTAAACTTCTTTATATCGTTGAATTCGTCTTGAAAATGTGATAAGGTGTATCAATAGCCTTATAGAAATAACACAGACATTAAAACGCATACTTGCGGAAGATTAGTCATAATCTCTAAATTTTCTGGAGTTCACTTTTTGCATAAATTCTAGCGAGTGAATGCGATCACTTCAATCTAAACAGTGAATATTATCACTCTAAATTAGAGAGTGACTAAGGATTCACTCGAAGTTTCATACTAGTTTGGAGTGAAATTTGTTTATAAAACCTACAGATTAATCAAAGTTTCGAATTCCGACTTTTTACTTTTAAAACATTATTTGCAACAGGAACCTTCAATTAAATTTTCAAGAGATTTCATTATTAACTGTACAAAAAATGGGCTATAAAATATAGAACCATATGGTAAAACTAGTGGAAGAACTAGAACATTTAATCAGTTAAATAATGTTTGTACAAATTAGAAGGGAATAGTAAATAATTTTTTTCAAAAATAGATTTTTTACAGGGATCTGTATTATCGACTTCTGTATTTTAAACAGATATTCGAGATAAAACAAATCTTTTAGATAAAAGTGGCTTACTATGTCCTGCAAATTTATATTAGCATTGTTTCGTTAAACTTTCAAAAGATTCCGTTATTATTTGCAACTGGAAAATCATTTTAAATATTTTCCGTGGTAAGTATTAACTTCCTCTTAACATTTTTCGACCCTTTTTGAAGAAAGTTAATGATACCTCTTGAAAAATCAACTGAAGATTTCTGAAGAACCCGGTCAGTATTTACGTCTCCTTCAATTGCAAAAGTTTTATTAATTTTTAAAATTTTAGTATTTACAACATCCTAACTTTTCTTAAAAATACATAAATTGAGATATTGCAGTAAAAAAATGTTAGATTCTTCGGCCAATTATTAACACTACCCTAATAAAACTGTATGTTATATAAAATATAATTATTATATAATTTTATTAACAATAACTATTTATTAGTTCTAATTTATAAGTAAGAATTCATCAACGACTTTGAATACATGGCAGAAATCAGTGCTTGAAGTCAGATGCAACGGTGGTATAGCGCAGAAGTATCAACAGGAGAAACTAATAAAGGTCCGGGGTACAAATCTGACCAACAATTTTTCTGAAGTTTTTTTAATTTATTTCTCAACTTCACACCTTTCCAGTAAACTGCAACATTCATTAAAACATTTCTAAAAACATAAAAAAACTTTAATTAATTTTTTATACGCGTATTTTTCTATCTAAATAAGTGACTGTGTTTTCATGATCGCTTGAAGTGAGAATTCACTCCAAAAAAGTGAAAATGCACTCCAAAAAGTGAAAATTCACTCCAAAAAATTTAGAAAGATATGTACATAATTTTCAAGACGATCTGTACATATGCTTTTTCCTCAGGAGAGCAATGATTTTTTCGGTCATTGAGTTGCAGATAAGTACTGTTTTATGTAAAAGAATTAACTATCTACCAAACACGCTTTAAAGTGCAAAATATTTTTCAAAATAAAACTGTTTTACATTCGCATAAACTGTATCAAGCTACAAATTTTAGAAAAATAAGTACATTAACTGAAGAGCAGATACAAATTAGTTCAAAATGACTTTAAAAATTATTATTAAACTTTAATAAAGACTTAGAAACTGTTACCATTTGATGTAAGCACTGTTTGTTTATTCTCTCCGTTCAATTTTAAACATAAAGAAATATTCAGGCAGTTCCAAAAAAATTCTTACAGGGTTCTCAAAAAAGTTCATGAATGTCACTGACATTATAATTCTTTTTGAACTCTGATGTATCTTCCAGGATTATTTTCTAACTTAAATTCATAATGAATTCTTAAAGAATTCGTAAAAAGAGTTAACTTCTTGCTGTCTGGGATGCCTTTAACATCAGGCCGGCAGATATTCACCCGAGAGCACAGAATTCAACTGCAAGCTCAAGCTCTGCATAGGTCACAGTCGCGCGAGGCAAATTCGATACAATCAACGCACTCGCGAGTGAGCTTCCGCAGAGACTTCCGCGCTCATAATCGAGATCGCGGCCGACCGATAGACCGGTGGCGATTGGTTAGGTGGATGCTAATGGGCTTGACTTACTTAGCGCTAATCCCTCCTTCTCCCTCGGCTGTCTCTCTCTCTCTCGCTCTTTCCCTCTCCCTTCGTTATCGGTGTCATCGCGGCTCGGCGCTCGAGCTCTCTGCACCCTCTCCGTGTTACGCTCTCGCTTTGTGCGTCGACGTCGCCCATATACACGAGAAGCTGCGCGCTTGCAAGGAGAGAGAGAGAGAGAGAGAGAGAGAGAGAGAGAGAGAGAGAGAGAGAGAGAGAGAGAGAGAGAGAGAGCGCGAGTTATCGAGATTGGAGCCTATATGCTTGCTGAACCGTGAATTTTGCAGGATGAATGGTTGCTTTAATGAGTCATAATTGTATTTTTAATGTAACAAAAGCTGATATTAATTGCAGTGAAAATTTTATTCTGTTATTTTTTTTCATTCAAGTATTTTAATCTCTATTAGAGATTATTTTACACAATATATAAAGTTACAAAGGTTTACACTGATAGGTTACAATTTTTAACGATGCTACTCGTATGTACAATTTTGCATATTGCGGTGCACGTATTAGCTAGTAGTGTTGGAGCAAAGTGGTAGAAGAAGTTTGTGACTGCGAAGTTAGTTATAAAGTCAGATCGTTGATTGTCTAAAAGTGGCCATAAAATGTGATCAATATCCTGAACTTGGTAATCGCATTGACATTTCGGGGTTTCTACCACTTTTATGTGCGCTAAGGATTTACCTAGGTTATAGTGGCCCGATCGGCATCGATTTATGGTAGTTATGATTTCCCATGAGAGTTTTTTGTTGTGAAACCACGGGTTTTTCTTTCGATTATTAAAATTGTTAAAATAATTTATTCCTTTTGATTTGCCCATGTGTGCAATTATTTTATCCGTATTATCGTAAGCTGTTTTTTAGGCTCAGATTTAAAGTCAGTATAATGAATTTTTAGGTCGCACGAGTCCTTCTTAGTTGCTTCTTTTGCAAAATGGTCTGCCGTTTCATTGTCGCGAATGCTTATGTGTGCTGGAATCCAGTATAATTTTATTTTACTTTTGTACTTATTAGATGTTTCGAATTTATAGAGTTTTTCTTTTAATTTGTAGATATAAGGATTAGTTTTAGCGTTATTATGAATTTTTTTAGGTATAACAGCACGGTTAGGGAGTCGGTAAAAATTGATATGTTGCAACCAGGATTATTTAATGCTATATCTACGGTGTCTAGTAGAGCTATACATTCTCCAGTAAACATCGGGCTTTGTTATTAATACTCTTGGTTGATATATTTTGTAGATCATGTGTGACACACGCAGTTCCGGTTGAAATAGCATTCTCAGTTTTGCTCCCGTCCGTAAATATTGCATACGAATTTTCATTTTTTATAATACTGTCTATAAAGGAGTTAGGAATTTTATTTGATAGTAATACATTTCCAAGGTCTGTGTTTATGTATGAATGGCTTAGAATAATTTCGTAATCATGAAGATACATGTTCTAATACAGATCTGAAAATACTTTATTGGAATGTTCTTGTAAGTTTAAGATGCACCCTTTGAAAATGCTATTTCTAGATTTTATTTTCTCTTGTTCAAGATTTAATTTATTTTGCCAACGAAGTATAGTTTGATGGACTAATAGACCTTTATTAGATAAAGTTTTATTTAAATAAGAAGTGCCCAAGAACTTTGTTCGCTCTTTTATGAACATTAATTTGGATTCCGATATAAGAATGTTGGTTGGTGTGCTTGTTCGGTAGCCAAGAGATAACCTTATAGCGGCGATATTGGATTTTTTCTAATTTTTCAATTTGATCTTTCTGGGTTGGGAAATAAATAAAGCTACCGTAGTCTACAATAGAGCGAACAAAACTTTTATATAGAGTGATCAACGTTTCGGGATCGGCTCCCCACCAAGTGCCCCGCAAGAATTTGATAATGTTGAAGGATCGAAGACATTTTTTTTAACATAATTTACGTGATCTTTAAAGGAGAGTTTGTAGTCAAGCATGATTCCGAGAAACTTTACTGAGCTACTTGATTTAATAGTTTTGCCTTTAATACTAATTTCCATATTATTGGGCTAAATATTTTTTTGATTAAAGTGAATGAAAGTTGTCTTTTATGGAGAAAGCTCTAAACCGATTTTGCGAAAGTTATCATAGATTTTGTCAACAGCTTCCTCTAGCAAGTTTTTACTTTTTTTTAGCGGTTAAATAGCTACAATATAAGGCTATATCGTCTGCGAATTGTGAAATTTAAACACTTTTGGGTAGGCCTTCGAATATTTTTGATACATAAATACAATACAGTAAGGGGCTTAAGATGCCACCTTGTGGGACTCCCTTGTATATTTTTCTTTGTAGATTTGAAGGACATCCTATTGTGGATAGTTTTTGAAGCAGAATGTCTATTATTACATTGTCGTAGGCATCAAGAAAGGCGGCGAAAAGATCTTTTTTTGAGCTAAATGTTTCTTCAGTAGTTACAGCGAAATTTGCTAGATTGTCGATTGTGCATTGGCCCTTTCGACATCCGCTTTGACTTCGGGGGAGAATACCTGTTTTTCCATTCAGAATTGGAGTTTATTTTTTAGTAGAGTTTCAAACAGCTTACAAACGCAAGATGATAAGCAAATTGGCCTGACATTCTTCCCGTCCGCTTTATTAATGAAATGTACAAATGATTTGGTCCATTCTTTAGGATAGCTGTGAGATTTGTACATTTCATTAAATATGTTTAGAAGCAGGAGTTTATAATTAATGGGCATTCTTTCCAGTACCTCGTAATCGATGCCGTCGGGGCCACAAGCGGTGTGACCATTTTTGCTTTCTAACACTACATTGAATTCAAGGAAAGAAAAGGGTGTTTCTAGAAATTCGTTTTCTAGACAATCAGGAATCCAGTCCGGATCTCTGACGCACCACGGAGGACTTAGTTTGTTAAGGGCTGAGTTTATTTTATCTTCTGATTGATGATTGTCAGGAGTGTGATGGGGTTTAGCTTTAATCCATTTGTTTTTTAGAATCTTTATATTATTCCAAACATAGTTTTTGCTAGTGTTAAAATTTATACTTTTTGCAAAATTTTTTAAATTATCTCGTTTTTTCTTTTTAAAGTTTTTCTTTGGCAGTAGCATATGCGTTATTATAGTCGATACAGTCCGTTGGATTTTTTGTATATTTCCATTTTTTAAACTTGGCACTTTTTAGTTGAATAATCCTACCACATTTCTGATCCCATCATGAAACAGGATTTTTGCAAATTTTATCGCTTACAATTTTTTTTGTGAAGTATTTATTTTAATAGTAGCTGTAAGTATATAAGTAAAAGTAGAATATTTATCACTAGAACTAGCTTGATCGTATTCGGTTGATAAAAAATGATAAAAACTGTCTTTTAGATTTTGATTTACTTCCTCCCAATTCCTACGAATAAATTTAATCTTAAAACTCTTTTTATGATAAATATATTTTTCTAAATTAAGTTCGATAGAGATTGGGTAGTGATCAGAGCCCCAAGGGTCATTTTTTGTTTTGACGTTTATTTTATGAGATATGTTTATACTTGAGAAAATGAGATCTATGTTTGATTTGTAATTGGAGCGTGGCTGTGTGTATGTGTATGTTTTTTCATTGTGTAGAAAAAGATTTGTTTTAAGAATGCAATTGTGAAAATTTTCTCTGTTTGGGTTCGTTTTGCTACAGTTTCAACTAATGTGGCGGGCATTAAAGTCACCTAGAAAAATTGTGTGATTATTAGTATTTATATTGTTTAGAATGTATCCCATTGTGATTCAGATAAAGTTATGCTTGGAGCTCTGTAACATACAATAATATCTATCGCGGGATTTACACTAGTTAGAGTAATACCTGCAATTTCAATGGACGGGTGTGGGCTAATGAGATTGGGAATTTCTTTATAAGCTACGTTGTTTTTTATGAGAATGAGTATGCCTCCTCCGTTTTCTTGGACATGATCTTTTCTGAAAGTTTTAAAACCGGTGAAGTGGAAGTTTTTTTCTTCTTTCTCGCTGAGCCAAGATTCGACACAAATGAATATATCCAGATTTACGAGAATTCGTTGTAATTCTTCTTTTTTGTTGGTGATACTTCTGGGATTCCAAAATAGAATCTTGAGATTTTTAAACTTTGTTTGAGCCATTTATTGAGCTTATTTATTTTTTATTCTTTTTATTTATTAATTTATTTTTATTTCTTATTTTTAGAGGTGTAATCTGTCTATGGTTGATCTGAGTGTTATGAGGAATCGGATTTTCGACCGAAGCTGTTAGTTGCATCACTCTTTTGAAGCTTTTTCTTTATCCTAGCGCAACTAGCTTTCAGGATATTGTCTTGTACAGTATCGTACGTTGTATCGATCATTTTGAAAAAGCCTTCGTGCTCTTACGTGTATTTGTTTGCGATGATTTTAATATTAGATTTGCCATACGAACTTTTTAGAAATTAAAAGAATTGGTCGTAGTTCAAAATAAATTTTTGTGGGTTATTTTCCATTATTGTTGTCATTGGAATAAGTGAGATTTTTAATTGTTCTTTGACTTTGTTCGACATTTCGTCATCTTTGAGAGGCTCTTCATTTTTTTTTTGGATTTGGGTTTGCACAAGCGAGTATCAACTTTTTGGATAGTAGGAGTAATTTTCTGATTTTCTATTTGCTTGGGCTTGTTAGATTGATTTTTTTCTTCTTTGATGGGGAGAGAGCTTTCCGATATTGTTGAAGGTGGTCTCGGTCTTTTTCGTCGTTTGTTAGCTTTATTAGTATGTAAAGTCGAGTCTGTAAATTCTTTTATGAGAGGAACCTGTGTTGTGTTTATGTCGATTTCTGTCGTAGTTACACTTGATGAAATGTTTACGTTGGGGCACATCTTGGCTGTGTGGCTGTCTTGTTTACAGGTATAGCATCACATTGAGTCGGCACTGAAGTAGATCCAAGACGGTGTATTATCAAACACAATCTGCACTGAATCAGGTATTATTTTTTCGTCCTCTTCCTTTAGAAGCCATGCTTCGATAATCCGGCTCTTATGTTATTGATTTACGACACTGGAATCACTCCTGCTCTCTTTAAGCAATCCAGCAAAATTTTATTAGGAATGCACAGACTGACGTTACAAATTACAATTCTTTTGTTTCTTTCAATATATGGTCTGATTTTTAGGATAATATCTTTTATAGAAATTCGTTGATCTGTTATTTTCGGGACTAGGTTGTTGTTGGATAAGTAGACGCAAACTCGTTCTCCAGAGATTTTAGATATATATTTTATTTGGTTTGGGTCGATTCATTTTTTCAGTCCGTCGATATAGTCATCAATTGTCATGTCTTGATCTTTTTTCGGTAAGATTTGGTTTACGATTGATTTGGCGTAGGTTTGTTGTACGGTAGGCTGTGTATGATTTAGGGTTGAATTTCCTTGAGCTGCATGACCTCTGGTATCAGAAGCCATGGCAGTTTGGCCGATCATTTCCGGTTATTCAGACTGTATGCACAGTTTGAAAGCTCGGAATTTGCACTTTCACTGTACTATCAAAACTTCACTGGTATTCGCGGGGAAGAATATGAAAGAGCCGCGCACTATACGCGTCTACTGTTGACATTCGCAACGATCGTGGCGACCACGTCTGCTCGCAACGGTGTCTCGAATTCGACTGTTATTCTGTTATTGTTCTTCTTATTCTATGCGAATAATGAGTTAAAATAGATATTTTATGGAAATGTATTAGATATAATGTGGTTTAAATACAGATTTTATAAATATGATTGGCGGTACAAAACTGAATAATTCTACTTTTTGCTTCCTCAAGGAGGAGGCTTTGTAATATTAAAAAAAAAGTTTTCAAAAACACATGTTAGACACATGTTTTGGAACAATTGTAATCAAAATACACTCTTTTTAGTAAATGTCCGTGTGTGCGTATGTGTGTGAGATTGAGTGTGTGAGTGTACGTATGAGCGTGTGCGTACGCGTGTGCATATGTGTGCGTATGTGTGTGTGGTTCGTGCAGGCGAATTTATGTATGTATGTGTGCATGTATGTGTATGTATATATGTATGTATGTATATACGTGTGTGTGTATGTATGTATGTATGTATGTATGTATATTAGTATGTTAGTATGTTTGTATGTATGTTAGTATGTTAGTATGTTAGTATGTTAGTATGTTAGTATGTTAGTATGTTAGTATGTTAGTATGTTAGTATGTTAGTATGTTAGTATGTTAGTATGTTAGTATGTTAGTATGTTAGTATGTTAGTATGTTAGTATGTTAGTATGTTAGTATGTTAGTATGTTAGTATGTTAGTATGTTAGTATGTTATATGTATGTATGTATGTATGTATTTACGTACGTACGTATGTACGTATGTACGTATGTACGTATGTACGCATGTACGTATGTACGTATGTACGTATGTACGTATGAAACAAAATTTGTGTCCACCATAACTACTGCAGGGTAGCATATTACGCGCTGAAATTTTGTAGACACGTTAAAAATGTTTAAACTTAGAACTGGTTAGATTTTTGAGCTAAATAGACAATATTCAGAACAATTTTTGATAAAAAATCACTTTTAAAAAAATTTTAAAATAAAAGAAAAAGTTACAGCTGTTTGTATTGAAGGCATATAAAATATATACATAAATTCATAAAGGGTGCGTGATTTACTTTCGATTTATGCCTTTTAAAACTATCTTAAGCTATTTTTAAGAAAAAAAACGTTAATTTAACGAATTTTTACGAAATAACTATTTTATTATATAAAATAATTTTTGCGGAAGTTTGAATGGGAGATATATAAAAGACAGACATACGATTTTTAATTGCGCATGATTATATTTTCATTTATGTCTATTAAAACTATTCTTCAGCATTTTTTAAGAATAAACGCAAAATTGACGAATGTATTAATTTTTTTCAAAAAATAGCTGTTATAGCTCGAATAGCTCGAAAGTATTATTTTTAAGTATATTTTGTATTATAAGTCGAAAACAAAAATCTCTCGAAACTGCTCTCCGTGACCCACTAGGGGGCATTCCGTGGTACATGGTGGGGCACGAGTAGCACGGGCTATTATGATAAAACCTCAACAGCGCATTAACCCATCTTTAGGTTTTTTAAGATTAGAAGAGATGAACTGCGACTGCGCGAGTGCAGCCGCTGCCTCGTCGTGTATCACCCGTGCCCCGCTTCGGGTGCCGCGCGTGCCCCATTTTAATACAATTTTCAATCATTTATTAAATTATTTATACCTACGAAATTTCAGATAAAAAAGGGGGTTGAAAGTTTAAGAGTCAAGCTACCAAATACGTTTAGTTTCATTTTAGAAAATTATTATTATCATTATTGTCGAGTTGAATGAGAAATAAAGCCCTTTTTTTGTGCTCTGATTTTCAAACTCGATTAATTCATTCTCAAAACATTTTTTGATATCACGCATTCAGAGGAAAATACTAGAAGCATTTCTGAATATGTTTCCATAGAAATTAAATTTTTAACGTTAGTTTATGTTTATAATATTTGGGTGCCAAACTTAGCCGTCCTGTCCACTATGCCCCACCTTCCCCTATTATGTATTATTTTGATTTAAAGGTATTTACATGTTATTGTTCACCTACTACCAATTTAAGTAAATATAAATAACCTCTAAAGTGTAAGGTTATCAAGTTTTAGATGCATCGAATTTGTTTTATTTAAAAACGCTATAACAATATTATGTTGTACATGTATATATATATATATATATATATATATATATATATATATATATATATATATATATATATATATATATATATATATATATATATATATTAAACAATCAAAGTAAGAAAATAATCTGAATATCCTAATAGCTATATGAAGTATTAGTGCATATATTTATTTTGTTTATGTAAAATTAGTTTTCTTACATTTGATTATGTTCCATCCTAAATACAGGCTTGGTTTCAAAACCTGTATGGTTTATGTAAGGAAAACTATTCTCACACATATTTATTATCAATTGATTAATTATCTATTTTTAAACAGAAATAATGTATTTGAGTTAGATTTATTTAGACGATTTATTATATATGTTTTATTTTTGTATCTCCTACTTTATAATTAATTTATAATCAAACACTTTCATTTGACAACTATGGTCAGTTAAAATATAATAATTTGTTACTTATAAAAAGAAAGCTATCGTCTACATGTGTTCGTCTAATGTGTTTGTAAAGACATGTGTTTGAAAATGTTGTCACAGATGAGCAGTTTGTGCATTATATGAACTCACATTGAATACAAAATGTTTTGCAGCTCTGAAATTAAAATTCTACATTTTAAATAAAGCATGTCATAAAGTACATATTACTTTTCAAAAAACAACTAAATCAATGAATAACATTATTTTATGATCACTGTTTTTCATATGAAAGGAATATTATTTCCAAAATTTTCATTTCTTAGGTTAGATATGTTTTCTGACTACTTTTATATGTAAATATTATGAATATAACTGTAGATCTTATTATTATAATTGAAAACTTGCATGTTAAACTTTTTTTAACATTAATTTTTACAATAAAAGTTCTGTAGAATGAATAATATAACCTCACAGATTTTATATGTACATATTATTATTGAGAAAACTATGTAGATCTGTGTGGATTTATCGAGTTTTGTATAGTCTAGTACTATCTAGTTTGCCTATAAAGGCCGTTAGAGCGAATGTGGGCGCCACAATAAGATTTCTACCAGTCAGTTCTATTTGAACTGTCTTTTAATTTCCATTATAAGATTCTAGAAATTGATTAATCTGGTACTATCTTTGGGAAAGCATTCTGCTAAGGCAGTAGTATTGCCAGGCCTTCAAAAGTTGCTGTTAGTTGACAGATTTGCAGCTAAATTCTGTATCGTTTATTGCTTTTTAAATTATAGTTTCTAACCTCTGTATATGTATGTAGCATACCTACACTCCATGGATAAGAAAAGAAACAAATACACGTAGATTATAAATATAAAAACAAGTTAAATATGAACGAATTTGATAAAATTGGTCTGAAAAGAAACACGTAATTCTTTTAGATATCGAATTACATTCTAATTAACATGTCTAAAAATAAAAGTGGGGGCACGTCAATAACTTATCTTTGTCATCAGAAATTCCGCAGGTTATTTTAAAATTCTTTAAAACTCTTTAATAAGTTATTGACATTCAACTGCAGGTATTTATAAATTAGGAATTTATATTATTCATTTAATTTGCAGAAATACGTGCCCCACGCTTCTATTTTTAGTTATGATATTTTAAGTAAAATTTTATTATACAGAGTATTATAAATTTCATTATATAGAGAATTTTATTTCTCTGTGAAAAATCATTGTTTCGATTGATTTTCTCGCAGTAAGAATTTGTTTGTCATTTTTTAACGTAAAAACGTATTACATGACTAAGCGAAGTTCAAAAGGCTTCTCCGAAACAATGTCCGCGTTGTGTGTGTATGTGTGTGTGTGTGTGTGTGTGTGTGTGTGTGTGTGTGTGTGTGTGTGTATGAGTGTGTGTGTGTGTGTGTGTGTGTGTGTGTGTGTGTGCGCGCGTACGTGTGTGAGTGTATATGTGTGTGTGTATTAGTCCGGACGTTAATTTTTTTTATTTTTACTTTCACTTGGACCGGGCAAAAATTGCTTCTGAAGACCTCAAAACCCATGCGCGTATAGGTTTTAAACCCATAGCCTCGACTTTTCCCGTGGCTCAAAGTACCCGAAGTTTCTTATGGATTTTACATGTAAAAAACGGGCCAAAACGTTTATCCTTTGGAAACCCAGTGAAAATTGTCAACTTTTAACTTGAAAAGTATATTTTCCCATGTATTTTGAGCCGCTGAATCGAATGGTGCTATTAGTTTTTACCAGGATAGTGAAATAAAAAAGTTATAAGCCAATATAGTCGAAAATCTCGAAAAGTCGCATAAAAAAATGACTTCTAACGATTATAATCAGTAAATTATTTTTATATTACACATATTTCCATGTATTTTGAGCTGGTAATTTCAATGGTGCTATTGGAATTTGCCAGTTCAATTGAGAAAGAAAAGTTATAAGGCCGAAATCGTCGAAAAACTTGGAAAAATCGCGGTAAGAAGGACAAAAAGCTGATTTGTAATATTTTCGTATAATTTGAACTACTGAATTGAATAGAATCACATACACTTATCAGTATGAAAAATAGAAGAAAATTTATAAGCTGAGATTGGGAAAAACGATCTTTTTAAGCACGATTTTGAAGATAAAAATTAAAATCAACACAAAAGTTAGAGAAACACAAACAATAAAACTTTAAAGTTTTTTGTTTCTTTTTTCATTTTATTAGCTGTAAATCATAGTTAAAAACATGTCCAATTTTTTTCTATAAGTAACGCTTGCTCACATATTTAGTCTATCAAATGTTCTAATGACATATTCAAACAAAATATTTATTCAGATGGCTGTATCAACGTTTCCTTGTTGCTATCTGGAAACAAGCTTCGGTAAAATTTTATCACAGGTAGGTACTGCGATTGCTCGTCATCTTTAGTCAAAATTTTGTTGAATTCAGTCACCAATTTTACTTCTCTTTCGGCTGTATATTTCACGACTTTAAGGTTTTTAACTTTTGCCCATTTCGATGGATTTTTCGCCGAAAAAGTTGTGTCAATTTTAAATATTCAAAAAATTCATAAGAGTCTTTGCAAATAAAATTACTAATACTTGAATTTACTATTTCGTTCAAATTTTTTTCATTAGCCATAATTCGTTTTCCACAAACAAAAGCACTATAATTTGACTGCAGAGCTTCGCACATTTTCAATTTTTCTTCATTTGAAATAGTAGAGTCAAAAAATGCTAGCGATGATAGTTGCGGAGTTAAATACCACAAGTGATTAATAAATTTTCTAACAGCACAATTAGATATACTTCCATCAATTCTTTTGTATTCGTATAAACATATCAAAAACTTTAAATCTAGATTTGGTACTTGAGCAGCAAACGGAGCACGAAACCAGGCTTGAAGTAGACTTTTACTATAAAAATGCTAACGTCTGTACATTTTACTTCAACATCCTTTTTGTCTAGCAAATATTGTTTCCGAAAGATGAATATTTTCAAACTATATATTATTAACTTACCATCTTATTTGGCTTACATTCTTATATCATTATCTTACCATCCATCTAACATGGTGAATAGCTCCAGGTGGATGAAAAGTTATACCGCTAGGTAATTTTCCGCCTAGAAAAATGATGACTTGTTCCCAAAATTCTTTGAAATCACTTCTGCTTAAATGCTGTTTTAAATACTCCGAACAAAAGTCTAAAATTTCTTCTTTTGCATCTTGCAGAGATTCATTTACAAAACCATCACTAATTCCTGGTTCGCATTTCTTTTATCAACAGATTCCCAAAATTGTCCAAAATTTTTAAACAATTGTACTGTATCTCCGGGCTAGTAGTCTTACCAAATTTTATTTCAAAAGTACATCTCGGTACAAGCTCGTAAATATGATGCCTGCAGATAAAATAGAGAAGATCTTTATCGATTAACCCTTCTAATATCACATAAGCTCCGTTCATTCGACCAGTATTGCTAGCTGTTGAATCACAACAAAGAGCTACAATGTTTTGTAATAAACACCAGTCATTTAAAGTATTGAATACTGCTTGAGCTTGATTTATTCCACTATTAGAAGAGATCTTTGGAACACCCAAGAGTTGATCCATTCCACCACTTGTAATAATAATAGCTAGTCTATCTATAGTTTCTCTTCGTAAATATCCTGTGAGCAACTTTCCATCCCACTGGATGATGCTCGGTAAACCAGAAAAAAGTGATGGAGCAAGTTTTTTAATGGCCTCATATCATTCTTTGCGAAATTTTTGACGAGCTTCGTGAATAGATGTAGTATTTAATACTAAATTGCGCGCATCAATGTCAAATGATTCCGCAGAGGCCATCAACAAATGCATTACGTCTCTTTTACTAATTTTACATTTATCTAATACTATTGCCAATTTCGCAGTCATAATTGGTTCAGTAGCTCGCCTTTTCAGAGGAAGTGTATTTTTAAAATATTGAATATTAAATAAAAAATATAGAAATTGCTCCCATGTATCATTTAGGTGATCAGAAATTACTCCCTGTTACTTTTTTCTTTAAAGCTTTATAATTAATTAATTTCTGATTCTTTGTGTATTTTTCAAATTTCATATGAAAGATTAAGAGTTATATTTATTATCAGAAATATTTCTTTTGAGTAAACAGTTCATTTTCAAATTGTAATGCATCAAATACCCCGACAGTGCCTTAGCTGATTAGAAACTGGGTCCGTGACGGTATGCCTATTGAATCTATATGCACTTATAATAATATTTGACAAAAATGGTCAACAAAACATTTATAATAAACTGCTTTTAAACAAAAAACCAGTTCTAATATCCATGTAGAGCTAAGTAAATTTATAATTTTTCATAATATACTATGTATTAGAGTCAACATATTTCTTTCTTGTTAAATTATATGATATTTTTTGCGGTAATACTAGATATTTGTATTTTCGAACATAATTGTATCGGTATTCAATTAGTATATCTATATTTATAGAAAACCGACAATTTCAGCGCTCCCTGCTGCTTAAAGTTCTACTTAGGCGTATTAAAAAATAGAATATTCCTTAAACATACCGTTCGTACTCCTTTACTCTAGTCTTATTTGCGTTTGACTAGGGATAGGCGATACCTAAAAAAATTATCGATACCAAAGTATTGATACCGATACCGATGAAAGTAATAACTATTTTGTTATTATTAAAGATTTCTTCGATTGACTGTAATCAAGTAATTTATCAAAATGAGAATTAATTTTATTATGATTAAAAATAAATTATTAAAAATTAATTGTTAAAAATGTAAATGACTATTATCAGATTAAAGTACAAAGAATTTTAAAATGGGAAATACTT
The DNA here is from genome assembly GCA_949152435.1 of Gastracanthus pulcherrimus. NCBI lineage: Eukaryota > Metazoa > Arthropoda > Insecta > Hymenoptera > Pteromalidae > Gastracanthus > Gastracanthus pulcherrimus. The sequence goes on along the minus strand of OX424572.1, from coordinate 190,883,256 downwards.
TTAATATACATTAAAAATAATAAATATATTGAATTGGTTCAATCAGAAAAAATAATAAACTTTTAATAATCTTTAGTGGATTAAAAAAATTAACTAGGAAATTAAATGTGACAATTTTCTCGGTCTCCGAAAAATTATCATTATTTAGACCTCAACCGTTATAAAATGGATTTTCTTTGTTTTAAAATGAAGATACTCACCTAAAAGAGAAAATAACTATACAACTATACTTTTATGTTAAAAAAATTGACTTAGTATCAGTAATATTGTAACAAACTCGTTGTTTGGCCTTTTTACCGTGATTTTCGAGTTTTTCGACGATTTTGGTTTATAACTTGTTTTCTCGATTGAACCAGCAAAGGCAAATAGCACCATGTGATTTAGAAGCTCAAAATACATGAAAATATATGTTATTGAAAAAAAATTGTCTACTTTTCATTGATTATAAACGTTTAAAGTCAATTGTTTACGCGATTTTTTGCAATTTTTCGAGTTTTTCGGCGATTTTGGTTTATTACTTTTTTATTTCACTATCCTGGAAAAAACTAATAGCACCATTCGATTCACCGGCTCAAAATACATGGAAAAATATGCTTGTCAAGTTAAGATTCCACAATTTTCACTGGTTTTCCAAAGGATAAAGGTTTTGACCCGTTTTTTACATGTAAAACCCATAAGAAACTTCGGGTGTTTTGAGGCACGGGAAAAGTCGATGCTATGTGTTTAACACCTATGCGTGCATGGTTTTGAGGTCTCTAGAAGCAATTTTTGCCCGGTCCGAGTGAAAATAAAAATAAAAGAAAATTAACGTTCGGACTAGTGTGTATGTGTGAGTATGTGTGTGTATGTACGTATGAATGTGTGTGAGTATGTGTGTGTGTGTGTGTGTGTATGTGTGTAACTCGTTCTGCTCATTGCTACTTTAATATTCCATGGTGACATCTAACCAATATTTAGATGGGTTGGGTTGGGTAGGGTTCGGATAAAAAATTTAACGAATAAGGTAAACGTACCAATGCTCGGAAGCTTAAGCCCAATAATCGGACAGTTGTTTGTAGCTCTGCATATTTTTCAATAAAAAAATATTCGTAAGGTTAACTATAAAAATCATTTAATCGATTATTATAGATCTGGGGTGATTACGAATTATTTAATGTATCTAATAAACACTTATTTTCAATATTGTCGGATCATAGGGACGTGTCCGATTATTGGTACGTTTACCTTATAGTCGGATCATTTTGATTTTATAGCCATTTTTAAAAATTTCAAAATTATTAAAATTTGTCAAAATTTTTTCAACGATGGTTGTTTGGTTGATTTTTCTAAAATGGTTTTAAGGAAGCAGATATTTTACACAATAAAGTATTTAAAAAATTATTGATTTTAAGACATGAAATAATTTAATATTTGACGGTTTTCATTTGTTATACTGTGTGATTAAGATTATTTTTAAATCTTTTATAACTAGAAACCTATAAGATATAATTCAATTAATTTTTTATTGAATATTAGTTTTATAGAGAATTATATTACTGTAATTTTTCTAGCCATAAGATTCATGGTTTCCCGAGGAAAAGGTACAAAATGTTAAAAAATGCATTTGTTTTGAACAACAACTTAAGATCTTGATCCTTGATCTTTTGCATTAAATTTAACATGTTACAGTAGATACTTATGAAATCCCCAAACAAATTTATAACATGACAACTATTGTATTTTACTGGAATAATGTATAAAATAATATAATATAGTATATACAGTATTATAGAAAAAAATAAGTATAATATTCAGTATCGTTGATTAAAATTGCTGTATCACTGATACCTCTTTGAGAAAGCGAGTGCTAAATTAGTGGGAATCGTTTTTATTATGAAATTCACATTAATTTTTTGATTAGCTTAAGACTATTCATAGTGAGATAACCAGGGATGACCTGACCTGGCTCAAGTAGATCAAAGCAGGCTGTCCAAACCATAACTAGACATAATCAAATCCTATTTAGCAATGGATGCTTTCTTGGCGTCATGAGCTTTGATATAGATGTTGCTCTAAAACTTAATTATAATTAAAGATTAATTTTTTATTGAAATATGAATTAAGCAATATAATTATGTAATTATTTATTTTATAAACGACGCTCTAAATAAAAAAACGGGGCCTGCGGCGGCTCAGTCGGTAGAGTGTCGGATTCCCACGCCGGTGACCCGGGTTCGAATCCTAGTCTCTGCCGATTGATACAAGCACCTCTGTAAAAATTACATGTGCTTTGTTTACAAACACACCGCAGACCCCCGTCGTCGATTAGCACCACATGGAAGCACAAACATGGCGACGTTAAATAATAATATAAAAAAAAAAAAAAAACAGTGCTTCCTCCTAAAGGAAGCTTTGTAATGGTAAAAAAAAGTTTTCTTAAAAACATCTTAGAAATATCTTTTGGACTATTTGGAATTTAAATACACTATTTTTAGAAAATGTTTGTATGGATGTGTATGTGTGTGTGTGCGTATGTGTATGTATGGATGTGTACCACTATATCTCGAGTAATCCATGGTAAAAATTAATGGTATAGGGCGATTTTTTTTGTTTTTCTTAAAGAAAGGCGGCTCAGAAATAATTTTTTTAGTTTTCGGTGCGTTTTTTACTTTTAGCGGATTATCGATTTCTGAGTTTTAGTTTTTTGGGTTTTCAAATATCTTAGAAAAAATATCATCAAACGAGCAAAAAGGCATTTGAAAGAGCATACAATTACCTAAATTTTCCGACCTTCTTTTGTTATACACGAAAGCGTAATTTTTTGTTTAAACGGTAATATCTAGGAATAATATCTAGGAAGCATATGATAGAAAATGTTTAAAATAGATTGAGTTGAAAAGTTTAAAATATATTGCTCTTTGCAAAGACATTGCAATTTCATTGCTTATATCTCGAAAATGTCGTGGACATTTTCTATAAAACAAACCAATTTTTAATTATTATTTTGATAAGCATACGAAATCAGAAAAAAATTGAAGATTCCTCGATTTGTTTTTGTTTAATAACGATTTTTCTATTTTAATATTTTGAAATCGATAATGCAATCTATGATCAGAAGCTTATAATTTTTGTAATTTATCTTTTGACAACAATCGATGATAAAAAGAACACCTTTTTGAGCTATTAATAAGTAAGAAATATAGCAATTTAAAATAATGTATTAGAATAAAGAAATTCATATTGGATCAAATTCGCAGTGGTTTTTTTTCTGGCTTAAAGACGCTATAAAGGAAAATGTTTTAAGTACAACCGACCCTGAAAACAACTTTTCGAATGTACCGTGGAGGAAGCTAGTGACACGTGACGCTGGATAACCTAATAAGGTTCACGTTTCGAAGGAAGTTGCATTTCTGAACCCATCAATAGGTTATCAACTCCGAGAACGTCATAGACTTCGGTGCGATGGTTCACGTATTGAAACATGCAAGTCCCTTCGAAACGTGAACCTCTTTAGGTTAGCCAGCGCCAGGTGTTGCTAACTTCCTCCATGGCACATTCCAAAAGTTGTTTTCAGGGTCGTACATGCTCTGCATGAATGTAGATATACTTGTTTATATTTTACACATAGGTAGTCAATATTATTGGAAGAACGACTTGTTATTCTAATGTCTAAAGGTGCGTCAATCTTTCAGATTCGGTGGACAATACAATATGGCATAGATTATGATAAAGTTGTGTATTTACACAGAGATAAAATATGCAGTTTTTCCACATATCGTACAATAATGCAGCATCATACTATTCATACTCAACAAAATCTATCGCTATCATCGTCTCGCCCACTACCTCTCCGTCTCTCCATCATCCCTTTCCATATAATCCAAGACTGTGCGATTCGTCGAGTCCAAGAAGTGTTATCCTGCGGATTTATGTATCGATCGCGCTCTTTCTAACGCACGTATACAGCTGGATTAACGCGCAGGGGCCTCGCGAACGTAAGGCCCTGCATCGGGCTTATCCGCAGGAAAGAGTCGGCTACCAACGATAAATCAACTTTCCGCGAAAGTGCGTGCTAAGATTCCCCCTCCGCTCTACCCTTAAGCTCCTTTCCGATATTTATGCTCTTTGATGGGCTTTGTGCGCCTCGCGCGCGACGGATGAAGCAGCTGCACGATGTTCGCCGAAATAGGAAGGGGATTATAACTCTCGCATCTTTGCGATCATCGCGTCGGAGTCATGATTGTGTTTACGGAAGCGTGCTTTTGGCGTTGCGTAAGAAATTGTTATTAGGTATTTTGAGGATCAGCCGGTTTTGCATTCGGAGATACAGACTAAAGATGAAACTGCATTTATATTTGAAGATGTATTTAGATTTCTGGATGGATTGGAGTTTTCTTATAAGGATCGATACTATTTATATTTGGAATCAGAATTGAGTTATGAAGCTCGTATTTTCATTTTAGACTCTACTATATGTCAGTTATAACAAAGCCATACTTCACATGAATTATATAAATAAAGCATGTTCAACTTACTGCTATAAATAAATATAGTTAAAATTGTAATTATATGGTCTATTTTCACGATACTGTTAAATTTGGATTAATGGTTCAGTATCCACATATATATCTACATATATAGAACATACTAAAAACTAAACGTACTTTTAAACTTGTCTTTTGACTAATTTGTTTCTATGTACAGAAATATTTAACATAAAATATCTCAATATTCTATTAATTTATTCTTGTTTATCCAATTCTTACCGTAAACAAAGAATTCAATTACTTTTGTTTTAAGATAACCACAAAGTATGCGAGAAAAAATGTAAATACTCAACAACTTAAAGCGGAGGCGCTGCTCGGTGGTCTTTCCTAAAGCACGCGGCAAGGCACCTTAAAATAAAAACTACCGTAAAACAAAAGGATTTCAAAGAATGCGAAGCTGTTTCGCCAAAGAAGGCACCGACTTATGCATTTTACACAATTTTTCTTTTTACAAATGATCCCACGCTCGCGAACAAAGGACCATTCGCTCGCGAGGTTGAAAAGTAAGCTGCACACTACAGCCCCTCTCGCGTAGCCATAAAAAATACGTCGAATGGCGTCGTTTTAACTGCACAGTGCAAGGGAACGAGAGAGGACGAGAGAGAGAGAACATTTAATAACGAGTTTCCAGGAAGCTCTGTGCACTCAGAAAAGGAGTGAGAGAGACAGACAGAGAGAGAGAGAGAGAGAGAAAGAGAGAGAGAGAGAGCCATGAAGCGATATCGACTTGAACATCAACGTAATGGGTTGACTGCCTGAAACGCCTCGTTAGCGGGCAGTCTGCCCGTAATATACACGTATATATGTGTATATGTATATAGATACGAGAGGAATTAAACTCTTGTCGTCCTCGAGCGAATAGAATACAGATCGAGGATAAGGCGTCAGCACGGGGCGATGATTGCCTACTTTCGAGCAGTGTTCCACAGTATTTGTGACAGAATCACGGCGACCGGTAAGTGAAAATCGAAGGGCGCGATTTTTTTCGTTTTTTTTTTCGGTGTTTAATGGTCGAGGTCATTTTGTACGGTAGTTAGCGGGGCTATACTTTGCAGGGAATTGGTGTTCGTTTTTATATTTTGCGGCTGAACTGCGAATTAATGAGGTAGACGGGGAAAGAGCTGCCCGCACAGTGGGGGTGGCCGTAAAAGTGATGGATATGGCTGCATGCTGTTTTCCTTACTGTTTTGCGAGAACTGCAGTGTTTTGATCGATAAGTCGGCACCTCCTACTGGTTTGGTCTACTTTTTTGTTAATTTAGAAATTTCGAAGATCATTTTGGATTCTATATATCTTATACGTAAATATACTAATAATAATAACGCTTAAACTTATTTCAAGAAGTGATAGATATAATTATCTTCCTTCGATAACAACATCGCCCTTCGAAGTTATAATATAGAAATTTTACCCTTCCTTTTTTCCGATAAGTAAAAACTGACTTTTGTTACGATACTCTACATGTTATACAATATTTCAAATTTATCACATATGTGTATATCGAATTTTTTTAAATGTTTTAATAACATTTGCTACTCGTACAAAGCACGTCATTTATTGGCTACATCTAGAGGATGTATTTAATATCCCGAGTAAAAATGACTTGTATATAAAAATTATATATAGTTATAAATAATAGTTATTTTTCGACAGTTTGATCTGATTATATATCCCTATATATAATTGTATATAATTATGTATAATTTTATATACTTAAAATTTTATTTTTAATGTTCATTTTGAACATTTAACAATAAATAACAATTAATAAATGATAAAAATACAGATTATGCCAATAAATCACATAATTTTATTCAGAAAATTTGGAGATTTACAAACGTAATTACCAACCCCAACTAACAGTTGCACATATTCTTATGTCCGGAAAGTTAAGAACTGGTACACGTTCTTCATTGATTAGTAAAATATTAGAAAATGTTGCCATTATTTCATGATGAAAAATAATCCGGTTTTGTTCAATCCTAAATGACTGAAGGTACATGTATGCACTTTGATTTTCTATAAAATAAGATTTGACTTCGCAGTATAGTGTATTATGGTTTTTGTTTTATAGTTCATATATATGTATATATATGTATATGTTGTACTAGCTCTTACTATAACACACTCATATACTTTTATAAAATTGAGATCAAATGCTAATTCTTATAACTTTTGTTTACCTAAATCGTGTAACTTATTTAACTTGATTTATGTCCTTGTCAGCTTAAAATTATCATTTTTCTCAAATCAGAATTGTAACCTTAACTATATACAACTATATATGGGCTCCCGAGAAAACGACTTAAGTCCATTTTTATGTTATTGAGATATTAAGGTTTAAAGTTTTAATTTTCATTTAAACTAATCTTAAAAAAATCATAAGTAGTAGATATGCTCATTTAATTCACACTTTTCCGATTATTTGCATTATTATCAGAAAATATGCTATATAAGGATATCAAAATCGCTTGAAACTCGATAACATTTTATATACGAGTAAATAATCAAATACCTATAACTATATCTAGCTTTTCATTTTCTTACTGACTATAGCGATGGGTTCTATGAGAAAAGACTTATCTTACGCGTTACGATTAGAAAAGACCTATCTCATGCGTTACGATTAGAAAAGACCTATCTCACGCGTTGCGATTAGAAACAAACTATCTCCTTTGAGGTTGTTTTGTAGGCTCTATTCAATGCTGAAAATTTGTTATAAAATGATTTGACACCTTACTTTTAATGACGTGAAGATGGTAATCTTACATCAGTAGTATTAAGAAGACAATAAAAGTTATAATTGAAAGTATCTTCTAATAATTATATGACCTCAAAGTTAGTGTAAGAAATAACCTCAAAAGAGATAGTCTGTTTCTAATCGTAACGCGCAAGATAGGTCTTTTCTAATCGTAACGCGTGAGATACGTCTTTTCTAATCGTAACGCGCACGATAAGTATTTTCTCTTAGGACCCATCGATATTATACTTTCTTTAAAAGAAATCTCTAAGTTGATTTATATATAATTACGTATGACTATATGTAACTATATATAATTATATACGATTATATATAACTATATATAATTATATATGATTACATATAACTATATATAATTATATATGACTATATATAACTGTATATAATTATATATAAGGTGACTACCGGTACAGCTTCTGATGTATTTTAGATACTACTCTTACAACAAGACTGTCGGGTTAATGGTTAAGCTAGACGTAATGGCTTGCCACTAAGAGGTTTCATGTTAAAATCCACTTTAGAGCAATTTTTTTTAATAATTTATTGCATTGCAATGTATAAAACATCAATAATTTAAAAAAAAAAACAATTATATTTTATGTTAATTTTGCATTAATTTATTATTCGAGTGAAAGCGACTTCTATATAATTATATGTAGTTAAATGGAGGCAAAATGTATATATAATATAATATATAAGTCATTTTTACTCGGGATACTAGAAGCTTTTTAAATCAATTATCCTAATTGCAGGGCAATTATTGAATGCATTGAATTAAAGACATAACAGCATCCTACAGCAAGCAGTGTGTATCAGTGTACTCCAGTTGTAAATCGAGCTATACTGTTAACGTTTTTATAATGATTGCACTTTCAGAAAAAATTATAAAAGCTTTTCATGTTATGTTTCAAATTCTTTCTAAAGTGCATTATTTAGATGAAAACTAATTGTATTTTGGTTATGACAATATTTTTTTATAATAACACGTATGCACGCACACACACGTACGCATGCATGCATACATCCATTTTCTAAAAATAGCGTATTTTGATTCCCAGTATCTTTCAAAGCATGTTTCTAACATGATTTTAACAAAACGTTTTTTTTACCATCACAAAGCTTCCTCCATGAGGAAGCAAAAAAGAATACTATCATTTTCGCAATTTGATAGCTGGACTGATTAAAATTTATCATTTTTATGGAAATCAATTCATTTGTGATATTGGATAGATATATTGGATCCGCCCATGTGAATTCTTAATATCTGATCTTATATTTGAATTTAGCAATACAATAAACCCTGAGTATCAATTTGAGTTTATTTTGATTCCTGAATCTCAGATTTGAATTCAGCGACAAAAAAAAATTAGTGAACTACGGCGCTTTTAATAATTGCTTTGTATTCAAATTGCGAAACTGAAAGGGTCTAAAGCAATCATTTTGAAACTCTTTTTACCGTACATATTTTACACGCAAGTTCAATTTGAACATTCGCATCTCTTCAAGTTTATCGCTAATGCGCATGCGCGACTAGCGACCAACTTCACGCTGTTATGCGCGCCATTGGAAATGTCCAGAAAATTTCATTTTTATTTTTCATTTCTAAGTGTGTTGCGCAAACTCAAAATGTACAATTCCCTCTCCCACTCTCAGGCATAAAAAGGGTCTTTCATGCCCTTGTTAAAAATATACGGTGTGTAACACGGGTGGAAAGGGCTGTTTCAGACTCGGATGATGATTTGAGAACTCGTGTACGTCTCGGGCACTTTCGGCGCCTTCGACTTCCACTCGTGCTCAATCATCCTCCTCTGTTAGAAAAAGCCCACTTCCCCCCTAGTTGCACAATGACTATTGTGAATTTATTACATGATAAAGTATTTATAAAATCCTTAATTTTCAGACCGTAATCAATATGATAGGAATAAACTTGATAACTGTAAGATATAACTCAATGTAGTATTATATAAATATTAGTTTTATGCAGAAGTAAATACAAAGTTAAGTTTTCTTGTACCTTTTCAAGTTATAAGATGCATTGCTTTTTGAAAAAAAACAACAGAATTAAAAAAATGCATTTTTTAATAAGAATAACTTAAAATATAATACTTGTTATGATACTTTAAAAATTTCAGCAAATATTTCTTTGGAAATAGATTCTTGACTGAATACTTTTTCGCTGATTTCAGTTATGACATTATGTTTTAATTTGAAACAAAGCTGTATTTATTTTCTCTAAAACTATAAGGCTTAATCAACTTTGGAAAAAATTGCCATTTGATATTATAAAAAATTAGTGCTCACCTTAATCATCATCGCACGTTGAACCTAGAAACGAATACAATCACACGAATGTACACATGAATAAATAATAAAGACGAGTCTCGTTCAAGCATCGAATATTTATTGAAAACGGATCGCTATATACAAACGTATTAAATACACGTGAACATTTATACAGTATCGTAGGTACGCAGTAAGCTGTCGATAACATTAGATAACTAGAAACTATGATTAACTAACACAATACAATGGTCTGTCATTATTTACAACCCATTTCTCCGGATATTTGCGTGCGTAGATTGCCATCCCCGGTTTCTACATATATAATCCTATCTCACTCTCGGTCTGCCTGCCTGTCTGTGCCTATATATTTGTGTATAAATGTGAGCGTTCCTCCGACGAGCTTTCGCGAGAGTACGTGTATACCTGCATTACCTGCCCGCGCGCGTGTGCAACCAGGACGTGCACAAAACGTTGGATGCGAGGCGCCGGATGGGCAGAGCAAACTGAAAGGGAAGGGCGGAACGAGTTTGTATGTATCCATTTGCCGGTAATGTCAGTTTTGCTCCGACAACCGAAGAAATTTCGACTGGTTTGGACGGTATACATTATCTTCGTTTTAATTTTCTGGTACGCGAGGTGGAAGATTCTTCATAATCTAAATCAACAATTTTATATAAAATAATATACCAGCATATGATTATATATGATTTTATATAGTTAAATATATATGTATATAATCATATGTATAATTATATATATAATTATATATGATTTTATATAGTTAAATATATATGTATATAATCATATGTATAATTATATATATAATTATATATGATTTTATATAGTTAAATATATATGTATATAATCATATGTATAATTATATATATAATTATATATAGTTATGTATATTTATATATTCCTATAAAAAGACAAAAACCAAATATAACTGTATATAATTTTACTGTGAGGTAACTCCAAAGGTTTTTGAATAAGTTCCTTGCGCAAACGTATTTGACAAAACATATTTGTAAAAAAAACAAGAATATTCTTTTACTCACAGAATTTGAATAAGGTTCTATTTAGCTTTATTGCGATTAATAAAGCGGACTTTTTATAAATTATCATGAAAGGTCAAACGTTTTCACTTGATATCAAAAATCCTGCATTTCTTACACGCGACAATCATTTTTAGAATAGAAAGAAGAAGAATATTTTTAAATGACAGGAATATGTGTTAAAAAATACGCAATGGAAAATAATAAATACAAAAGCAAACAACTCTTAGTTTTTTATAAATGCAATTACTGCTTTAAGGTGACAAAGTCTGAAATAAGTAAATAATAATATCGTTTAATATATTATGATATAAAATATTTAAAATGATATATAATATTGATTTTTAATCTGATATAAATAAATATTGCATTACCAGCACATGGGTAAACAAAAATTTTTAAAATTCAAAATACGAATGTGTAATACTATAACGAATAAACACACTGCAAACGAAAAATTAAAAAGTTATATCAGTATACAGATAACGCGTATCCAGTGAATTCATCAAAACTCCATTGCTCGAGTACTCTTGTAACCTGCGACATTTACAAAACGGCTACCTGTTTTTAATAATATCGGGCTGCAATATCGCAAATGGGTACTTGAAAACATATTCGCAGCAAGTTGAACTGACGATGCGCAGAATCGAAATTTCATGTTTAAATAAACTTATAAAGCGTATGTCAACGCAAGAAATACGTTTTAGATTTAGTTTTTCTCTTGAAGTTACATTCGTGAATTGCAGGGCACTAGCGTATATTATTTTATGATATTCAATTTTATTGACGTTGCAATTTTTCTTAGTATTTTGGATTATGTTATACATTTATTTTTAAGCATTCGATTCAACAAGACAATAGAACTGTCAATTCCTTGTGGACAACTATAGCATGGTTCACAATACTAAGAATAATCGTGGTACAGTCATTTTGAACAATTTTATTTTCCTTATTATTTTCTTAAATTTCTTACATTTAAGCACTCCATTGTTTTAACGTAGATATACATGTAATAATTTATTTTATTTTATAACAAATTGTACAAAGTTGCTTTTTGCGACCTATATGATTAGACTTCTTAATATCTAAACGCCATCGATTTCTTATCATTATAAATCAATGAGCCTAGTTATTAACATTAATGTTTTTTTCGTTATGCAGTGAATATGTTTATTAAAAGAATAACGAAAAACAAAACTTTGATTATATAAAATTTCAGAAAGGTTATTTTCATTAACAATATAATTCTTGATTATTTTTACAATTACTTTTAGTCAACATGCATTATTTTTCATATAACGATGGAATGATTATTAATTTAACTGCGTAAATAACGTAAATTATTGAAATGTTTTTCTGTCAGACCTGAAGGTATTGAAACGCCTGGTAACGAATACATATGAATATCGTTGATAAATGCCACAAAGTGAAAGCGTATATAGCGTAAATCTTTGCAGCTTTTGGGTGCATTGTTTCTTAAGCTGAAAAAATTTGAGTATTTACAAAGCTCTGTTTTTTTTTATATTTTGTTTCGAACAGTTCATTCGTTAGTGTCAATATTTGAACTTTACAATTTCTCTGTCGACACTATAGAATATCGAATACTGAATATTTATCTGGTTTTAATCCTTGTAACGTATGAAAAACATATAAATGTAGTATATAATTATGAAGTATAAACAGTGCACGTACAAATAATAATCGATGAAAAAATATGTTTAGAAATTATTACCATTCTTAAATTGAACCTTATTAAACATTATACGTTTTCCAGTTACATTCAACGACATGTAACTTGTATATGCTAACATAACGAATAACATGTATTATAGGTCTCTCAGATAAGGATAAACGCCAGTAACTTTCAATATTTAAGTTAATAGATTGAGGCTTTTTTTTCTTTTCATATTACAATTTAGTTTAATACGAATGCTAACTCATCTTAGCATGGTTACGATTTGCGCCTTGGATATATAAGTATACTATGGCACAGTCATTATTAATCAGATAATTAACAATTATCTTACATTTAAATCGTAACTTATATTAATATTTGCTTATCACAGAACAAATTATGCAAATACTTTAAAATGAATGCAGTTATATTAAACATGGTAACGCATCAAGTACTGATGAAAATATCTTTGTTCGTAGAAAATGTAATGTACATTTGTCATAAAAGTTTCGATAATTCTTGTGTTTTGTGTATTAATGTACAATAATCATTTTTAATAATGAATACTAACATTTAATTAAAATATTTTCATCAAATATGTAATTTTATAAATTTTATTGTGCGTATTGTAGATATAAAGTATACTGAATTTATTTGTTGTGCATACACAAGTGATTTATATATTATTAATATAAGAATTTTTTAATAGAACATAATAAAATGTATTTACTCATCGAGTATGAGCGATAAAAATACTATCAGATAATTTACATAATTGTTCGTCAAAGTTCAAAATTTTGTTGATTCTCTTGAGATAGTAATTTATTACTAATTAATAATTAATGTGCACTCAAAAGATTCACAATTTACATTATTCGGAAATAATACTACTAAAATAGAATTGAATATTAAATATTAAATTTCCTACTAAGAAAATAATTTCGCTAAATACTAATTTTTACTAGTAAATAAATATTTATAGATTTGAGTCATAGATTTCTATTTAGTTAAATTCTACGTTCATGAATTCAACTCTTCTTTACATAATACATTATATATCATGCAACCTCTATGGTATTGTCAAACACTTGTGCACCTTGATTAAGGGCATTTTAAGCTTCCACTTTAATCCTCGATCGAATTTTTAGTAATTCGCATCATATTGTTGACTCTTCATTTTCTTGTTTTACAGAAGAAATAAAACTCATTAATTCCACATTGTTAATTAACATTTTTTACATTTTTTTAAAATGTTCCTATTATCTTATAAATTAAAAAATTAATTATGTTCTGTCTTAAAATTAACTTTTTCTTCAAATACCATTAATAATTTATATAAATGGCATTGAAAGATAATATTTGGAAATAATATATCAAACATTAAAAAAATGTATTATAAGACTAAATTTTGTGAATAAAGTAGGATCATTACATTCCTTCATTCTTTCGAAAAGCTAATAAATAACGTCTATAAATGTTTCTTTTACCAATCTCCTTCAACTTAACCATATTGCCCTCATAATTGGCAAAATTGATGAACGCGGAAGTGAAATAAAGCTTTTACGTAATTACAATATTGATCTTTTTGGTCTCATAAATGATAAAATCGCATATATATTGTACGTATATATGTTTTTGTTTATTCTCGTTTTCTCCACTTTTTATTACCAATATATGTATTCTTGATTACGTATATATCCTCGAGTTCATTTTAATTAATAATCAGTAGGTATGTTTAAAAATTTTGAATGCAGAGAACGCCTTAGGTAGAAAATTTGATTACAAATTTAAGGAATAGGAATAATTTATATACAAGAAGATAATATCTTGGATAGTATCATTTATATTATGTCAGTGGCATTTTAATTACTGTTAATACTTTCATCTTCAAAATATATGAAATTGCTTAAGACGTTGAAAACTAATGCTTTTTTGTCAAAATTCAAAATTAATGAATACTCAGGACACTGAAAAAATTACCTCGTCAGCAAAACGAAGTATCGGGCAAAATCCAACATACACTTAATTATAAGGGAAGGGTTAGTCGATCTTTTAGTAGCCAAAGTGAATAACTACGTTATTCTTGTTTGCATTTAATGCAATGTTTCGACGATGGTTTTGTCGTCCTTATCAAGCTGCAAGTATATTTATTGATAACAATATACGGACTCAAATTCTGTAATTAAGAAACACACTAAGCAAGATCATGAATTTGAATTTGAAAATGCCAATATTTTAGATAGGGAACAAACAGAATTGGAAAAAACGCCTAATATCAGAAATAATTAACATAAAATTACAAGAAAATCCAATGAATGTGAAGGAGGACACACAAAAATTGAGTCAACACTATACATAATTGATTACAAGAATTAAAATGAACAAGCTATAGTTAATTTTCGTCTTCATTAGATTATTTACAAATAGGGTTATAAGGTGAGGTTAGGTGGGTTATCTCTGTTAAAGTTAGACACTCATGGAGTTAAGATCTATAACTATATATATTAACCCTATCTGTAACGCGGCTTAATTGTCATAATGTTGGTGCACTACAATACTGCCGACCACGTGACCGGTCATAACTAATATGATTGTAGCTAAAGCGGGTAGACGTAGATCGTCCAACCATACAAGTTATACATAGCGGGAAACTTAAATGTTAACTACAGTATTATTTATTCTTATCCATATTAACCAGTATTATTTTCAATTTTAAATTTAAATAAATTTATATTAATTAAATATAAGTATAAGTGCAATATGATATTTTTAACTGTAATCTTTGTCTTAGATTTAATTCAATAACTGTAATATCGCTTAAAGGTATTAAATTGATTAAATAAATGATTAACAGGTGGCACTGACATCAATCACTGATCTATTCAAACTTAACGTACTTGTCTGTAATACTTTAGTTGCAATATTTTATAAAGTTATAATAAGTTTTACGTTTACCTTTTATTTTACAAATTATATGGTATCCGCTATGGATTACTTGTTAACTTATGTTGTAATGTGCATAGTATTTATTAAATCAATAATAACGTTGAATATAAAGAAGAGACGGAAAGTAACTATCTAATCCTAACGTCGATTCAGCTTTTGAGTAGAAATAAATAAATAGTAACGGTCCGATTCTTGGGTAGCATGAGAGAGCTTTGCGGCCGTACCACCTTCCCGCCGCCCCCCTTTGCTCACCTGGGAATAAGAGAAGTCTGGGGCTCGACTAGATAATATCTCTAGTCAATTCAGTGCAATTGTTGGTTTTTATTTTTAAATTGGTCTATCGTTTTTCACAAGCCTTGAAAAGAGGAGGAGATAAACTCTCGAAACTTTGACAAATAAAAACAAATATACTCGAAAAGATCATGTTTTAATTATTCTAAATAAATAAATAGTGTTAAAACAATTTATTATCGTCGTATCAGAACTTGTATAGCGATGAAATAATAGGACCGAGGAACATGTAATTCCGCAGATGCAGGTAACATTATACAGGACTATATACAAAACTCATGTATGTAAATGTAATATTATTATCAATAAATATACTTGCAACTTTATAAGGACGACAAAACCGTCGTCGAATCGTTGCATTTAATGCAAACAAAAATAACGTAGTTACTCACGTTGGCTTCTAAAAGAACAACAAACCCTTCCCTTATATATAACTAGAGGAGTGATAGAATGACTGTATTTAATGCACATTTAAGTAATGAAGCACACATACCATGAGCTGCAACTGCCGTGCGACGATCATTCAATTAACATCCAGCCAAATGGAAAACGCCCATAAGTCCTGTTATTATACTTCATTAACATTCATAAATGAAATTTAATGTGATAAAAGAAATAATAATATTAATAAAACCTGTTCGGTTCCGATAAGTGAAATAGTCAAAGGGCAATGTTAAATCCATACAAAATCAGAATACAAATGACAGAGACAGAAAGAAAAAGCTTAAGAGTGGTGGAGGTAGCGAGAGATGATGGAGAGAGAGAGAGAAAAAGAGTGGGAGAGAGTGAATAAATCATGTACTTGCCGAAAACGAGAATCGAACTACATGGAATTGGAAGCTTTCCAAAAATAATTCAATAATTTTTATCGAAACCTGCAAAAGTGTTCAGTAAAATGGGGTGTAATACAGGTACTAAATTTTTTCTTGCTCTGTGTAACGTTATATTATTGTCCATAAAACAATCGAAATACTTTTTGAATTACATATTTTATTTTGTGTTATATATATCGACGCCTCATATGAAGACTAACCGATTACAGATTTTAAAAATATCATCTAGTTTTTATGAAATAAAAAATTTATAGATTAAAAACAAAAAATATTTCCAACAAAGTACAAAAATGAAACATATTGATAGAGTAAACACGTTGATATATTTTTGAATCTACTAAACATGTTATTATTTTTATAAAAGTAAAATTTGATAGTGCCCTTTTCTGAAAAGCTGAAATCTGTTATTTGTCTACCTACGAGGACGATATTATCAAACGAAGAATTCATACGTACTTAAAACTGATACAATAATTATAATTACAGTGTTTAAAGACAATGTATGCAGACATCTTCAGTACTGTACTATTATTACATAGTATAGAGTTTTTATTTTGAAAAGTGCGTCAATTAGAATTGTATTAAGTACTTCTACCGTTTTCACGTAGAACAAAAGTGGTACAAGCTTTCCTCACTTTCAAACTTAGCTTTCCTCTCATACCACGTTCTCCTCTCAGCACGTTTAAGCTAGTGTTTTGTTGAACTTTTGATACACTATTCGTAAACAGTACATTACAGTTAAACTTCGTAAGTGTTTCCTGTACTCATTTTTTAGTTTGAAAATCTTACGTAGTTGTACTTTCTGCGGAATCTGGGTAATTGTTATTTTAGTCGGAAGTATAATTTTCTAAGAAAATGTACGACAAACAAAATGTTTAAATGAATTATTATATGTATTTCTGCTAAAGTGATTTAGGAAAACGTGTATTTATTTGTAACAGAAACAAGCATTCTACCGCATGCTTCTAGCAGCAAAACTTTTAATGAACAAGATTCAAAAAGTTTTAAAGTAATTATAAAGTCATAATGAATTAAAGTTAAAAGATAAAATTAAAAATTATATATAATCCACTTACACACATGTTAAAAATATAAGTTGATATTAAAATAAAAACGATTTTAAAGTATCTAAAATCATTTTGTACGCTTTTAATAAAAAAGATAAATTCAAACTATTATTCAATAAATAATTAGTACAGTAAAAACATGCATCCTAGGATATCATTACTATTATTAACGAGAAAATAACAATACCTGACTTTTTCACTGTGTTACAAAATTATTTTTTAAAAGTTATTTAATTGTGATCATTATTTCTATGCAATAATACAAAAGTCTTCTCATACGAAATTAATACATTCTTACCTTAAGCCATTTCCTATTCTTTTAAAATTACTGTCATCAAACTCTATGAAGAATATTTATTAATTAAATTAATCACCAATGTTATTCATCAAATCAAATAAAGCCCTACCAAGCGTCGCCCCAACTACTTTTTAATTAACGCTCACTTCATAATCCGAAAATGCTCGGAACGAGCCCGATAATCACTCAGGCCGATTCTCAAATTACGGAACTTCGCCGTGGGCGGCCGCGCAATACATGGCGAACGACATGCAGAAAGAGGCCCGTAGACACAGAGATACAGAGAGAACGGGAGTGAGCAGGCAGTAAACGGTACTCGCGAGCAAAGTCATAAACGCAATTGCACGTGCGCGCGCGGCTCTCTCTCTTTCCGTGTAAAACGAGTCGGATCGAAGCGGGCGGCAAAGGGCTCATAACTGCTGGGCCGGGACGCGAACGTTAATTATTGTCGAAGCTCGACGCGACTGTACGTACCAATATATACCGCGCAGGAGGGCTTACGCGCGCTCGCCGAGTTTACAATTGACTCGCAAGCTCGCGCAGCTGCGCCACCCTCGGCTTTTTTGCCGCCGTTTGCTCGGGAATTATGCGCCTCTACTCGGCTGCCGCCTCCAGCGCCAGCTTGATAGCTCTGTATGTGGTGGGGGGGTTTCAAGGTCGTTGATCGCTTGGAAAATAAGTGGAAACGGTAAGCGCGGTGTAGGTGTGATGGTGGGTGGATGAATTGTTGGATATTCGAATCATTTGAAAGGTGGGAGAATTGGGGGAATATTGTAGTTATTGTTCTTTAGATGGTGTCAGATAATGTTATCAGATTTTCATGTATTTCTCTTAATTTTTGGTCTACGTACGCTATGTTTACTATAGAAATACTTGTAAATTTTTTTAGTCTTTAGTTTCTAAGTTTTGAAATTACTCGATTTTTCTTATCTACTCTCTAAAATTTTTGGAGTGGAAATCTCACTCCAAATGCAATAAGTTACTGTGTTTTCATGATTTTGGAGTGAAATTACACTCTAAAATCATGAAAACACAGTCGCTTATTGCATTTGGAGTGAGATTTCCACTCCAAAACTTTAAGAGAGTACAGTTATTTTACTAAGATAATATATGGTTCATTCATGTTTTAAAACTACAATTTTTACGTCATATTTTATATGAAACTCAATTTTTATTTCTATTTTAAAAATTAGTATTTCGAACAATTTTGGATACTATTCATTGTATAAAATGTTAACAATAAGGATGTTACATATAAAATTAAAAGTTGATCTTTCATATGCAATAGGTAGAATAGCGAAAAAAATTAGGTCGTATTTTTTCTTTTCTCGTAAAAATTAAAAATTTGAAAGTTACAGGTCTTTAAAGTTTCCAAATATTCGATATATATATATATATATATATATATATATATATATACTCTAATGCTACGTGATGTCATAAAAGTATATCATAGTGACGTCATGCAAATTTCATATCGCTGTAATTACTTCAATTTTCGTTAACTTGAAAAAATAAAAAAATACGGCCGAATTATTTTTGCATAAACTATTGAATATGAAATAAAAAAATCATGCTACAAGCGAATTAAAGATCTTAAAAATAAATATTGAACTCTGTCAAACTATTATTGCATAAATAAATGAATTCTTGTGTTAAAAAATAAACATACTTTTATTCAGATATCCAACATAAATATTTTGTAAAAATTAGTCGTTCTAAGTGGTTTTAATAGCCTGACTATTCACTGTATATAAATGTAAAATGGTTTTATGACATTTATAATTAACACTTCAACTATTCAAATATTAATTAACTATGAAAACATTAACAAAATCGTATCTTAACATAATTAAAGGTTAAAGAGATTGACGACTTGTTAGGAACTGTTTAAACGAAGTAAAATGTAATTATAATATAATATAAATGTATTGTATTCTTAAGTACCGTAGAGCGGGTTGACTTTAGGCCGGTGGGGCGACTTTGGGCCAAATGAAAAGAATATGATTTTATACCCAGCACCGCAGAAAGTACGTATTTTGAAGCGATCAGAGGTATTCAGATTTAAAGGTTAGATTCTTTAGATACAAAATGAACCAAAAAGAAAATTATTAAATACATCTAAAAGTGATTTTTTGATTTTTTAACGAAAACGAAAATTCTACTAAATTTCCAACCTCGAAAGCTTTCGTCTGTTAGAGCGCAAAAATTATTGGTTTTCGTGTATAAATTTTTGACTGATTATTTATTATCGAAGCATTTTGTTAAACATAAAATGATTTTGTAACTGACTTATAAGTGCTCAAAAATGAAAATTTACCTACGAGATATATAAAAATAAAAAAAGGGGCTTAACGTCGCCCCTTTAAGCGGGGTGACCTTTGAAAACCCTATTTTGTATACACTATTAAAAGGTACGCCTTTGAAATTTTATTCCGTGGGTGTGAATATATACTATAGCTCAAAATTAAACTTTTAGCACCTTTTTTAGAACTTATTTTTGTCAGGAAGCAAACCCGAGTAGTGTGAAGTTTCAAATTAGATCTAGCTGGTCATTCATGGCTTTTAACAGCTCGTCGTACTTCTTCGCGGTTTTTTTCGCGGAAGCAACTAGTTGCTTGAGCGACACATGTGCGTCGTTGCCTAAACGTGTGACAAGATTTGCTACTTTGAGCTTGTCGTCAGTTATAGTCTTTGTCAGAAAGTAGCACTCCATTTTTTCCGTAAAAATTTCCCAATCATCATGACATCACCGATCGTTTTCTCTTCTTTGCTTTCAAATGCTAACGTTTTGCAATCGAACGCGGTGACTCTATATTGAAAATAATAAATATAAGGGCTATCTATTTGATATATGTCCGATAGATTGATGTCGTCCTCGATTGGGAGCCGCGAAAGTGCATCGCAGTTCGCATTTAATTCGGATTTTACGTGTTCAATTTTATATTTGAAACCGGACAGATAATATGCGTAGCGTTGCAGCCTATTATCTGCTGTTATAGGGATTATTTTTCTAAGACCGAGGATCAATTGCAGTGGCTTATTGTCAGTACCTAATGTTATTTCCTTTCCAAAAACATATTGATAGAACTTTTTAAATCCGAAAATAATTACCATGGCCTCTTTATCGATAATCGAACGCTTTAATTCTTTTCTGGGTATTTTCTTGGATGCGTAGGCTATGGGTTTTTCTATTCCATCTTTATATCACTAGCCAATACCATTTCCTCCTTTGGGTCATAGTGTGCTAAAAAATTTAGTGAAATCAATTAATTTTTCACCCAATTAAACGAATTTTCACATACAGTGGTCCATTCAAATTTATCTTTTTTAAGCACATCATAAAGTGGTTTCATGTGAAATGATGGATTTTTTAAAAATTTACTAGACCAAGAAATGATGCTAGTTCTTTGTTATTTTTCAGTCGCGGTGTATTTACAATCAGGTTTACTCTCGCTCGTGATTTGTGCAATCCAGTTTTATCAATTATAAAACCGAGGACTTCAATTCTTTTATGCATGAGTTTACATTTGCTTACATTTAACCGTAAATTACATTCTTGCAATCGTGGGCATACCTTTTCCAAATTTTTTAGATGCTCTTCTTTAGTGCGACCAGTGACGTAAATATTGTCTAAGTATGCGATCGTGCAATCAATACCGCGAAAGCATTCATCCATCTTTTGTTGTACGTCAGCTGGAGCAGCTGAGACACCTTCCGGAATTTTCGTATACCGAAAGAGGCCTTTGTGAGTGACAATCGTAAGCAAATGTAAACAGTTTTCGTCTACCGGGAACTGCATATATTGATGTTTCATGTCTAATTTGGTAAACTCATCTCCGCCTTGTAATGTCGCAAATATTTCGTCAATAGTATGGAGCGGGTATAAGTTTATAATAATCCACTCATTCAAGGTCAATTTAAAATCGCCGCATATACGTATGCGGGTATATCCCCGGTTCCTTTTAACGTTGGGACAATGGGCATGACCCATTCGCTCTTGTCTATAGGTCCAAGGTGACCAGGCCTTACTAATCGTTCAATTTCGTTTTCTACAAGCGGTTTTAACGCGTATGCTATGTCCCTGCATTTTAATGCTATGGGTCGCGCATTTTCCTTTACGTGTATTTTCAGTTTACTTTTATTATACAGTCCCGGAGTGTCGCTAAACAATTTATCATACTTTTTTGTAATATAATTATGCAAATTTGTATTTTCAATTTTTTTTACTTCAATTGTGTTAGTACAGGGGAATGCTAACGGCCATTAGAGCTGGTCCGGCACCAGGCAACACAAGACAGTCGAAACTGCGAGTCACACCGTTGAATTTAACGTTCAGATTTATCAGGTTTCCAATAGTTTATAGACTGTGACCACCGTAAACCTTTAATTCGCAGTCTGATTTTGAAATCGCTACGTCAGTAAAGTTTTCATCGTAAAATTTCTTTGAAAAGACTGTTGCGTATGTCTCGGTATCAATCTCCAATTCAAGCTTTTTACTATTTACTACGATATCCACGAACATCGGTGTGGAATCATTTGGGTTCAGTTTTGCATAATTATATTTCACAACATTTTTTGATTCGAATATACCTTTTTTTATACCTTCATTACTTATCTCTATCGCAAAATAGTCTTGGAGATGCGATAACTCCTGGTGCGGTTCGGTGCGGATCATATTCAAGGCGCTTCCTGACCGTTGATTTTCACCTGCTTTTTTCTTGCAAACCTTCTTCGGATGACCTCTTTTTTGGCAGTTGTTGCAGTTGTAGTTTCGGAAACGGCATTCAGTATTCTTGTAATTGGGTCTGCCACAACAGTAGCACGTGGTAGCGCGCTCGTCACGCGTCTTAGTTAATCTCTCTACTGGATTTTTCCTCTGCTGTTGCTGCGTGTTGCTCCGTTCCGCGTTCTTCCTCGCCTTCGTGTAGCCACGCTGGTCTGGTCGGCGCTGATTTTTCATTTGAACCGCATACACTGTTTTTTTTTCATCGTTCCTTACTAGGACATTGCTTGATGACGTAGCATTTAGTACCGCTGCTTCATGCGTCGTCGCGATGTCCAACGCCTTATCAAATGTTAGATTTTTTTCTCCAAACAATTTAACACGTGTTTCCTTGTCTTTTATTCCACATACTATTTGGTCCTTTAGTGCCGTGTTTAAATTTTCGAAATTACAGTGTAGTGCGAGTTTCTTTAATCTCGCGACAAATTCTACAACTGTCTCCTTCGACTCTTGTGTAACTGTATGGAATGTACAGCGCTCCATTGCTTCAGACGGCGTTGGAGCTAGGTGGTCATACATGGCTTTTAACAGCTCGTCGTAATTCTTCGCGGTAATTTTTACCGGAGCAACTAGTTGCTTGAGCAACACCTGTGCGTCGTTGCCTAAACGTGTGACAAGATTTGCTACTTTGAGCTTGCCGTTAGTTATATTCTTTGTCAGAAAGTAGTACTCCATTTTTTCCGTAATAATTTCCCAATCATCATTTTCGAGTTGGAGACGGAATCTATTTTCGTGCGACATAGTGCTGTCTTCTTCTGAATCACACTCGTGTAATATCGGGGACTCTTGCTGTTCGTCTGTCTCTGTCGCTCTCATGTATGCGTGGTTGCTCGATGATGGCGCAGTCACAGCGTCCGACATTATCGTTTCCGGCGGTTTCAGCGGGACCACGTTTTTCTCGCTAATTTCGGAGTCACTTGAATCACTCCCGCCTTGTCCTTTTTCGGCTTTTTGGGCACTTTTAATGTTCGCTTTCAATCTTTCTCTGAGATCGTTGAAGTTTTCACTTTCACTATAAGGTATAACACGTTGTTTTAATTCTTCTATAATTTCTTTTTTCGATAAATTTTGTATCCACCCGGTTTTTTGCTTATTTTGATGCATAAATGAACACTACTTATTTCCATTGTTACACTGCACCTTTCTGCAGACACTGTTCACGACGCTTTAAATCCACGCGTCTAGAAATTTTGATCCGAGCACCTTTCTGTCTATCGAAACTTTCAAGTTGAATTTTGATTTATTCTATCTCATCCTCGTCGCCAGTTGTTATGTTGGAGGTGGTGGCATAATAACTCTTATTATATTCTAATTACTAGTATATTTATTAAATAGTATTACAGTACAATTACGACGTGAGCCGAAGTGCCATGTGGTCGGCATAAGCGCTAACACGCAACTAGTCTAATTTACACATAAGCGTCGCGCGGCGCTGTAGTAGTACTTGCTCTCTCTTTCTCTCCCACCCATACCTTACAATACATTACAATACTAAATTTGACCTAGCACGTAAAAAGAGTTTCATAGCACGGAGTAAGAAAATTGCCTTTTGCCACGCAAAAATTTGCTGATTTACTAAAACACTGTGCATTTCTAACGTAAACGTTGACACTAACATAAAATTGTAACTTTGAAATATAAAATTAGAATGTTCAATTTAAATGTAAATAGCGTATCATAAAAAATATTTCATTTTTATCAACTTCAGAATAAATGTGCAATATCACCACTATGCTTCTCTAGTGCACTATCGAGCATTAAATCTGCACACTATCCAAAAAGTAAGACGGCAAATCTTTTATTACACTAAAAGAATATAATAAATTCATCTCGACCGAGCTTACTCATATATATATTTAAGAGGGTAGTCATGCTACAACCAAACTCAGTAGTTAAATTTACTTCTAAAACTCCATGTACATAGGATAATTTAGGGTTCGTAAACTGTAATGTGTACTATACTAATAAATAATGTATATACATTTTATATAATACATGATTAATGTAAAAATCTTATAAAAAAATTCTGAATTACAAACGTAATACAAACTTTCATTGAAATGTAATGGCTAGCTATTGATATTCTCATTATATATATATAATGAAAATATCTCATATATGTGTGTATATATATATATATATATATATATATATATATATATATATATATATATATATATATATATATATATATATATATATATACATATATATATATAATGATATATATATACAGTTAATTTGTGTAATATATTAGTTTTTCAAACAAATTCCAAGAAAATATTAAAAGTAATACACGAAAATACACTAATATCAATGCATATTTCGTGCAAACAGCACATTATTAACTATCGAAAATTTGTGACTGAATATCTCCCTTACCATGACGCTATGTTTTTTGAAATTTGAATCAATAACAGAAAACAGAATTATCAGACAGATAATCTATATTTCAAATTACTTATAAGAATATCAATTACCACGACTACTCGCTTAAATAACAGCGTGTGCCGCATGTTAATGCGTATCGTGCAGGAACGGAAAATGCTTGTAAGGGTGTCAGCTCTATCTCTCTCTCTTTCTCTGTCTATCTCTCTCTTTCTTTCACTCTGCCTCTTTCTCTCTCTCTCTCTCTTCTCGGAAGTGGGTTTAGCTCTTCGTTTTTCCGCTGCAGACGGCGGCGAGCCTCCTTCCGCGCGCGCATATACGTATACATACGCGTTATTACGTCTTTTACGGCCGAGCGACAGCGCCGTTAAAGCCCCGGGCATAGTACGGCGTACGCGCAATTTGCCGTCGCCGACTAGACTGCGTGCGCGCGCATGCAATCTAGCCTCGTAAAGGTGAGATTCGCTTTGTATTTTTGCTCGCATCTGCCGGCTCGACTTCTTCGTCCGTCTCTTATTTTCTCTATCGTTTCGGTCGTGTCATGTTTGATTATTAAAATTTAAAAGTGTTCGAGAAATGAGTTAGGTTACAGAATAAGAATTGACTTTTAACTCACGAGGAAAGTTCGTTTAGACTTTGAGAAATGTATCTCAATGAGGTTTTGAAAGGTTGTTTCTGGCACTTAAAAATGGAGCTCATTGATTGTAGTTTGTTCCAATGGAATCTTCTATTCGAAATATAAGCCATTGTGACCTAAATATTCATTCATAAATATAACGTTTCTACGTTAGCAAAGTGCCCCAAAACCAACTAAAGTATACATGGAAATATTAATCTGTTGCAAAGTTAATAATTATCAAAGAAAGTGCTCCAAAATGCATGCAAAATAACTGAATTTTAAAAAGTTACTTTTTAATGAATTGTTATATATTTTTCATCACAGTTTTTAATAGATAATAGCTTTGGAAGAGATTAATACTTTTATACAAAACAAAGGTAAAATGAAAACTTTCGTCTGCTTTACTTGTGAATGGAACATTTTTCTAACGTGGAAACATTAGATATATGATACGTTATTGAAATCTGTTTCCCAAATGTTGCGAACTTTCTTTGTAAATGCAATGTATTGCTCAATTATTTTTATTCAACTATTATTATTCTTATTGAATAAACCTTATACTTAATTCAAGAAACAATTTATAATACTGCATCCACGGAGAGAAATAAAAAATTGAATCCTCTGAAACGCACGTTGATTCTACTAATTACAAAAGTCTATCTTAGTAGTCACGTGGCAAGGTACAACAGCTTACAAAATAAAGTAGATGCTCCTCTTTCTTAAGTTAAAGTTCTCGATTTCGAGGATAAGTTACGAGGGTAGTTCAATAAGTCTTTAGAATAAAGTATAAAAACAATTTTTTTTGGGTAAATTTTTTTTTATTTTTCAACATAATCTCCTTGGAGCTCTATACACTTGGTCAATCGCTTTTTAAGTTTTTTTAATCCTTCAGAAAAGTGCGTTTTCGGAAGTTCCTCAAAATAAGCACTTACAGAGGCAATAACGTCTTCGTTGTCCGAAATCTCTGTCCACCGAGCCATTTTTTCAAGTTTGGAAATAAGAAAAAGTCACTGGGGGCTAAATCTGGTGAATACGGTGGGTGTTCGACCAATTCGAATTTTAGTTCTTCAATTTTAGCCATTGAAACGAAGCATGTGTGAACTCGGGCGTTGTCGTGATGAAAGAGAATTTTTTTTCTCGCCAAATGTGGTCGTTTTTTTTAATTTCTTCTTTCAGCTGCTCTAATAATGATGCATAATACTCACCAGTAATTGTTTTACCCTTTTCCAAGTAGTCAATAAGTATAATTCCACGTGCATCCCAAAAAACTGTAGCCATAATCTTACCAGCTGACTTTACGGTCTTTGCCTTCTTTGGAGCTGGTTCGCCTGTGGAAACCCACTGTTTGGATTGTTCCTTTGTCTCAGGAGTGTAGTGGTGTATCCATGTTTCATCCACAGTCACAAATCGACGAAAAAATTCCTCAGGATTCCGACTTATGCGCGCCAAAAGAGCCTCAGAGGCGACCACTCTATTGCGTTTATTCTCAGCTGAGAGCAAACGCGGCACCCATCTTGCCGATAGCTTTTTCATGCCTAATTTTTCATGTAGAATTGAAACAACTGCACCTATAGATATTCTTGTGGCCTCAGCTAACTCACGCACTTTTAATCTTCTATCCTTCAACACCATATCGTGGATTTTATTGATGATTTCGGGAGTAGTTGCTTCTACGGGCCTTCCTGAACGTGGTTCGTCACTTATTGATGTACGACCACGCTTAAATTCATTTACCCAGTTATAAACCGTTGCTAAGGCAGGGGCAGATGTGCCATGAACTGAGTCCAATTCATTTTTTATCTCATATGGAGTTAAACCCTTTAAATGAAAATGTTTAATTACCGCTCTGAACTCGTTTTTTTCCATTTTTCTTAACAAGCAAATTTTTTTTTTCAATTGGTTATAAAAACACGTAAACTCAGAAGATGTGGACTGTAACTGCACCATATATCTAGTCGGGAGTGGTGCTGACTGAAAACAGATGATTTGGAGCGATTCGCGCGCCATCTGTTGGTCATTCTAAAGACTTATTGAACTACCCTCGTAATTCAGCTTTCAGAAAAACAGTAGCATTTCTACTGTAAAAAAAGGGACTGCTTTATTTTAAAGGAGCTAAACTTTTTCTTTAAGAGGTTATATTGGAATATCTGAAACAGCTATTTTTATATTCTATGTATTTCTCTCCGTGTTGATATCATTTGAAAATAATCAAATATTGTTTTACCTCAATTTGCAGATTTTGATTTGAAAAGCTTTTTCTAATACAATTTTGTAGGGCGTGTATATAACATACATCTGAAAATATCACTGTGGTAACTCTATTTCAAAGAATATCAATATAAAAGAAATATAGTCGTAGTGCTATAAAATGGCTCAGTAATATTAAGTATTTAATAGAATATTGAATACAAATAAAAATATTCTTCTTAGTAGAATTACGTGTACTACTGATTAATGTATTCACTATGTTTTTATATTTTGAAATTTTATATTAAATAATATATAAGAAAAAAAATTGTTTGTAAGTAAAATTATTATTATGAAAATGATTCACTACATCATTTTCAATCTTATCTTCTTAGAGGAAACAAGATATTGAAATTAAAAAATTATACTTTTTAAATTCCATATATTTGAATAGTTATAATTTTGTATGCTTTTTAATTTTCCATCTCGCTATAGTTTGTAAAGAGAAATAACCAATATCCACAACCCTTAGCACGAATGAAAGATTGAAAGTGGTGCAGGGAATCATTTTCAAAAATTGAATTTCATTGGTAGTAAGCATGCTTTCTGTAATTTATACATTATGTTTTTAATTGTGAAAAAATCAAATTCGAATTTGAACCATTTATAACTATTTTAAATGTAAGAAATACTTAAAACTACTTTATAGTCAAAATTATACTATTTCAGTAGTACTGTTCCAAATCGGTCAGACATACATACGTATCAGTCGCTCGGAATCTCGGCAATCCCCTTCCCGAAATAGAGTTAAAAATTAAATTACTTCTAAGTCTCGCGAAAGTAAGCTCAATTCGTATTCCTTACAGAATCCGAGCCAGCTGAAAGCGAAAAAGGACTTCACATAATCCTTTCAAGAAAATACCAGATTTCAAACCGAGCAAGCGTGCGACGGCGCTTTTTATCCCGTTTCTATCACGCGAATTCACTTCCCTCGAAAAAGCCAAAAAGGGCGTCCACTCTCTCTCTCTCTCTCTCTCTCTCTCTCTCTCTCTCTCTCTCTCTCTCTCTTTCTTTCACCTTCTTTTCCTCCCAACATTCCTATTTCTCCATCCCTTATTTTCCTCCCTCCCTACACACACATGCACGTATACACCCGCGTCGCCCACTCGCTTCTTTCTCTCCTGCAGCACGTATGCACATATAATGGCCGCACGTGCGCTCAAATAAGGGCCCGCGCGCGACAAGTGAAATTTATACTCGCGCTCGAGGATTTCTTCCTTTTTCCAGCAGCACGGCCGCGAGCTTGAAATAGGAGGAGCGCGCAAAATTGGCGACGACGACGAGTGGCAGTGATATGAATGAGCGAGAACGCCGAGGTGGCGATGTATCAGCGCTCGCTCTCGCGCGTGTGCTTTGTCTTTTTTTTTTTTCGAAGGAAGTGCACGCGTCCGTCGATGAGATTCGAAAGAGAGGCCGCGTCGTTTTGTCATCGGGGCGATGTGTCTTTGCGAGTGACGCGTGGTTGTGCGTTGGCGCGAGGCGTCGCGACGGTATCAATTTTTGCAGCGGGATTTGTGCATTTGTCGGGGACGGAAGAAAGAATCGCGAGAGGTTAGCGGCGTGACGTTGGGATGTGATTTATGGGTGGCGGGTGCTTGTGTTGGGTTGCACTGAAGAATATATGAAAGAATGGCTGTTTTCTTTCACGCTGTTGTTGTGTTTCTATTCTTGTGAATGAATAGATTTTATGTATATTTATAATGAAGCATTTAATGACATATTTTTAATACATTTAATATTTGATTCTGGAGGTTATAATACTTTGAAAAGGAGGAGATTTATTGCAGGTTCGATAATGAATTTTATGATTGCAACTGTCGGAAACGTGAGTTCCCATAAGGCTACGTGTTAAAACGTAAATATAAAATTCTTAATATCTTTTTTCTGGGTTGGTGTAGCTTTTTAAAAATGTATATGAGTAAGTTTGAGGTCAAAACGTACTAGTATACAAAATTTCAAATTATTCTGAAAACTAAATCGAAACCGATAGTATTCCCTTAAGTGTCAAGAAAGTTGAGAAAGACTCGAAATTTCGGGAAAATAAGTAAAAAATTCGGTGTATGGTTAGAATTTATTTATTACTTTAAATAGGACGATACCATAGATATTATTTTATTCAGCTTTCCCCGAACGTAACCGTTTCAATTGTTTTACTTTTATGTCTAAAATAAAATGCTTTTTGTTTGATCGTAAAATTCTCTATACTTACTAATATTGCAGTCAACTTCGTGAATCGCGTCCGTATATTTCGCCATACTGCTCTAGAACTTCACATGGCATTTTCTCTAAACGGGATTTTTTACATTCTACATTTTTTATCCGATATGCTTGAAATATGAAAAGTACAGTCAAGTCTCGGGGACTGAGAACTAAGGTGTAACGTATAGATGTACACAAGTGGCATCAGATCTAAATATCCGTTCGTATTCGATGAATTGGTCATCCATAAAGGGTAAAGGTTATCTGAATTCGCAGAAATACGGACAGATGGCTACATTTGGTAGCACTAATAAATAGGCCCGTCTGGCGGTACTCGGCCTCTTTTCACTGTCTGGTACCGCGCGTGCTCCATCTCGTCGGAGCCTCGACCACGCAAACTCCCTGACCTTTTAGTGAGAAAAGGTCAGCGTCGGATGGGGCAAATAACGTTTGTACAAATCGAAAACTGAATACGCCGATCTTGGCTCATTAAAATCTCGCGATGCGAGAGTTGCGCGACGACGGGGAAAAAGGAATTTTCTTGGAGCGGAGTCGTGGCGAAGCTCCGGTGAAGGAGGAGTGTCGACCACGTGTTGGGGCCACGAGTGGAAGGAGCCGATTGCGCTGCGCATCTCTGATCAGTTGAGTATTCAAAATACAAAATGATGTGAATTGTGTATTTATTTCCACATAAGCGATATATTTATT
The DNA here is from genome assembly GCA_949152435.1 of Gastracanthus pulcherrimus. Taxonomy (NCBI): domain Eukaryota; kingdom Metazoa; phylum Arthropoda; class Insecta; order Hymenoptera; family Pteromalidae; genus Gastracanthus; species Gastracanthus pulcherrimus. Next base: position 190,852,574 of record OX424572.1, on the reverse strand, counting down.
ATAAAGGGACTGAAATTACGTGGGAACTGCAATGCTCTTATACATGGGGATATCTCGGGGACTGAAAAGCTCCTATATAATACACATTGCAGTCCCCGAGAATTTTGGTCCCGAGGCTTTTCAGTCCCCGCAACTTGATTGCACCTTTTCAACATTTACTTAAAGAATATTGTAAGTTTTTTTATATATGAAAAACTGACCTTGCTGTACAAATAATTTTATAGTAAATAATTAGGTCTGATTTTTTCGAAGACAAATTAATTAATATTGGTGGCGAAGGTTGAACTGTATTCCGTCCAATATTTATAACGGCGTATAATCCAAGTAAAAGGACAGCAATGCTCATAAATAATAAATATATTTTTCAATAAACCATGGTTTATAAATCCTCATTATATTTCTTTAGTAAATTTTTTTTAAAAGACAATAAAATTTTTTGTTTATTTAAGTATAAATTTTTACAGTTTTACTCTGAACGCCAGTTAGACTGGTCCGAATGGTGCCATTTTGTCTGAGAAATAACAAACATAAAGTTACCTGAATTTTAATAGTTGTACAATATATAAAATTAAAAGAGTCAATTCTATGCCAGTTGAGATTATTATTTGAGAACTTATAAAATCATTTAGTGATTCGATGGAAGATATTTTATATTGAATACCGCTATTTTACTGGGTTACTATCTGACTTTATAATTTTGTAATTAAATACAAAAATTTTAATAATAATATTGTATTATAAGTAATCTTTTAACTATATTAATAATAACAAAATGAACAACTATTTGTTAAAAATACCTTAAGATAGGGTGTTTTTGGCCAAAGTATAAAAGAGAATTAATTACATTTTCGTAGTTGTAAATGTAAATATGTTTTGAAACCTATCAGATAACAAAACTCGATGTTTTAATAAAGTTATATTATAAGCATTTAAGTAAAACCATTTACATTCTATACATACAAAATTGAATTTTTAAACGTGTTTTGCTAGGAACTAATTTTCCTAACTTTATCTTTTTGAAACTTTCAGAAAATATACCTTAGTATACATGAAGAACATGAACTATTGATTATCATTTAAATTTTTTTCTTTTTATCTCATTATCCATCAGTGATTATTAAAAATCGTGATTTTTTAAGCATTTATATAAGTCAAATGAAAACTAAATTGTTGTAAGGAAGTAGAAGACGAATTTTTAAATTCTGTCGACAGTTTCTTTTGTTGGCCAAACAAGTAAGGGACTCAATTTCTTTCAGAGCTTTCTTTCAAAATGCCATGCTTAAGTAATATTTTGAAAACAATATTTAAAAAAAAAAATTGATTTTTATCTATAACTCTGAAAATAATCGATATCTTGAGCTATAAATAAATATAGCACCTATAAATATCAACCTACATAAGCCTTTAAAATTGTAGCTCATAAGATTGAAAATAAAAAAGTTTGTCTTTTTACCATAGTCCTACCTTAATTAAAGACGAATATTCCCAAAGTTTCAATTAGATCTCTTAAGGTTCACCATCCATCTAAAGTTACCCATGACTCTCAGATACACTTTAAATGTAAAAAATCTTATTTTTAATTATATAATAATATAGTACTGAATAAATTTAATTATTTTCAATGTAACGAATGTAAAATTATTAATAAAAGAAAATTAATGTAAACATTTTTCTAAAACATAAAAACTCACCAGAAAACCAGCTTAGCTGGATAAAGATTTAAGTGAGTTAGTATAGACTACCGACTATCATACCTTTAAACTGTATAATTAGAAAATGTCAATTGATTTAATAACTGAATCATATATTCATATGCTAGACACAGCTAGGCTGATTTTTTATCAATATTTCGATATTGGTAACAAAATTTTATATACAATTCATTACAAACTGTAATACTAAGAATATCTCTTTAATTACATAAAATCAATTTAAATACACTCTAAACCCAAAGAGTAAAAACTGACGTTAGAAAGTATAAAAAGCGAATTTTACTCTTTAGGAAAAGCGTAAATTGCTGATTTTACACTTTTGGAAAGAATAAATTCTAATCGCGTTATTTCAAAAGAGTAAAAGAGAGATTTTACACTTTTGGAAAAAGTAAAATCTATTCGCGTTATGTTAAAAGAGCAAAAGAGAGATTTTACACTTTATGAAAATAGTAAACTAATGATTTTACACTTTTCAAAAGAGTAAAATGTAATGGCGTTATTTCAAAAGAGTAAAAGAGAGATTTTACAATTTAAGAAAAGAGTAAACTAATGATTTTACACTTTTCAAACCAGTAAAATGTAATAGCATTATTTCAAAAGAGTAAAAGAGTAATTTTAAAGTTTTGAGGTTGTTGAATCAAAAGGTGTGTGTATATATATTTCTCTTTTACTCTTTTGAAATAACGCTATTACATTTTACTCTTTTCCTAAAGTGTAAAATCTCTCTTTCACTTTTTTTGAAATAACGTTATTACATTTTACTCTTTTCAAAAGTGTAAAATCATCAGTTTACTCTCTTCCTAAAGTGTAAAATATCTCATTTGCTCTATTAAAATAACGCGAATAGATTTAACTCTTTTCAAAAGTGTAAAATCAGCAGTTTACTCTTTTCCTAAAGAGTAAAATTAGCTTTTTATACTTTCTAACGTCAGTTTTTACTCTTAGAGTATAAAGTATTTAAACTTTTCAGACGACATATTGTATAGATATCATACCAGATATTTTGATAATGTAATCCCCCAACTATGTGACTCAAACCAAAGGTGAGAAATAAAAATCTCAATATACAAGAATTTCTTTAAATGTAAAATAAGAATAGCAAACAAGATTTATTTTCATGTATATATAAATTACTAAGGAAACATCGACTTTTGACTTAAGTAGTTATGATCAAAAGTGAGATTTACGATTTTTGGATTAATATTGTTTCTTTATTGTATGGCCCAGCTTCTAGAAATGAAAATACTTATCTCATTTTCCCAGATTTTCAGACATTGTCCGAGACTTACTCAATTGCTAGAGCTGAAATAAACTCATATTCATGGATTTTTCGTTGAAATCGCCACATTCTATTGAAATAAGACCCGAAACGCGTGAACTTTGGATGATTAGGATAGAGGCACTTGTAGTCGGCCATCTAAGGAAAAACTTGTATTCAAGCTATTGCAAAAAATTCAGAAATATCTTTGTTTATAAATTAGTGGTTCAATTACACTTTAAATGTATTCTAGTTTTTGATAAAATGTTTATTTTTGCTTAAAATATTTACAGGATTTTAATAATATGTGTTTTAATAAAATATGACGATAGCACTAGTAGTCGGCCATCAGAATCTAGTACTCGGCCGCTTGATCGCTAGTAGTCGGCCAGGACAACTTAAGGCAATACATCGGGCTTTAAAAACATTGAAATATTATTTAATCGTAATGATCATTACTATTAAAAGTGGCTTTGGACATGGGTTATCGACCAGGCCCGACCGACAACTAAAATTCGTTAAAAATTAAAGAAATTCTAGTAGCCGACCACCTATAAGCACATATCGACAAAGATATATCGAAAAAAATTATTATTTAATGGTTCTTAAACTGTTTTAACGTCAGAATTAAATGTTTAAATGGCATAGATCATTAAAAAATCGGGGACTGGGATCGACTACTGGGGGTAGTCGACTACTAGTGCCTCTACCCTATAACCTATAACTAAAATCTATATGCTACAGCGATCTAAAATTTTGCACGGATATTCTTTGAGATAAGAAATTATTTTGATCATAATTTCAGTAGTTTCTTGAGATTTTTTAGGGGATAACTACCTTAACTAAAAAGTAGTATGATCACTACGTAAAATTGTCATGCCTGAGTGAAATTTAAAAAATTAACACATCTACATCATCCCATCTCTTCTTTAAAATCCATCAAAATTCACTGCATCAAAAAAGGTACCGCTCCCCGCATCCCCAGACAGCGTTCGAAAACTCGATACAAACGAATTCCATTTACCATCCCTACATACGCGTAAATAATTTTTCCCTCCTCCGGGTCGACGACACACTGTACCGCACACGATTGCTACACCGGGGTCGACTGCAACAAGAGCTCCTAACTCTCTCTCTCTATCTTTCTCTCTCTCTCTCTCTCTTTCTCTCTCTCTCTCTCGATTAATGCGGACACGGCGCGACGCTGTAGCCGTAGTCGGCGATCTGCAATGCAATATGGGAACAACTTCGTGTTTTGCGCGGATCCGGGGGATCAATCGAGCGCGAATTGTTGTCGCGAGCGCTAATGATTCGCCATTGTTTTGTATGTCGTAGCGAGTCCTATTCCAGCGAAATAAAAAAAAGTAAGCACGAAAATGAAAAAGCTCGTGTGTGTATACGCGTATAAGTATACACGGTGCGATCGCGGGAGCGCGAGCGTTAAGGCGGATTTACAGCGCGAGCGAGTCGAGGGTACGTGGAGTGAGACAGGCGTGGGAGAGTGTTATTGGGGGTGAGTTTCGGGGATGGAGAATTAAAATGGACGGAGGGCTTTGAACTTTTTACGAGAGTGACTTGGATGGTCGTCACTTTGACGAAGTTAATTTTTAGTAGCTGAAATGGTGTGAAGGTGATTCAATTAATTAGAGGAAATTTCGTTATCCGAAACGTCAGCTTGTGAAAGAATATTTGATTTAATTATTTCTTTGAATTCATGGGGTTCGTTGATGGAGATTTTCTTTGGTAACTTTTCTTGGGAAGAATATTTAGTTAATTGGTTTTATTGGAATTGTTGTGCTGCTTTTAGTAGAACTTTAAGAAGTATTTTGTGGATTTATATCTATGTCTAACGTACTAAAAATATATATTTTTAATAGGTTAAAATTCTTTTTATATAATTATGAACATTTTTTTTTCAATTTCAGATTTTGTTTTATATAACATGTATGAAAGAATAATGAAAAGACTATATGAAAGATTTCATCTCCAGATTAATCAAAAACAAATTTTAGATTCTATAAAAATCAAATTTTTATAATTATTTTTCAATTTTAAAAATTCATTTTATGCACAATGTATAAAAAACTAATGGAAATACCATATACAATTTAACATAAAAATGTCATGGCAAATGAAATGATCATTTCATACCATCAATTCACATCAATCCCGTGCTAATAACCTCATCCGTAATTTATATCAGTCCCATGAACATAAAATTGAAAAAAACAACAGCTCCATCGCATTACTACGTTCATTGACTTTCAGAAATAAACCGAACGACGCTCGTCCATTTGTTATCCTGAGTCTCATATTGTTTTGGCATTTTCGCCTGGTGTGTGTTTATTCACCTTCCAGCTCCCGGCAGGCGTCCTTGTTTCGCCGCAGAGCTGTAAATCAGATATTTCGCTGTTCTAGAGTCTCTCTCTCTCTCTCTCTTTCTCTCTTTCTCTCTCTCTCACTCTCTCTCTCTCGCGCTCTCTCTCTCTCTCTCTCTCTCTATTTGGGAAACCGGATACTACATACACGTATATATAGGCGACGAAAAAAAAAATATAAATATATATAGCAAAGCAGCGCCAGAAGCGCCAGAGCGATCGTGCGTTTCGAATCGGCTCGATTTGTTTTCTTTTTGTCCGCGAGCTCGCGCTGTATTTTCGTCCGAAAATAAAAACGCGATCCGTGAAATATTCACTACTCCCACTCTCTCCTTTTTTCTTTCTCTCTCTCTCTCTCTCTCTCTCTCTCTCTCTCTATATATATATATATATATCTCGGAAAAGGAAGAAAGGGAATTCAATTATTCAGGTCAACAAAGCAGAAGCGGGCTCGAGGATTCATCGGTTTGAAAATGGAGCGTGCCCGTACCAAGAAGTTTTGCGGATGATTTAGAGGTATTGGATTCAAGCGGATGAGGTGTACTGGCGTAAGGGCAATTGGAATGATGATGTAGCAATCAAACACTAATTAAAATTCTAATTGCTCCTTGAAAGAGTAATAGTATTTATTTATTTGGATAAACAAATAATAATATCTTTCAATATATCTTATTATTTGGTGGCCATAGATTTGTCAAAATCTATTAAGAAAATATGTCAGAAAATGTTGAATTAAAAAAGGGATTAAAAATAGCTATTTTTTCGATTTAAGATTTACATCTTTATACTAGTTTAAACAAAAACTAATATTAATTTATAATCCAAACTGAAAAAAAGTTTGTTGTTTTAAAATGTATAAAATTGTAATTAACAAGAAATAAATGTTAAAATTCATAGGATGAAACATGCTGAAAAATGAAGCTTTAATGTATTTTACAAAGAATGTTAGAAAAATTAAAATGATCATGAAAATAATAAGTGTCCTTGTAATTTTTTATAACCTTTTTATTCATTTACATCGGATACCATCATATAAATTTATCAGGTAGCTAACAGAGTTATATTTCAAATGTGCTGTGAAAATGCCAACTGACAATAAATAGTGTTCAATAGTTGCTGTTCACCTGCTTCATTCAATTACTTTTATGGGAATTATTATCTTATTTTCGTATCAAATTGTATATAAACATAAGTATTAATAACAGGAATTCACGAAACAAACAATATAAAATAAATAACAATCGTAAATAATTTCGTAAATAAAAAACTAAATCAATAACTTAATCACCAAAATTATGATTCACCTTCGCTCATAAAATCCATGACACACAAGAATTGAAGTATCAAAACAAACCTTTCATCTTTCGAATTCACACATAACAAACTGAACTAAAACTGAACTCAAACCCTCAATTAAAATTAACATAATTAATATCTTCCGCCAAACTTCACCCAACAAAATCAAAACTCATTCAACTCAAAACTTTAACCAAGCACGGCGTCACCTCTTCAATACATCTCTCAACATCCTCGCCGCAGGGGTGCCCATAGGATTCAAGTAAGGAAGTATGATAGCGCATTATCGAACATCGACTCGAGGACACACGTACACATCGATAAATAATATCGAGAGGGAAGCGCGCGGTTATTGTCGAGCTGCTGCTGCCGCCGCCGCTGCTGCTGCTGCTGCTTCTGCTTCTACACCATTGTATCAAACATCGGCGAGGCTTTCCCCGCTCACACTGCACACCTTACTCGAGACAGCAACCGATACACAGAGAGACACTTGTCTCTCGTTCAGCAGTGCGCGCCCGAGGCCGCAGAGTTGGGGGTATTACCGGTGGCGGGACTCGGCTCCCACCAGTTGCCGTTGAGTTCGCCCATCATGGAAAGCCGGATGAGGTTCCAGCCTTCGAGTTCTCTGTATCAGGTGGCGTCGTTGTTGCGGTTGTTGCCGGCCGTGCCGGGCTTGTAGCCGAGATTCTTGCGCTGGAGGAACAGGTGGATCTCGCGGAAGTTCGGCCGGTCGGCCTCGCTGCGCTGCCAGCACTCGCGCATCAGGTCGTACATCTCCTTGGGGCAGTTCTTCGGTAGGGGCGGAATCATCTGTGGGAACAGAGAGAGAGAGAGAGAAACTCGAGAGAGGATCAAAGAGAGGATTCGAGTTGACAGTGGTGTATTAATGAGGTGAATGTGCCAAGTTTTACCTACGTCCGGATAATGTATTGTACTTTTCGACTAGCAGAGAACTCGCGGAAGTGCTTGGGCAATTTAAAATTCTCTTTTTTTATTAGATAATTATAATATATAATAATCTATTACAGCAAACATAATGAGTGTGAAGAAATGAGTACTGTATGTGAGCAGAAATAAATATCAAGTGAGCAGAAGTGAGTAGGGAGTGATTAAAACTAGTTCTTTTAGTGAGCAGTAGTGAGTACTGAATGCGTAGAAGTGTATACTGAGAGATCAGAAACAAGTATTAAGTGAGTATTGAGTAAGTTTGAATGAGCACTGAGTAGACGCGAATTCTGTGTAACTAAAAATAAGTGGGTAAAAATTGGAACATTCACCATACAAGATATTTTCAGAAAAGTATGAGTAGTCTTCTTGATGATTAGTCTTTATAACTACTGCTAGCATACATCTTTATAGGCTTCTAATACATTACATAATATCAAAAATGAAAGAAAGTAAGAAAAAATTATCTTTTGCAACTTGGTGGAAATTATAGTTTTAACAAATTATTGAAATTAGATTTTTTAACTAGCGACTTCAACCGATTTTATAGAAACAGTTACTACTAATAATACCTTATTCTTTTCTTACATTTTTTGTAATAACGTCATACTTTTTTAATTAAAATTGGAGACTTTAATAAGGCTTTCAATCATTTCTGATGGAGAAAATTTTGTTTTACTAGTTCTTTGTAAGATTTATACAGATATTTGGTTATACATTTAACAAATTAATGGACCCTACAGGCATTCTGCTTTATCAAGAAGAAAGCTTGTTTTCTATAGTATCGCTTGTTGTCATTACCTTTAAAAAATAAAATTTGAATAAAGAAACAATGTTTAGATATTATTATTTATCAATTTTAAATATTTTACGGTAAATGATAAATGGCTGTATGAGAAACTTATAACTTGTGAATTAGTAGTAGCCCATGATACGATAATGAAAAGTTGTAACATTAAATTGATAGATTCGAATTTAAATATTAATATAAGTTTTGGATTCAATTTTTAATTTTCTATTGTTTAAAACTATGTAAATATTTATAAGCTATTAAAGAATGAAGTTTAATTTAGCAATATTATAAATATATTTTATTTAAGCAATCTCAACTCTGAATCTTAATGTATAAGTGGATAAAGTCAATATACAGTCAGACATACATGCAAAGTAAGTAAACTCTAATTATAGGATACTTATAAGAATTTATATTATAATAAGTACTTATTAACTTATAATACCTATACTAATACAGTATACTAATGCGGTGTACTTTGCAAATTGAAAGTAACTGAGTAACAACTGTTTGATTGTCCAAGTACGTATATTCTGTAATACCAAAAAAGGTTGCAATAAAGAACTATATGTATAATATATATATATATATATATATATATATATATAGATGTATATTATATATATAGTTATTTATTGCAACCTAATTTTGGTACTACAGAACTGTAAAATTACAAAAAAATTAGACTAACTTAAAATTTAATTTTCCCCATGTAAGTCTTTTCACATAACAAAAATTATATTATGGTGTAAAATGTATAATTTGTGACTGTGTTGTGCGTGTTTGTGTATGTGTACCTAACTAAATACTTCAATGTGATCATTGATTATCTAAGTATATATATTTTTAAGGTATAATGATTAGCAATTCTTTGAAAATACATACTGAATTATAAATTTGATTTCTTTTAATAAATACACAACATAACAGTAATAAGTTAGATAAACAATTGTTTCGTGATAAAATTTCGTATGATTTTCTTTCTTCAAATATTTTACAAACCTTTATTTACGCGCCAGATCAATGTATTATATCAAGGTGTAATATAACACAATGATTTACTACTCTATTATTAAAAATCACATCGAAAAAGGCTCGGCGATAAATATCAAAAAATTCTCACCCTCCTCTCGTCCTCCTGATAAAAATACGTCGCATTCTCGACAATACGATGGTCCGGCAGTTCTTCAAATGGCTGCTCGCGTGCGAACGTCAGGATCTCCCAGAACGTCACGGCGAACGCCCACACGTCGCTTTTGGACGTGTAGTTCCCCTGTAAATAACGAAGAAAAATAGTTTACTCATCCTGTCGGGAGAAAACCGGAAAATCGAAAACAGAGAGAATGCGTGTGTATACGGGAGATTTGATTTGGCGGCTTGATTGCGGAAGCCTACACAATTTCGTGAGAATTACAAAAACGTAGGTTCAATATAATGAGAAACGAGTTTATATTTTTAACAGCATTATATATAATATATAATGTTTCTAAATACGTTATAATAATAAACTAAAATTTATAAGTAATTTTCAATTTTTTTATTCACGTTATAACATTTTGAACTAAACATGTCTTATACAAATTTGAATTTTTAACCTATAATTTGTGAATTGTTTAAATAAGAACAATAAAGCTCAATTAGAATTATTTATTATGAGTGTCGGTAAACATAAAACAAGAATTATTTATTTACGTTCAGATTAAGGTATACTTTTTCAGTTTTATTTTAAGCTCTTTTTCAAAAATTGAATTATTAACATTGAAGATTGCCAAGTATTCGACCGCCAAATATTTTCGGATACATTTTCTGTTTTATTTTGGACAAAACATGTTATACAACTGAAAAATAATAATTTTTAGATATCGTATATGACATATGTAAAGAAAGTACCCGAAAAAGTATCCGGCAGATACTTTTCCAAATACTCCAATTTGCGACCGAAGTATCTGACGATCCGACGATCGAAGAATTCTGATACTTTTTATATATGTCATATAAGATATCTAAAAACTATTATTTTTCAGTTTTATGACACACTTAGTCCAAAACAGAAAAAGTATCCGAAAATATTTTGCGATCGAATACTTGCCGATCTATACATTGAAGTCTCGTGGTATTGTAAAAAATATTTCCCTTTTAATAATAATTATTCTGATTCTATGGAAACTGACTCTCATAATAAAGATAATAAACTTTATTTCTTTCTTTTTCGAAACTGTTAGAGGTCATAGGTGGTCTTTAAACTACTTTTATAATAATAATTTAATATTTATTCATTAAAGTCCAAATACAGCAAGGGACAAAATTATTCATTACGAACATAAAAGAGGAATTTTTCATGCAAAATGGATCACACAAAAAATACGATTCACGAAGATTTTCAGAAAATCCCAGCTCCTCACGACGAAAATGGAAAAAGAGATAAGACGCAGCTCTAACTTCGAAGGTACGCGCAGTAACCGCGTTACTCCGGCGCGCTCTTCGAATTCGATTCTCGACTTCAGTCCGCGTGGCAACTTTACTCGGCCGAGAACCACCCAGTAGCGTCGTACTAGCGGGTAGTAGTTTCCATAAATCAGCAGCGGACTCGCGCGCAATATGCGTCTTTTTTTTGCTCTTTCCGGACTGCGCGCGGGCGCGCGCGCTTTCGCTAACCCGACCGGCTTCTTTTTGCTTGCTTTGCTCTTCACGCGCTGGCGCGTGTATCTTTTTGTTCCTCGCTTTTGCCCTTTTTTTCATCCTCGGCCTTATAGTCTTAGAAAAACTTTATTTTTCTCCGCGAAACTCCGACGCTTCTGCGAGCGCGCGCTTTTACTTTTTCTTTGGGTAGCGTCATTATGTTATTAAAGAGTTAGAGGTGTAATATTTTTCGATTGAAATGTAATTGGTTTGATTTGGATTAGTAGGTATGTACTATAACGGAAGAGAACTTTTTTCACTTGAATATGCAAATAATGAAAACTTATTTAGCAATTTATTACTTAAAAAATATATATAACATTTTATACTAATCAATTATGAATTCACATTTTTTTCTAGGTATAATTAAAATCTTAACTTCCATAAGTTGACTAATATATAAATTGATATGTATGGAATCATATTTTAGTATATTTCACAATTAACAGTTAAATCCCTAATATATTATAAGAATGATTTATTAAATAACAAAATACATCAGCTATATTTTAATAAAGTAATTTGTATTATATATGAAATACGCAATATACAATTAAATTTAACGTTTAAATGCACGATGATATAGATAAAAAGGTAATATAGTTAATACGTAAATACATTTATAATTGACGCATGCTATAATTATTAATTAAACAGAAACTTGAATAAAATAAAAAATAAATTAGCTTTGTTGACTTCAAATTGAATGCAACATTCGATTTCATGGAAAATCATTGATAACTAATTATTTAGCAGAAAGTCCGTTTACATTTGCTGATGCTGCTTGGTAACGCATGATGAATTTTATTAATAATACGCATAATTATTTATTATACTATTTGGTTACACAAAGATAATTATACACAAACAATATTATTGCGTAGTTCGTGCAGTGATAATTTTACTATATTTCTAATTAATATCGTTAATATATGCTTTATAGTATATTGAATATATATTAAATCGATAATTAAATAATTAAATTCTCTTATCGCTCAACAATAAATACATCTTCAAGTATTTTACTAAGATTATTAAAACCATAAGCACAATTTAATGTTGTACATTCCATATAATATTATCTGCATCTTTTACTAGATTAATTTTCACTCCCACCTCGACAAATTTCATCTTCCAATAAAGCCCGCATTAGCTCCTAAAATTCGTTCGGCCAATGCCGCAAGTTTATCCATCCTTAAAAATATCCCACGCATTTTCAAGGAAAGCCATAAATAGCGCTTAACCAGATCAAAGGACTAGAAATACCTACTGACGAATTAAATTCCCCCTCGCCTTTCCGCATTATAAAGTTCAGCTTATCCTCGCGCGCTCGCGCCACTGTAACGCTGCCGGCTTACAAATTATGTAAATCATGCCCCCGGCGAAATTTCCTCTCTTTTTCTCTCTTTCTCTCTCTCTCTCTCTCTCTCTCGCGACCCAGAAAAGAAAGTCCGGAAAAAGGCTGGGAGCGTATAGCTCGGCGCCGCGGACGCCTTTTTCACCTTGCCCCTGCAATTTCGTTTCCTTGCGCGCGAGCGGCGCCACGTTGCGTAAACGCAATTTCTTCGTCCTTTTTCGCGCGCGTGGGCGCTCGGCGCTGTCTTCGGCGCAAAATTGACGTTCGCCCTGCACGCGGCAATTTGAAGTAATGAGGGCTAGTTCGTCATTTGAGAAGGTTAGTATGACGTAGAGGTAATGTGCAGAAAATATTTGATGATTAGAATTTTTATGTTTAAATTAGTTATGGTTATATTAATAAAAGTAGCATTAGTTTTATATTATATGTAGATACATAGATACAGAATATTGTTTTATTAAAAGGACGTACAAGTCGATTTAAAAATTTGAATTTACCGCCTTGATATTAACGATGATATTAAGGACCGTAAAATTAATAATTTGTTATAATTCGATACATATATACCGAGTCCGGACTATTACAAATATTTTTCAAATGCCATAATCTGTACAGGTTATGCCTCGTCTTAAGTTGCAGTTTAATATCGTCTCGCTTTAACTTTCAATATTAAATAAAATTTATGTTGTTTAAAAGAGAAAAACTTTTTTAGTATGAAAAAATAGAAAAAACAATTCTCTACACAAAGGAATTCTTTAAAATTTTGTAGCAATTATCACTGTAATGTTATTTAATATTAAAAGTTAAAGCGAGCCTCTATTAAAGTGCAAGTGAAGATGACGCATTATGAATTATTCGTTTGAAACTTTGCACTTTGCATGTCTGTTTGTGCTTGCATATTGTCATCACAACTCATAAAGTACTATTTGTATGTGGTGAATGTGCTATTTAAGTATTTGGTATACATTTCTCAACTTTTGCACAAATATTTGTAATTATTACCCAGCGTGCGCTTAGAAATTTCAGCAAAATTAGTCAATTAGTTTTATTTTTGTAGATAATTTTCAAAATTTCAAAATCTCAGTTTTTTGAACATTTTTTAATGAAGCAATGGTTTCCAACAATCGAATTTTTTACAGAATAATATACTCATAAAATCAATTATTTTAATATACCTGAATTAATATATGTGTCACTTATCATTTGATGTACTGCGTAATTAATAATTGTTTTGATCCTCTTAATTCGACAATGTAAGATTTAATTAATTGAATTTTTTACTATAAATATCTGTTTCATATAGAAGTATATTCTCGTGAATTTTCCAGTCATAAGATTCATTGTTTCCCGAGAAAAAATTTTTTTTTGGCAACGATAACGCAAATAATACTTGATGTAGTGCCTTGAAAAGTACTAGTTAATTTGTTTCACAATATTCTGATATTAAATTCAATTTGAAACATATTAAATTCTTTCACGCCGTCTATCAGGATATGCATTAGCTTTATTGCAATGCTATTTTTTGATAGATATGAAGTATTAAATAAGTTATCTATAGCATTCGTTGAATAAAAAAAAGATAATAATTTTGAACTCAATGTACACTAAAAAAAGTTCATTTAAATTATCAAAATCGATGTAATGGAACCTGAGGATTGGCCGATTACGCACTGACATCATTGTACATTATTTTAAATATAGTATATTTCGATTTCAAATACCTCAAACATATTATATTCCTAAAAACATTTTCTTTTATCATCCTCAAATCATGCTCTGTAAGCAAGTAATAAATTAATTTAAAATTTCGCGCACTTCACCTCTACATCGATTACACTAGCGCCCTCAAACGTCAAAATAACACTCATTGTTAATTGCCGAATCGACGCAACGGTGGCCGCGACACGGGGCGAGCAGCGAACCGTCCATTTCATTAACGGATGCGCGCTCGGTGGATAAATAATGACCGGTAATGAAACATTAATGACGCGGGTGGCTCGAAAGCTCATTGCACGTAGAAAGCAAGTCGCGCGCGCGCACCAGAATTTCATACGCTATTTAGAATATATATGGGAAATTGCGATCCGGCATGAGTAAACCAGCAGCAGCAGCAACAGAGGTACAGAGATTTCGGATATATATTCCGAGGGATTTGGCGGTTGAGTTGATCGCGAGACTCGCAAGCGCGCATTTTAGAATGATAACCAAATTCTAGCTGTATACGTCTCTTTGTCTGCTGTAGCACTAATGATTATGGAAACACACCCGAGGGCTTGAATTACTTCGAGGCTTAAGGATTCTTGTGGTTCGCGATTTCATTTGTTGCGTAAAGCGCGATAAATCTGAATACAGGAGCCGCTGGTGAGGTTATTTCGAAAGAGGCTTTAATATATTCCGACGTCATTATGAGCTTTTTAAAGCTTTGAATTATTTAGTTTTAAAATAGAAGGAATTACGAGGGATTAAACTTATTACGTACTACTTCAATTATGTGAAATGGTAATTCTAGAGATGAAAAGCTCTTTGAATTTTACTCTCTCAATGTAAGGTTTTGCAGATTTAAAAAGTTTCTTGCATAACAAGAGAAAGATGAAACAGCAAATTTTGCCTACTCAAAGTGATAGCTTTATTACGATGTAAATTTTTTAATCAGAGATTTCGATAAATTTCGATGTTTTCGAGGTTCCTCGAATTAATATGTTCGTTTTTATAAAGTAGGCTTAATCCACTTCAACAATAAAAAATTAAAAAATGATATAGGATACAAATTTTAGATTCAAATGCAGAGACCCTCTTTAACAATTTTTTTCACATAACATTTAAATCTCTTAGGTTCTTTGGTCTCACGGATTGAATTAGAAATAACGAAATTTGGATGAGAAAGGAATTGTTTCACGTAAACATTTTTGGCTGACGTGCAATCATACGAGATTTATGCATAAGAATGTTATTAATACAATGAACAATGGGGCTGTTTATTTGCAGTAGCATTAATTTCCATCAGTCCCTAGAATATAATGTATAGCAGTAAAGGTCATGATGCCAGTGGCTTATAGTTTATGCTAATTGTGGTTGGTTCATAAGTACTCATTTAATTAATATTTATTAAAAGTTACTGTCTTTACTTATTAAAACTTAATTTTGTTTAACTTTTTTATTTTCAGTGACATAAACTGTTATCCTAAATGGCTTATAGTCCACCATAACGTGTATCTTTTGTAAACGTAAATGTAAAATTAATTATCGGCATTTTTTAATCTTCCAGCTATTATTTTATGAAACTTTAGAGGTAACTAATGTCAACTTTATTGATACTTTTGGAATTGTAAATAATGTATAAAGTCATTAAATTAATTTAAAAACATGACGTTATGGAACTAACATTTTATCGCAGTACGAACATGTATACAATTTATACGTATAATATATATTAGTTTAGAAGATTCATGTCACCTACCTATATATATTTCGATGATAAATTTTAAATTATAACAAAAAACTTACGTATAATCACAATAATACTTTGTATAATCACATAATATTTAAGCGCCATTGCATACAAAAAGTCAATACTACGAAACAGATATTTTGAGTACAAAATGCCGTCTTTTTCATCGACACTATTATATTTACTTCATTTTAATAATTAAGATTCTAGAATATATTGTATTTTAAAGCATTGACAAAACGTTGGGTAAATTTTCCGAGTATCAATATACAAATAAGACTCACGGACATGAAGTATGCAAGCTACTACGCAATCAACCATGTATTATAATAAATACATATTTTTGCCACAACTCAAGATTAATATATTACGCAACTATAAATACCATCTATTATAATATCTAAAGTACGCCGGATTCCGCAGAGCTCGACAATACCTTACGAACGCGTTAATTAAAAAACAAAATTAGACACAGAAGCGCACTTTGCGCGCAACGCGCAATAACGCACTGCCACAACTAAAATTAAACCAAACATAGCCAAGTTAAATTCACCGTTATTAAACTTTTCATTTACGCGATCCGCACTGTCCAGCTAAATTTACGAATGTTTATCGCCGGGATTTAAGCCCGCACAAAGGCGGACCGGAACGCCTCCCCGAATCCGTTATTATTAAGTCAGAAATTGGCTCGGGGCTCGACCTTCTTTGTTATCCCGCGAAATGGCCGCGCGCGCGCTCTCAGCTCTCTCAACTCGGCATAAAGCACAAATGACGGAAGGCTCAACTAATTTCGAGGGCGCGCCTGCGCCTCGCAACTTTGTTCGGTGTAATATATGCCAAAACTGCATTTGTCAGTAGTCAAGTGTTTCATTTGGGCTGGCTGCGGCAAAGCCGTTATTGCGTCGGACCCGCTGCGTTTCGTTAAGCAAAGTTCGTTTGTGCGTGTGGCGCGCGCGCGCTTTGTAAAGAATTACCCTTTTTTGGCTGAGCGAGAGAGAGAGGGAAACTCGACGAGGTCACTTCTTGCAAATGCAATAGAGCTCGCGTGTTTCGCTGGCTATTTCTTTTTTTTTTTCGTTGCGTTTCATCAAACGCGCACTTTTTTATGAGCGTTTCGGTTTGCCGAATTGTTCGGTAACGAGATTCTGGGCTCTTTTTCGCACGGGGGATGGATAAAATTACGGGTGTTCGCGTACTTGATGTTGTTTGGTTGATTTATTTGTGCATATATTATTTATCAATATTTACTTTGTAAAATAATAATTTTATGTTTGAGAAATACTGTATTTTGAATATTTACTTTCATCTTAATCAGAATATTTCTGCTAACAAATAACGTGCATCAATATTAATTTTATATACTTTTACACATTAAATAATGCAATATATTGCAATTTCACAATGTAGACAAGGGCTTCTTTTATGTAACCCTCAACAAATTATTTATATAACAATTTCATTTTAATAAATCACTATTGTATCAAACAACAATCTACACTTTTCGCAAGGTAACTAATGAGTATCTCTAACAAAAAATACCTACGATTTAAACAACAAATATAAACAAAAAAGGTGGGTGCAGGTAATGTGGCCACCTTAAGAGGGACTTTCGGTTCCCAGCAAATGTATATTGGGGGTTGGGGCTTCGGAAACTATTGGGACTTGTTATTTGTATTCTAAGTGAAGAAGGTGTAAACAATTAAAAGAAATTGGCCACTTTAACAACGGTGTTGGGAAAGTGGACACTTTTACGGTCATAAGCAAAATCGGGATGAGCGGCGTACATGCACCAATACGCCGACTGCTCTCGTGAGTTTTTTTTTCAAGCTGTTTGGGCTGCGTGAATGGGCAAAATTTCTGTAAGGGAGGTGTTTTTGAGATTTTGGGAGGCAAATTTTTCACAAAACGTAGTGAGAAGAGAAACACAGTTTTCCTGTATAAATATCACGGCGCCTAGTATGGTCCATCAGTTCAAGAATCATGTTTGATTTATTTTCTATGACCGAAAGAAATGTGAAAAGAGTGTCCAAACTAAATGTAAAAAACTTGACGCAAATTATGAAAAGTATTTTATTTTCTTTACTTCAAATGCGTGCATATATTGTCTTACATTTCATTCTACCTCGTGCAAAATGGTATCTCGCGGATTAAACGAGCTAGGACTAAGAATCGTTCAGAATAAGTATAGAGAAGAAGAGCTTTGGGTAAATGCTAAACTATTTTTTTAACCTTATAAATATGTTTATTAATTTCATTATTAATTTACCGTTTATTATTTAGCGTTTGGACGACGGAGAGCTGCTAATATGGCAATACGTAGCCCAACGAATAGAGCAGGATAATTTCCGAGAAAAATAGAGAATGAGGTATAGAAGGCGAATAGAAAAACTGCGTTACCTTAAGTTCAACGCTAGTAAAAGTGTAAAAGTTAGTTTTTGGATAAAATAAATTATAAGACGTATATTTAAAATTGATATTATTACATGTTTTATTTTATTTACAGTACCGCTTAACGCTTTTATTTAAATGTTTAGAAAACGTAGAAGCTGAAACGAATAAAGATACACTTATAACAAAGAAAATAATTAAATTAGTTCAACAGATCTTAAAATTAATGTTCAGCTGGGCAGTAAAGCTTAAAGTAAGTTACTTTCTGTACCTTTATATTTATCTATTTTATGGTTTTATATGTGGCATGTATATCATTTTTCAACGTTTGATATGGTTTCAGGATCCGTTTTTCATAAAAGTTGTATGACAATTGAAAACTGGAGGAATCTGTAAAATATCGAATTCCGTAATTACTCCTGAAGCATGGCGACGTGGTAGGTCGCTTTGGATATTTATAAACAGAATACAGTATTATATTATTCGAGAAGGCAATTCTTCCAAAGGATTCTTCATCAGTCTTTAGGAACGATACTGACTTGGTGAATATTTTTAAAACATTATGTGCAAAGCGTACTGCATTATGTACAGTTAAATACATTTAATTTACGAATTGGTACAAATTTTTCTATAAGCAATACATACAAGTGAAAAAGTGCTAAGAAGTGTAAAGTCACGTAAAAAATGGTGAAATATAGTGCGACATTTTGTAAAATTCAAATAAAAAGTGACTGAATATTGTCAATTTTTTTATTATCGACATGAAAATAATGAAATTTACGTATAAGAAAAAATGTACAAAAAGTGTCGAGGTCTTTTTTTTACGATCGAGTGAAATGTCTCAAACTGTGTTAACAGATAATAATATTTTTCGAAACAAGGTCAAGAAAGAGAAGAAGAAAGTACATATATGACACACACTAATGAGAGAAAAAAAAATGAAATCGTACCGTCCACTACTATTAACCTCTTATTTTTAAATGAATCGGGAACATAAATTATAAGTGTCGGAATGAAACTTTTGCATAATGAACAACCACAGCCATTTATCCGGCTACCATCCAATTTTAATAATATTGGAAGTATCGACGCAGTTACTTCGATAAAAATTCAATACAATCTCAATGAAATAAGTGAATTCATTTTTGCTTCTGAATGCTGGAGTGAAAATACTGCTTCACGTCTTTCAATGAATGATTTGGAAATCGTTTTTACTAATACATATGACGCTAAATCGATTATTTTTAATAAGAAAGCACAGTATTCCGAAGATAACCAAACAAAATACAAGAAATTTTATCAGTCTACTATTGTGTTACAAAAACCGTCTTTCAAAGGATAAAAAAATGCTAAATTATCGCTCACGGGGACTATAGGAGCGGAATTTTCTCCAAAAACGTAATATATCCCGATCTCCCTCCATGCGGCAGCTCCACACCGAAGCTCTGCGTTCTACTGTTTTGCGCCGATGCACAGACCGAGCACCACCGCGGCGCGCCGACGCTACGTGTCGTGGTGGAGCAGCGAGTCTGTGTTTGTTAAAGTGCGTCCGGAGGGGAAGCGCTCTGAGCGGAAATATATCGCAATGTATTATATCGCGATTCCACTGTATGTGTAGAAGAGCGCTACCGCCGATTTCAACTGATGTTAATTGATATTATAAAATTAAATTTTTTATTGTGAACAGTTAAAAGAAGATAGAACGATATTGATATAACCTCTTAACATGGCTATGACTTTGTAAAAGTGTTTTTTATTCCAAAATAATGATTTTAAAATTAATGTAAATGTAAATGTAATGATTCAGAACTGGGTGATTTTATAAAATATTACTTTAAAATTGTAAACTTAGAATACACATCACTTCAACTCGATTATCTTATTCAGGAAATGCGCAATTTTTAAAAACTTTATTTATGTATGTATACGTGCGTAATATTCGTGTGAAATTATAATTTTTGTATTTGTTCATTTTTAATATATTAATAAAGTATGACTATATATATATACAATTGTTCTCTTTAGACTATAAAATAGAAAGGATTGGATATCGTACCTTATTCGTTTACCCTCCACTTACTCGACTATTACACATTTATATAAGTTAAAATAAAGAAAACAAATTTTTTCATGTTAATTCATTTCATGACATTATCATTTATTTACAATTAATATAATTTACTTATTTACGTGGATAATCCTTTTACATTTTATTTAAACTAGTATATTATTAGGGCTGACACTCTAAACTTTGGAATCAATTAATCCAACTAAAAAAAGAAGAAATTGACCCGATAGGGATTCGAACCCAACCCAACCCAAGCCCTCGGAAAATAAGATGTTTCAGAGCTTCTAAAAATTTCGTGAAATATTTTATAAGACAATAAAAAGTCGATCTTTCACGATTTGTATATAATACAT
The DNA here is from genome assembly GCA_949152435.1 of Gastracanthus pulcherrimus. NCBI lineage: Eukaryota > Metazoa > Arthropoda > Insecta > Hymenoptera > Pteromalidae > Gastracanthus > Gastracanthus pulcherrimus. The sequence continues at coordinate 190,831,899 of OX424572.1, read as the reverse complement.
CAGATATCGTAAGCTAAAATACTTTTAAGGAAGTGAAAGTGAAGGGATTTTCCCTACCTTTCCGACTTCACTTTTACAATTTTTCTCTGCAATAATAGTACGTTACGATACGTATGACCTAAGTGGCACTTTATTACACGGCGCGTAGTTAGCGCCCGAGCGAAGCGTGGGAGATACCGTCGCGCCGTGTAATAAATTGCCAACTTAGGTCACAAGTATCGTATACTATTTTATAGCATCAGCCTGCTCTAAGTCCGCTATGTCACGCCTATCCTTGATATAAGCAGCAATAAAGGACTACTTAGGTCAAGGATAGGCGTGACATAAGTGCGGACTTAGGTCGCAGTGCTATAAATAAATATTTTGAAAAAATGCTATTCTAGCACGTCCGTATTCATACTATGAATCTTTAATTTAATTTTCAATAACTTTCATTATTAACTCTCAGAGAAAGAATGCATTGGAAAATATGCAATTATAACTAAATTTTTAAAACACATTCCAAAAGTCTTCAACATTTCAAAATGGATCTGAAATAGAGAAAGAATAGTGTAAGAAATTTGAGTACAGTAAAGTATGAATATGCATGAAAAAAAGAGTATGTAAAAGTATGAAAAAGAATGAAAAAGCATGAAAACGTATGAAAAAGTATGTAAAAGTAGGAAACAGTATGAAAAAGTAGGAAAAAGAATGAAAAAGCATGAAAAAGTATGAAAAAGTATGAAAAAGTATGAAAAAGTATGAAAAAGTATGAAAAAGTATGAAAAAGCATGAAAAAGTATGAAAAGGTATAAAAATGAAAGTATATAAAAGCATGAAAAAGTATAAAAATGAAAGTATATAAAAGCATGAAAAAGTATGAAAAAGTATAAAAATGAAAGTATATAAAAGCATGAAAAAGTATGAAAAAGTATAAAAATGAAAGTATATAAAAGTATGAAAAAAGTATAAAAAAAAGGATGAAATAGTATGAAAAAGTGTGAAAAAGAATGAAAAAAAGTATGAAAAAGTATAAAAAAGAAAGTATAAAAAAGAAAGTATGAAAAAGAATGAAAAAAGTATCATCAGAACATGATGACAGCACTTGAGGAGGTGAAGACGAGATTCGGTAAGAAGGCCGTAGCCGAACTCGACGAAAGTTTTCAAATCTTTTTACAAGAGAAGATTTCATCAGCCATCCTAAGATATCAAGAGTTTTTTGACAGACTCTCCAATACCGCAAATAAAATTAATTTATTTATGACATATCAGGGTGGATCTTCCTTTAAGTTTGAATTAAATACGCAGCTTGCTTTGTTTATAATATTTATTTATCCAGATTAAAACTTACATAATAATACATAAATAAATATAATAACATAATATGATTGCTTTCTTGTATCATATTTTCTTCTCTTATGGATGCGGCATGCTGGTTTATGCAACTCTTCAGCTATTTTTTGTCTCTCCATTTTTCGATAATGTGTTTCAGGTTTAAGAAAAATTCGTGAATATGAAACTTTTATTAAGTCAGAATTTTGTTCAAAGTATTCTTTCAATTTTGTGTCAAGATTATCTAATCGAATTTTAAGATGGGAAAGAACATTATTGATTTTATTAAATTCAGTGTTTATGGGAATCTCTAAGTCAACTTTCATTACAGCTATTATGTTAATTAGATTTCTAACTTCTTTACTTATAGTTTTCAGAAGCACTTCCAAGGTGACTGCATCATTAGGCTGACTTGGATAAGCAAGGTTACATAACCTTTTATTTTGTAAATTAAAATTACCATCTAATGTAAGATTATAACCAATGCCTGGTGGACCGCGACTCACTTCTTGCGTGCTCTCAAGTTTTCTTCTGAACACGTCGAGGCTCATGATGCTACTGATCATATAAGAAAAGATGCATTTCAATATATATGTCCTGCTTCACGTAGTTCCTCAATTATCGATTGTATTTCATTGTCGTGATTGTTATTTCCAGCAGATCGTTCCCCAACTAATAATCGCAGTCGCTCGATAAGCTCGTTTGGATCATCTCAGTAGATTAAATCTATAGAAGAAATTTTCTTTGCTATTTTATATTTAGGTATGAGGCCTCTTCCGGTGGTGGATTTATTTTTACGATCGCTGCGGAACATGGGTACTATGATATTCATATATATTCTACTCTTCGAAGTGCGTATACTCTCATCTTTGCTGTATCTTTTCCGATGAGCATTTGATGCTTCCAGGATGCTGCGATAATTTTTTTGATCTGTTGAACTTATAAGATTGTTATCTGGTTGTTTCTTGAAGAGCAATTCCATTAGATACCCACTTTTAGGATAACTTTTATCTCTCACTTTTATCATTTTATAATGAATTTCTGAATCGCCAATCATATACACTCCATTGACGTTCCGCACTCCGTATATGTTATCGATTTTGCTGCGGCTTTCAGTTAACAATGATAAAAAGTCACTTGATTCATTTCCTTCAAGAGCAGATTTGAATGTTGAATTCATCATTGTGTCATCCGTCGAAGAGAAATCTGCATCATTATCATCATATGCGGAACCCGACTCATTTATATCGTTTACTATATAACTTGATCGATCGAATCTCAATCTATTCCTCGGTTTCCTGTTGCTGTCTATATTCAAAATGTGATTAGAAGGTGGCAAGCTTTTGACTTTCGAATCGACGAGCTTCTCGAGTGGTGTAAAGACTGGTTTCAATGTATCCCCAATAACTTTTTCAAAATCTTCGCTCTCCTTTTTCAATAAAGAGAATTATTGTTTAATAGCCTCACGCGCTCGCAAGAGCTCGCTGACAATATTCTTTTCTTTCTTGAAGTCTGACATGCTAACGAGATGCTGTCTACAATTTAACTGTAAGTTTCAGATTCCTAACTTCTTTTTTATTGCAAAACAGTCAAATCCTCTTCTGTATCTACCATCATCCATCACTCTATCTTTGTCGATAACAACAAATCCATACTTATCATTCTTCCAGCATTCAGAACAAAGCTTTCAAAATTCATTGAAAGTTAGATCAGTATTGACATGATCTTGATAGATATGTTTTGATAATAGTGATGAAATTCGTATTTCTATCCAACATCAAGATCTATGTCTCTTGCCATCGCGCAGTTCTATCCATGTATGTGGAAAACTGCAAAAACCAGATGGAACAGCACTAACTAAAACTAAATTTGTGAACAATGGCATTTGCCATCTGTTTGATGAAATTCGTTACGAAATTAATGCTGTGGAGATAGATAAAAGTAAAAATGTTGGTTTAAGTAATCTCATGAAAGGTTGGACATCATTCAATTCGAATCAGACTCTCATGTTAGAAAATGCAGGCTGACTTGACGTTAGAGAAGAAAGCAAAACTTTGGTAGATGCAGACGGCAACTTTGACGTTTCCATTCTTCTGAGTATGATCTTGGGCTTTGCACAAGACTATAAAAAAATTATAGTTAATCTGAAGCATGAACTCATTCTCACACGTTGAAAAAATTACTTGAATGCAATAATTCAGGTAGGTACTGTAGTAAATAGTGTAACTTCATATGAAGACTACCAGGTAAAAATAACGAAGATAGAGTGGTTAATGCCATATGTTATTGCATCTGATAAACAAAAGATCCAGCTGCTGAATTTCATTGGTAAAGATAATCCTGTCTCTATGTGTTATCGATCTTGGGAGTTATTTGAATATCCTCTACTTCCGAGCACGAATAAACATGTCTGGACAGTGAAAACTTCAAATCAATTAGAAAAACCTCGTTTTGTCATTCTCGGACTACAAACCAAGAAAAAAAATTTGAAAACTGAAAATGCCAGTCGATTTGACCATTGTGAGATTAGTAATGTGAGACATTTCTTGAATTCTCAATATTATCCATATAACAATATGAATCTCGACATATCTAAGAATCAGTTCGCTGTTCTCTATGATATGTATACCAACTTTCCAATCACCTACTATAGAAGAGATCCACAGCCACTTTTGACAAAGTCAGAATTTATCAACCTTGAACTACTCATAGTTATTGACTGTTCAAGGCAAAACGAATCTATAAAGAGCTCTCCTGTTGATGTCCGTCTAAAGTTTGAGTCTAAAAAAGACTTTCCAGCTAACACTTCAGCTTATTGCATGATCTTACACGATCGCATCGTTCAGTACAATCCCATCAGTGGGGATATCAAGAAGCTTGTCTAAACAGCATATTGTCCAAAACACTTTCGTTTCAACACTCATTCCAAGAAGGAGTATGCAGTACACATGATTGGTTTCAAGTAAATGGGAGATGATTATGTTTTAAAAGAAATAGCTATCATTCCTCTCAATGAAAGTGGTGATCCTATCGTTCGTCTATTTAAGAAACCCTTTTCATGGAAAAGACTCTCTGACAAATTGCAAAGGGAAAACATTTGGCTGGAACACCATTATCATGGAATAGCCTGGAACACGGATGGGCTTGACTACTCACAAATTGGATCATTACTCCGTGGCTCTTTACACGATGCTACCCAAATTTTTGTCATGAGCGAATTTAAACAATGGCTGTAACGATTCAATTTTTCTGCAGTTCATAACATTCAGCAATACGGCTATCCGTCAAAAATCTATATAGTCAAGTGCGTTACAGTATGTACAAACCATAATCCCATCTACAAGACTGCCTGCGCAATTCACACAGTCAAACTCATAAAATTATTCTATCACTCCTGTAAACATTTGCAAAGAATTCTGGTTCACGTGAGAGAAAGGGAAGCTCTCCCACTCTCTCCATTTCGGAGTCTGGATTCTGGCTCACTTGAGGAAGGGAGGGGTTGAGCCAGAACCCGCATCAGCCAGTATGCCTATCTACTGTTATTTAACCACAAGGTGCCGTAACATACGCCTTGGTGTCGATATTTTGGGATTTGTCGGCCTAGGAATTATGATGGAGCAATCACTATTTTCTACGGCATCAATTTCCTTTTGTCGTTAACACATACGAATGGCCACTTTAACAACCGATAATTATCAACGAAAGTAACCGCATGATGATTTTTTCGCTCGTATTACTCTGATAAAAGTGTTTTTTCACCTGCATGCACTGCTAAGCAATCACTGTTGTGATGCACTTAGAGAAGTATATAGTAAATCCAACTAAGTTTTAACTAACAAGGAGAGTGACATACCTCCGGGTCACGAATTTTTATGAAACTTTGGGAGGGTTTTTCTGGTACCTAAAAATGAAGCCTAGCACCCGTAGTTCATTCTAATGGGCCCTTATATTTAACATATAAGCTTTTTTACTCCGAATATACGTTATTTAAGTGACAAAAGGTAACTCTTCTAGTGATTATAACTACTTGTGGATTAGCCCTAGAAAAAATTGTTCAAAATATAATAAATGCAGGTGGAAAGAACTTTAATTCGAGACCTGTAACGATACAAAATATTAATTTCAGCCAAAGTTACTAACTATTGAACATAGTGACTTAAAATGCATTAAAAATCAACGAAATTAAAACAGCTAAATTTCCCTCGAATATTCATGCACTTTCAGATCTTTCATTATTAATAACTTTGGCCCATATTAATATTTTTTAACGTTTCTGGTCTTAAATTAAATCTATTTTTGCCTATTTTTATTTTCTTCTGCGTTATTTTTTCTAGTGATAATCCATGCATAGTTATAGTTATAAAATAACGTATATTCGGAGTAAAGAAGCTTATATCTCGAATATAAGGGCCTATTAGAATGAACTAAGGATTCTAGGTTTCATTTTAAGATAGCAGAAAGCACCTCTCAATGATTCATCAAAATTTGTGTCCCAGAGGTAAGACACTCTCCTTATAAGTTTACAGTGGGAATTTGATACAACTAATATTTCTTCTTAGGCTGACTATTACACTTAGTAGGGATAATAACTAATAATAAAATAATATTGACTAAGCTTACAGTTAGCCTTCTGGTCCGATTATTTATCTTTTTTACAAAATGCATTGAAAGTGCTGCATTTATTGATAATTCCGTTCTTAATCTAGTTTAGAAAAGTTAAGATTCTAACCTCATATTTGAGAGCAGAACTTCTTACTATTTTCACTTTATAGCACGAACTATATTTGAATAAAAGTAACAATAAATCTAGTTATAATAACTTAAGGATTGCTTACAAAGCGATAATAGTAAGTTTTACTACATCACTTCTCTCAGTGTGCTTTCGCGCGTAAATATGACTGTATCTTATAATTAGGATGAGTCTTGTACTGTAGGACTTATGGCACTCTAATCACATGGACACATTTTTGCCATCGAACCATATAAAATACGCGATGCGCTAGCGCTCTGCACATAGCGAATACCCAATATTTCACTCCAAAGCGACGCCATGTAGTAAACAAAAAAGCTCCCAACAGCAACGCTCCAATTCAATCAAATGCGAACTAAAATTCAAGTTATCTCCATAAAGTATGCATCAATCCACGCGCACCCCTAAAAACTACAAGTAAAACTAAAAGAGACGCCCCAGTCGAACAAAACTGAAACACTGCACCCGTGTGTTGAAAGAGACGGAACGGGTGTATACTGTACATACACTCGTACGCATCGCGCGGTACGAGTAAACACAGCGAAAGGGGAAACAGGTGGTCAGTGGAGGGGCGCGGGGACGGGATGACGCGCGATATGCACTCACCATGAGCATCGACTCCCAGGCCATCCAGCGTATGGGCAGCGCGGGCCGGCCCTCGATCTTGAAGTAGTCCGCCGCGTAGGCGCTCCTGCCGGGCCCGAGGTCCGACACCTTCACCGAGTAGCCCCGGTTCACCAGGCAGTTTCTGAAATTCATGCAGCGGATTTGTAAAGCTGTACGTTTGATGTATTTTGTAGATAATGGTGAAAGTATGAGTATTTTGAATGAGTAGACAATTAAATGATGGGTAGAATGAATATGTGAAAAAGGTTTTAATAATGAATAATCAGGTATGGTATATGGATGAAGTGACACTGAGATCGAATGTATGTTGACCCAAACATACTCAGTATTAGAGCTAGTTTCTTGACTACTATTAAGGTGGTTCGAACGAGAATAAAAGGACTTTAGTATAAAATATAACTTTTACAGGTTATTTATGAAAATGAAATGTATTTCCTCGAAATGCTTTAAACAGGTTGTCGAATAACTTTTAGAGAAAAAATTACTTGAAAATTGTCTATTTTACACACGTATTATGGGAGTCAAGCGATTCTGAGCAGTAATATTACGACATTTCTTATTATATTAAGGTGATTTTAAACCCTGTGTTACTGGTAAATATGGGGAAACACTTTTTTCATTCATTTTTCAATTTTAAGAAAATATCTGTGTGGAAAGTTGTTCTTTTTGATTGGAACAACAACTTTCCATACATATATTTACTCAAAATTGAAAAAGAAATGAGAAAAGTGGATCTTCGTATTTGTCGGTGACAGGTGGCTTTAGCATCACCTTAATATGAATAGCCCAACTTATTAAAAAGATATTTACTTAAAAGTACGAAAACGCTGAAATTCTAACGTCAAAACGTGAAAAAGTGAGCCATGCGAATGTTAAAATATCAATTATTTTGTGACGAAAAAAACATTATTTTGTATTATAGCAATCTTAAATTGCCTTAAAATTCATAAATAAATTTAATAAAGATTATTTACATACATTAAATAAGATTTTCATAACTTTTTTGTACACACTCAATTGACTCGAGAGTCATATACGAACCACCTTAAGGTCAAATAAATGTTTTATAAAGCATTTTATTTATAGTGGAAATATTGGTCAAGTTTTCAAGCAGTACCATTGCAAAATGTACAATTGTTGACTTCTTTAAAGCGTTTTATTATTTATTATCTAAAAAATTATATAATTAACAAAAAACAATCGAATTAAAAATTACTTCGTTTATATGTTACTCGTGTGTAACTTTAGAGTATAATTGCAACTTTTAAGTTTAGTATCAAACATTATTAAGTTTACAGCATGCTATAAAATTTATGCATAATTTACTATCAATCTAAAAGGTAATGATAAACACGCTGTGGTAAAATTAAAATTAAATTGTGTACATAACAGTGTGCTTTCGATTTCACCATTGTTCCTAAAATGAAAAATAAAAAATCTTACTGTCAATTTGACAAATTTTAATTACTTATTATAAATTCTTGATATAGACATTAAAATAATTCGACTACTTTCCGTAAATTTTTTTACTTACGTGATAGTTCTTAATTTTGGTTCTAAGGCAGAATATTCAATTTATGTAACAGTTTTCAAACTCCCTGGTAGAAAGTTAGCTAGAATGGCTGGTTAGCTTATTAATTATTAGCCAGATTAATAAGCTATTAATGAGTCAAATTATAGCTAATATCTGGCTAGAATCTGCTTAAGACTATGCTTTAAGCAAGAACGTATTTTGTTTGCAAATCTAACCTATTTATATTTTGTTTTGAAAAGTTATTAGTTTTTAAAAATATATATTATTATACTTTATTGAATATTCAATATAGTATGCCGTCAAATAAAATATTTTTATCAACAAATAACAACTTACGAGATTATAGAAATATGTATATGCAATACTAAAAGTATTTGATAACTAATAATTTTCTTTCCGAAAATTAGTCAATCATAACTTAGTCAACAAAAATTTTGTAATTGATGACGAAAATAAAATTTTGTAATGAAACTTAATTGTAAAACTACAAATATTTGTTTACCAATTCTACAAATTTCGTCATAACTTACATTATTAGGTTTTTATTGTTATTTTTAAAATAACAATAATTATATGACTACATGCATTTTATTATTTATAACATAAATTTCTTTAATAAAGACACTTAAATTTTACTCGAGGCTTTGGTACTTTTTGTGTAAATAATACTTTTTAAATGCACGCGTCGTTGTGTAAACAAATAACCTAACCTCCATTACTACTAGACATTTGAGGTACATTTTTAACTTTAATTTAGTAAAATACTTAATATAGTATGATTAGAATTGCGTATTATTTTGATTGTTATAAAACTATTATTATTTCCATTATTAATTAATACATAAATTACTCAGTTTATCAATTTTATATTAACTAGAATATTAATCAGAATCTAGCTAGAAATTGGCTAAAAAGCATGTCGTTTTTAACTGATTTCTAGCTAATTTCTTAACCAGAATTAAAGCAGATTTAGAAAATCTAGCTAATATCTGGATAGAATCCAGCTTAAATTTCTACCAGAGCTATTATTTTAGAATAATAAATTTAATGTTGGTTGTTTTACACCTTTCATGTTCTTAATTTAATGATTTTTCTTAATGAATTTTTTTGTAATTTCGACGATATATAATCAGATTATGAAGCACTTTTATAAAGGTGCCATTACACATATATGAGGCATTTCATGTCAATGATATTTCTAACTCGTGTTTGCGATACTAAAATATGCCTAAAAAATGTATAATAAGTGTTTCCGATTTATTTTTTCCTTTGCTTTCCTGTGGTGCGATTTTCCGAAATTTTCCATTTTCACCTCTAAAAAATATAAAACAACTTATCTCAAAAACTATATTTGTAATATTTTTTTTGATGATTTAGTTCGAAATAGATATTTTCCAGACGTGCTCAAGCTGTTTTCTTTGAGAAATATAACGCGAAAGAGTAAACGCAACGCCACTTCAGTGTGCGGTACAACGCGCGAACTTCGTTCGTCTGGCTGCCCGTTAACCATTCGTGATTTTACTAAATCTGTCACTCTGATGCAGTAAAAATGCTTTAATAAATACATTATTAAATGAAAAATTTCGGAGTATCTGACTACACTGCTGGAAAGCTGAGGAAAAAATACATTGGAAACGCTTATTATACATTTTTTAGGTACATTTTAGTATCGCAAACACGAGTTAGAATTGTCATGATTTGGCGTTCGTGTGGCACACCGGGAGAGTTGATGTGAAATGTCTCATATATAGAAATTCAATTATACGATATAAAAAGAATGAGTTGATTAAATCCAATAGTTTAAAAAAAAACGTTCGGGTTTCAAAAAGTGAAAATAATAGAAACAGTTTTATTTCTGGTGTTCTGTAAATTGGGTAAAAAAAGCAACAAATTTCGACGGTTTTAACTGATAAACTTATAGCGATTATCGGCTCTAAATTAATCTATCTATTTTCTGCAGCCTGCCTTATTGCTTTCTTCTATAAATACAGTATACAAATTTCAGATATTTACATACCATATTTATAAAAAAATATTTTTAAAAAAGCTGTAATAATTTGGAATGCTATAAATAATTTCGATGAATAGTGACCCAAACTTTTTAGTTAGTCTAATTATGAAAAATGCAATAGCTACTTTATTACTGTAGAAACTCTTTTCTTTCGGAATATTTATTTTAAAAAGTTTATTTTAAAAGCTGTTGTAACTAATATTACTGCTAAGATAGACTTTTATTTTAAGTACTTATATCAACGTACGTTTTAGTAGATTCAGTTGTTTATTTGTATGCTTATGAGTAACAAGCAGAGAGTACAAGCAAACTATAACAGGTTTCTGGTACCAAAAAATGAGTCTCAAGCATGAATATCTTTGTCATTAAATTCTGAGATTTTGTTGACAATTTATTGAATATTATTATGCCATGTAATGTGGATATGTGTAATAAAATTAAAAGAGAATTAATTTCTCAGCTTCTTTGCGGTTAAAAACTACTTTTCCTTTCATTACGAGATTGGAAATGGTTTACTTAGACCTGATGGACATATTTACGAATATTTTGCATAATTTCAAGTTTATCGTATGAAAATTAAAAAGAAACGAAAAAATCTATGAATTCTGGAGAACTTACTGGGATTTAGAGAATTATTCAGCAAGTTAGAAAAGACAGTTTTACCCTCCGGTGTACACTGAATACAAATATCTCACCCGAACCGAACAACGAAACGATTCGACACTCAACTGTCCAATATATATATAAATTCGCCTTATAAAATGAAAACGTCGAACGTCAGCGCGTCGCGATTCATTATCGCGTCAGTGCCACCACCGCACCACCGCCCTCGCCGAGTTCCCTTACTTTATCCGATCGAAATAGCTAATTAGTGCGCGCATTCCTCCATGAAGCCCAGACGACGTCCGAAGAAGGAAACTATAACAAGGCGCTCCATTTCCCGGTCAATTAGTCAAAACTTTTAATCGGTCGACTCGAGCGTGAAGAAGAAGAAGCAGAAGAAGAAGAAGAAGAAGCAGCCGATGCAGAGGAAGAGCGAAGAGTTCGCTATTACTCAGAGCTCTCACCTTGCAGTCGCGCGCGCGCGCACGCCTGTAACGTACAGATAAGTCGAAACGCGGCCTTTTCCACCCCGAACGCTTAAAAACTTGGGCGCCTTGAATTCGCGCCACGGATCGTTGGGAGTTTCAAAATTAGATAATATTGCGAAAGTTCGGGACGAGCGTACGCAGCGTGCCTGGATAGGAGGCTGTCATTTTTGAATATTATTTGCTTGGAGATTAGTTATGTGATACGGGGAGGGGAGGCGAGGGCGGAGAAGCGAAGTCGAGGGGCATTGGGCGCCAACTGTGTGGAGCTCGATTGATCTAGGTGGTGGAAGTTCGGTCGGATGGAAGATTTTATTTGAAGAGATATCTGATGTTTCTTAGTTTGTGGATTTCGATATTTTATTATATGCTTTATTTTAAAGGTGCGTTTCAACACTTTTTCAAAAATCATTCTAGATTCTTAATTTTTTTGATAATATGAAGGGTTATTTAGTGATAACGAAATGAGATTATACACCAATGACAAGCTTTTTTCGTCAATCCGCTTCTATTTATCAAATTAAGGGGGATAGCCTTAAAATATTTTATATTTACCTTAAATTTGAGCAATTTATTTTTAGAAAATTTCATTAAATTACCGTAGGGTTCAGCGTCATCGGTGGACCATTTTACATGATTCGGTACTTAAAATGTTCATTTTTTATGTGACTATGGTCGGAATGGAGCCGAGTTTTAAAAAACTACAATGACATTGAATAAGTAATGTTTTACATACTTTATAACATTATTTTTGCATTTTTTCTATATATTTCTATGTATTCTTGTCTATAATTAGATCATGAGGTACTTTCTCAATATTCTGCTCTACTCCGTTTATAGCCACATCAAAAACAAACATTTTTAACATTTTGATCATGTAAAATAGTCCTAAAGTAAAATTAAACAAACATTTTTAACATTTTGATCATGTAAAATAGTCCGCCTGTGCAACTGGAGCCCAGGGGTAAATTAACTTTTCTTCAAAAACAAGGTCCAAACGTGCAGGAAAGTGTAGGAGGGGGTTTGTCAAAAAGTTGAACAATTCTTGTCCCTCCTGTTTTATAAGGTAACAGGGCATTATATCAATCTCAAAAAATAGTACTACAACCGGACTACGTAAGCAAGAATCTGCAAAATTTAACAGAATATCAAGTATTTTCTATTCTGAGTAAAAAATAAAAAACTATGCAAAATGTCTTGTCCGTTCCATGTCCCAAGTCTTAATTTCATCCGAATATACCAAGAAATTTAATAATATACTAATTTTAACCAAAAACAATTACACAGAGGGTTAATGTAAGTCTTAGTTAATCCAAAAATGATGCGAGACCTTTTAATGCGTGTATTCTGTTTATGTATAGTCGTTTCGAAATGTGTCCCCTAGTTTTGATGTCTTGTCCGTCCCAAGGGCTTTATTCAAAGAAAGTCGTATTAAAATATTCACAAATTAAATTGCAACCTATTCTTTCTTGTAACTATTATATATATTTTGTAAAAAAAGTTTACATATACTTATTTATTAGCATTGTTTTCTACAAATAATTAGTTAATGTTGCACTTGTACTACCGTATCTTTATTATATGTCTTGTCTGTCCAGCAAAACTTTCTTTAACGGATCATTCAGTTTGAAAAATAAATATTTAAATCCAATTTGTCGTTTAAAAGGACAGAGGAATTACTTCTTTCTTAATATCACATACAACTGGTGCATTTAAACAAATAAACTACTAAAAAAATATGTACGTCACAAATGTCTTGTTCGTCCAATGATTACGTTAAATGAATTGAAACAATCGAAGGCGGTAGCATCGAATTCGACAAATAAGTAAATAAACAACATTTTAACCTATTTAGGTGTAGATCACAATCGTTCATATTCTGTAATAAGCGATGCAAGTTTTAATTTGTGCTAAATAGGAGATACTTCATGTAACGTAATATATATCAAACAATATTAAATAAAAGTTATACTCTATAAATTCGTAATTTAAAAGAATTGGTTATAAGAAACTTTCAACGATGTAATATTTTTTTAACTACATAAAAGTGTTTTTTGATCTCGCACATTTTAATTTTCTTTATTTATACGATTAATATTATTACATCATATTTTTTATTTTCGGTTTCAAAAACTTTATCCAGTAATGCTATTGTTGATAAAATTAAGTCTACCAGGTCTTAAATTATACTTAAATATAACATATATTCACATAAAAAGTTTCAAATTATGATTCAATGAAAAAAAAAACAAAATTATTATCGTGCAAAATTTGTGCATTTCTACAGGCGTTAAAAGTGGCTTGCCCCTTAAATGCATATTTTGCAATCAAAAGAGATAGTAATTATTTGAAAAGTTCATTGCGCATTCAAATTTCACTAAACCAGTTCAATAAATTCGTACTTTAGGACCTGTAGCAAACAAAGCTTACTGCTAGTATGGTTTTTTATTAACACGACTTTTATTTCTGGCCTAGAATAATATACGTCTATCTTAAATTAAAATATTATATAAAATACTACACTTTTGCATATAGGAACAGCAAAATTTTGTATTTTCAAACATTTTTTGCACAGGAAAGCGAAATTCTCCACAATGACAATTAACAATGTATCACAAAATATTTAATCTCATCTTATTAAACTGATTAAACGGTAATTCCGAAATTTCACTGCGCCAAAGCTCTGAAACTCGAATAAACACAATAATGAACTGTAGAAGTCAATGAATGGCGCGAGTGTATACGCAGTTACGCCGAAATATTTATACTCCATTCCTCTCAAATACGTTTCTATAAATAACCTTTAATGAATTTTCGGCCTGACAGTTATGTAGCGCCCCCTCCCCCACCGGAGGGCATTATAATTAAGGTTTATGATTAGAGTTAATAATTGGTACACGTGCCTCCATTAAATGGCATGCGCCCCCGCTCTCACACCGGGGTACTGTATCGACGGCGTATATATATATATATATATATATATATATATATATATATATATATATATATATATATATATATATATATATACATAATACGTAGCGCCGCGCTAAAACCGACGGCAGCGCAGGGCGAATGGCTAAGGGTCGTAAAACCGCGGGCTATACGACTTAACTTTCGTACGAATTATTAAATCGTATTTTATACCGATTTTTAAGTCTCCTTATTGCCAGTACTTTATACCGCTTTCAAAGTCATTGCTTTTCTCTCTAATAATCACATAAATTTCAATATAAACAGATTTTTAATAAGATTTTCGTAAATGAAATAACTTTTGTTTTCTATCAAAGTAAATAATTGTAGATTGAGTTTAAAAAATATATACATACAAATCATATTTTATAAAATAGCTTCTTGGATACCGATTTTTCATACACAAATTTAGGTTCTGATCTTCTATTTGAGTTTGTAATTATACATAAATGAAATGTTATGTGAAAATAATAAATAAATTAATTAATATTCTCAAAATGAGGTTAATTTAACTGAAATTAATATATACATTAACACATTTTCAAATAATATTGTAATTGACAATATGAATATTATTAGTTTTTTCGAATAAAACGAAATTCTATTGTATAGTTAAACATTATACAATTTACATAATAATTATACTGTTGTATAATAATTTCCTGTGTAATAACCTTTGCAGATTATTATTTTATGTTTCGCAAGCATCAAACAGCAAACTCACATTAAACATACAAATACCTATATATGTTTTTAATATATTTGCAGTTCTAATTTTTAAACCAAAATAGGTTAGTGTATACTTTTCATCTTTCAAGATAATAATTATAACCTTCAGTTTTTAATTCTATTAAATAAAAATATTTTTTCTCTTAAATTAGCTGAAATACAAGAAAAATTACTTCTTGTCTTTAAAACATATAGTTCACTGAAAAAGCAATGAAATGTAAACTTTAAATATTCTAAAACCATTGGAAAACTGTTACATCAACTTGTAGAAATGTTGCAAATTCCATAATTAAAAAGCGAATATACTAATCAAATTTGCAACACGAAAGAAAGTATTTATTTATTTCCCTATACAATCAATATAATCTACATAGAACCCTGCAATAAACAGAATTTTACGTTTCTTTTTGGGATTCTAATTATTTCAATACCTATGCTAGAACACAATTAGGTAGATTTATTAATATATATATATATTAATAAATCTACCTAATTGTGTTCTAGCATATATATATATATATATATATATATATATATATATATATATATATATATATATATATATATATATATATATATATATATATATATATATATATATATACGTCATGATATCAGTAGTGTAGATATTGTCAATTTTAATATTTCGTGGCTTATATAATTGTTCTTCTTTAAAGTGTATCTATAAATTCATGAATTGAAAATTAAACTATAATTTAAGGATGAAATACTAATTGTATATATGTTATCACATAAAAATGTTTTTATGTATAAACAATTGGCATGTTTCCTGAAAAAGAAATTCGAAACCATTAGGTCCGTCTGAAAGAATGGCGAAAAATATTCGAAATGTATATTTTCTTTGTTATATTTGTCATACAATATCGTGAAGTCACACGACTTTGTGACCTGCTGTATCTTGATGAATAATTGCCCGATTGCAAGAAAGAAAAAGTTCGTGTCGAATATTTTTCGCGATTCTTTCAGACGGACCTAATGGTTTCGTAATTCTTTTTTCATGTAACATCCTAATTATTCCGTAAAATTAAATTATATTATACCATTTTTAGAACATCAAATTGTAATATTTTATTAAATTGACATATTTATACTCATAATATTTGAATATTTATACGCTTCTGATACGATATTGTTGAATTTTTATCCCATTTAATTGAGCACCTTTCTTTAATATACTTTAATATTTACACTATAGAATTTTTTCAAGCTTTCATTTAATTTAATTCATATTATCTCTTCTGAAAACGTAACATTAACCAAGAATCCATAAACTACAAAAATCCCAAAATCCCTTGAAATCTGTCCCACAAAATCGCCGAGCCATCGCTCGTGCAAATCGCACGCGCGAAACCCAAAGCCAGCAGCATCGCGCGCCCCGAAATCAGCGTTGAAGCATCCCTCGTCCACGGCGCGTCGCTGCTGCTTTAGAGAATCGCGCGTCTGCGCCCATCATTCTCCTTACCTCGTAGCCAGATCTCGATGCACAAAGTCCATTTCCTCGAGGTACTTCATGCCGGATGCTATTTGCGTGGCCATGTAGATCAGAGTGCCGAAACTGCAACAGAGAAATCGGGCGCACCCGCTTAAAACTGGATCCGCCCCGGCGCGCACAGATGCAAATACAAGTGCACGCGCTCGCAGACACGTATAGGTACTGACGGATGGATGGATATATAGAGGAAGTGGAGAAGGATGTTTGTTAGCCTCGAAGAGCGAGAGAGAGAGAGAGAGAAAATGACTGAGGGATCAGGCGCGCAGGCGTTGATGCGCCATCGGGAACGGAGAGAGAAGAGTTCAGCGGCGCGGAATCGTCAAAGTAACCATAAAACGAGCATCCGCGAGTTCACGAGGACGTGTGTATCCCGGTCTAATGTTTATCTTCGTGGCGTGTGATTCGCAGCGTACGAGGTGTACAAAGAGAACCCGGACAGAAGTCGGAGAAAGGGAGAGACAAAGGGGAACGAGGTGAATATAGGTCGAGGGTATAGAGAATAATGCGCCTTTGAAAGAGTCGGTGAGAGAATGATAGACTGTTTGCGGCAAAGCTGCCTTAATTATTGGGGCGGTATTTGGTGAAAGTGAAACTATTAGGACTTTTAATTGTATGTTGGATGTATCTATTATATAATATTTATATATTTTTGTAAGTGTTTATTTATGTATAAAACATATTAATATTTGTTTGTCACATTAATGGAATATTGGATTATAATTAAATATAATTATTTTTAAATAACCATTTTCTCTTATATGATACGCAGAATATTTATTAATATTCGTACGAACATGTTTTGTTAAACATCGTCGGGAAATCCGCACATCATTATGCAGAAGCTTGTATTACTATTGTCTTTCATTCGCCATTAAATCAATTTTACAATTATATATAAAAAGCTTTATAATATATTACAGTCTATCTTTGAGGAAATAAATCAGATTAACGTATTGTCAAATATGACATTTTTTACTTATAGTATTTAAAATAGTAATAATTTATATATTAACTTCATTTATAATTATCTACAATTCAGTACTGCAGGTAAATATTTCAAACGTTTATTTAAGAAATTTTAAATTAAAATTATTCATAATTGTTTCCAGATCAATAAATATTTCATATGATTCTTCAAGCTAAAATTGGATTTTTAATACAATATTCAAATCTTGCTTATAGTTCGTACCTATTATAATTCTAAACATCGTAAATGCTATATAATATTATAAGATACAAAGCTAAAAATCTATAGATAAAAAAGTTAAATCAAAGTTTGTCCTACTTACGAGAAAAACCAAGCGCTTTCCACGTACACTTTCTTCCTTCCCTTTTCCATTGTGTTTGTTATTACATGAAGCTAAGCTTTCATAAAAAAAAAGGAAAAATACTTTTTTTACTCTTGCATTGTTTTCGCAACGTGAAAACAGAAATTTATACGTTAATTTGGTGACATTGCGCCTAATGCCATCTAAAGCCTCTAATGTGTCAATTCAATTTTTACTAAACATTAGCTATATTCAAATCTATATATCCATAAATTTACAGGTCATAAAATTCAATGCACTCTGAAAAAAGTTTAAATACTACAAACATTAAACCGATTTAAGATCGTAAATTAATAATTCTACATTCCATTCACACTCTTTGAAATCGAAACGCATCAATTAATTAACTCAAAAGCAAAATCAAACCTTCGCATTCAACGGCATAAATACCAACTCCCTCCCGATATCTTTTTCTCTCTCTCACTCTTGCGAGCAGTCAAAGCCCGAGAGAGCGCAAAGCAGACTGCACCGCAATAACACTCGAGGCAGAGTCGAGCGCGCGTCCCCCTTTCCGTGTCGGGCGCAAACATTTTCTGCGCCGCTTGCCATTCGGGGCCGATCGTCGCACGGCCTGCTGGATCGCAAATTACACTTCATTTGCGCGCGGCGCGGTGCTAAGCGTCTCGGAGAAGAGATCGATTCCTCGCTGGCGCCCGTCGTCATTGATTTGCACCGCTGAGGTGCGCTTGGATTTTCAGGAAACCGTTGGCTTTGACGCGTAAATTTGAAAGTAACGAGCGTGTGTATCTTTGTAACTGGACGTATTTTTTTCTTTTCATTTTATGCTCTATCAAGTTTACAAATTGTATCAATACGAAGGGGTGACTATCATTGCATACAAGCGCTGCCAAGGAGCTGATAATTTCAATGTTTTGTTGATATTTGTACAAATTTGGGGTGATATCGAAATATTACTTGATTGATAATTTACCCTTTTTAATTCTTACAGCTTTAGAAAATGTTATAATTAATAATATGCATATACAAAAATAATATATTTTTTTTTATATGTCACATATAACGTATGGACTTAACGTCTAATACTTGTGCAAAAATCTACTAAATACTGTATAGGCCCGGTATCTTGGAGTTGTCGGATAAGTCTGTATGCACGCATGGTGTGTGAGTTTTTGCTATGCTAAGAATGTTTGTCAAATCGCTATCAATTGCACGCGCGTGTTTGATCGATTGGTCGGAAAATTGAAATTAGCTTGGTTCGTATAAGATGACGTTCGGGATATCAGAATAAGAACGAAACTTTCCAGTGAGGTAAAATTATTTAGTAATTTTATTTTTAGGACAATCGATAAGATTATATAGTGTTTCTTTACATTGTGTATTCACTGCTAAGAATAGATAAGCTTAGCAAAATAAATAATAGTTAATTTTAATTATACAACTTTCTCCATTATCAAAGCAAATTTAATCGTCTACAGTTATCATTGTCTATCATTCCTTTGTTTATCAAATTTCCATAAAAAATCTTCTAGCATCAAAACTATTCAAATTTAACTGACGCAAAGCATGCATTTGCAACGAGTTTCCATTAAAGCAATAGCCAGATTACCTCCGATTCACATCCGAATGACAACATCTATTAAATATTTATGATTTTTAACCGTACGTGTCGATTCAACCGCGGAACAATCAACAGGCCTCGCGATTCATTCTATCTGCTAGTATTTGCCAGTAGTAACAGTCGAGTGGCATGAGGGCAAACAATTTCGCCCCGGCCATGTATAAACGACGAGAATCGCCTCCGATCGACTATGACCCGACTCTCCGTAAATATCTCGAATAGCTCGTTCGCCTTGTGTGTCGAAGTATGAGAGAAAGGGAGAGAGGAAGAGAGAGTTTGCTTACGATTCGTGTGTGTATACATATATCGATTTCAATGCTGATAATCTCGCTAATTTACGAATAGTCTTATTGCCGAGATAGATTATGATCGGACGTTGCTTCTTTTATGTGTAGAATAAAGCATACTGTGAAAGTCAAGGTGTTCTATACGTCTTAATTAATCAACAGGTTAATCAGAGCGCAGATTTTTCTATGTCTACTTTACAGTGGAGGCATAATAAAAAAGTAAATATTACAACTAATTATCTTTTGACTATCTCATTCAGTGACTCTCTTTTAGATTATTTATTTCCTTGTCAGAAAAGAGCTTGTTGAAAATGTTTAAACTTGTGAGACCGAGAGTATTTTAAAAGCGAGAAGAAAGTTCTTTATAAGTTTAGTTATTCTTAGAATCGTCTCAAACTTAAATTCCAACAGTTAATTAAAGTAAAATTAAGCTCTAAATATGATTTTTAGAGGTGTCCTTTAAAATGGACTATAAGTCCTCCTGATCTTAAATCAGTTTAATTTGAATAACTAACATAGTGGATCGTTAGCTTAAGTGTTCTTATATAAGTATCCATCGATAGAATATTTCTTGTATTTTTATTATGGAAAAATCGACAGCGCCATATGCATTGCTTTTCCCTGTATTCGTTGCTTCGTTGTTATATGACGAAAGGAATATGACCAATTTACAAACTTAGTTTTAGATTTTGATTTTTTTTCGCGGAAATATAAGTGATCCCCAGAGGCCTTATGGGTGCTAGAGGGTTAAACAAGCGTTTCATAACAAGCCAAACATGAGTCTAGTTTTTTATCATTTTGTGTTTCAACTAGCTATTTAGCTATTTACTGGCTTGAAAATGCAATCGTTCTCTACCAAAGATATAGGGTCTTCGTTTAATTAACCTTTATTTACCCTGGTAGAAACGTTAAGGAGTTCTTAGCTATTGTTTAAGTAATTTTATATGGATTAGTTAATATCCTTAAGGAATTAGCTAAAAACCCCGGTACTTGGCGACGTTTTTTCGTTACGGACTAGTTAAAAATTCGTTAATTTAAAAAATATATTCAGAAGTAATTTAATAATGAATCGATTAAGTTTAGTTATCAGAGTAACTATTTGATAATAAGTGTTTAATTATAAATGATTAAAATGTATGTACATTCAGCTTTCAAATCTATCCCCACTTTGTAAATAAATATCCCGGATTATGGTGAAGTAAAACGTTTTTGGGCTTTTGCGAACAACAATTCTACACAAAATATATATAAGTTTGTTCGTTTCGTCTGAAGAACATTTACTTTGAAACGTTCAATTCTAAGTCGCGCGAGGGGTTTTTGGGACAATTTTTTTTAGTTTCATGTTTTTTTGTACTCTTAACATCTATATTAGTTAGATATATGACACTATTAATGGTTATAGTCCGTTGATCGTTACATCATTTTTGGGTTATTAAATGATTTATATTTTTTTTAAATATTGCGTTTGCTAACAATTATCGTTAATCAATTACTCAATTGCTTTAAAAAATTAACAATATAAATAAATTAGGGTTTTTAACACAAAAAACAATCACGTGTAATCCAATGATGAGACTCCGAAATAAATTGCAACTCCGATTTAAATATGCGACGCGGTGTAACGGTCTGCTGTATTTTGCTGAGAATTAAATTGGAGCATGCGCTTTTGATTTGATGTACGTGATAAATAAAAAATATTTTTAATTATATACTGCAATTTTTTTATCTGTATAATTTAGATCTCTTAGCGAATCCCAAGCTTGATTTTATCCTTAATATTAGTTAAGATTAGCTAACGAGATTAGCTAATCGTTGATATCTTAAGTAATTCGACTCGTTAATTTTCTACCAGGGTATATTAACTCTTTACTTAAAATTACTTATTGGCATGTATTTAATATAATTCGATTAACTTCTAAAAATATGACCCATTTCCTATTTTAATACACAAGAATAACTCTTTCATACATATTAATATGCACGTTGATAATTAATTGAGTAGATATCGGGTTATTCTCTGAAATAAGCCAATAAAGTATTACTATAATCATACATTCAATTCTTCGCATCGATTGTGACTTTAAAGTGACGTAATAAAAAAACCTGTAGAGTACTACAAGCAGTTCGGCTCTGGAAAATTAATTCTAGAGCACTTATTCCGTACATTACAATTTTAAGCAAAGTAGGCGGCAGTAAAGCATCTAATTATTTACAACAGGCACTTAAAGCGAATCGATTTCCCATTCCGAATTCTTAACGTCCGCTCTCCGGGACTTTTAGTAGACTATTCGGATCTGAGTAATAGTATATTACGCAACTAGGGGCGAAAATGGAAATACCCTTTTGCCTCAAGTTGCGTACCGTATTTTTTATAACAAGTGCATACAGAAGGCCATTCTTTGTCGTCTGCAAAGTGGATTGAGAATAATTTTTCGAGTCGACCACTTTATTAAGGAAATAGAGCAAAAATAAATAAAGGGTACCGAAAATAAAAGGAAGCGAAAAAGAGTATTTTCGGTACCCTTTAATTGACGCTTGGAAAACTTTTTTTTGGCTGCACTTTATAGACGCCGAAAATGGTCTTTTTTATTCACGTGTTATAAAAAAGATTTTCCTTTTTTTTCGTCGTCGATCCGCACGATTCGCTTGCAAATACGCTTTAACGCGATCATAGATAAGGAACTCGAGTATATTTGCTCAGTCGGGATGTGCGCGCTTTCTAAAGCTTTGTCGCCTAATGCCGCATGCGTTGTAGTCGCAACATTTCGCAATTCTACACGCGAGACTCTACACGGCGAAATCGCAGTGCTTTACATGTCGTTCCAGTTCGACTGGGTAAAGGAAGATACGCTAAATAGTCGTAAAATAGGAGCGCTGAACTCTTTTCCATAGGATAAAGCGAAGTGTCAGGAGGAATAAGGAGCACTATCCATATTGTTGTACGTCTGTTTTTATTTCAACTGCCGAATAAACTATAATATTAAAATATTCTATTTTTAAAGAGACAAAAATAAATAAAAAATGGACTAGCAAGTATGAGTACATAAATGTTTTAAAAGTGTTTAAATAAATCATTGAATTCAATTCGAAAAAAAAAGTATTTTTCAAGTTTATTTAGTTTGTTCACATTTACGAAAATACCTTATATCATATTTTTAATGTTAATGTCTCCCGTAAAAGATAAGAATAACAATAGCTTCTTAAATTTCAGAAACATTTGTATGAATTTATATATATTTAATAATTTTACAATGTTAGTATAATGTAGTTTCTTACTATTATCTTGTAGAGTAGGGAAATTATGATAAAACAGAATTTAATAATAAATCATTTAAAAAATTAGAATAATAAATTACTGAATATAGTCAGGAATAAATTAATGCATACCTCAACGTTTTTGCCGTTTGTACGGTAGTCGTTTCGGCCACGTGACTTTGCAGGTACTGGTTTAGGTCTCCGTACTCGGTATTTTCCAGGACGATGCACATCGGGTCATCGTCGAGGCTGGCACCGAGTAACCGCGCGACATTTCGATCGTTAAGCCGCGCCAGTCTTTTCGCTTCTTGCCTAAATTCTAGCCTGTAATCAGAAAAAAAGTACACTATTATATATCATTTCTCTTCTATATCTGTCTAATATTTTATAATGATTATCCTGCTATTTTAATAACATATTATGTTATATTAAATGTAATATTAACATTGTTTATTTATGTATTTATTAATTTGATAATAAAATAACGATTATACCAAACGATAATAGATAATACCATTATTTAAAGTTCTGAGAAAATTAAGGGACAGTGAAAGGGTACTTTTCAAACTCATTTTCTGAATCCAGATAACAATAGAATCTTTTGAAAATGCAACTAGATAATGTTTATATAAATGCAAGTTATTTTCGAAAATTTAAATTATTTTACAGCTATCTGTGTTATCGACTTCTTTATTTTAAACAATTACTCGAGATTGAACAAGTTTTCTAAAGAAAAATCCGCGGCTTACTATGCCTTTCGAATTTGTATAAGCATTGTCTGGTTCACATTTTAAATAACTCGGTTGTTATTTGCAGGTTACAGACAACAGAACTGAAAATTTTACGTGGTAAGAATGGGACTCTTTCACACCCCGTTAAGGAAAACTGTAGGGGTGTGTAAAGGTGCAAATCCACTTAACTGATTTTCGTTAAAAACTGCTCGATACAAGTCGTATGAGCCCGATAAAAGTATGATTTTAATGTAGTTGTAAAGTCATATTGTTGATTATACAAATAAACGTGGTTGTCACTTTAAAATGTGCCTGAGAAGTTTGAAACAGCTTATAAATCTAAGTCGGGTCTATGGGTTGAGACCGGGTCCAGGTTTTCGGTCCCGAAAAAAAATGAGCTTTTGCAACTCTCCAAAGACAGTTTCTGAGATCGTAACTATATAACATTTTTCAGTTGACTATCTCACTTTAAAATTACGTCATAACCAAGCCATCTGTTTGTCTAGCATAAGCAGTATCGAAAAATTTTCGAAAAAAAAATCAGCCGGGTTCCTACACACGCCTATAAAACTGTAACCTTTTTCTAATAGTTGAAATAGGTTAGCGTACTATGAATACTATTTTAACAGCTTCAGATAAAAAATATAAATTTAAACATAATAATGTATTTTGATGAAGAAATACATAAAATAAATTTTCACCAAATGTGGAATTATTCGGTTTTATTTGCCGACTTCCCATTGATTTTAATTCAATAGTCGTTTTATTTATATGTATCATAATTCTGTTTTATTTATTCAGTTATTTATTTAAGTATTTATTGATATTTATTTAATAACACAGCTAATTTATAATTTAATCAATCTATTTACCCAATTACTTAACCTGTGGAGACGCGCATGAAACTGAAAAATATGACAGAATCCATCAAATTAATCTATCTTAATGGTTCAATGAGCGGTGAAAAAGTTGAGAAGCGCGACTTTTCCAGGGATGGCTGGAAGGCAGTCGTTAGCACGATCAAGAGTGGCTGCTCGGCCGGCAAAGTGAATTTGGAACGATTGCGAGTAGAGAGCGAGCGAGCGAGCGGGGAAAACTTTCTTCGCGAGACAAAACTGCGGCGACGTTTAGTTCGGCGGGCGTAGAGTGTAAACAACACTTGAGTTCTGAAGGGGACGAGCGAACGTCGCGGGGGAAAAGTTTTGCCCGTGTGCGCACAGAGGGAGAAGGCGGTTCGTTATCGAAGGGACAATTGAGCAGCGTTTAGCTATATATACGCGTGGACTTTCTTTTAGATTGCTTTGTCTGTTGTATCGACGAAGGATGAATCGATTGTTTGAATTTTGAAATAAAATACTTTAAAGCTTAATGAATTTTTAACTTTGTGTAGACTTAAAGAGGAGATATAAAACTTTTTTGAAGTGAAGCTTTAAATAGTTTTAAAAGTATGTTGAATATTATATTCTATCAAATTTATATTAATAATGTACGACCACTAATGGTATTTAATGGAATAGTATTATACAATTAACAATTAAATTAATTAATTATTAAAGTGATTAATATTGAAATCTGATCAAAGTAATTTAATAGTAATAGAATTTTAGTGTTCTGCAAAAGATAAATTAAAAATTAATTTTTTAATATTAATTAATAAAGTTTTATTAAATTTCCTATCTGTCATTTAATTGCAATTTTAAAATAATTCGTTCAGTAGTCATTGTTTTCTAATATGAAAAATCAGTATAGTCATAGCTATAGTTTTACATACTTTGTAACATCCGGAATATAGGTATGGGTTACTTTCACAAAACTGTCATATTTTGGTCAGTACCTTGGCAATACACTTCATTATTTATAGACGTGTGTGCACTAGATGCTGCATATTATAAATTTGGCATGCGTATGCACGTATTCTACGTCGATTTTGTATACATTCGTGCGTATTCTACTGAGATTTATTGGCAAATATACATAAATATTATAATTGATGCCATGGTACTGAGCGTTTTTGTATGGAATTCATTTTACGTGTAACGTTGAGAGATTAAATGATTAAATCAATTATTTAATAATTCTGATTAGGTACAAAATGCTCACATTACAATGTATTATTAAGAGCGAAATATTTATATTACTTAAATCTTTCATAAAAATTATATATAAAGCTTACTGTAATTTTATATATAAAAAAGTCCTATGGTACTAACATTTTGGGTATGTTTGGTATTAAAATGGTACATCTATTTCAGATCATAACTCCGAAAGTTTTTACTTAGAAAAAAATCCAAAAGTAGGTAAAAGTAGAACAAAAGAGCTTTAATTTCCACTTTGTTTCGTATAAAAATATTGATCTCTTGCAAAATTATTAACTATCAAAAAGAGTAATAAGAAATGCATGGAAAATAAGCGATTTAAAATAAAATAAAATTTTCAATTCTTCGTGTATTTTTTATCACTTTCTTATACAATTAATAACTTTGCAAGAGATTGATATTTTTATATGAAATGAAGTGGAAATTATAGCTATTTTATTCTACTTTTACCTACTTTTGGCTTATTTTTTCCGAGTTAAAGTTTGTGGAGTTATAATCTGAAGTAGAGGTACCAGTTTTTCACTAAAAAACGGGCATTTGGGTCATAATTGGCTATATTTCAATAACAGGGGCTCGTTAGGCACAATGACGGGTGCTGGGGTTCATTTTTGGGCAGCAAAAAACAGTTCTCAAAGCCTCATCAAAATATGCGACCCGCAATTCGTACACTCTCTTTGAAAGTAGTAATATTCCATATTAGTCAGACAAATATATAATCTATTTATATTTATAACAAAGTATAGATAACAGTGAAAGTATTTAGAATCCAATAGATAGGTACAGTTAAGTGACTATCATCTATTATTTATTTCTTAACAAAATATATTGCAAAGCAACAATTTCAACAGAATTACATAAGGTATTTTCTCAATATTTTAAATAATATCTTACTTCTATCGGATTATCAAAATCTTAATAACTACGATTTTGTAGTAATATATATTTAATGTGCCATAATATTTTTAAAAATGATGGTTTTATCAATACCGGATTTTGACTTAAAATTTTTCATGCGCATCTGCTAAATTAGACAAGAACATTGTATTCAAAACAAATAAGTTGTTTAGACTTTGTCAAAAAAGAGGCTTCAAATGTAATAAAATAATTGAAAAAGTCAAGATTTGATCAGACATTCAGTAATAAAAATAAGAAGAATTATTTTTTATATTTTTCACCTAATTTTTCAGAGACATTTTGAGAAAATGTTTTTCCGGCTTTTTCGGGGGTGGAGATCCCGCTATCTGGTTAAGGACAATAATGCCCGCATATGTAATTAAAAAGAAAAAAGAAAATGCTCAAGGCTTCATAAATCCTACATGCTCATCCTATCGATATTTCACCCGAGGCCTGCATGCACTGAACATTCGTTCTTCAATTCCAGCTTCACTCGCGCTTCCAAAAGACACGAGCATTCCTCGCGCTCGTACGTCACTCACCTGAGAACCTCGGACGAGCCCGGCCTGAGGGACTTGACGACAACGAGGTCGCTGCCGGTGCCTCTGAAGACCTCCTCGTAGCCGGGAAAGCGGTCGACCTCGCAGACGTGCACGTCGCCGTAGTGGCCGCAGCCCAGGCTCTCGGCGATGTTCAGCCTCTCGCGCGGAAAGTCGAAGACGACGCAGTCGAGGAGTCCGGCCGCCGCGGCGACCGCGGCTACGGCCGCCTCGTCCTCGTCCTCGGTCAGCATGTCCTCGGGACTGTAGCTGTTCAGGCTGCTCGAGGCCTTGCCGCTGTGGGGCGGCGGCGTGCAGCTAGGGTTCGGCGAGGCCGGCAGGGGCGGCAGCGGTGGACTCTGGAAGAACGAGAGTCGGGGATTTAAGGTGCGGAGTGAGACTGTTGGGGATTATTCTTTCAATTCGGAGAGAATGTTTTATTAGTAATGTGGAAAGCGGTGAAAGGCATTGTAATAACGAAATAGATAAATACAAGCATGACGAGAAAGGTATAAAATCGTTATTATAACAATTTGTTAAGGTAGGCCAGCTCAGTCTCAGACTGGGCACACATCGATCGATGACTACTCTTCGATTACTAAAATCAATTATCGATAAGTATCTCAAGTAATTTTTATTGGATTGATCTGAAAGGTACAGATTTTTTGTGTATTTATACTTACTGACGGTAACTTTATTCAAAAGGAAACATTGATGCTTTATGACTAATTAAAATTAATTGATAAATATTTTATAAAAACTTAATAAAAATTGATAAGAATAATTACTTTATAAAAACAACTTGATCAATTCATTTAATTAAGTTGGTGGTGCTTGTTGGCGGTGTATCAGCAAATACGAGACACCAGATTTTTTTTATTTATTTTTCAATTTTGAGAAAATATCTCTTTGGAAAGTTGTTGTTTTTGATTGAGACAACGACGATTCAGAGAGATATTTACCCAAAGTTGAAAATTAAATGAAAAATGTGGTAGGTATATATGTACAGAGGAATCATGCCCTTAAAGGTTAAAGTGAATCCGATGAAAATTACTGTATAATATTTTGACGTGAATGTTTTTAAAAAGCTGATCATTTTGGATTTTTAAAAAAGAAATAATACATTTTAATAATACATTTTTGAAGATGTAAAACAAGTTTTTGCATATTATTTTAATCAAAGAAAATCGACTTAAGTCTATTTTTTGGAATTCCGGGATACGCGGGTACGAATTTTTAAATTTTCGTTTGAACCTAGAAGGCGTCCATAAATTACGTAAAACTTTTAGGGGGAGTGGGGGTCTCTATTAGTCTTACGGTGTATACTAAATACATATGAAAATCAGTGAAAATGTCTTACGTAGGGAGGAGAAGGGGTTTAAAATTCTTTAAAAAAGCCTCACGTAATTTATGGACGGCGCCATATGCAAAACAAAAGCATATATTATGAATAAAGGGAACTAATAGATGAACTTTTGCTTCTATTGCCTTTTACATGAAAATATGCCGTGCGCGGATAGGTACTAAAATAACTAAAAAAATCAATTTTCCAAAAAAGTAGCCGTAGTCGTTTTTCTGGTTCACCACAGATATATAATCTCACAATGGAGACATCAGTATTCAGAAAATAAAATGATTTCTTAAAAGCTTATTTAAATGGTTATGGTGGCATGCACTAAAATTATTACAGAATAATAAAAATATGCTGATTGGTAAATGTTTTTGTAAAAAGTTTCGAAAATAATTATATATTTTTCAAAATGTCGAATAATAAATGTTTTTGTTTAACCAAAAATTGTTATTCTAGTGCATGCCAAAGCGAATTCATATACAAACATAAAACGGAGAATTATTACTCATTTTCTCATAGATTACTTATTTTTAACATCTTGTTTTTTACGAAATGCAATTATCTGTATTATTGTACAATTATATTTAGAACACATAACTTAATTGTACCTTCAAGATATTTTATAATTCGTTACATAGTGAAGCTCGTAAATAAAATATGAATGTCTACTGGTCTCATTCATCATATAAATTGCATAAATTTAAAGAAGTCTCTAGAATAATACATTAAATATTATTAATATATAAATATGTACCCATATTTGTGTTCGGTCTATTCTAATTTAGTTAAATTGTTTTAAAATTATTATGTGTCTATGTCTCATAGACTATATAATTTTAAATGTAAAATGTTCATAATGTAAAATGTATCTAAAAAGAATGAAAAAAACTGTGAAAACTATCCAAAAAACTTGGAAACATTATTATTATTTGCTAATTCGAAATTATATGCTTCCAGAAGCAAACCTTCAAATTATAAAAAGTTAACTTTTATCATTACCTTGACCAGTTTGACATGAACGTCAGCTTCAAGTGCGTAATTATTTTCCACTTTTCGCAAATTAGGTCGTGACTCGGGCTAAGAAAAAAACACAACAGCCGCACGCACCATGAAAATGGAAAACTTCCTCGGCGCGCATGTATTTGGGTTAATGAACCGCCCGCGCGCAGCGCAAGTAGTTTTTTAGCGACTGATTAACATGGCATAGCTCGCCGAACCCGCGTACGGCAATTTACATACATAGCGAACTCTCGCATGTCGAATGTGCATCTCTCTCTCTCTCTCTCTCTCTCTGTTTTCTTTACCCCTTTTTTGTTGCTGTCTCTCTCACCTTACAGATTTCCGAGCTGGCGTAATACTTTTCCGGCGGCGGCGGTATGGGCGGCGCTTTAGACGTGTACTCCTGCACCGGCGGGATCGGCCGACTCAGATTGATCGCCGTGTTGAGCAGAAGCGGAATGACTGGATGCTCCTCCGGAACACCTGCGAGGCGAACAGAAAAAAGAGAGGAGGGTAAAAGCGTTGTGGTGAAGTATCGGGATTTCTTGCGGGTGGGAAAAAAAGTCGTTGGCTCGCGGAAAGTGTTTTCTTATGGGGTAATTAACCGACGTTTTGAATTTTTAAATTCGGACGTTAAGAAAAAAATGGGATATTGTTGAATAAATAAATGATTATTGATTTATTTTGCTAAAGATTTTATAGAGGTTCAACCGTCATAGTCTCATAAAAAGTAAAATTTTTGTAAATGTACATTTGGTTAATGTCTAAATCTTAGTATGGTTAGGATATGTTGTACGCGTGGACTTTCTTTTAAATTTCTTTGTCTGTTGAATCGACGAATGATGAATAGATTGTTTGAATTTTTAAATAAAATACTTTAAAGCTTATTTAATTGTTAACTTTAGTGTAGGCTTAATGAAATATAAAACTTTTTTAAGGTCAAGCTTTAAATAGTTTTAAAACTGTATTGCATATTATATTGTATCAAATTTAAATTAATAATGTACGACCACTAATGGTATCTAATGGAATAGTATTATACAATTAACAATTAAATGAATTAATTATTAAAGTGATTAATATTGAAATCCGATCAAAGTAATTTTATTTTCTTATAATGAAACTCGTAACAAATTATTGTTTGATTTAAATTATGCATGAAGAAATAGTAATAGAATTTTAGTGTTCTGCAAAAGATAAATTAAAAATTAATTTTTTAATATTAATGAATAAAGTTTTATTATATCTCCTATTTGGCATTTAATTTCAATTTTAAAACATTTCATTTAGTAGTCATTGTTTTCTAATGTGAAAAATCAGTATAATCATAGCTACAATTTTGCATACTTTGTGACATCCAGAATATAGATATGGGTGACTTTCACAAAACTGTCATATTTTGGTCAGTTCCGTGGAAACTATTATTCTGCAAACAGTACTGCAAACATATTTATGCAACTAAGTAATAATTGTTAAGTTTTTATTAATAGAATGTTGAAATAATGAACAGTTGATATCACTATAGAAATTCCAGACAGCTTAGAAATATTTTTTAACCGACTTCGAAAAGGAGAAGGTTCTTGATTCGAATAGTATATATTTTTTTATTTTTAATTAATTTTCACTGTGTATATTCAGAGTAATGTTGATTTACATCCATACACACATACACACACACGCACATCCGTACAGACATTTTATATAAATAGTGTATTTTGATTCCTAGTATCTCAAAACATGTCCCTAACATGTTTTTAGCAAAACTATTTTTTTACCATCACAAAGCTTCCTCTATGAGGATGCAAAACGCTTCCTGTATGAGGAAACAAAATAGAAAATCTAACATTTCAAAATTATTTTATTTTTAATGATTTTTTATTTCGAACGTAAATTTAAAATTAATTCTAAATGTAGATTATTTTGATATTATAAAATATCTATTTCAATGCCTTTTATGATTCTTGAAAAAAATATTAAGAAATATTTTGAATGGCTCAAGTAACACATTTTCTTGTATTTATATATAAGATGCCCAAGGCACCATAAATATTCTGAATATTCTTGCAATATTCGTAACCATTATTAACTTACATTTTCAAAGTAGTACAGTGGGATCTCGATTTTGTGTACCTCAATTTTGTGAATTTTTACCCCACCGGCACGCCAGTAGTTGACGGCAGAGGTCACCGCGGCGGTATCTACGGTGTGGCGGGATGAAGTGCTTGCACTCGGCATACATAATATCACCTTGGTGTGGAGTCGCACGTCTGGGGGTAGCGCCACGCGATTGGGCCTCGATTATGTGAATTCGGTCCCAAGGACTTCATAGAATCGAGATCCCACTGTACACATATTTTGTGGAATTTATCGGTTTTGCCAACAATTTTATTATAATTTTGCGAATAACATATATACTACAACTTTTCTGAAAAATACAGAAGATCCAAAATTTAACCAATCGCCCAACTATAGTAAAAAATTAGATGTTTTAGTATTACATTACAATAACACTTCATCAAACTTAAGCAATAAAAAAATGAATCAATAAATAAATGAATAAATGAATAAATAAATTACTAAATAAATACAAATATGATCAAATAAATAAATTAATAAATAAATAGATGCATAAATAAAAATATGAAAAATCAAATATATAGATAAATACGTAAATAAATAATTCAAATTTTTAATTTCATTTGTCTCTCTCCTCAAATCAGTCGCACCACACATTTCTCTCCAGCCACAAGCAGTGGTCATTAACCTCTCAGATAACACTACCCCTTACCAGGAAAAAATCCAAAGTACCAGCTACAACAAAGCACGTGTCCAAAACACCTCCCAACCATTCTCGCAACCCTAATGTCCTCCCAGCACTGCACTGCACGCTCGTAAGCTCCGTATATACCAAAGGATCGATCGCTCGTTAGCCGCTGCTTTAAGTCGCCTGCACTCCTGCGTCCACTCTCGAAAGTCGAGCATCCCCGGCTATACGGCCGTCCAGCGTCGGTCAAGGTATGCAAACTCTCGACGCACCAAGGGAGGAGAAAACGCGCGAGGTGCGAGAGCTACAGCAGAAGCAGCAGCAGCAGCAGCAGCAGCAGCAGCGACAAAATAGTTAGCGGACTATTCGATGCGCGCGGCTCGCGCTTAGATTTCCAGCTCCGCTTCCATTCGGAGAGCGAGCAAGAGACAGAGAAAGAGAGAGAACTGCAGCCGGCTCAATTCCACAGGAGCGGGTAGACGGTAAACTTGCTCGTTAGAGTTTCTCCCGCTCTGCATGTATATGTATGTATGCCGGACGAAACTATCCCGCGCGAACCGCAAGCCGCGGGAGCGAGCTTCCTTTCTGCGAAGCTCCGTCTCTGTCTCGAGCCCGTAGCGCGCGGTAACGAAAAGTCTCGCCTCGTTCCTTCGTCACATTTACCTTCGGCCCGGATCTCACGCGCTCGTTCTCTCGCCCCGAAACGAGTAAATATTTCAGGGCATGTATGGTACGGCTCGACCCTTCTCAATTTGTCCATCTCTCTCTCTCTCTCGTGAGCTTGGTTATTTTTTGCGGGATGTGGGATTGCGTTGCTTTGGGGGGTTCGATGCGATGCATATTGCAGACGGTCTGGGAGAGCGTTGGGAGAGACTCGAGCATGCTGTTAATGATTTAATGTTCGTTTTTTCGCGCGTGAGGGCGGAGTGTGGAGGCGAGAGAATATCTTGTAGAGGGCGATGTTGAGTGCGATATAGTTGAGATAGAGGTTATTGTTACTTGAGATCTAATGATATCTGATGAAAATTGTGGTTGTGTATGATTCAGAGGTTAATCTTGATGGATGGTGGGCTACTTTTGATTGAATGTATAGAGAAATATGAATTTGTTATGGTTGTATGAAAATTGCGGTAGGTAGTAAAATAAAAAAAATGATAAAATAGAATATTTATGTAGATAAAGCAATGAATGGAATAATTGAGTGAATGGAGGATGGCTTATGGCAAATCTCTTTGAAATAATTGAAAGTCGTAGGTGTATATATATACGCTCAATGTTATTCACGAAATTTCAAAATGTTTTATTTATTTTTCCCCAATTTTCGTCAAGTCAATTTTTTATTTCTAAATGTAGATATTGAGATGTTTTAGATGATAAACTTGGTTTCGTACATTTGCCGACATTTGCTCAAATTTAAACGTCCAGGGAATTTTCTTATGGGCCGTGGATATCCTCGTTTATTGGTTATTAAAGCTGTATAATGTCTTTGTATATTGTTTCTTTCTTTTAACTATAAGAGTCCAATTAAGCACCACGTGCAATTCTTAATTATATATTTGATATACCAGATTCTAATTTAATTAATCATTCTAAAACTTCTAAGAACGTCAAAATGAAAAAATATAGCATTCTAAATTATACACTTATGGTTTTATTAAGCATTATAATAGTTATTTTCAAGTGAATAACAGCACACATAAGAATATAGACTTGAAATTCCACTATTTGATTAACAAATTTAATCTCAATAAACAGACAATAACGAAGGTTATACATTGTTATCGATTAAATTATTTAAGCTGATTACCAAAAGTGTATTGTGTTATAAACCATCACAAAATATAATTATCGTAATTTGCAATCTTAAAGTGTAACATGATCTCGTAATTGAATCGTATACATTACGTACGTACTGTAATCAACGCTTGATCGAAAATTATGTGTCCAGTGAAGAGGCTATCTAAACAAGCCTTAAAGCCAGTTTCCAAAATCTGCATTCGATGAATTATTAAATTAGATCCGTTGCTTTTATATCCACCATTAATTTTGGTCGGAATTTGACATTTTTTAATGCTAAAACAGCTGTAGAAGTGTTATTATATCATTTCAATAATAATGTATAAACTTATTACATTATTTAAGCATGTTTTAAAAATACTAGAGACTAATTTATAGAGTTTAAAGTATAAAGATTAAAGATAATATTGTATTATTATATTTATACCTAACATCAATAAATAGATACACCACGTTTTTAATACTTGGACGTATTGATGAAGCGAACTCATGTAAAATTGAATTGAGGACTATTCTCATGCTGTATACTCCCTAAATTTTAATTTTGCTTGTGTTGAGGACTGTTTATGTATAGAAGATATATGATAAATTTTAAATCAAATCAATGGCTGAAAGTTACTCAAAATACTAACGGAAACTGAATATCGCCTTTGAATAAAAGTCCCCGTATATGGTTGAGGAAGTCTAAGAAAAATAGGCATGTTGAAGCTTCGCTAAGCGCCAAAAAATCTTCATTATGAAAATAGAAAACAATACAATTCACCAAGTTGTTATTATTCGAAATAATTTTGTTTGCTATATAAATTATAAATTTTATTTAGTAATAATTTTAAGATGTATGTGACCCCTTAAAAGTTAGTATGGTTCTTCTGCATTCTAAATTATATTCTTCATCGGTTTATTAAAAATATTGAATTTATAAAGTTTAAAAGAAACTAAGAATATCAAAAAGTCCACCACTAAAACATCCAATTCAATTTCCAACATTTAACAATAAAACTCTTCGCTGACGAAGTTCACTGCTACACAGACTCTCATCTCTAATCCCGGAAAATACACAGACACCTTGTCCAAAAATCTACTCCGTACAAACGTATCCCAGCGCAAACTGAATCCCGCGTTCGTAACAAAACACTGAAAAACACACAGTTCTCCCCCTCCGCCCACCCGGATAATCCCTCCAATTCCGCAACAAACAGCAAAACCGAACCCGATCGAACGTACACGTTTCTCCTCCCAGCAAATACCCTACAATAACTGCATCCAGCGCGAATTCGCGCGCGCGTCCTCATCATCATCATCATCCTCGAAAAGCCGTATAACCTCCCTTCCCTCCCCCCATGAAAGAGTAACGAGGCTCTCTCTCTCTCTCTCGCTAAAAGAGGCGACCCGCAGCGGCGCAGTGCAACTCTACAAGCGCGCGGCGCCGAGCTTAGCGTAAGTGGCGTCGTTTCGGGAGGACGGTCGGACAATGAGGTGTCCTCTCTCTCTCTCTCTCTAGGCCCGCAACAAATATATATATACCCCGCGCGAGTAGAGTGGCTGTGCTGGAAACAAGGCTAGTGCAGTGCTATAGGGGGGCATCGTTGCCTCCAGCCAACTAATACACATACACACGTATATACACTGCTCTTGGACCTAGCAGCAGCGGCAGTAGCGTCCGGTTCGAGCGGCGCTATCTTGCTCTATCTGGCCGTATCCTCTGCCGGACTTTACTGCTAGTTCGAATAACGCGGGTGTTTACGTTGGCGCTGCTCGTGCGCTCACGTATACGGGTGCATATGTGCATTGTACGTTTATACGTGTATGGCTTTATGTTTATAGAAAGGGGTATATATGGGAGAGTCCAAAGTATGAGGAAGTTTTGGCTGATGGTCATCAAATTACGGAATAGAAATTTTAATTCTGAAGGTTAAATGGGTCATTCAGAGAAGCCAAAGGAAATATGTTATATTTTTCATAATTTACAAATGTAGATGGACTCTTAGCTCAAAATCTTCAAGTACACTTTTCTCAGATCTGAATTTGAAACATTCCGATTGATCAGCAACAGTAGTACCTATTTGTGCGAATCAAAAAATGTACTAGGTTTTCCTATTTCTTATCTCAAATTCTTTCTTCAAGTTTGTACAAAACTGACTTTATTGTTTAGAGACTATCAAAATATGAACACTGAAAAAACATTTAATCCGGGAAAGTGGAAGGAATCTTTTAAAAAAGAGGGTCAAATACGATAAAATAAGTGAAAAAATCCAAATTCTATCAGCCTTTCGGTACTAATAATCAAGGAATTTTTTCTATGTTTGTTGCTTTCTTACAAAAGAAAGTTTTTGCTTAAATGTTTAAGATTTTAAGAATGCTATATGGTCATATCAGTTTTATAGGTCCGCTAACAATGTTTTGTCTGGGGCCGGCTTAGACCATCCGAAGGCATCCTCCTTTCAAATAAGGTTCGGTAGTAGATGGGTAAAGAAAAGAAAGACTGAAAAAAGTTAATAATACTGTAAAGTAGTTACATCGGTATGGTACCATGTTTGGCTCATATTCCACTAACATTTACAAGAAAGTTCGTACTTCAAAGAGAAAGTTAAGACTATAAAAAGTAAAATTAACTTTGTCGAAGTTTGTCTTACTCATCCGTTGTTTTGAACTTTGATAGGTATTAAAATATTGTACCGGACTGGTTGTATATTTAGTGTTGTTTGAGAATAGTAGATATGTTTTAGAATATTACGTACAAAAATTGAATTAAAATCTAAATAATTGGTCGAAGGTTGTAAAACCAAATAAATGAACAGATATTGTACTTTACGAGATACATTCGGATTGAAAATATGAAAACTTCTTTGGTAGAAATTTTGAGTAGAGACTAGCGAAAGTAGAACGAAGGAGTTGACTGCATCGGGAATAAAAAAGGTTCGCAACTGTAAAATTTTAAATAGAATTATTTTAATTTATATTTAATATTATGCATGGTTGTCAGGATAAAACATTACTTGAATATGAATTGCTTAGCAGAAACGAAATCTACAGTGAGGTTTAAAATGAAACTTTAAGCAAAATTAATTAAATCTATCATCAGAGTATGATTGGTCCAAAGCATTGAGTCCAAAGCATTGGTCCGAAGCACACCACAAACTAAGCTGTACGTCAAATTGATTCTAGAAATTAATATTCGATAACCAATACTACAAAAATAATTTACGTAAAGTACCTATGTAAAAATTTTCAATTCTTTAATAAATAATTTTATTTAAAAGCATATTTTTATTTATTTGAATATGCATCATTTTA
This sequence comes from Gastracanthus pulcherrimus, assembly GCA_949152435.1. Classification (NCBI taxonomy): domain Eukaryota; kingdom Metazoa; phylum Arthropoda; class Insecta; order Hymenoptera; family Pteromalidae; genus Gastracanthus; species Gastracanthus pulcherrimus. Next base: position 190,794,449 of record OX424572.1, on the reverse strand, counting down.
AGAGTAAAAATTCATTCTCTATATGTTGATGACCATCTACAGCAAATTCCTTACATCTCCACCAATAAAAATATTATCCTCAGTCCAATTGACACGGAGCGTCCCGTGCACACATATTTATACATACCAGCATAGTCGGAAGTAGTTTTGTGTAGCTGCGGAGTGGTGGTGGTGGTACTGGCCGCCGCCGCGACGGCAGCGTAAGCGCTCGGGTGGTACTGCAGCGGAAGTGGGGGGCAAATTGGTCCCTTGTCCGCGCCAGGAAGGCCGCTCTCCTCCACCGAAACCTGCCGAATATGCGTTATGGTTAATGCATGCGACACCAGCATACGTGACTCAACACACACACACACATACACACACACAAACATACGCACACAAACACACACACACACACACACACACACACACACGAGTATTCTCTTATAGCTCGGGCTCTGTTTCTATCTCGTGCGCAGCTGCTGAGTGGCTGTGTGTCTCGCTAGCTCGTTCGTTTGTTTGTTTACTCTTCCACCGAGTTCAGCAGTGCTTGTGGCTGTGCGCGTGGGAGTATAGGAGGCTCGCGCGGATATGACATTGGACGGGAATATGTCAGAGAGTGAGCGGGAGTGGGAATGGATATTAATTATAACGTTTAATCAAATTTGATCGAACGCGACGTTGTCAGGCGGGGAAGGGTTCGATTGTTTCTCTGAGCCCTGGGTTGGGGTGGTTTTAACGAGCTAATTTGAGTTGTGTGTATTTTTTGGGACGAAAGGATGGTGATTATTGATGGTGTTGAAAAATATGAGATTGATGATTTTTGCGGAATGTAGCCGCATAACGTTGTATTGAATTAGCGTTGTTTCAAAATTGCTGTTTATTATTTAATGATTGTTTCATGATTTTGAAAAGCATTTTATATGCTCATGCATAGGGTCGATGTATTGTTTGCAATTTCCCAAAAGTACATTTTGATATGGTAAATTTCAATTGCTGATATTATTAAAATTGACTTAAAGAGCTTTAATATTTACTTTTATTGATTAACAAAATTGTATTTCGATAGTCTAAAGTTATATATATATATATATATATATATATATATATATATATATAGTTCAATTTTACCCCGCTTACGATGGTTTCATTTTAAACATATTTTGCTTAGTTGTATATTAATATCTGGATTGATATATAATATATAAGGCGTTTGAGGCAATAACAACTTAATTCGACTTAAGTTTTTGGGAAAAAAACGCGTTCAAAGTTTTTCTTTTGTTACTCAAGTTTGTATAGAATAAAAAAGTTTTATGCATAATTAGTTAGTACTATCACTGGACAGTATAAGTATGCCAATAAAAATAGGTTTTATTTAAATGATGTAGTTAAATAACAACATATAGTTGCATCGAATTAAGTTGATTTTGCAGAAATTGAGTATGCGCTCAATGATTAACGTTTATTACTTTGAAATGAAGCTTTAAAAAACTTGATTTACTCTATTTTTAGAAATAATACTAATACATAATCGTTTGGTAGTACACAAATGTTTATAATCAAAAATGTGATTAATAATAATCACATTAGTCAAATATTTAAGGAAATGCGAGACAAATCAGGTTACTTTAAACTTTAAAATTCACGTTTATGTATAAAATAATTAAAATATTAAACTTTTTAAATTTATTTAAGTTCATCACTGATTAAGCATGTACTCTCTTATTATGAAATAATGAAAATTCACTGTCAAACAGTGAATATTCACTATTTTGAATAGTGCTAACTCAGTAACTACAAAACAGTGAATATTCACCATTTGAAATAGTGAAATAAATTTTCACTACTTGTATCAGTGAAATTTCACTGTCGAAATAGTGAAATTTTAACATTCAGTAAATTCAAAAAATAAAGCTGTTATTAAACGCGTATGTAATTTATATATGAGATGTATTAGATATTGATTATGTATTAAATTTTCATTTGAACATTTATTTAGATTAAAATAAGAAATAAATTAAAAATGTGATAAAATCTTCCGCGATGGGGATCGAACTCTTGTCCACAAGGTTTACAGCCCAACGTCTTCACCACTTGCCTTCGTAGGTTGCCTGCATAGAGTATATTTTATACCTCTTATAATGTGCTGTGAATTTACCTCATGTAAATAAAGTTTTGTGTATACTTGAATAAATTCTTTAGTTGCACATTACAACAAAAATGAATGTTGAATTTTATTATAATTTTATTATGAAAAATGAATAGTTTTAGGCATTTGTTAAATTCTTACAAAGGAAATATGGATTAGAATCATAATTAAGAGATTATTTGCACCATTTTTATTCGTTCATTAATTAATTATTTTGTTACTACATAATAAAAATAATGTCAACTGAAATTAGGTTATGAAATACCAACTCAATCCCTACTTTACCGGTTTTTCTACTTATGTATTAACTATCAAACTAGTGAAAAATCACTATTGTTCTAGTAAATACAGTTTACACTGACAAAATAGTGAAATTTTCACTGTTTCGCCAGTGGAATTATTTTCACTAGATAAAATAGTGAAAAGTTCACTATTTCAAATTAAGAGAGTAATAAACTTTAAAAGTGAACTCAATAATTTATTAACAATTAGTTTGTAACATTATAAAAAGTAATTTTATCCGTTATTCAAGATTCCGGGGAAATTCAGAGTATTAACGTAAATTAGGTTGTGTTACACTGAAAACCAAGCTGAAAACCATCTTATCGTGATAAGATAGTTATTACATTTTATAAAAATTACAACGTACTCGCTATTTTATTGCTAATGTAAAATACGAAAAACAGATTCTTTATACAAGACTTTAACAAAATGACATTTACCTGCAAAATGGCAGTTTTATTACCTTGAACAATGTATATTACCTTAAACAATGCAAGCTGATACTTAACTTCGGTAAAGCCGAATTTTGAGCATTATCGAATTGAGCGAAGACCATCACAAACGCGGAAAGAAAAATGCTAATAAAACAACACGCGCGCGCGCGGGACGGGAAAGTATTTTTAATAATGTATAATGTAATCTTTATTTTAAAAGTACCCTTGGAGTGATATTCTGCCCTTAGCGGTAACAGAAATTTACTACAAAATGAATCTATTGTTCTGTTGAAATTATTTAATTTACTATTCAGATATCACGAATGTTAAAATAACGAGCGCTTGCAAGATATTCAAGGTAGACTTATTCTACTTTTGTTTTTAATCTCTTAAAAAAATATATAATTCTCATCGACCCTATCACACAAAATTGAATAAAACTCAGAAAGCATCCCCGCACATTTGAATAATTCTCAATCCCCATCAAGGACCCGCTAAATTCACTCTCACGCCCGAGCAAACGTACCCCCATAAAACGGCGATAACACGAGCGCAGTGTGTACAAAAGAGGCCGACACTCGTCAGCAGGCCCAAAATCGCAGCGTCTGCGCCCATAAGCCAACGGCATCGCGCGCGGCCCTCATTGAGGGCGCGCGCGAACTAGACGACGTGCAGTGTGGCTTATCTCTTGGGGGTACTTTGCCGCCTTATCGCCTACGTCCCGCTCCCTTCTTGCGAACAGGAGGAGGAGGAGGAACCAATGACCTTTGGAAATTATCGGTTTTGTAACGAACAATATTCGAGCTACTGTACGCTATCCGCGTTTACGTTATGTTAGGTGGCTAGCGATAAAAATGTCATTTGAGCTCGGGTGAAGTTGAAGAGAGTAAAGGATTGTGGGATGAAGTCGAAATGTTTACGTAGGAGGTTGTACAAATTTATATACTCTGATAATCTGTACGAGCGATAAGTTTTTAAGGAATTGTAAATTAGTTCTTGGTGTGTAACGTAGCAGCGATGAAGTCGACGGACTCTTTTTCTATTGAACATTTTTATGTGATTAAAAAGTGTAGGTATTGATCAACTCCGGATTTACTATTGTCTTTAATTGTAGATGTATTACTCTAAAGGATACTGTAAGACGACTATGAGTATAGGTGGCATAATGGGGCCTGACTATACGCACCTCATTCTACTTGAAATTATAACGAACATACAACTTCATTATTTACATTTAGTCTTTACAAATTTTACCAAACCAAATTTGTATTTTAAATCTAATTAAGATTACAATTTTTGACCAATTATAGGATGCTAGCATTATCCACTGCGGCTTTGCTCTTATAAAATACTGACTGCAAAATTGGAATGTCGTTATAACATGTATGGTCAGATCATTAGCTACTCTATAGGTCTAATATGTGTTCGAGATTAGCCCGAATAATCGAATGAAGAATCACAAAAGCAGTCTGTAACAGTCAACCAATGTCAGCATACGTTCTGTTATGTGTGTATGTGAATGTATGTATGCGAGTATGTATACATAAGTGTATGTATGTGTTTGTGTATGTATTGTGCGTGTAATATAATTATTATTCTCAAAATAGTTCGAAAAACATGGATTGGCCGCAAAATAACTACCATATTAGTTAGGCTATTTTGATTTTTTTAAATTATAACTTCGGCAGAAATTGATTTTATTCCCGACTCAACCATAATGGCCACTTTATTGACCTCAAAAGGGGGCAAAAGTAGCATATGATTCCCACAAATTTATTTTTTCATACAAATGCATTTTTTTTTAATTATTTTTCTCTATATTAATACACTGAAAAAAAAATTTGTTAAATCTAAGTAAACGTTTCCTTGAATCGTACTAAGAAAAGATTTACTTAAATAAAGTAAATATTTCTTAAATTTAGTTAAGATTTATTGAATTGATGAATACCAGCCTAAACATAATTAAATAAATCTTTTCTTAGTACGATTCAAGGAAACGTTTACTTAGATATAACAAATTTTTTTTTCAGTGTATACATTTTCAATAAATTCTAGATCTTACTGGAAGACCCTCTTTTTAAGTCAATAAAGTTAAGTCGGGAATAAAGTTATATATGCAACACGGGAATAAAGTCGATTATTCCCTCGGGTGATTGTAGTCCTCGATTCTTTCGGGCAGTAAATCCACCCTCGGGAATAATCTTCAACTTTATTCCCTTGTTACATAATGTACTATTATTTTCAAACTTCGATAGTTAATTACTCTTATAGAACCTTTGACCGAAATAAAAGTAGCCTAAGTTGTATGCTAAGCCCTAAGCTATCTCCTTAAAATTTTATTAAAATTCGTTCAGCGGTTCTGGCATGATGTACTATCAAACGGACAAATAGACAGGCAAAACGGATTTATATATGGAAATGATTTATATATGTTTCATAGTAATTGAATTATAGAGACTGAATAGTTTCGAAGCTTTAAGCAGCAGAAATTTTTGGACTCGTGAAATAGATAATATTAGTTCTATAGAAATTCTATGTATATTGTAGTGAAACGTACAAATATGAGTAGTATATGGGGCACACCATATCGTTATTTTAAAATTGTATAAAATAGCTGAATATTTACTTTGTTTAAAGTAATTAATTTATTTATTTTCTAAACAAATAGAAGAAAAAACAAATAATATAGTTGTAATTGAATAAACTACGTATTAGTATTTATACATACAAATTACAGTTTGATGAAGATAAGCGGCATCTAGCAAGATTAGTTCATATATCTTAGGTATTCAAACCCATTGTAATTCACAAAGTTAAATTACGTGTTCGTACTTCTTTACAAAACGGGAAAATTAAATTTGGTTTGCATTGGCGGCTTATTCAGTTGATTGGCTATAAAAGTTAAACCCGCTAATTTGAATCTTAATATATTCACATAATTTTTTACTAAACAATAAAAATTTAGCCACAATTAAAAGTATAAAGTTATATAAGATAACAATGAATAATTTACAATTTATCTTATTACTTAATTTATCTTTAAATAGATTATGAAATAATTGTTTAACATAGACAATATAATTATTAAAAATTTAATATTCTATGCTTTCATAATTCTTGCAAGTTTATATTATGAAAGTCACTAAAAATGTAATATAGCCAATATTGCTTTCGAGCACATAATTGAAATGCCTGGAATTCTTAATTTCTCTAAAAGATCTTTCCATCAACCTAAATTTCTCTGCCAAACAGTATTAAACTGATGCTTAACAAATAACCAAAGCAATTTAGGCACGGCCCCGATAAACTGAAGCAGCGACCAAACCGGACTTCATACACTAAGGCCGAACTCCTTGCACCGAAGCCGAAAAGAGCGGAAACCTGGTTATAATATTCATCGGTTTTTGCGCTGCCATGACCCTCCGAAGGGTCTGCATACCAGCAGAATCAGCGGCGCCGTCCCGAAGGTGTTAATTTCCGTTTAGGGATACTACGCAGCGTCGTTCGCCCTGGGTATATATAGTCAGTTACTCAGTGCGCGCCAAGTAGCTGCCGCCACCGTTGCTGCTGCGGCCCCGTTTAGATAAGATAACCACTCAGCCATCGCGGGATTCAACGCGAATTCCTTATCGCGCGCACGGCCGCCGGGGTTCGCATATAACGGACGTAGAACTTTCTCTCTCGTGTGCGGGAGCGCACGCGTCTCGACATTCTGGGCTTTTTTGCCGGTTTTCATGGGAGGCGTCTTTTACGTTGATTCTTGGTGTGTGTCATCAAAAGGGCATTTGCTTTTTTGTAGTTTTTGTATTAGAGCTTGAGTTGCGAACGAAATAGGGATGATGCGGCAATGAATTTATAGTATTTGCTATTTGAATTTAAGTTTGTTTTATTATTTGTTTGGGATAATTTACTGACTCAAGGGAAAAGTATGTAATGATTTTATTATTTCGATAATAATAGCGTAATATTTTTATTTTTATTGATAAATGCTGTGAAAATTACTTTTGATGCTGCTATAATCTTGCTAAGCGCCAAGTTAGATATTTTATTTATCGATTACTACTCGTATAAAATGTGGATGTTATTTTTTAAAATCAGAAACGCTATTTTGATTTTTGAAAACTGTTGGTATTCTATTTTGTGAAATACTAAGGTGTCAAATTATAATTACTGGGATAAATAATTTATGATTATGCAAATTATTTATCGCAGGTTATTAATCAAAAATATGATAAAAGAAGATATTTTATAAAATAATAATATTTAATTATTTTATAATAATTGTGCTATTATTTTGTACTTTATTTTTATTTTTTCTTAATTTACAAAAGTAGAGTAAAGTAGAGATGATAAATTCATTTACCATCTCTTCTTTACTCTACTTTTGTAAATTCAGAAAATATAAAAATAAAGTACAAAATAAAAGCACAATTTTAAAAATCAATATTTATAATTACAGTACTTCTTTAAATTTGTATATCATGATATAGTAGAGGTAATATTTTGTACTTCAATTTAGTTCTGTCAGAAATAGCAACTACGTTTTACAGTTGCACCTAATTGCGGTATGTATGAATAATTAAAATTTGTTCATGATTTTATTTCCGAAATTGAACAAAATATAGAGCAGTTATACGAACAATACTTAAATAATAGTTTTTTAATTTTAATAATTTTAATATACTTTGTGTGCTAAAGTATTCTAAATTATTCAGAATCACTGTACGCTAATTAAATATCGATATTTGATAATATCATATAAATGAAAACATTCTCATTTGGAAATGTTAAAACTCCCCTTTTCATTATAATGCATTCCAAACTCCACTTCTAAATTTCGTCCCCACTCTCTCAAAATAAACCACCGAAACGAAGTTTCGTCCTGGCCACGCTCACTCCCTACAACGGAACGAAAAAAAGCACAGAGAAAAACGAAAAGGCAAAACTTTATGCGACTAATTAGTCGGGTCGGACAGCAGCAATGGCAGTGCGCTAGCGCGCTTATGCTAAGACGTAACGGATATTCAATTCACGCCGTCGCATCGTTAAAGGGCGAGGCGTTACATATTCAGAGGGCGCTTTTGGCCCGCGTCCGAATTTCCATAATCCAGTCCGTCAGTCTCTCTCTAGCTCGCACTAGCACCTCCGACACAAAGAAAAACAGAGTAGGATGTATAGTTACGTTTAGAGATGAGGCGAAAATGTGAGGAAGAGAGAAATAGAGAGTTGGATAAATACAAAGAAAATACGTGCAAGGGTGAGGTGTGAAGTTTTGATTGATACGAGAAAAAGCAGATTTACTTGATACTTTATTTTTTATTTTGACGGTCCAAATATAAATAGTTGATAATAGATGAGAACTCGTTAGCGTTAATATGTACTTCGTAAACAAAATTGTTCATCTTTAACAGTCAATCTTAAAATCCTATAACTTCATTTTACAGTGCAGTTTAGAAGAAAATGAATTTTCACGAATTTAAGGAATCTGTCATCTTTGGAAGCTGAAAAACTAACTTTAATGAGTAATCACTGCTTATTATAATGATATTCATTATCTTTAAAGTAATCTAATTTTGTCAGACTTTCTTTCAGAAGCTGTTAACTCTTAACTCTTGATGCATAACTTCGTTACATGAAAAATATTGATAAAAAAGTTTATAATAGAATAGTATCTATTTTTCACAGAATTAAATGGTTCTCTGTCTATCTTAGGATTATATCAATTTTATATTTAGGTTAAATAATTTATATCGTACTTAAAAATTCTTTGCAACTTGTTAAGGGGGCTGGCCTGGGTTAAACCCAAACAAAGAATTTCCTTTTACGAGTCCAGAAAACTTTTTACGTTTAAAAGCAGTCATTCTGAAATATTTTATGCTATCAATACTTAATATTATCTTAAATTTTACCGTTGTAAAACCTCAAAATCTAGAACTTATACGTCACAGTAAAACACTATTTTCAATACCATATTTATTAAAGTAACTCTGTTCCTCGCACGATTCTAGGTGACACGATGAACGAAAATTCTTTTTTCGACGATTATTCGACTCCTTTTGACATGTATTACAAAATTAGTGAAGAACTTTTCCGTTAAAATTTGTTTTATTATTTTATTTTGGAAATTCAATCAATTTTTGGAAAAATTATTTTTTAATATTTAAAAAAAAATTAATTAGATCTTTGAAAAGAACAATAAAATATTTTTTAAAGAAAAAGTGCTTTTTCGTTTTATAATACATATCAGAAGGAGTCGAATAACAGTCTAAAAAAATTTCGTTTATCCTGCCACCTAGAATCATGCGAGCAACAAAGTTACTTTAATAAATATGGTACTGAAAGTAGTAATTTATTGTGACTTGAAGGAACAAGATTTTGAGGGTTTACAACGGTAAAATTGAAGATATTATTAAGCATCGATAGCATAAAATTGCTTTTAAACATAAAAAGTTTTCTGGACTGGTAAAAAAATCTTTCTTTCAGTTTAACCCAGGCCTGCCCCCTTACATTATTTTATGAAAGTTTCTTACAGTTCATGAATGTTTGCATTCAATGTAAATTATATTTAAAAAATTACAAAAAAAATGTTTTCAACGCAATACTGTGTATTCAATATTTTAAGATGAAGCTTGACGATGGCCACAATGACTTTTCAAATTACTCCCGCACATTGTTTACGATCGACTTATTAGGATTTTATATATAATAACCAAGTGTGCGGTGCCGCCGCTGTTGTGGCTGCGTCGGTGCGGTGCATTTTCTTGCGGCAAAAAATCGCTTCGTGGCAGGCCGCAATTTCGTCCAGCTTTATGACATTTATTAAAGTCGTTCGTGCCGCGAGTGATTAAACCGCATACCGTACATAGACCGAGATAGAGAACGAGAGCAGGGAGCTAAAGCCAACGGCGGGAAGCGAGGAAGAGGAAGAGGGATCGGAGAAAATATTAGAAATCGAAGGAGGAGTTGAAGTGCGAGAGATATAACGGATAAAACGAGAGGCGACCGAAGAGGAAACTTCATAAAATGAGAGAAAAAAATAATGCATCAGTGTTGGAACGATCGCTGACAGTATACTTTTATTTACTTTGTACTTTGATCAAAATGGCTTGGCGTCAAGATTTTAAATGAGTGAATAAGTGGGTAGCATGTAACAAATGAATTAAACCGTCTGCAACATTCGTAACCTTAAATGTAAATGAAGTATGGCTAATGAAAATAATTATTATAATAATCCTTTACTTTATGTTTTTCATTTCTCGAGTATTCATTTTGTTAATGTTCAATCAGAAAATTAAAATCAGATTTCCTTTGTAATTTATGAATACATAATTTCTCATATGCTTTATTTCTCAGACTTTAGAATAATGAGTATTGGTTATTTTATTTTCATTTTTATTTTTACATTTAAATTCAACAATTCTTTGTTACGAACTAATTAAAACCATTTTTGAAAAGAGGCAATGGAAAGACTTTGTAAACAATTGATTAATAATGCTGCAAACATTGTAGCATTTTGTTATTAACTCTGCGAAGTTCATTTTCATTTTACAAAATTGCTTTACATAAACTGCGACAACCTTTGTATCTGTATTTAATAGTCTCTGTACTGCTTATAAGAAAATATATTATTCTTTGAAAAAATGATGATTCTGTTAATTTTTTACATATGAACGTAATTATAACTCATTATCACCGATGCTTTTGAAGTTTCGTAAAAGTTTTATTGATCATTTACGGTTACATATAACATTATTTCAAAGTATAGCATACATTGGAAACATAATATAAAAATTATGAAAATTAAGCTAAATGCAACATATTTCATAAACATCAGTACAGTAGTTTTTGTGAGATTCACTTATTATGGGTAAATATAATATATCGATATAATATAATCCATCTATTATATTAAATATAAAATATAATATAATAGATGGAAAATCGGTTTGTTGGCCTTAAGTGTAAATATTTTAATAATAACCATTCAGCTTATTTAAGCGGAGGTACTACTGAAAAGTGAAGTTTTAGCGGTTTTTATTTTTTATTTTTGGATATAAAAAAGAATTATCTCAGAAACATGTAACAAAATTTTCAACCAAAAATATTAAGAACTGTAGGACAATATAGATTTTTAGCGTATCAGTTTTTGTATTTAGAACGTTATTTAAAAATCTATCTTCTACTAAAGTTCTTAATATTTTTGATGATACTTTTTTCACATGTGTTTTAGATGATTTTAATTAATTTCTCGCATGAATTTAGTATAATGTTTTGTACATCCAAAGATACAAATAGACACTAACACATCAATTTTCAGTAGTGCCTCTCAGTCAATCTTTTACAGCTTTGTGATAGCATATGAAACTATTTTTTCCGTATAAATGTTGCACATATTAACCTACAGCAAAATATAGAAAAAAAGTCTCTTAATATTCATGAAAATGTTTACTGAAATACACAGGATTTTATAATATTTTGAATTACAAAACACAATTAAGAAAACTCAATCCAAGACGAGATCCAAGATATACGTATCCAACCATGTACGTATGTACGTACGGCTAATTCTACTGGATGCATCCACACGTATTACATGCCCTCGCCTCACTCAAATATCTTTCCGCGCGAAAACCCACTCTACTCCATTCCAATCCGTGCTTTTCATTCATCATTCCCCAGCTAAAAAAATGAAATGCGAAACATCGCACCGCGATCCAAATGAAACGATAACGAAAACATAGAACTGGCCGCAGCAGCCGAACGTTGCACGCACAAAACGAGCTAATGCGATTAGCGACTTTGGTCAGTGCGCCCGATACACGCAGTAGCAGCAGCAGCGGCTACCGAGGCAAAACAGATTATTTTAATTTGAAGCAACAAACTCCGATTCCGAGTGGGTAATCCGCCGCAAATTTGCGGCTCGCGCGCGCATATTGTCGCGCGGCGATCTTGCGCTTTGTGCAGCCGGCGCTCATTCGCGCGGAGGGTGAGATCGTAAAAGGTTTCACATGGCCCGATGCCTGTAATTTGCCTCGTCTCTCTCTCTCTCTCTTTCTCTCTCTCTCTCTCGCTCTCTCTATATCTCTCACTTTATCTCTCTCCCTCTCTCTCTCTCTCTCCCTCTCTCCCCCTCTCTCTCTCTCTCTCTCTCTCTCACTCTCTCCTTCTCGGTTCGGTAAGTACAGACATAGCACTGGTGCATTCTAGTCTCAGCACACTCAACATTTTTTTAACAAATTTTTTTGCACTTTCAGTAAGTCAATCTTTTTTTAGGACATTTCGGGGTCCAGCTGGTTCTTGCGACCTTTGAATATTTACGGCACGGCTCTATTTTGAGCCAGGGACGCCGAAATTATCTGACATCGACGTTTGAGGTTATCTTTTTGTCGATGTACATTTTTCCATACACGTGGTCGGAGTTGAGCGTCTCACTAATCGTCACCGTAGTGTTCATGTTCGACTGTAGGAACAAGCACACTCTCTACTAGCAACTGGCGTCCCGCTCCCCGCACCAAGTTCCTTTATTTGGCAGCACCATCAACGCGTTTATCGATCCGTCAGTGATTTCAAGTGACCGTCAGTTATAATAAACATTTAAAGTGTTGTTTAGCGTCCGTGTAATTCTCGTGTACTTGTTACCACGTACATTTAATCTCTAGCTTTCTCAACGCGCTTCGGTTTCCATCGGTTGATTATGCGTAGAGTAATTAGTACCGGCCACTTTATGTGTAACCAGTTGCTTTTCTGTGCAATGTACTCAGGTCAGGTTAGGCTTCATGGCAGCATGCTATCCCGCGAACACAAGTTTTTATTTTTGTTAGTGTCAATTCTACATGCTTACAAGTGCTGTGCAGTATATTTAAAGTAATCACGTGCTGTTTTGATCAGTTTGTTCATTTTTAAAATCACTTTACACAACTGCCACGAAAAATTATTTTCGTCTGACCATTCCCGATGCATACTACTTAACATGCAGGTGAATAAAGGTCTGTGTATTACCGATGTCTGATTGCCCAAATTGTATACCACTGTACATACAAATTTACACTCTGAGCCAGGTGAGCACTGGAACTGCACTGCATGCTTAACTCTTAGCTACAGTTTTTGTGCTAAATAATCAACACAAAATTATTTTTTTGACTTATTTATTTACTTATTGCACTATTCATTCATTTATTTATTTTTATTGTTATTTTGTTCAAAGTTATAGAGGATTTTAAAATACTATTCGGAGTTTTAATTTTCGACTCGTGTGGTATCTGTATTGCATCATTTTGTATACTGCAGGTTTATTATACTGTATCTACACTACAGTGTACGTTACTGTAAATAATGCTGTTTCTCCATTGTCAACCTTAATATGCACATATCTTACTCTATTCAGTACTCCCTTTGCTGAGGTGTGTCATATATTGCTTTCGTTGCTTAAATGCATTTTATTATACTTATAGTATCTTATTATACTTATGGACTTATAGTATCTTTTACTCTTTTCGTACAATATATTTGGATAGTTTTAGGATATTTTAGTTGTAATTTAGTTCTACTCTTGCATACGACCAGTGCAGCTATATGTTTCGTAGTTTAGTCGTATGTTATAGTCTTAATTTATTTCTTGTTGCGTTTGTTAATGTCTCATAGAATCTTCGTATAGTAGTATAAGCTTGGTTGAGTGTATATACCAATATATTTAATTTTACTTTATGAATCCTTGGTCAGCTAACTCATGCCTTTCTGCGAAAGGTGTTTAGGTAACGCTCTACGTGAAATAGTTATCTGCAACATTTGTAACGCTGTATATCATACAGGGTGTGATCGACAATATATTAAAGTTCAGGGGGCACGTCAGTACTGTGTTAAAGTATTCTCTCGGTCTAAGTTCACAAAGTCTCAACAGCAAATTCGTTTCTCAATACCAAACAATATATCTAATAATACTCCGTCTAACCACCCCCGGGAACACCTGTTTAACTACTCTAATAACTTCCCCTCTATTACATCTCTCGCGTCCTTGAGCACATACTATTCCAATACGCAGGGTTTAGGATCACCTCCGACTGGTGGAACACCGCAACTTTCATCGCATTACCCAGCCTCACTTGATGCTCCAGCACCTACAACTGTTCTCTCTGGGGGGTCCGCTGCTCAGTCGCAAGAACTCAATATAACCAGTGCTATTTGGTTGCAGATATCAGCCAAAATGTCAGAAGAGTTTTCTGCTTTTTGTACCCAACAAGAGAAGCAGTTTCCAGAATTAATAAATCTCCAAGAACAGTAAATTCACAATGTTGTTCAGTTACAAACGGCGACTGTAAGAGTCCCTGAGTCACGAGTAAATGACTTATCTAAGGTCAACCAACGTCTTGATGAGCAAGGAGGTTAGATCAGGGATCTTCAAAATCGGTGCTCCACCTTAGACCACAAGCTCGATGCACTCCTGTATGACGGTCCTTCTCGAATCTTGGTTGATAACCCTATTATCACTTCGGCACTTGACTCTGCCGAGTATATCTTCCGCGTGAGATTACACGTCATGTTCTGAATGCTCTTAGACTAGTGCACGTGGATTGCGATGTGCTCTCGGCAGATGTGTTTCCCCCGTACAAATCCTGTCCTACGAGCAGTGGAGGGGGTCCAAACCACTGTTAATAATAATGCATCAATTATGACCATTTACCCTTCGCAACCCCAATCTCAATCAGAATTAAATCCCAGGCGTAACAAACAGAGTGTTATTGTCCTACTAAAGTCAAATCAGATACGTGACTTTATCATATCAGCTCGCATAAATCTGATTGCATTTACCTCTAACTCCGTTTTTGGGAATGATTCTACTTTAGTCATATCAGTACGACCATTATATCTTAAGATGTTTTCAAGCTCCTACTTAAGGCGCGGACCAAGTCATCAGAACATCATTATAAGAATCCGATTGTCAAAAATATGGTCGTGTATATGCGAAGGAGTAATGGTATACCTGTCATTCTTACTTACAGTGACAGGGACATAGATAATCTCGAGCCCTTACCTGTTACTAATACCACTGGTTATCAGATCAACAACTTTGTACCTACTGCTGCCTATTCAAACAGCATTCCCGGTGGATCTGGACTTCCCTCTTTTGTGGCTTCGGCAATAAACCATATTACCACCTCGGATCAATCAGCATGACTGCAAGACTCTTCTACCTCGAATCGCATATTATATGAATAAAAAAATAGTAGAAATCGTTCTCTAGATACCATATCTTATCACATGATAACGTAAATGAGCTTAGCACACAATTTTCCTAAATAGAAGCTTTATTATATCAAAATAATACACATATATTCGCTGTTGCAGAATCGAAACTTATTGACCACGATAAGGACACATCGGTCGCACTTGATAATTATAATTTGATACGCTTTGGTCGCGTGGATCGTGCAGGTGGGGGTGTGGCTATTTATATCCGGAACTTACTTAATTATAAAAATCTAGCTACATCTACATCTTCACTAAGTAACCAGCCCTCTGAATATATGATAGTTGAGGTCTCTTGTAAAAACGATACGTTACTTGTCGCGATAGTTTATCGCCTAGTTCCATGAGGTCTGACTTACCTCAATGCGCATAGACTCATGTTACATACATTATTAAACCTATTTATAGTCCACTCTTTTCTCGCTGTAACTAATTACACCAAATCCGACTTGCATTTCGCTGTTGGTTACGATCGGACAGACATCAGTTTTCGCTTTCGATGCCTTCCAACTAATCCGCGTGAGGTGGTTAGACGCAATTTTCGCAACTTCAACAAGGTGCGATATCTCCGCGATCTTCAGCAGAATTTCCTTGCATTTTCGTTTAATACCAATTTAAACAGTATGGTTGAGCATCTCAATACGGTTATCACAAGCTCTCTTAACAAACATACACCACGACGTACCGTAGTCTTCTCCAGTCGGAGAAAACCATGGGTCAATGTCCATATTCGGTCCCTAATGAAACAACGTGACCAAGTGTACAAGAGAGCTCGGGACAATGGATCCAGCTTACTTATGAGCTGTGGTTCTTAGTCGTCTACGTAGCTCGAAGAATGCCCATTTCAGCAACGAAATAACTAAATCGCAACCGTCTAACAATCTCTGGAAGTCTTTTGACAGGCTAGGCGTTGTCTTCTCTCCCAAAGTATCCCCCTTCTCCCTTTTCTCACCTAACCAAATTAATAATCATTTTGCCGCTATTTTCAATCCATCTTATACGCACTTCCCACTTCCGCTTCCTCAACCCTCCTCAATTGTGTATAATGTCCCATCATTCTCCTTTTAGGAAATAACTTCGAGTGATGTTGTGTAGGCACTTTCTGAAGCCAAATCAGAAACTTATGGCCTAGATAGCATATCTATAAGTCATTTACGCACATCATGTCCTACCCTCCGACTATCTTTAATAGATCCATTACTACGGCATCCGATCCAGCGCTTTGGAAGAAAATTCTCATCACTCATCTCCGTTTCCGAAATCGACCTGCGTGTCTGACCTATCAGATCTCCGCCCCATAGCAAGGCTTACAGAGTTCTCAAAAGCTCTCGAACGTATCCTATCTAAACAACTTAAAAACCATCTTGAGAAGTACTAACTCATTGATCTGCGACAAGCAGATTTTCGGTCTGGACATAGCACTCAGACAGCCTTGCTTGGGGTAATGGAAGATATTAGCTTAATCATGGATGAAGCAAAATTCAATATGCTTGTCCTCTTTGATTTTTCAAAAGCGTTTGGTTGAATACCTCATCATATCCTCATTCACAAACTCCGCATGTTTAAAATAGCTGATCATTTTATAAACTGCTTAATCTCCTGTCTCGCTGACAGATGTCCAGCTGTTATCGATGAGGGTGGTAAGGTATCAGACTGGATCCGCAATTCAGCAGGGGTATCCGAAGGATCAGTGTTTGGCCCTCTGTTATTCGCCATATTTATCGATATTCTCTCTGCTGTACTTCGCTTTAACAAACACATGATCTATGCTGACACCGCAGCCAAGGTCTCAGCTGATGATAGAGTCATATATAAGTGAGCAACTGTCAATGGTCTTACCCTTAACATCGTGAAAACTAAAGCAATACTTCTTTGTAACATACGGAACTTAGCAACTATTGACTTGAATGATTTACCGTGCGTTATAGTGAATGGCTCTCCTATCTGTTCTGTGACAGGAGCCAAGAATCTTCGTGTCTGGCTTGTGCGTGATCTGAGCTGGGAGAAACAAGTCTCTCACATCTGTCAGCGTGTATTCGGTATATTACGTCAACTCAAACTCCTTAAGCATGCATTCTCTTTTACTGTCCGCAAATCACTCGTTCAATCTCGCATATTTCCTTCTTTTGACTACGCTTGTCTTGTGTACCATGATGTTACTGAGGAATACGATAGCAAGCTCCAGAGAACCCAAAATGCATGTGTCTAGGGTGGCTCAAGGTTAAGGCACTTAACACACCTTCATGGTCAACTCCTTTTCCATCACAGCATCGTATTTCTGTAACAGCCTTCCCGATATCATCACACCCCCCCCCCCCCCGCGCAGCAGAACTTCCATTTCATCATTTAAATCCTGTCTCCGGCAACACGTTATTTCCATTGACTCCAACCCCTGACCTGCGCTTTTTCCCTCATGTTTTTCTCTCATGTTTGTGATTTTAGTGTCTTAAGTCTTTAGTCTTAAGTTCTTAGTTTTAAGTGCGAGTATTATATCTAGGGTTAGAGTATATTTATAAATTTATAAATTGAACAATGAATACAAAAATACACTTTATAAAAGAAAAGTGGTAGATTAGGAAGTTTTCGATGATAAAAGAAAAGGAAAAGAATACACCATTGCAAAAAGAGAAGGGCAAAGAACAGGAAGAAACAAGAATTGAAGCAGAAGATAAACGAATATGTATTGTAACAAAAGGCACAAGGAAAGAGAGAGAAGGATTGGAAAAAGAAATAGAGAAGCTTTTCAAAGAAAAGTTCCGAATTGAAGAACGTGCAAGAGACCAATATAGTTGGAAGAGAAAGGAAAATGATATGGTTAAAGATAAAGTCATTGGAAAAAAACGAACAGATAATGAGAAGATAAAGTTTACTGGGGAAAGAAAGAATATATATTGACAGTGAGAGGTCAAAATATGGGAGAGATATTCAAAAAAGAATAGTAGCATTAAGTAAAGAGGAAAAGAAGATAGGAAAAGAGGTCAAAATTAAATTTATGAAGCTCAAAATTGATAAGATATGGTACAGATTGCACGAGCAGAAACAAGCATTAGCAGAGCTCAGAAGAACTCGGAAAAAGGAGGTGAAAAAGAAACAATTGGGAAATGGAAAGAAAAGTTAGTAAAAATATTATGTAAATGTAAATATTATATTACAAATATGTGAGCGGCACCATGTAACCCGAAAGGAATCATTATTTGTAATAATAAAAAAATATTAAAAAGTAATAGACTTGTCATTTTTAGTTTTTACCGCAGTATTAAATAGAAAAAAAGATTTTATATTGGAATTATTTATAAAGTTTGAGGAAGATAAGTGCCAATGAATTGGCAGCCGTTTCTTCTTTTAGTAAAAGTTACTTCTAAAGTAAAGTTCGAGTAATGTATTTACTCTATGAAAACATAGCTCGAAGAAAATTTCAATCAAATATTTTAAGTGTAGAAGGAAAGTTTTGATGCAATTATAACCGAAAGTAATACGAAATGATATAAGGTATTTTGCTTCAATGTTTCGTAACAATTGTCTTGGTAGAATAATAATTATAAATGTTCATTAATGTCGAAGCCTGACTCGAAATGGGACTAATTTCCACCAGGGAGTACACCTTTCTGAAGTGTTTTACTAACCAATCTATTGAATTTTATTGTTAAGGATACATTCTATTTGAAGATATATTTATATAAGAAAGAATAAAAAAGTTAAAAAAACTTATTTTTGAAGTTAGATTCTCGTTCTTCTAAATAAATATACCTGGACATAGTAAAGATACGACCTCAATAATTTTCATATGGAAACAGTCTAACTTTCAAGGAGTTCTACCACCCTGCTGGAAACGATTTTGATGAGGTTTTGAAAAAGGTTTCTGATACCTAAAAATGATAACTATACATGTATTTAGATAAAAAAGTCCCAAAAGCACATGAAAGTAGAAAGAATGAGCTTTAATTAGAGACTTGTACTGTGCAAAAATATTAATTTGCTCCAAAGTTTTTATTCGTTATAGATAGTGATAAATAAACACATGACTAAAGATGGTGATTCACAATACAGTTACATGTATTTATTTTCACTATCTTTGATCATTAATAATTTTTATAAAAATTAATAGTTTTGAAAGTTACATGCCTTAAATTAAAGTTTTTTTCGCCGACTTTCATATACTTTTGGGTCGTTATTTTAGGGTACATACATACAGAGGCATGATTTGGAGTAAGATAGGTTATATCTTGGAAATAGAAGCCTATGAGATCAAAGTGCAGGTGATTTCATGTTCAGGTATAAGAAACCATTTCTCAAAACCTCATAAAAACCTGTTTCTCAGAGGGTGATAGCTGTCCTTGTTAGTATAATTGACTCGTCATTGGGACTAAAAAGTCTCAAAACTAAAATTTTCGGGGACTGCAATATGTAGTTATTATAGAAGTCTTTTAGTTCCCGAGAAATCTTCGTGTATAAGAGCACTGCAGCTCCTGCGTAATTTCAGTAATAACTCACTCAACATTGCACTCCCTCTTAGTGAATTTTGGATAATTTTGTTTTAATACTTTAATTGTTTATAATACTTCTTTTTATAGAACCTATTACACACCGGTAAGGCAGCGTAGGCCGCCTTACCTCAGATGTTTCTGATAATGTGAGGACGTTGATCATGACCATACTCTAATTCCCAAGATCAAATAGTTAATCTTTGCTTAGACGAGATGACTATTTCAATTGGATGCAGCCAGTCACAATGAAGTCAAATTAAAGGACTATGGCTTCGCATTCTTTACGCAGAAATGCTCAAAACTGCTACCATGCATTATTATGATTGTCTTTTCGTTATTTACCATACACTTAAAGTATCGTTGTAATTAATACGTATAATCAATCGGTTCTTTATTTTGAATTCGGTTTTACTTTTTCTTTACTTTTAATCATAAACTAAACGGATTTAGTACCTAAATTGACTAAACTGAACTATGTCATTTAACTAATGATAGCTAGCTTTATTAACCCATTTCAGTAACTTGAAAGGAAGGTCCTTTTGTTCTCTGGAGGTTCCAAGAAGGTTTATTAAATACTTTGTATAGGATTTAGTTTAGTGTGACTCAAATAAAGTTTTAATTAATGCTTACTTACTAGTTATTATATTTTAACATGTCTTTACTAACAATTTTTTGAGAATCTGCTTTACCAGTTTTTCATATGTTTTGTATAGAATTTCCGAAATATAATTAGAAATCTCTAGTTAAAACTTCAACAAGTTCCATTCATATTCGGAAAATGGGTTGAAGAAGTACTCTTGTGAAACCCCTTAGTTAAGGTGATGCTAAA
The DNA here is from genome assembly GCA_949152435.1 of Gastracanthus pulcherrimus. NCBI lineage: Eukaryota > Metazoa > Arthropoda > Insecta > Hymenoptera > Pteromalidae > Gastracanthus > Gastracanthus pulcherrimus. The sequence continues at coordinate 190,774,049 of OX424572.1, read as the reverse complement.
CCCACTTGTTACCCAGCTATACGAGAAACTACTTTTTTCATTAAATTTTGTGCTTTTACTAAATATCTCTTTGAAATGTTATTGATTGTCCCTATTAAAACTACAATCTTCCAGAAATATATTTTCTCAAAATTGAGAATTAAATGACAAAAGTGTTTTCCAGTATTCGCTGGTAATAATAAAAGTTCGTATCACCTTAATGTTTTATGACGTTCACTTGTATTTAATATTTATTGTAAAAATTCTGGTCATTCAGATAAATTAATTATAATATATTTTGCAACCAATAAAATAATATTAAATACACCTTTTGTTTGCGAAAATATAAAAGTAAAAATTTCATTGTTTAATTAATAAAAGTACTTATTATTATACTCGAAACAATGCTCCGTAAAAATCTTTTTAGCTGTCAAATTAAATTATATTTCTTATAAAATAATTTAGCATTTTGCATATTATGATGCTCCCAGATTTAATTAAAAACAATATGAGATTATTGAAGATTTCTAAAAAGTCATAAAAACAATGGCTAATTTACATTAAACAAACCTTAAAATTATTATACTACGTCCCAAAAATACACCCGCAGAAAAATTTCAAATTATCCCAGTACGAACTAAAAAAATTCCTTTCTACATCCAAGCGAAAATTCCAATTATATTCCTTTCATACAAAATAATTGGAAATTCGCAAAACGCCTTTTTATCCTCATCCACCAAAGTACCAGCCGACACAAATACGAAATCAAGCCGCAACCGCGCACCAATCAATAGCGCTCATCAGCGACGAGCATTCGCCCATAGCCTCCATGACATAAAACATCTAGCTTAAGTAGGTACTTAGGCCTCTCTCTCTCTCTCGCGTGCGCGCGCTGGCCCAATTCTCAAGACGCCGCGGCGATACCTTCAACAATAAACCACACACAACCTTCTGCCTTTGTATCACTCGAGATTCAAGACGGTGTCAGGGGGAAGGAGGGGGGGGGGGGGGCGGCAGAGAGATCGTTTGAAGACGGGTCGCACGTCGGAGATAGGGGCGCCGACCGGAAGCCCAACGAGCACGGGCGCTGTATATGTATATGTATATATTGTGTAAGGGGCGGGGGGTCACTCGGCCGCGCGCTGCACAAGCGCCGGAATGTCTTCTCCCGAGACGAGTAGCAGGTGGCTAATGTTAGATTCTCTCCGGGGAGTGAGAGAGATAGGGGGAAGGGGATGAAAGGAGATGGGGGATGTATTTGTATACATGGGGCGTTCCGTGTCGTGTGGTACAAGAGATGAGAATGGAAATGGCTGAGTGCACTGAATTCATTAGAGGTTCATTTTATGACAGAAAGAGTAGTTTGTTGCATTTATTTATGTTTCTTAATGCTGCTCTTGCGGTTTGCGCATTTAAATTGACGCTAGTTAGGGTGTTAGGATAAATTGCTGTGCCCAGTATCAATTACTATGGCAAATTTTTAAATATATAATTCACTTGCGTGCATTTTATATTTAACCGATTCCACAAGTATACATTTTTTGTTGTATTTTGCATTTTTTTGAAGCAGAAAACTATGCACATAATAAAATATATGACCTGTTATATGTATCTTAAATCAAGCATACATAATAAATAAGGCGAATATATTTTTTTTCAAATCTTCAGAGATTATTTTGTCATTTGGTTAAAAATCTCTAGATTAACTGACCGAAATTTTTATAATCACTATTGATATGGAATATATATATATATATGTGTTTTTGCATACATTTTTTCTAAAAAGTTACATTATTTAAAAAATAAGAAATTTGTTGGAATTTTGAAACTAATGTTGCTTAAAACGTAATTCGACGTTTAAAAATGAATCTTTTATACGAGACTAATTCAAAATTATTTCTTTGAGTTTCAATAGTCTATATTTTTGGATCTAATATTACAAAATTTTTTAAGCTTAATAGCTTATTGATTCAAATGATTTTAAATATAATACAACTTTTAATATAGTTTTAAAACAAGATTGCTGTAATACAGATTTTATAACTAATTTTTATAAATTGTTAGAAGTATAATAAATGTATTCATATTATACAAATTGAATACTGAATACACATTTAGCGAAAACTTTTATGGCGACTTAGAAACTTTCATATATACATTAAAGAAATAGATCGAGAGACAGCGTTTAAGTTTCATGAATGATGGCGATAGCGGGTGTCCTTTTGTGACAAGATACATTGCGCAAGAATATGTATCGGCGCCGCCGATCACAAGCCTACTTCATCTTCGAGCTAATTAAGTGGAGTCAGCTCGAGACTTGGAGACTGCGCAATACCCTGTCCATCCAGGGTGTTCACTTTTTTCATTCGCTGCCTTTTTTTCCAGTGCCCCACTTTCTCGGAAAGTGGACATATTGTCGAACTTGCAAATAATAAGAGGGACGAAGATGAATTGCGTTGCTAAGTTTTATAAGGCGGTTTATAGTACATTATGCATCAAGGGAGTAAAGTGGGCGATGTACGCACTGTGTGACGTTGCCGACCGAGCGAAGCGAGGTCGGCATTTCACACAGTGCATGCTTGCCTACTGTACTCCAGAGGTGCGTATACTACTTTTCACCACACCCCCGTAAAGAAATGACTGTACGCATCTCAGCAGGCCGTACAGTACCCCATGCTCTGCCTAGAAGTAAAGTGACTTGTGTACGCGCGACGCGCTATTTTACCGCTCGAGACGCAGTCGAGAGCGGAAAAAGGCGCATCGCGCATGCGCAAGTCACTTTATTCCCTAGGCAGTCCATGCGGTACTGTACGGCCTGCTGAGAGGGCGTACAGTCAGCACTTTACGCGCAGTGTGGTGAAAAAGTGCTTTAGGGCTCCTTCTAGACGTACATATAAATTATCTTCTGTTTGATAAAAAGATTCAGTGCATTGTGGATAATGGCTTATTTTTTTTTTTTAAAGTAAATTTGTTTTACATTGTTAACTGTAAACTTATTTTATACGGTCTTTCTATATGATGTGTTGATTGCAATAACTTAATTTAACTTAAGTTTTAAGGAAAAAATGCATTCCAATAAGTAAAAATTTTATATATAAGCAGTTAATATTATTACTCAACAATTGATAGTATAACCATGCTAAAAATATAGTTTTGTATTCCAATAATGTAGTAAATATCAACAAATAGTTGCGTCGAATTAAGTTATTTTTTCGGAGATCGCGTATAAATTCACTTTTATTAGTATCAAAATACTAGTAAAATAATTAGGGGAATGCGGCGCAAATCAGAGTACTTAACTTTAAGATTCATGTTTACATAAAAAGTAATTAGTTTATTGAAATTCTATTTACGTTTATTTCTGATTAAACATGTAAAAAGCCTTATAAAAGTGAATTAAATAATTTGTTAACAATTAGTGTGTAACATTAAACAAATAGTACATTATGTAACAAGGGCAAAAAGTCGAATATTAATCCCGCGGGTGAGTTTACTGCCCGAACGAGCGAAGCGAAGTGAGGGCAGTATCACCCGAGGGAAAAATCGACTTTTTTCTTGAGTTACATATAGTACTTTATGCCCATATCAACTGTGGTCACTTTTTGACTTGGAAAGCGGGACTAATGGACTGTTAAAAGACAATCGAAAATCAGGGTTATTGGTAGAACTTGATGAAGTAAAGGAATTTGGACTAGTTTCTAGTGAAGTCACTTTTTTCCCGCTAATCATTTTTGCGGGCAAAAAGTGTAATTTTGGTCTCGGATTTCAGGGAAAAAAGTGGCCATTTTCGTTCAGATGGGCATAAAGTAAGTTTATCCGTTTTTCAAGATTCCGGAGAAAATCAGAGTACTAACTAAGGTTATAATTAAAATCATCTTTTCGTGATAAAATAGTTATTACATTCTATAAAGATTAGAGCGTACTTGTTATTAGTAATATAAAATTTTAAAAAACTGATTCTTTACAAAACTTTAGCAATATGACATTTATCGGCAAAATGGCAGTTTTATTACCTTGAACAATGTATTCTAAATACATACATATTGAGGATTCGTATATAATATTGCGAGCAGATACTCAACTGCGGTAAAGTCGAATTTTTAACATAATCGAATTGAGCGGAAGCTGCATGGAAAGAAAAACGGTAGTTTAACAACACATGCACGCGAGGCGTCAATAAGCGCACGTGCAGAAGACAGAACAGCATATAGGTCTCGCGCGATTCATGCGCTTCCTCCCACTCTCCGATACTGCATAGGCATGAGCATGCCTGCGAAATATTTGAAAACTCATCTGCAAATTTTCTAAAAAAATGTATTTGACAACGTATTCTACTAAATTATGGGTCCTAGAATACGAACAGGTGGGTGGGAATAGGAAACATGTAGGTGGCTGCAATTATGAATTAATTTGAATTAAGTTGTTATTGCACCCACAATGCCTCATATAATGAAAGTTAAATTGCAACTAACGGCGTTATACTAAATTTATTAAGTGTTTAACACTTCAGTATTATTTCCAATAAAGCGTAATGAAAATTATAGTGAAATTGATTTTCTCAAATAGTTTTAAATTTAACGGTCTTGCTTTTGCATTTAACTTTTAAAGGAACAGACTAAGCGGTTTTATATCCAAATGTAGACTGTGATATAATTTACCTAGTTTTATTAGAAAATTATTTGCGGTAATTTATAGGTCACTGAATTTGAATTTAACTTGACGGGTTAAAATTAGAAATAATACTCAAAATGTAACTAATAATTGCAAGTATTTAATTGAGTAATTTGATTAACAAAACAGTATAGTTAACAATTTTCATAAGTCATATTTTTTACTATAATTTTTGCAGGTGTTTATGATAAGAACTTCATATAATTAAGTTTTTATTAACTTAGGGTAATGATGAAAGTATGTAGAAATATTCTTGCAAAACATTGTTTGATTCTTCTTCGAAATCAGTAGTATGCCTAATTTCATCTCATCTTATTATTCCAATTAAACTTTATCATTTATATACTCGCGTAAAATAGGAAAAAAATGCCATATTTCCGTCATTAAGAGTAATTAGAGAAGTCCACTCGCGGTAGTGGACTAACTGTTTTATTACTCAAACATTATTAGTGCACACTTGAAATTTCTCTCCCCTTGAAACTCTCGAGACTTGCCACTACTTGCCAGATGGTCGAAATCATGACATTAGTGGCCGAAGGAGTTTCCTTACATAATGATCTCGAGGAGAGCCTTAACGACTGTACTTCGCATCTTCGCCACTTGCTTGAGTGAGCGCGAGAGAAAGAGAGAGAGAGAGAGAGAGAGAGAGAGAGAGAGAGATATAGAGAGAGAGAGAAAGAGAGAGAGAGAGAGACAGAGAAAGAGACGAGGGTGAGGGGTAAACTACTCCTTTACTGCTATTGCCTCGCCTGGTAGATTAAAGCCGATTAAGTGGCTCGAAAAACTCCTTTTCCAAGTCGGTTTATATTCGGTTAGTTAGCCGAGAAAACAAGAAGTAAAAGAAACCACGGGCAAATAATTACGCTATCTCGCAAAGAAAGTACGAAACATACGTACCTACGATAAAATAGTTAAATGGATTTTTAAAACATATCAACGTGAGTTAGTGTATTATTTCCTCAAATTGTATTTTGATTAGGTTGTAGAATTTCTATATTGAAAAAATATAATTTTAATGACTAACTAGTTTCTACGTGTTACGAAGGGCTTTTTTTTGAGCCGTTCTTCGAGCGAATGGCTCTTCTGAAACATCAAAATTTATGATTATAAAATTAATATTGAATTTCAAGGTTAGATATAAATAATTAGGAATAGAGAATAGCATAAAAGATATTTTAAAACAAATGCTATGATACTGTTACGGATAGAATTCGTTAGTAACAATTTAAAGTTATTCAACGAGGCTATATAATAAGTTTTTAAGTAAAAGGCTTACAAACGGCTTTTTATTGTTCGAACGCATTGGTGAAACCTACCCCGATTGGTGAAAATTTTACCTTACCTCCAAAACTTGCATCACAAAAATAAATATTTGTCGGCATATGTCGTACGAAAATGGCGTTGTTCACTATTCTTTACATAATAATAAATGATTTTCAAGGTCGCTGAATGCTAATATGTATTTAATAAAGAACCGACATTGTCATAAATTGTGTACAAATTATTTTAACAAAATCCTTGATTTAATTACGTCCCGAACATACAAGAATACTGTAATTCAGACATATAAAAGCTGAATTCAAATATCTGGCGTTTTCGCATCCTCATTAAATAGCTAAACATATTAAGATGTAAAATGCTTCACTCTTCCTGGTTATGAATTTTAGTAAGAAATTGTCATGTAAAAGTATTATCATTTAAAAATTAAGTTTTACTTCATTGTACTTTTCTCTATTTTTTATCATAAATTAGAAAACCACGTTAGATGAAGTTTAAACAAAAAAGCAATTTGAAAAAAATATCAGCATAAAATTAAAAAGACTGGGCGCGCCTAAAAAGAGCAAAGTAAGAAACGAGTAGTTAAAAGTAATAAAGTAAATTAACGAGAAACACTAAATGAGCTAAATATATCGCGGGGAAGAAAGCGAGACAGAGATTGAGAGGCAATAAAAACTTTCTAACGGGAATAATATTGGTCTTGAAAGTGTCTATTGCGTCATACAAAGGGGCAGCTCTAGTACCGCGAACAGCTCATACCACACTCCCGGACACGCCGCATTGGCTTTATCCCGAGAAAACGTCTCGCACAGCCACAAAATGGTGTAACGAAAGGCTTGAATGACACAAAATAAATCGAAAATATTTAGGATTATAGAAAATTGATTTTATTAAAATTCAACGCCTATTCATTATGAGTTGCTGGGTCGTGGGTCATCATCCCTCTGGATCACACATACACGCACAATACATATCCCGCGAACATTCATACATACATTCAGTCGTCGCGCTCTTCTTCTAACTGTCGTATTCTTCTCTTCTTACGAGACGTCCGCTTCTATCTTCTTTCCGGATTTATATTGGCTTGGCGAATGTTGGGATTGTTGAAAGGACTAGATGTTGATAAAGGGAAAGCGTCCTTTCCCTTTAGCGGTTAGGCAGCGAGAGCGAGCGTCGCTCCTCGCGAAATCGTTCATGCCTCTTCATCGTGTCCTCGATCGCCGAACTTGATCTTCCCTCCTCTCTTCTTCACCTTCTCACCTTTGTCATCAGCTGTTCTGCTGGTATATGTCTTATACATACACTACAATAGTATACGTATTATATATGTTTTTCACATCAAAAAGACATTTAAGATCTCGTTAAGCCAACGATCAATTTACGTTCACTCGGCAAGGAGATTATACTTGAGCTCATTCCAGACAAATTTGTGCAATCGACGCGTAAAAGCATGTATGGGCGATTTTCGAAAATTTTGAGTTTTCGTGTTCTGCGCATGTAGTATAGAGAAACTAAAAATAGTTCAATCTTTTATACATGCATGGATATTTCGTATGTCTGACATATGTATGCTGTATCTACCATACAAAATCGCGTTGGATGAAATCATGGATATTCATTCTTAGGTACAAGATAATGATCCCCATAATTTTATCAAAATCCTGACCTATATTTTTGATCAACTATATATTTTGAAAGTTTTAATGTACTCATTTTAAATGATCTTCATATTCCAGATGGAGTTGATTGATGTAACAAAGGGAAATCATAGTTAAATACAAACTTGTATCCAAAAGAATACCTGGATAATGACGGGAAAAACGCAATACTCTTAAAAATCATCCGTATGCGTTTACAAATGTGTGCAAGAATGTGAATGCTTCCATGTAAGTTAGTATATGAGTGTATGTGTGTTAGCATATATTAGCGCATGTGTAAGAATATGTTAGTGTATGAGTAAGTATACATTTGTATGTAAGAGGGTATTACTGTATATATAAGAGTGTATTATATATTGTATGTGTAAGAGTATGTTAGTATACGTATAAATGTATGTTTGCGTATGTATGTGCGTTAGTGTGTGTAATACATAGAGATCCAAAAGAATACCTGGATAATGACGGGAAAAACACAATACTCTTGAAATCATCCGTATGCGTTTACAAATTTATGCAAGAATGTGATGCTTCCATATAAGTTAGTATATGAGTGTATGTGTGTTAGCATATATTAGTGCATGTGTAAGAATATGTTAGTATATGCGTAAGTATCCATTTGTATGTAAGAGGGTATTACTGTATATATAAGAGTGTGCTATATATTGTATGTGTAGGAGTATGTTAATATACGTATAAATGTATATTTGCGTATGTATGTGCGTTAGTATGTGTAATAGTAAATTACTATATATGTAAGTATGCAGTGTTTATATAAGTATACCCATGCAAGAAGATTCTAATGGCCCACTATTGGCCGAGTGCCGAGTAAATTTTGCCAGATATTCAGTACTTTTAGGTATTACTGCGATTCTGCTGGTGCAATACCGAAATTATAAGAATAGGCCGAGGTTAGCTAGTGAGTACTGGGGTAATACGGGAATTACAAGAACGTAAGTAAGTGCGTAGGTATGTATATGTTATAGCGTATTTTACGCTAGCGTAACTCCTTCATAAGATCACAACCAAATAATATACATATTTTGTTGATCATTTGTTTCATTGTATCTCGGTAACGACGAGAGCAACAAAGTCAATTCAAGCGTAACAAATTAGCAACAATTTAGCAACAAAATACGTATATGATTTGGTTGTGGCTTTATGAAGTGGCTACGCTAGCGTAATGTACGCGTTGTTCCGTATAAATAGATGAGTATTACTATGTGTTGCTGTACCTACCTTTGTATACGAATGTGTGTTGCCCACACGCGCAAAATTCCTTAAATTACTAAGATTCTGTGAAAATAATACTGCACTATAGTTAAGAAGTCAAAAAAAAGTTTAATCCCTCAAATCAAACCAAGAATTAAATGCCCTTTGTAAATTTCACTTACAAACGAGAAAATAAAATTCTCCACATATACAGAAAAAACCGCCATTTCTCAACCCTTTTGGAGGCGATGCGAGAAATTTCCAGCGTAAAGAAAAAAAAGCACACCGGCTCGAGCGAGCCGCACATTTCTCTCTTTCAACTCCACGCGTACACGCACACTTATATATATCCACGAGCCTTGCTCCGGCGCACGAAATAACGCGTCCCGAGCAAGCTCGGAGGAGAAAAAATTAGCGAGCACACCGCAGCAACGGCTGCGACGTCGACCTCGCCATTTCTCTCCAAGGTCCTCCGTAACGAGCCCTCGCTCATTTCGCAAATAAAAATTTAATTTCGCCCTCGGCCCGAACGCGTACTTTTTCTCCCAGGCGGACATTAACATACGCAGCTGCCAAAGGACGCGAAAATCATTTCTCTTGTGCGGCGGCGACGGCTGCTCGCAGTTTCTCAATTGGAAGGTGAACGGCGCAAAAGCCTGCCACCGCTGACTTTTGCGTATACTTCGAGCTCGCGGCGCGCAAAGGCGTTCGGGGCGAACTTTGGCGGCGCGGTCGCTTGAAGGGTTGCGCCGAGCGCGCGTCGATACGTGCCCGCGGCGTTCCTTGCCTCGCACGCGCGCCCCACGACGTTTAAACTACTCGACGTTAATTGCTGCTGCTGCTGCTGCTGTTTTGGAAATTAGAGAAAACGAGACAAGGACTGAGAAAGATGTATGGTAGGGGGGGAATCGGGGTGTTGGAGAAGAGGGAAGTTGGGTGGGGGTAAACATTTTGAAAAATAGAAATTGGAAAAGGTAAATTTACGAAAGTTAAAGTTTTGAAAATTCAGTTTAGGAAATAAAATAATACCTAAAATGAAAATTTGCAATTTAAGATTTAACGAAAGGGAAAACATAGAAAAAATAAAAGTATGAAAATAAATTATTTTGAAAAATAATTAATTGGAAATAATGTAATTTTGAAAAATTAAAATTTAAATTCTTTATTTTTATTGAATTCTTGACAATTTCCATTAAAATAATAATTATCCTTATACTTAAAAAATTGTTATTTCAAAATTTATTTTTTCAAAATATATGGTTTATAAAATTTTGTTTTCATAATTTTATACTTTCATAGATTAAAATTTAAAAAAATTTTAATCAAATATTTTATCTTTCCAATAATTATGTTTTCATAAATTAACCTTTCCATAAATTTAGATTCAAAATTTTTTTATTCCAAAAAATATTTTTCATAAATTTTACCCTCACCCAAATAGTTTCAAAAATGCATGTGATATAAGAATAAGAATTCTAAAAGGAAACATTTACAAGCAATTTAGTTTTACATTAAATGCTATAGTAAAAAGTCTGTGAAACGTCATTAAAATTAAATTATAAAGTTTAAAAACATAGCTCCGGTAACACATTTCATAATAATATTACATTGTTTAAGTATGAACGTGCTGCTATAAATAAAAAACATGTAAGTTCCATAACTTTATTATTAAAATTTTTCAGTAATAATATTAAATGTAACTTAATTTTAAAAAGTAGAAATAAGTAAACAAATAGACAAAGAAAACAGTAAATAAAGAGATTCATTTCGAAGCACTATAAATACACATAATTTTTGTGGAGCTTAAACAGATGTGCATAAGATTAAATTTCGGTTCGACCGTAAACTCACGGGCGCAAGTGCAGGTATTTTTCAGCAGCCAAGAAAGTCATATATAAAGCGAATAAAGCGAGTAAACAGGATAAAGCAGTAAAAAGCTAAGAGAGAGAAGTGGAAAGGGGGGTGAGACGGAGCGGAGGGACGGAGTAATAAGAGTCGCGAGCTAAAGAGAGAAAGTGAGAGTTAGAGAGAGAAAGAAAGAGAGAGAGAAAGAGAGAGATAGCGAAAGAAAAAGAGAGAGAAAGCGAGAGAGAGAGAGAATGAGAGAGAGAGAGAGAGAGGGAAAGAAAGAGAGAGAGAGAGAAATGGTACGAAAAGGTTCATTGCCGCTAGCGAAGTTAGTCGGCTATTAATCTGGTTTTTAACGCACCGAGACAGTAAACGCTTGTCGGCATTTCGTCTGCAGCTTCTCTTGGGCGTCTCGTCTTTTCTTTCGCCGTCTCTCGTTCGCTTTCTGCTCCGTTTCAGTTTTCCAACAGCCATCATTTTCACTGAAGCGCACGCGCACGCACACACGAATATGCTTATATATGTAAGCGAGCACACGTATTTTCCTAGATACAAGTATGTGTTCGGGTAGTACTGTTTTCTAGGACTGAGCTTTAAGAGCTGTAATTAATTTTTCGTGACGCAAAGTGACTTTCTATTTTCTCCTTTTCTTTGTAACAGCCCGTTTCTACGTTTCGTATTCCGTTCTGTATCTTTCTCTCTTTCGTTTTAAGGCTGTCTTTCTTCGCGTCTCTTTTTGCGTACGTCGCCTCTCTAGAGAAGTCCGTGTATTATGGACGAAATGTGCGCCGGGACATCCGAAACACGGGTTTTCTTTGTCCTTTAGGAAGCTTTTCCCTGCTTGCGCTCGTCGAGGAATGTCTTTTATTTGTCTACTTTGGATGGTTTCCCGCGGCGTGATCTGCTTTCGTTTGTCTATTTTGTATTTCATCCACCGGACTTTTTTCATTAAATTTTTATTATAAAGCTTGTAGAGCAATAAGTTTCATTGAACTAACAGACGTCAAACTTTCATTCGCAAAAATATTTTCACGTAACTATTTTTCTACACTACCGTTAGATTTACGATTACAAATTAGAGTTAGTTGTTTAAATTTTTATCAGAAAATTATCGTAAAATTTTTTAATTCATAAATTTTTTTTTATAGTTTTGTCTCTAAAATCTAATTAGCATTAGATTTTGAATTATTATTAGAAAATTATTCATTCAGTAAATGATTTTCTATCATATAATATAAATTTTTATATTCATTATACATATTAAAAGTTAATCTATATTCTATTTTTTCCTGTCGATTTAAATATTCTTTTTCATTTTCATTTAAAAAATATAAAGTAATTGTGAAATGACTGAACTTAATAATATAAAACTGACCGATTTTGAAAATACTTTTTTTTTGCATATTTAGATGTTTTGAAATGAAAGACGTAATATCAGCTAATAATTTTTATTCCTTAGAGGAACATTAAAATTTATATTATATATATTATTACATAAGTTAAATAATTAAAGTGCATTAAGTTTATTTTGAACTGATATGATTTTAAATATTAATATAAAGCTGAAGATGTGCATAATAGAATATCGAAAAATAAAGCATGCAATTTTTTTAAAAGCAGACTTCTTAAACGTAAATTTAGATCGAAACCTCAGAATCGATAAATAAAAAAATAAATAAAACCACTGCCCTGCAAATATTTCTCGCTACGATATTTAACCGACCGAATCGATTCAACCGAGAAAATACATAAAAAGCGAAGGATTTAAACGCGCGCTCATAATGCAACCGAGCAAAATATGAACCCGAAGAATCGAAAGTGCTCGGACGGGGCCGCAGTATAGGAGGATGAGGAGGTGGGCGCAAGAGCTGCTCTCCGACGAAAAGCTCGATTCTCTGTGCACTCTTATTCTCTCCATGCTTCTTTCTCTTTCAGCGTCTTTTTTTTTGCTGCTGCTGCTGCTGCCGCTCGCAAAGGCCCTCAAAAAAAGAAGGAGAGTGAAAAGACAAAAAATATTAATAAACCAGAGAGGTGCGACAGAAAGAAGAGAGAGAAAGAACCAGAGTTAAAAGTAATAAAAGAAAGAAAATATGGCTACGAACTGTATAGACATAGAAATGAATAAGGGTAGTGAATACAAAATTTTTAACTTTTAAATTAGTTATGGAAACAGGTACATACATCAGTTACGGATGTGACCAGCTATATCATTCTTTAAAAATGAACCATTACGAAAGAAAACATTACATGATTTTTTACAAGATATTTAAATATAGTGAACGCCATATATAGACTTTTATTGCGTAGGAAAGATTTGTTTTATGATAAATAATTTTCAATTTGTTTCTATATGTCTAGATGGTAAATAAAGTTTGTTGCCAGAGTGGCTAAAGGCATACGTACGGTAAAAATTAACACTTCTTATTTGTTTCATCAACTTTACTAAATCGGGTACTCCTTTCCTTAATTTTATGCTTATCTTCAAATATGAAGATATGTATTTACTTTATTAAAACCGATGCTAATGAATCTAATATAATATCCGAATTTTTATTATGCAAATGGAACAAAAAATTTGCGTCATGAGAGAATGAAACAACTTAACATAATTTTTCTTCTCCGCGAAACGACAATTCACAGGAACGAATGTGCCTCACGTCGGGCGCCAAAATATTTTTACTCAAAACAGATGGTTACTCAAAACAAAAAGATACTATAAAACAATCGAGTACTATTTAAGCTTTTAATATCGTTTTATTAAATTCTACAAACAGAAACAAAATAGGTATGAAACTGTAATACATTAATACTACGGAACTTCTTCTATCCACATTTACATTCATGTACTATACATTAGAGAAAATATTAGAGTCACAAACGAAATGAGTGTATTTTAAAGTGAAAATTAAAAAATATGGAGGTCAAAGTCACATCGGTGTTTGGGGTGACTTTGGACCGTACGAAAAATAACATATTTTGAAGCTTCTATTTTGTATAAAATCAATTATTATTATTAAAGTAAAAAATCAGATTTAAGTAAAATAAAACTAAGTATTAGAACTAATACTAATGATTTTTTTATCAATTACAATCAATTGTAGTATAATAGCAGGAATAACAAAAATGACAACATTTTAGTAAAAATTCAAGTTTTAAAAACATCTTATTTCTTTATAAAAAAAAACTTTTATGAGAATGTTATTTATTACCATTAACATTAATATAGAATTAGTTCAACATTTTATGGTATTTTATTGTCATGCACAATATCTTACGTAATAATAATAGGTTTATAAGCCAATTTAATTTAAATAATAGAAGAATTTTTATATACTAAAATATTTAAAAGTTTCGATTTTAATTAGTTTGGCTGAGCCAAGTTGATTTTCAATTTAGAGACTAAGCTAAACTTGTCCTCTATTATTGAAAGTATCAACTTGGCTCAGCAAAACCGATTAAAATTGAAACTTTTAAAACGTTTACTGAGCAATAGAGTCATTCTATTTTTGAAATATTTAAATTATATTTTTAATCATAACACATTTCATTGATCTTTCGTGCCATTTGCATAACTTTTTTCGTCAGTTTGCAGATCATAGTTAAAAAAAATCTGCAAGGGTTATGCATGGTTCAAAGTCACCCTAAATTCCTCAAAAAACAATTTGTTTTCGGTTCAAACGTTCCACACATATTGTCTACTCCAAAATCTGTTTAGCAAACTTTGAACTTTATCTTAGTGTTACTACTAACTCAGAAAACTGAATGGCGAAGCAACGGGAAATCTTAGGATGTGTTGGTACATCAATGTTTTCGGAGTCAAAAATAAACATGAAATACTAAATTTATTCAAACAGTTCGGTAAGATATTTTGTCTCAGGGAAACCTAACCTTCAAATTGATTCATTATAAAGTAACTTTCATTGACTAGTTGCAGATATATATCGCGTAATATATTTCTGTTTTGTTTGATCCAAAGTCACCTCGCTGGTCAAAGTCACCCCATTCTTCGGTATATAAGATCATTATTTTAGAACCACGTGAAAAAAGTAAACACTCTTTCGTATTAAATGAACGTGCAGGTTTTGTGTACGTCTAGCGTGAATATACAAATTCTGATCACGTATGAATCTGAGAAAGCTTAAGAAAACTCAAAAAGCAATAAGGAAAACACGTAACGAAAATAAGTAAAGCAGAAAACGCACCGAAAGAGAAACGAGAGACCACGCGAGGAGAACGAAAGAAGGATAGGAAAGAGAAGCGAGGGCAAGGGCTTTTCGAAAGTTAACCCACTTGAAAGCCGGGCGCGAATGGGGTCGCGCGGACGGAATAAAACTTGGCTTCTGTTGCTCTGTATACACTACCTTGCGCGCGGGTGCGCGTACTTCCGCTCGCTTGAAACCCGAATGGTGGGAGAGGGGTTTGATAAATAAATAAGGTGGGAGGGAAGAGCAGTCATCGTCGCGGTCACGATCGGTGCGGGCGCCGCTTGAAATGAGAAAAGAGGGGCGAGCGAAGAGTCGAGAGGACGTGACGAGCTCGGGTGTGCGCCAACTCAAGGAATTGCCGTGGCAGCCGATCGTTTATTTGCCGCGCGACTTCGCTTTTGCGGCTGATCGATCGTGAGCATTGTTCTAACAGAAAACAGTTAGCGGGGTAGGGAGGGGTGTATGTGTAAAAAATGTTGTGGAGGTAACCTGAACTTGAGTGAGATGGAGAGTTATAGCGATATGAGGTTCAAATGATAATCTAGAGCTGACTGTAATGTTTTTTTAAGGTGTCCCGTGGTTATAGGTTTATTTCATTTTACTTAGAAACTTACAATAAATATACCTACTTATACGATTCTGATATATGTGTATGTGTGTTTTTTAATTTGATTGTTTTTGGTATTTTCAAGACACACGGAAAGAAATAAAATAAAAGAATAGTTGTTTCAGGCATACCAATGTAAGGTCTGTAAGAAAAAGTTTATATTACTTTTAAAGAAATCAGTAGTTCCTTCATTTTGCACCGTACACTCCTACGTTACCTGAGGCTAACTGAACGCAACCTCAGAGTCCAGGGCTCCCACTTAATAAAGAGAAGTAGATATTTTTTTGAAAGCTCTTGTAATAGATGGAGAGTAGACTACATAAATTTCAACGTAATTTTACTAGTCAGAATATCTTACTTTAAACGATAGTAGTTGTATTGCCAATCACAGAAGTCGATGTATGGTTAATAGGTTGCATTGCGTTTAGCGTTGGCGTAAGTCTAAAGGTATTACAAAGTAAAGGGCAAAGAACGACATACTATTAGTGCTTAAATTTTTTTTGTGTATACTACATGATGTTAGAAATGTATAGGGGACATTGCCAGACCATTTACATGTTGCTAAAATTCTGCCAGTCAAGGTAATATGTGCATAAGAGCCGGTCTAACTTACATCATTTTATTAATCCTGAAAAATTGTTAACAGCATATATACACGAATATTAATGGTTATATATACATTGGCGGCAAATATCAACTTTAAACTTCAAATATATAAAAATACGGAATGTTATTAGCACTGAGAAAAAAGATTACTTGTAATAAATGATATTCATTAACTATTAATGATCATGGATTTAAATACGGCGAATTGAATATTCACTAACAATTAATACCTTGATATTGGAGCTGCGTCCTAGCCCCTGGACGCCATCTTGTTCGTTATTATGATACGCCAATAATAGTTTTTTGTTGCTATCATTTGACAATTATAGAAGATTTTGCTTTTGTTTTAGTGCTTAGAAAGTATTTTTATAGGCTAGGGCAACTTCAAATTTACTCTTATTCTTTGTTTACAGTAATCGTTCATACGATATTTCGTTTGCATTATCGACAGCAATCGATCGTGCGATTTCTTAACTGTTATTGAATCTTGCATTTGATGCGAATCAAAAGTGTTTTGGTAATTTTAGTGAATGATTCAGTTAATGCAAGAAATCCTTTTTATCAGTGAGTTAAAATTTTTGTTACAGCATAGATACATGACTAGTGATGTATGTGTACACGAACAGAACAATATTAACTTACTAAAATTCTCCCAGACACGATCGAAAAGCCTGTAGTATGCACTACACAGAGTAAAAGCCGACACAAAGTGGGGTCAAAAGCCAACAAAAGGGACAACATTCTTGTTTCCTTCGAGATTACAATACATATAAATAATCTAATGGTGAAAATGTTCGATTTAATATGAACTTTATGAATCCGTGTCCGTCCATGTGCGCAAAATTTATATATCAATATATATATATAATGAGCATTTGTGCGGAAATCGCCATGATTCTGAAGTTCCCACGATTATTCCCATGGCATAGTAGATAGATCTACATAGTTCTAGATTCATTTTCTACCAGGGTACGTGCAAAATATAAAGTGATACGTTCATTACTAAATTTACAACCCTAAAATACGCTCAAGGCTTTTTAAAAAGAGGGTTACAAGAGGGTAAAATAGGAAGAAGAATTCTGACTCAGCCTAAAAAAAACCTTCAGATTTATAACTTCATAAATATATTTGCTATGATATTAGTCTATATACTATTTTTATTAGTCCAAGTTAAAATTTTTTTTAAATATTCACCCATTTTTCACCACGATTTGAAAGGGTTATGGGACGAGTTAGGAGTTAAAAATGTTTTCATAACTTTATTTCATCATAGCGAAAATATCTGTGAATATATACATCAGAAAAGTTTTATTAGTCGTAGTTAGAATATTGTTTAAAAAATTTACCCCCTTCCAACCCCTGTTTAAATGTATTCCGGGATGAGTTAGGGGTTAAAAATATTTTCATAACTTTATTTTATCATAGCTAAGATATCTATAAAGATATAAATCCGAAGGGTTTTATAAATCGTAGTTAGATTATCTTTTCAAATATTCACCCCCTTCCAACCCCTGTTTAAAAGAGTTCTGGGATGAGTTAGTGGTTAATATTTGTCAGTTATTTTATTACAGCGAAGATATTTGTGAAGTTAAAAATACAAAGGGTTTTATGAGGTCGAGTCAATGTATATATACATGACTAGTCATATATATATATATATATATATATATATATATATATATATATATATATATATATATATATATATATATATATATATATATATATATATATATGTTTTAATAAAAATTTTAGCTCTAATAAAATTATGGATCTTTAGATAATTGAAATTTAAAGTTATAGATCCCGCTACCCGCTTGATTCTGTAAAGTGTGATTATTACGCCTTTCGAACGTATCTGACTTAACTTTAGCAAATAATTTCAGCCTGTCAGCATATGTATAGATTACTAGTTGTATATATATATATATATATATATATATATATATATATATATATATATATATATATACATATTTACTTGCTAAAGCATACATATATATATATATATATTGGTATTTCTGTATTACGCTTTTCGATCATGTCTGGGATAACTGTACCAAGATAATTTTGATCTGTCAATGTATATATTCATTAATTTTCATGCATGTATGCTATGAACAAATTTTCAGAACTAATAAAATGATGTGAGTTAGACTGGCTCTTATGCACTTTTGACCTTGATTGGCGGCATTCGCGTATAGATGTGGATTAACATTACTCTGAATATTAACGTGAATCGTGCATTAGTAGTAGTAACCTCATAAAATCTATTCTGCTCGATTGCCCACATAATTTTTTACTTTCTATGCTGAGAAAGCACTTAAATAATTGATCATACGCTACTGAGTATATGTGAAAACTAATT
Source organism: Gastracanthus pulcherrimus (assembly GCA_949152435.1). Taxonomy (NCBI): domain Eukaryota; kingdom Metazoa; phylum Arthropoda; class Insecta; order Hymenoptera; family Pteromalidae; genus Gastracanthus; species Gastracanthus pulcherrimus. Next base: position 190,755,620 of record OX424572.1, on the reverse strand, counting down.
CTTAATATTTTAATTCAGTGTTTAAGAAAATAAAGTGGTCGAGCTCAAGCTCTCATCTCGGTAAGACGTATTTGCCAACACGGGTACTCGCGCGCTCGTCATATTCGCGTATGTTTGGAATTCGAATGAGAATATATATATCGCGAGTGTACTGGTGAAAAATTACTTAAGGAGAGATACATCCTACTTTTAATCAATTCGCATGTCACAGAACCCCAGGTTTCTGCCTTTCTCAAAGTCACTGGAATCAGGTCGTCAGTAATGCTTCGCACGCGAATATTAATAATATATTCGTGGGCGACTTTAACGCGCACAACATTGTATGTAATTGCACGCACAAAATAACTTGAAGCTATTGACGATATTGATCTCTTTTTACGCAATAAAAATACCTCCTCTCGCATAGATTTTTATACAAATAAAAAATCCAACATAGACTTGATCCTATCCTCAAACTCCATAGCCTATAAAATTTCTATAGAAATGTACGAGAAAACCTGGGGTTCTGATCATTACCCGTTCCTTATTACTGTAAGCGCAGAAAAAATAATTTATCATAATAAATCGTTTAAAATTTACTCTGTTAAATCAAATTGGGCAAATGTTTCATTAGCCTTGAAAAATTCTTACTTAGACTTTCTGTCACGTGATTACGACCTACTTTCACCTTCTCAAAAATACGAGAAATTTTTCGAAACCGTTACACAAACAATTAAAACTAATACGCCGAAAAAGAAAACTGTCAGTCACGCCCTTCACAGAAATCCGGTCTCATGGTTGGATGCAGAATGCAGCCATATATTAAAAGAGAGAAAAGAGAGTTTCGAAAAATGGGAAAATACGCACCAACTGGAGGACCTTATAAAGCACAACAAAGCAGCTGCCAATTTAAGAAAACTCTTTAAAGCTAAGAAAAGAGATGACTACAAAAAGTTTGCAGGAACAATTAGTTTCCGAACAAGTAGCATAAAACGTACTGGGGATAAGTGTAAAATCTATAAAAACAAATTTGCTAAAATCCAACCTATAAGTACTTCCTCAAACGAACTACAAAATAAAGAACAAATTAGCAATACTCTTAACAAAATTAATCCTCCAAGGGTGCCTATTGACCCAGCTTTCCTACCAGAATGTGAAAGTAACGAATTTTTTAACACTCCCTTTAATTTTGCTGAATTTAATCTCGCACTAGATGATAAAAACGATGAATCAAGTTCAGGTAAAGACGGCATAGACTATTTCGTTCTCCAAAACCTTACAATAAAATATAAGTTACTGTTACTAGACATATTCAATAAACTGTACAGAGAAAAAAAGTACTCCCTCGCGTGGAAACAATCATATGTACATCTCATTAAAAAATCTGATGCGAAAAATCTCCGCCCCATCACGCTTATATCGTGTATATGTAAACTCTTCGAGAGCATCGTTAAAAACCGCCTACAATGGTGGTACGAATACCATAAACTTATACCGAAAAGTCATCAACTTCTCTTAACTAATCTGGCTTCAATCGGTTGTTCCAAAAATCTCTTACCTTTTCTGAAGTTTCTTTTATATGAAAGAATAATTTTCACGGACTTGACCGGATATGAAGCCAGGTTAGTCCATAAAGGCGTGCCTCAAGGAGGAGTGCTCAGTTCTCTGCTCTATGTTCTCTATGTATCAAAAATTATTAATAACTTACCTAAGCACCTATCCGTCCTAGAGTTTGCTGACGATATCGTTATATATTCGAAAATAGCTCCCTTTAATCGATGCAAAAATCTTATAGAAAAGTCTATTCATAAATCAAAACGCAATTTACTCACTCTAGGCCTTGAACTTTGTCCCCAAAAAACCGTTATACTACACTTTAGCCGGGAAAAACACACCCCAGATAATACCGCAATAAATATTGATAATATTTGTGTAAAAGCTAGCGCTTCAACTAAATTTCTAGGTATTATTTTTGATTACGAACTGACTTTTAACCTGCACATTAATTACATTACAACAAAATGCAACCAAGCCCTAAATATAATAAAATTTCTTTGCGGCACGTGGTGGGGCTCCGATCCGAACACACTAATAATTTTATACAAGAGCTACATTCGATCACTAATAGACTATTGTTGCTTCATATATTACCCAACACGTAAAAACTCTAGTCAAAAACTATAAAAAATACAATACTCGGCAATTAGAAAATCACTCGGATACAGAAATAGTACACCCACGAACGTCATGTTAGCCGAATCCAAACTAACAATAATTCACTATCGCACTCGTTTTTTATGTCAAAACTTCATAATCAAAGCACTCTCAAACGCCAGCTTAGCGATATTTGAAAATATTCACCAATTCCATAAAAAATGTAAAAGAAAAAGAATTATCCAACAATGTATTGAAGAAAACCTTAACTTCAAAAACGAACTACTAACGAACAATCACTATGATATTTACACAGTTAACTACAATACATTAACAGCAGATATATAAACAAATGTTGACATCGACCAAAAACTAACCAAAACTGAAAATCCAAATAACTCACTAACAAAAATCCTACATAACAATAAAATAATACCCATCTATACAGACGCTAGTAAAACGGACGACTCCATTTCCACCGGATGTGTCTGCTTTTGCAATGAGCTTAAGGTGATGCTAAAGCCACCTGTCAGCGACAAATACGAGGATCCACTTTTCTCATTTCATTTTCAATTTTGAGTAAATATCTCTATGAAAAGTTGTTATTCCAATCAAAAAGAACAACCTTTCAGAGAGATATTTTCTTAAAATTTAAAAATGAATGAAAAAAGTGGATTCTCGTATTTACCAGTAACACGGGGTTTAACATTACCTTAATATAATTACTCAAGAAAGTCTCCCTAAAAATGCCTCCATTTTCACAGCAGAATGTTTTTCACTAAACCTAGCACTCGATATAATCCTAAGAAAACCCGATTCCAACTACTATATCCTCACAGACTCCCTCAGCTCTATTCAGTCCCTTAAGAATATCAAAATAAACACTAAAATAAGTCCGTATATAATTAGCTTAAAAAATAAATACTTACAAATCACATAAAATAATAGCTGTAACATAACTTTTGGATTCCGTTACATCCGGTATAATAGGTAACGAGGAAGTAGACTCCCTCGCAAAACAAGCCACACTATTAAAACCAAACTCGTCTATACGTTTACCGTATATCGATTTTCGTGAACAATATAGCAGAAATGCTAATCTATCGACTAAAGAACTTGTCAAAAATCAAGGCCTACAGAAAGGTAAAATATATTTCGAAAACTACGATAATCACAAGATTATGCCATGGTATCATAATATAAATCAACCCAGAAGGTTCATAACGACAGTCAATCGTTGTAGATCTAACCACTGCAACCTCGCAGCATCCTTGAGATGGATAGGTATCACTGAAGCAATAAACTGCGGCTGCGGCTATGACACGCAAGACCTCAACCACGTCATTTGGCAATGCCCAATATACGAACTTCAAAGGAAAAAGCTTTTCAAAAGCTCAATTTAATTAAAAGAATATCCGCCTTTTAGTATTACCTATCTTCTTGCCACTGTCAGTATCAAAGCTTTACTATGTGCCCTGGTGGAAATTTAATCTAGAACTATGTAGATCTATCTAGTTTGCCATAGGAATAATCGAGGGCCTCGATAAAACTAGATAATTTTCTACCAGGGTGTATACGAATTTTTTAAAAAATGCGAACTCAATATATAAAATATCATATTCAGATTAAGCATAACTCAGTTATGTAAAGATAATCATACAAATTAACAAAGTAGCAGCTAGAGCACTTGATGTAATTATGTAAATATAATCTTGTAAGTCAATAATTTAAAACAATATATAGCTGTATAAACCCCTTATGGGTATGTTTTGCACATGCACACACGTATGCATGCGCGCACACACGCACCCACACGCAGACACACATGCACGAACATACACACACAGGAAGCAAAAATACGTAAAACAAGACTAATCATCCCTTAAATCTATAATTCTTAAGCTAATATTGAATTTTAATAATATATAGGAATTCATGATATAACACGTATAGAGTCATAATATATATTGGGATAATCTTACATATCAACGGTTATGAATTTCGTAATAGCATATGCAAGCTACGCTCGAATACGCAAACTGATCGGAGTGACCTAATTCCAGGTGCAAAAGGGTTCATACCTTACGAAACCTAGCAATTGTCGAGTGAAAATTATTGCTTGATTTGTTGGGGGATTCTTTCAACAGTTTTAAATTACGTAAGGCATCAATTTCTCACACACAATTTTTCACACATACACGCACATGCACCACGCACACACACATACATACACATTCTCTTTGAGAAAGGAATAGTGTATTTATTTACAGAAATCAACGTACAATAGGAATGTCATTAATACTACTTTATTATATCCATGTATGATAAAGTATAATAATTTAGCTTAACTTTTATACAACCTTTTTTTATAAATTTATTGTCACTATATAAGATAAAATATTCAGGGAAAAAATGTTCTACATATGGCAATATATACATATATACTAGGGGGGTTCCCCCTGCTCATACCGCTCGCCAACCCCTACTTTTTACCTTTAATAAGATAAATGGAAAAATAAAATTAGAACATTTAGCTGTAAAGTGAAATTTTTGTATAACTTTAATGTTTTTAACATATTTTTAACTTGTTCAAAGGGTATTTTTGCCGACTGATAGTAAATTAAATAAAATAAAATATAGATGTTAACAAAATGTAGTCATGAGTTATCAACGATGAAAGAAGCTTAAGATAATGTAAAAACACAATTTTGCTATTGTATTTAGAGAAAGAGTTTCTTTTTGTATCTTCGAAAAAATGTAAAAAATTAGGTGTACTTTACCAATTGCATCCAAATTTTATCTGATTTATGTACTATAGTCTTTGGTTGTAGTACAGTTAATAGTAGTATGATTCATTGTACAACAATATCATTATAACTAACAGATAAACTTTGCCTGCGTTTGATTTACGATAAGCAAGATGATTAGTTAGAAAAATGTATTACAAAGAATTACCTTTTCAAAATATACTTCGGGAGGTAAGGGTTCGTTTAATGAGAGTCCATATAAGCGCAATCCCGTGCTATTGTTGTGCTGTGCTGTGCTGTGTTGTGCGCTCCGATTTTAGAACAAATCTATCTACATCTGTATCTATGGCCTTTGAATTATTATTTTAAAAGTATTATTTAGATTCTTTAATAAATTAAATATTTTAATAGAATATTAAAACAAAAACGTTATAAAGTAAGGTAATGAAAAAAATGTGTTTATAATACTATTATGTAGAATAATATGTATAATTTATGTTGAATGTTTATACGTTTTGTTCCTTTTACTTTTGTATGTACATATATATACACGAGGAAGATCTATATACTACAGTGCGTCTCATAACTATAGAAACACCAAAAATTTTTACATATAAATGTGTGTATTATACCTTTTCTTAAAAAACCTGTAACTTTCGAAGCAAGAAACCAAGGATAATTTTAAAAATAGAAAATAAAAGGCAATTTTATTCTCTTTAAGACGTTAACAAAATATTGTATCTACATTAACTTATGCGAAATTCACGGATGGTTTAAACAAAACTTGAAAACTAGATAAAAAATTAACATTGATTTAAATGGGTCTAAAATTTTAAAGTATTTCTATAGTTATGAAACAACGATAACTTCTTTAATGTTGATGCGAAAGAAATATTCTAGTAATGTTTTAAAGAGAATATATTTTCCATTCATCGGCTTTTTGTAAAATTATCCTCGGATTTTTTCTTCCAAAGTTACAGGTTCTTTAAAAAAAGGTATAATATACACATTTAAACGTAAAAATTTGTGGTGTTTCTATAGTTATGAGACGCACTGTATATATAAAGTGATATAAGCTGTGTATTGCAAGAATTAATTTTATTTAAATATTATTTATTAGAAATCTTCATTAATAAACCTATAATTATTTAATTACAAAAAGAATTATTATTACACTATTGGTTTTTAACCACATTATTCATATAATAATATATATATTCAAATTTTTTCATTACCTTACTTGATAAAGTTTTTGTTTTAATATTTTATTAAAATCTTTAATTTATTAAAGAAACTAAACAATACTTTTAAAATATTAATTCAAAGACCATAGATATTTTTTGTCCTATTCGTTCATCAAAATTGTTCATTTATTAAATAATCTAAATGATAGTTATGAAATATTAATTGAATGACCATAGATATAGATATAGATAGAATTTTCCGTTATATAATCGGATGGCACGGCACAGCACAGCACAGTACAGTACGGGATTGCACCTATGTGGATTCTCACGTATGATGAACCAACAAGGTTGTATCTAGGTACGTCTAGCACTCTAGTTGTATCATCTGCTACTTATGTAAAATTATATTTATATATATCATCGAGAGTCTACTCATGGGACGTTTTTCGCTCGAGCGAAGCGAGAGTGAAAAGTCGAATGAGGTAAATAATCTACTTACGTACTAGTTTCGAACCGTATTTTATACCACGATCACCGAAAAATCATATCATAGTTGTGGTTTTGAGGTTAGAGTGGTATAAAGAATATATTCTCAAAGTTTCAATAATTTTTTAACTTTTGTATGCGCGACGATCAATTTATGTCGAAATTAAAGACTTTGATAAGACCATTCATCAAAAGGTGTCTAAGACTCCCAAACAAACTTTTAATTCACAAAATCTTTTTTTTCTATACTATAATACTAGTATCGAATAAACTAAATAGTTTCCAATGTTAAGCAGATGAAATACTGAATAATAGTAATGAGTGAAAAGAAATAAATCGAAAAATTTGTCAAAATCATGTAAAAACACCAGGGAGCCACCTAAAGTGTAGCAAATCTAAACGTAATTTTTGGAAGAGTAAACAAACATAACTCTTACTATTTTCAGATACTCAATTTAATGATTTCTTTTTTAGACTTTCTCAACTAAATAAATTCACACAAAGACACAGCAAATCACTCCATTAATCTAGAACCGCCTTAAAATACAGACTAATGACATAATTTTCAGCAACTTTACTCACCTTGAGGTCGCCCTGCTGATCGTAAAAGGTCGTGGGCGCGAGTGCGGCTTTCAGCCGGCGATTCCGATAGAAGATAAAAGTGATGGCGGCCAAAAGCATCACGATGACGGTCGTTAATATTCCGATCACTAAGCCGATTAACTGCCTCGACTCCGGCTCTTTGCTCTTGTCTGGAACTGAAACGCAGAAAATGTTCTTTTTTCTTAATAATGGCCCGTTGGAGTAATTTATCAAAGCTGCGCGATAATTATAAGAATTCTACGTCGTGCTAATTAAAGTAGCCGGAAATAAAGAAAATGAGAATTCGATTTGAATTATTTACTTAAATGAAAGTTAGCACTGGAACAAGAAATCATCTCTCTAATAGAAGTTTTATAAAATAGGTTCTTTTAATTAATGGTCTAGTTTAGCATTTGTTTACAAAGAAAACAAATAAAATCAGGCTTCTTTTTCATTAAAACTTGAAATGTTAAAAAAAAATATTTCAGTTTGAATTTTAATTTAACATAAGATTTAAGTATAAGATTTTTTTAGCGAGTTACATTCATTTTATTTGGTGATTAGAGTATCTGGAATAAAGGAATATGAGATTACGATTCAAATTATTTATTCAAATGAACGTTAAAGCTTTAACCAAATATCATATCTATTTATATAAAGCTGATAAAAGCAGTATTTATAAATACGTTCTTAAGAAAAACTTGTAAAGCTACCTTTCGTCAAAATAAACATTTTGTGATCCATTTAAATTTAGACCATTTATTAAATGGTATTTAATAATATTGGTATATATATTTAAGAGACCTTTAAAATAAAACTTTATTGAATAATTACTTATGGATAAAGAGCAATGTATCTACAGTCGCAAAAAACTTACATAAACTATTATTCCCCACATACTACAAGTAAAAAATCATGCAATCCTATATGCACTAGGCCTGGGTTAAACCCAAAAAAAGAATTTATTTTTTACGAGTTTAGAAAACTTCTTATATTTAAGAGCAATTATTCTGAAAATTTGTATGCTAATAATACTTAATAATATCTTAAATTTTAACGTTGTAAAACCTCAAAATCTTGATCTTACACTTCACAATAAATCACTATTTTCAATACCATATTTATTAACGGAACTTTGTTCCTTACAAGATTTTATGTATCATGATAAACGAAAATTTTTGTTTCGACGGTTATTCGACTCCATTTGACATGAATTTGCTAAAAGAGCAAAGCACTTTTTCGTTAAAATATTTTTATTTTTCTTTTTTGTAGATCCAATAGATTTTTAAAACAAAAAGAATCTTAAAGTAAAGGAAAATTCTTATTTTGGATTTAACCCAAGCCAGTCGCCTTAATTCTCCGAACCAATCAATGACTCTCTCGCGTTGATCCTTCACCCAAAAGTAAACTTCACGGCGCTGGTTCGGAAATCATACATCAATAAATATTACTCGCCAAGTGAAACATTTTACTTCCTCGGCTGAAAATTTTTAATTAACAAAAATCAATATTTTACATTCTGGCCGCGATTCATCCACTCCAGCAAACACATCGGAAGATACCGCGACGCGCGCGCGTTATTTCAATCTCCCTCTTCGATTCCTCGAACGCCAGAGATTAAAACAAACCCAGAGCCCCCCCCCCCCCCATCAAGGGGATGAAAACTTCGCAGCAGCCTGTGACGTTTTAGCACACTTTCCAATATCCAGAGAGGCAAAAAGGGAGTGGGAGAGAGCAATCAAAACAATGGAAAACCATGTGGCGCGAGAGGTCGACGGTGCGCCATGAAGTCCATTATCTCAATACCGCGCAACAGGGTGTAGCGGATGCGCCATACGCAGTTTCTTTTAACAGCTATTTCGAGGCTTTTAACAAATGAGTGGTTATGAAGTTTGTAAGTGGTTCGCGAACTAGCGCAGCGCGGTTAAGTGAAAGTCGCGGTTGACGCGTCGTTGGTATGTTGGCGCGAACAAAGTTCGGTAAATAATGGTTAATTACGTGTTTGTGAGGAAGAGGTGGAAAATTAATCATAATGGGAGCATTTCATGAATCGAGGTGTATATTACGCGTTCAAAGATTTGTTTACGCTTATATCGGTATGCTTTTAATATTCAAGCTGTTTTTTTCTGTTTTCGTAAACAACGAGGATGAAAGTCAACTCTTCAAAATGAACTATTTGTAATAATGAAGGTATGTAAAATGTATGAAGCTATCAGTAACTTTAAAATGTTTTAATATGAAAAGAGAATAAAACATATTTAAAAGAATATGCGAGGCAAAACTTAATTAATCACATATTCATAATTATCCAGAATAATAAGTATTATAATAAAGATGTTTCATCATTTACTTTCAATGATGAAAAGCTAACAGATTTCCATTAGAAAATGGTCAATATCAAGTAACAAGAGCATGATCATATGATCATATGTAGACTTCATTACAATCATAATGGCACTTCAAAAATATTGAATTTTTTGTTCTATATTGTAATTCAACATGTTTCAGATAAAAATTGTTTAAAGGAACTAAATAATCAATTTAATTTGACATGTACTTAATTTTGTATGAAAGCATAATCTTATCTATTATGTACGCATCTCCTGAAAAATCACATTTTCCTCTATTCTCCGTAGCATTTCAGGAGCTAGCTTTAGCATATTTAACTCTTTCAAATATCATTTTACTCAGACACTATGTGCTTCTTAAATAAATGTGGTAATTAATAATACAAAACTTTTTCTTCGAAAAAGCAACATAACTAATAAGAGTTAAAAGCTTCCAAAAACTTTTGGCTTTATTTGCAGCTAGTGAATGCCTAGAAGAATCACAAAAGATAATACTTGCGGCTTTGTAATTTAAATCTCTAGATTGATCGTCTATCTCCAAACAAAAAGGATGAGAAGTACCTTCAAAAATATTAGTTTTGGTTATTTTCTAATGTCATTTATTATTATTAGTACTGAATTTTCATATTTAAATGCACTTTTCGCCACTTATGCTTGAGTTGAGAGCGTAACATTTTTCTTTATATTTATGTTTCAAAATTCAAACAACTACATAGGTTAGATAGATTACCTTGTTAGAGGGAGCTATAAATCTATTACTTGGGCGGCATCATCCTTTTATATTCAATCTCTCATACCTCTTTTAGATCAAGCTCTTTTTATAATTTCTACATTCATTTAATGAGAGTGACATATTTTCTAAGTATTATAAAATAAAACTGGCTAAAGTTATGTATGTTACTATTGACTCCCAAAATAAAGAAATAAAATATGACTAATCAGAGAAGTAATTTATTGTTGATTAAAATGTTCACCGTATTTTAACAAAATTTATTTAAAATAAATTAATATTTTCAAAAATCAACAACACTTCATCGCCTTTGAAGCTCCCCATCTCTTAAAAACTATATTTTTGACTGCTACAACGAGCAAATAAGTTATATGAAGCGCTCGCGAGCTTCGACTCTCGGCTTCTTTCTCGGCTCGAAATTGACGGATGACTCGTCGAAATATCGCAGTTTTTCGCCCATCGCGCAAGTGAGCACATATAGAGATCGAGGGTATATAAAGGCAGTCTGCAACTATAGAAGCGTTTTTGCGCTCCCGCGCACACCGGCCTGTCAGAATGTTTTTATTACCCTAATGGTTCCATCGAAAGCATGCTCGCGCTCGCTTATATGTATATCGAGCGCTTCCTTCTTTGATTCCTCTATATATGCCTTAGCATGCAGACTACGAGGCGAGAGAAAGACAGAGATAGAGATAGAGTAAATACAGTTTTCTTTGGCGGCTTAGAAAGAGCAGATATAGGGGAGGGGGGATGGGTGAGGGAGCTCCTTTCGAGTTTCTTCTTTCGAAAGCCGTCCCGAGAGGAGACGGTGTAACGAGGTAGCACGCAGTCCGGAGTTAATAAAAGAGAGCAGCAATGAACTTTTTAGCAAATGAATTGGCCCAGTCTTTGGTGCAATTATAGACAGGACCGATGAGAGCGACGCATAGTTACATCTGTCTTTTTTTATGGAAAGCGCGATCAAAGAGGCGGTCTTTTCTCATTTTGAGCTTCACTTTTAATTGCGAATGAAAATTTTGATTGATAAATACAAGCGGTGGAGAATCAATATAGGCATAGTAAGACTACTTCGGTGTTTTTGTGAAGGAGTTTCGCGCAATAGAAAAGTTTAATTAAAATGACCTTTTATATTACATTCGCACTTTGTTACTTTAAAAATGTACGAATTCATTAGAAACTCGTGATTTAAACTTTTTATTCACTAGCATTACATTACATTATATTACATTTGCTCTTTGTTACTTTAAAAATGCAAAAATTCATTAAAAGATTGTGTTTAAATCCTTTAACTAGAATTCATGATTCTCCTCGTTAAATACTATAAACTTGTATATAATAATGTTTCTAAATTAGAAAATAGTAGTTTATTATTTTGTATTTTGATATATTGTTTTACAACTTAGCTTTTCCTTCAGAGACGCAAAAAATAAGGTAACGTACATACTCTAAATATACAGGTTAATAAGCATAAGGCATGTTATGATAAAGGCGCATCCTTATTATGAATTTGATGTTCTTATATCTCATTGTGGCTAGGAGCCTTTGAACGAAATGAACTTACATGCACTGTAGTTGGTCTCGTCTTTGTTGAAGGTGGCCTTTACTTCGTCTCTTTGAAGAGGACCCTCATTATTCTGAAAAGGAATTCCTGTCGTCGGCACCGTAACGTTTTTTGTTTTTACTTCCTCCTCTTCAGTGCTGTTATTCCATTCCGAAACAACTGGAAATAAGCAAATAGCATTTTATAATACTACGGTAAATATTACGGAAGTCAAGAAGTTATGTAAGTTAAAAGTAATACATTTTCGTACAGAAGAAAGTTAATGTTTAATATTCATATCTATTTAGTATTGTCATATTATTTATAATACATTATTCAAATAATAGGCGTACAGCTTATCATTTTTAAATAGTTTAATTAATGAAATCAATTAATTAATAAGAGTTAATCAGAAAATCTTTTTTATGAATTAATGTAATTCTTTATCTTTTGCACCTACTCAGTTATTACCGAATCAATTTTGTACATCCTTAAATGTTTTTTTTTAAATTCGATTACGTGATTTAACAGATGAATGCCTTTATTGAAGAGCGCCCGGCTTCTAGAATTTATTAGATTGGTTTTTGATACCTTCTTGAATTAATTTTGTATCTAACTGGAGTTTTGTAGAATTTCAAGATTTTGAAAAAGGATCAAAGTCGAAGTTGAAAAATAAAAATATGTGAAATGGGTTAATCAGCAAAAGGGAAATATTGAAGATATTTTAGATGTGTAAGTATTAATAACTCATTAGTTATATCATTAGTAACATCTAAGACAGGAAGGTTTTAACTACAAAATAAAAGAGATACTACAAATAAAAAGTTTCTAAGATGCATTAAAATCGACTATTGACTATTAACTCATTATTGAAGATGTTTAAAGGGGTGTTTGCATTGAAAATAAAGAAAAAGCTTTTGGGCTCTCTAAACGCCCACATATTTAGTTCTTTTGTTTTTTAAATTACTTCATTAATGCCGTCTTTTTGAGTATGCATAAGATTTAGATAAAATATTTTCATATTTTTTAGAATTATTAATATTTACATATATTATAGTGAAATAATGAATGAAGCAAACACTGCAACGACAATAGATTGTCAACAATTTAAATTATGGTTTTTATCGCTGTGCAACCAAGATGAATGTGTATACCAGTGCCAAATATCCTCTAAATTACAGATTTTACTGCAGCAGACAAAATCAGCACTTATTGAAAACAAACTTGACATTAGTATGCATGGATCCAGAGAAGACTCGGTATTGGCTAATAGTATAATGCTTGATATTAAAACACACATTTGTGCTAAGGGCAAATGTAAGACATACAATAATCGCAAACATCGGCGTATCTCCAACTACAATTACAATAAAATGATAAACTCATACCCAAAAATCAGCAATAGTCTATATAATATGACAAACGAAATAATAAATATATGGACATACAAAACAGAAAACGGAAAAGCGAATATCAAATATGTAAAATTTGTTAAAGGAGCAAATAATGATTTAGATGTTAATAAAGATCCAAATATAGAAAAATATAAACCAGTAGAAACGGTCTTCACCAAGATTGATGAAATGGCTGAAAAGAACAACAAGAAAGCTAGAAAAATGGAAGCAACGGCTGCACCTGGACAGAAGATTAACAAATCAGCAAGTCACAGAATGATATAGGGAGATATCAACTACCTAGGATCGAAAAAGGCGATTTTTTTACTTTGACAGAGGAATAAGAGGAAAACAAATTTTCACAAACTCAATGTATCCATTTAAACAACAATCATCTTATAATGATATTGTAGTTATTGACGATATAGTTTTTACATCAAACTGCAAATGTGATTCAGCTAACCAACACAAAGAGATGTTCCCACATTACAGAGTTACCTGTGCTGTTGGACTTAGTTGCCCGGCTAGGCTCAACACCATAGAAATAATATTATATGCAAGAGATAAACACGCGACAACAGAAAATTTTACGACGGCAAGATCCATGTTAGTGAGGTATTGGTAATATTATAGTGCTAGGTCACAATGATTAAATTATAAGAATAAAGATATTTATAATATCAAAGAAAAATGTACAAAAATATAGAATCTTAAGCATGGGCAATGTAATCTTAATTAACGCGAATTAATATAATGTCATCGTCACATTATTACTAACTATATAAAAATATAGAATCTCTAACACAATTTATAATGACAATATTAATTAATAAGGATTTATATGGAAAAGTTAAAGAGAGATTATATATCACTGATAAATTTTTAATAAATTATTAATAATGTCATATAGAGGGTTATAAGAGTCAGAAGACTTGCATAACCCAACCAGAGTATGTATGAATGAATGGTGAAGGATGGAATGATCCATGTCTGGAAGTCCGACGTGGATACATTCTATCCTTATGAATGAATGGTACTTGCATTGTACGGTTTAGTATGGCTGGAGGTTTTTGCTGTAAAGAATACAGTAAAACTAACCAGCACTTTTTATTTTTGTTGTTAATCCGGACCTGCGAACAGGGAATACCAATTCCCTCTGCAGTATTTGCGGCGTTATAGTGTGTTGTTGAGTAAATAATTTCTACTCTGTATCGAATTTAGCAAATGTTATATGTAACTCTGGAATAATTAAATAAATAAATAAATAAAATAAATTAACAGAGTGATTTCGAGGTATAACAATCAAATACAAATTTTACGTAAAAGAGTCATAAATAATATATCATTTTTTCAAGTTCGTGCACAAAAGTTGATGCACAAAGAACAAAAAAAACAAAAAAATCAAAAAAGAAGAAAAAATAACAAAAAAAAAGAATAAAGAACAAAAAACAGTTACAAATCAGTAAATTAGATATAAATCAACGTAATCAAATACTATAAAAATAGTTAAATGAGTCACAAAATATATGCTCAACAATACAATTTGAAGCTTTTTTTTACATACAAAATGAACTTCAATGAACACATTATTGAAGAAAAACAAACATTATTTTTTTCTGAACCCCTAAAAAAAGTACTCTAGCCTCAATTAAGAAAGCGTTATCCATTGCTATAACTTCAAACGACAAGGTGAAATAAAAATCAATCAATGCTAATAATATCACGCAACAGCGACGGCACGCAAAACTTTTCGCGAAATTAAATACGCGTAGAGGCGCGTACACCTCTTGTATATCTCGTCGCTTTATCGGGGAGTAATGACGTTTCATTTCTCGAAATTATTTATCACCCATTACACGAGACTCTGCCTTTGCACGAGATTCCAGCCAACGCGATGACCTGACATTTATAACGGGAGTGGCAGGGGTGTGAGTATTTCCCCTCCAAACGTACGAACGGCTAAAACTCACGAATGATTAATGGCGAGAGCGTTCTGTGTCTTTCCGCGTACACGGACAAAGAGCGAGTTTCCAACTTGCTTTTCGGCCACTGCTTCTGCTGTACCTGCAAGTTTCTAGCGGTTTAGAGTTTCTCTGGCTGTCGGTCTCGTGTCTTCTTTTTTCAGTCGCTCTGTTTGGGGCGAGAATCAATGAGTGATAGATTCCTATACGTGAATAGGAACGGATCGAAGGAGGCGTTCGATCGGGTTTGGGCTCCTTTTTTGTGTTGCGGAGAGGTGGTCGATGAGTATTGTGCGAGTGACGGCAGTTTTTGATTAATTAGCCTTTTGTTGCCGCACGCACGAGATTCGCGCATCGCGGATTATGATTCCAGTGGCGATGATAATGGATGTGGAGATTCTGGAGGGTTTTCTGGGTCAATGATTGCAAATTCCAAATTAGATAATTGGCGTGGTCAGAACGTTTCGTTGTGGCTGGCTTTTCGGGATTTTCGTACCATACGCGGAATTTTCGAAAGCTTGTAATAAATTTAATATATATCCGAGAAAAGTATGATTTGAATTTCCGTTTGATTCAAACCTTCTATGAATTGCTAATTAATGTTTAACGATAATGCAAGAGTGGAGTGAGAACAGCGTATTTCGTGACATACCGCGATAGAAGATTATTCAAGCTTTAGTATAAACTGTGCACGCTTTATCTATTTCATTCTCATTGTATTTATCAGTGCTCAAAATCAAAAGATATTTTATAAACGTTAAGAATAAATTACGGATTGCAAAAATCATCCTTGTATGTTTAAAATGAAATTTCTTCGTTGTACGTAGCTTATAATATTGAGAATAATTCTTCATAAATAATATATTGAAGGTGACAAATTCCATCTTATTTTCCACCTATGTTCTCTGACACGATTTTTTTTATAAGTTATCCCCTCTTTTGTGATGTATGGAAACATAATTTTTTATTTAAGGATGTTTTATCGTTATATTTACGTTAAAAAAGCAATTTTTACCAGACTTTAATCATTTTTAATGATATGGAAGTCAATATATTATAATAAAATTTTTATCAAAATTACTTTTTTGCAAAAGTAGTTATCACCAACTAAAGAAAGATTCAATAAAACAGTTGCGACTTTTTTATTTGTTATCCTATTTCAATTTTAAAGATCTCATTTTATTCATTGAACAATTTCAGAGGGACTTACCGAATCGAAATCAGAAAATAATAAAGATTTGAAATCAATAATGCAATTTATGATCATAAGCTTATAATATTTTGTAGTTTATCTTTTGACAACGACCAATCATAAAGCAAACGTTTATTGAGCTATTTATAAAAAAGAAATACAGCAATTTAGAAAAATGTATTTATAATAAAGAAATTGATAGTGAACAATTTATTTAGTTTGAAGAAGCTAAATGCCAATAAATTGGCAGCGTTATTTTTGTTTTTAATTATACATATACGGGTATTATTTCCCTTACTCAGATAGCGGTTGCCACCGAAAAATCTTGAAAGACGTTTCTTCAAAATATCGCCGAAAAATTTGGTCTGGCGGGGATTCGAACTTACGTTCCTTCAGCGGCTGTTGCCTTAAGAGGTACGCGTTTACTATTTAAGCCAACGTCCGCCCCAAATGGAAATTTTTACTACAAAATTCTTTGGAAATAAGTAGAGCGTAATTTAAATACGTTGAAAACGAGACAAACTTTTAAAAATATATTTTAATAAATTTATGTAAGTGCAGATAAAAAAAAACTTTATTTAAATTTTGTAAAAGTATAGAAAAAGAATATTTTTCAACTTACTTTTTTAATTATTCTCTATTTATTATACTTTTACATTTAAAAGATATATAGACAAACCGAGGGAGGTAACTGGTCTCCCTTTTAGAGCAATACTACTCATATTTTAGGATTTTATTTGATAATAAAGATAATTAATCTTGTCTAAGTCGAAAAGAGAAAATTTGATTAAATATTATATATTCATTTTTATTTTCTTCGTTCAATACGAGCTTGTCTCCTTAATTTCTTTAATAATAAAGCAAATGAACATCCGCTGGTAAAAAGGAGCGTTTTTGTTTTTTTTTTAACTAATTACCCCCCAATATATTGAACGCCGACTTTAGTAGTGTTTAAATAATAATACATGCGTATTTTATTAACTGCAATCACACGAATCATTTTATTAATGTCTAAATAAAAGAAAAATAACGTTAACATGTTTTAGATTAAAATACTAACTATGTGTCAGCTTATTCTTTCCAGCTCTTTTATATGAAAAAATTGCTCACAATTTTCTATGCAGTTCCTTGTTATATAAAATTGCTTTTATATTTTGCAACATATGAATCGTTTATTTTATATTTTAGTATCACATTAAACATGCTTTTACACTTACAGTTACAGTTTGTGTGATTAAAAAATTCCAAAGCACCAGTTAAAAAATGTCTAATATATTGGATAATTTGAGTGAACACCGTCGATGCAAAATGTAATAAAATGCGACAAAGTGAAAAGCTTTAAAAGCAAAAAAAACATAATAATATATTATTCTTCTTCAAAGAATTATTAAATAATACTTATTTGCTAATATGAAGTTAAAAATTATTATTATGTATAGGCCATGGAATTATTGAAATGAGTCAGAATTTATAAATTTAGCGGATGATGGGCTTAAGGGAACAGTATCGGTACTTCGTGAGTCAAATGCGTATTTGGTCATTTTTGACTACCGTGGTAGGCCAAATCGTGTGCGTAAATGGTTGAGTGAGAGTGAAAAATGTTATTCGTTTACTTATATTAGCTCTCAAAATTGGTGAATCAACATTTGAATTTTTGCATTGTATTTATGAAATATCAAATATATATTTCTCGCTTTTTCGTCGAAATCTGAAAAACAGTTTTCATGAATTTCATGATTGAAAATGTTGGAAACGTGAGTTCCCATAAGGTTACGTGTTAAAAACGTAAATATAAAATTCTTAATATCTTTTTTCTGGGTTGGTGTAGCTTTTTAAAAAATTATATGAGTAAGTTTGAGGTCAACACATACTAGTATACAAAATTTCAGTTTTCTGAACACTAATTCGAAACCGATTGTACTCCCTTAAAGTTTACGTTATAATAAAACAAACCTTCGTATACATCTCGATAGTAAGTATTTTCAAGATTTTTATATTATCTAATTTTTATATTATCACTTTTCTCATTTAATTTTCAATTTTTTAGCAAATATCCTTATGAAACGCTATTGTCCTAATCAAAAACAACAACTTTCCAGAGAGATATTTTCTCAAATTTGAAAATTGAATGAAATAAGTGGTTCCCCGTATTTGACGATGACACAGGGTTTAGCATCACCTTAATAAAAACAGATGGGAAAAACGATAACGGGAAACCGCTAACTACGTATTTTGTCCAATATATTAAACATTGAGATTTTGTTATTTATTTATATCTAAATTTCCTATAATTTAATATTTCTTCATTTAAAAACGAGATTTAATGAAACTGACCAACAAAATATTTCTAGTGCTGAAACATAATGATATAGTGAGTGGATTAATTCGGATTGCGCCAGTTAGGCTAAGCGCTCAAAAAGTAGAAAATTACGAGTTAAAATCTCTCTTTATGTTCGTAACCTAACATTGTACGATTTCAATAAATATAATCATAAAACGTTAAAAAAGCTCCGAACACACATTCAAAATTATTTTTACCGCTAGATGTACTTTTGCTGCCTATGATTCATAAAAAATACACAATATTGTGCTCAAAGATCATTCGCTTGTGATTACATTAACAATGTTAAATTAAAGGCAAAAGTAACTAACCGGACTCGAAGACGACCTCGCTGAGCATGATCCAGTGCGCGGCGAAGTACAGCTGCAGCTTGACGAAGCGGCCAGCCCGCGAGTGCAGCTTGATCGTTACGTCGCGGGCCTGCTCGAACATGAGGTCCGGTATGTAGGAGAAGTGCACGGGCTCGCCGATAAACTCTTTGTTGTTGCCGCTGAAGTACACCTTCGCGTGGCTGAACACCTGGAGAAAAATTAGAACAACGTAGATTTCGTATTAGGTACCGATGAGACAATTTAACTGAGGGCATTAAACTGACTTTAATTTTTAAGAAATCATATTTTTTATTGAATATTTTACTAAAAGTACATTCAAGTGAACCTAAATTATCTAAATCATTGAAAGTAAAACAGTATGTGATTCCTAAATATAGCTTAATAAGTATGAGCGATTAAATATGAAAATTTAAATAGTTATGTTTTTAATCTTTCTTGTATCCCGTTTTCTATCATTAAACTATTAAACATTGTTATATGAAGCTAAAGGCAAATACTTTTGATGTTGATTTCTCGAATCCCAAGGTGAGTACATGAAAATATAATCTCTACCCTGGTAGAAAGTTAGCTAGAATAGCTGGTGATTAATTATCAGCCAGATTAATAAGCAATTAATAAATCAAATTATAGCTAATATCTGGCTAGAATCTGCTTAAGACTATGATTTAAGCAAAAACGTATTTTGTTTGCAAATCTAACCTATTTATATTTTGTTTTGAAAAGTTATTAGTTTTTAAAAATATTCATTATTATACTTTATTGAATGTTCAATGTAGTATGCCGCCAAAATAAATATTTTTATCAACAAATAACAACTTACGAGATTATAGAAATATATATATGCAATACTAGAAGTATTTGATAACTAATAATTACCTTTCTGAAAATTAGTCAATCATAACTTAGTCAACAAAAATTTTGTGATTAATGTCGGAAATAAAACTATGTAATAAAACTTCATTGTAAAACTACAAATATTTGTTTACCAACTCTCCAAATTTCGTCATAACTTACATTGTTCTGTTTTTATTGTTATTTTTAAAATAACAATAATTATATGACTACATGCATTCTATTATTTATAAAATAAATTTCTTTAATAAAGACACTTAAATTTTACTTGGGGCTTTGGTACTTTTTGTATAAGTAATACTTTTTAAATGCACGCTTCGCTATGTAAACAAATAGCCTAACCTCTATTACTACTAGACATTTAAGGTACATTTTTAACTTTAATTTAGTAAAATACTTAATGTAGTATGATTATAATTGCGTATTACTTTGATTAGTATAAAACTGTTATTATTTCTATTATTAATTAATACATAAATTACTTAGTTTATAAATTTTATATTAACTAGAATATTAAGCAGAATCTAGCTAAAAATTAATCTAGCTAATTTCTTAACCAGGACTAAAGCAGATTTAGAAAATCTAACTAATATCTGGCTAGAAACCAGCTTAGATTTCTACCAGGATAACCAGAGAGAATTTAAGATTTTCAATGAATTAAAATTTTAAAAGAACTTGTCTCTTTTGTCATTTCCATGACTATTATTGCTTTGGATAATTAAAATTTAGCATCTTTGTAATACACTTAACCTCCCTGCGTAAGCGTTTTATCGGACTTTTCCGTTCCCGAATGCATATTTTTTTACATGTTCGGAAAATGGATAACATATCACTCTTTATGTTTACGGGGTTGCTGAAAAAATTGAAAATTGAAGAATTGAATGAAGTTTATAATAAAGAGCAAGTTATCAGCTTCAATTTGCGTGGTCGTAGAAACTCTAAAAGTGTATCAGTCAAATGTTATGACCAAAAATGTCAGGACGAGGTATCTCGGCCTCCTGGCTACGGTAAAAACCTCGTTTGGACGAGATATCTCGAAATACTGCGTCAGAAGCTTAAATAACAATTAAAACAATTAATTTTTCAAAAATTAAAAGTTGTTTAGTACCCTTAAAGTTATCCGAGAAAATTATATGTTGTTTAACTCATTTGTAATAAAGTCAGTTGGTTGGCTGACCATTCTCAGGTTACTACTACTTATTGTATATATCAAGCACGGCTACACGCTAAAGGAACAGGATCAGTAGAGCAAACATCAAGGAATATTGATGAACAACAAAGAACAGTGATGAACAAGTAGAAGAGATCAGCCTAGATGTTTATCAGTATTTCTCGCTGTTCCTCGATGTTCTTCCTTATTGTTCCTGTACCTTAAACGTGTAATAGATCTAACATAGATTCTTTACGTCATCAATAGTTTAATCTTATCCAAGACACTCAATTGAAAAAAAGAAACAGTAGCAGCAACTTACATTTTCCAATATAGCCAATGAAAGCAACAAATTGACTATATTTATTTGAAAAATAGCATCAGTAATAGATATCTCCTGAATTTCTTAAATTTGTATTCATTATAAAGCACTGTTAATATATTTTAAAATCTTCAGCATAATATTGTGCACACATTCAAAACTAGGCAAAGAATACTAATAAAAGTTCTGTTTATTGCGAAAGTAAATCTCCTCATTATGAAACTTGTGATGTAAATAAGTCCCGCTACTTTAACGTCCCCGTAGCGTGACGACTCGATATTTACCTGAACGTCTTTGGTGAAGAAGTTGCTGGTATGAAGATGCATCGCCGTGAAGTTTCTCGCGCAATCGAACTCAAAAGTTACTTCCACGGGTCGTCCCAGCATGTTCGTCGTGTCGTTTCTCCAGCCTACCCACTCGTATCCTTTATGAAGGAAGAAAAATGAATGAGAAAGAGCGAGGCATATTAAACTTTGTGCAATCATTATATCTTTAAATGAGCAACAAGATTTGCGATAAAAGTACATTGACGAAGATGCTCTTTTTAGGTGTGTACCTCTGACAAGATCAATACATAATTTTCATTGGATGAAAATATTCTTCCAACGACTGAGTAATTTGTTTTTATTGACTATAAAAATCGTAACAAGTTATTTGTATAAATGCGGTATCATAACTAGTAATTGGTTTTCGAATATTTAATGTTTTTACAGATACTTTGATTAGGTATGCGTATATTTACGGATACTAAATTTTTGTACTTTATACAAAATTTGGAATTTTACATATTTACTAGGAGGCTGTATCTAGACGATTGCTAAACTCATTAAAACCAATAAAATACAATTGATACAATCAACGACAAAAATGCGTGAAAATATGAGACTTAAGTATTTGTTTGCAACTCAGGTTGATGAACGATTGTAAGACTACGTAATTTTTCTCACTACCTATAAAATGTTCATCGAAATCCACCCAAGCAACCTACAAAATTCACCCCTCCGCATCATCGGTAGGCATACACCAACATAAGAGAAAAGCTGATCGAGCAACCGAACACCGCGATAAGACAGGCGAAAAAAAACCCTCTCCGCAAGCAAACTTCCATTCGCCGCGTACGTGGGCAATCGTATAACCGCTCGCGAAAAGCCGCCGGTAAACGCCGACGCTCGCCTAGCGCTTTTTCCCGCGGAAAAGACAAGCGTACTCTTCGCCCCTCCTCGCGTCACAAAGACATTTAAAACGACTCGCGCGCGCGCACTCTGCAACTCGGCGAGTCGTTTGTCTCAATGGGCTCTGCTGATGCCCTCAACGTAGGAGCCGCGGAGGCTCGACGTACAAATGCTTCGCACGCCTATCGCGTACCAGCCGTTAAATTCCCGAGAGTTCACTTGTTTATACGGAGGCTGCAGCGCGCGTCGCAAGTTTGAAGTACGTTCGACGCGAGCGCAAGCGCGCGCAGGTCAAGATTTTCATTCGCAGATTGTGACGGAGTATGTGAGCGTGCGCGCGAGAGGAGCGCGAAGTTACGGCAAGTGTACTTGTCGCCGTGTGTACTGTGATTACGCGAAAGTTGTTGGTTTAATTGTATATATATGAAAGTTGAGTGGATATTAAAGTAATTTGTTAGTGCTTGTAATATCTGTGAAACGGTTGAAATTTTAAATTGGAAAAAGTGGGCAGTTTTATATAATTACTAGAAGGTTTGATGTGCGTTTTATTTGAAATTTATGTACTCAGAAAGGAGTATCTTAATGATTTTATATTGTAACGGTTATCGTGAAATTAAGAATGCATACAACGTCGTAATTCAATGCGTAATACAAATTTAAGTTAACTTTAAAAAAGTTTTTGTTTTAATTTTCTATGTTAACGGTATCGTAATTCATTACGATATTATATATTTAGTGTGATAATTAATTTTTGATACATAATTTTGAATCTCGTATAGTGGATTTAAATATAAGAGTAATCGCATGATAGTGTGAAATCGAATGCACCAGTACTTCCTGGTAAATAGCGTACACATGGATTTAAATTAATTTTCATCCTGATAATAATAATTATTTAATATGTTTATAGTTGATAAGTAAGTACATAACACCTACATTTGTTAAGATAGAAAATGCAGTAAAAAATTGTGAACTTCTTAAGGGGATAATCGTGCTAATTAATTATTTTACAATTTTTTTAAAACTTTGACCAAATATTTATGACTATATTATCTATTACTGGTTCGAGTTTCAGAAAGTCTATATAGCATCACTATAAGTGAGACACTTAAAGATCTTTATCTGGTACATAGCTAGTCAAAATGAAGGTGATATTTTTCAATTTCTTTGTTTGCGAAGTATACGTCATTTAAGATTTTGTATAAATAAATTTATAAAAAATTACGATTATACATACAATTCTAGTAATTATATTCGTCTTATTTATGTATAAAAAGCTTAATACAAACACTGATTTGACTCTGTTTTTGAGGTTAAATGCACCTTTATTGTTTTCAATTAATTTATTTTTACATTCAGAACCATTCAATGCACATTTTTAAGATCAATAAATGTTCGTCAAATATTTGTATTATAACACAAAAATTTTCAAGAAAATCTGTTCCTCTAGTTCGGTGAAATATGCAAATGAAAACGACAAAAGTGCGATTTCTCATAAGACTACACACTAAATGTCTCAAAATACAAATATTAATATCTCGTTTCTTAGGTATCCTTATCTTCTAAACATTTAACTGAATCATTTTAGGAACTATATCTATCGGTATATCACATTTCATTAAAATCGATTCATTAATTCCTTAACCAGATGAACCTGCTTGGACGTTCGAGTGGCATGGTTGGATAAAAAGTAACATTATGGTAAATGCGAATGTGATTAATGTCTAATATACAATATAATCATGCTATATTGTACTACAACAAGTACTGCAACATTGACATTGACATTTAGATTATTTGTTGAAACTTGGTAATTGTATATTATATACCCATTCTAAAATAATGCATGACCATTTTCAATCTAAATATCTCGAAATAAGAAGGTACCTTCTTGCGCTTGAAATACGCATATAACGTGCTTATAAATATTGTGATTTGATTTTTATTATCGTGTGAGATTTGTCTCCTTCTAATTAGCCACTTTTTTCGTCAATATTACTGATGGTTGATTTATTAATGTTTTCTAATAAGCAGCTATGTTTCGTTGTTCGATAAAAGAGAAAAAAGCGCGCGATAATGAAAATTCTAACCTCAAAAAAATAATTCTGTTATCGTTTGCAATAAAAATGTATTTAATAATGTCATTTTAATTAACAAGAACATATTTTTTATAAACTTGTATGAAGATTCTGTTTTTTGAATTTATTGTATTTTTTGTAATGAAAAAAATACTGGGTATCGTGCTGTAAAAATCGCTAGTTATATTAAAAAATATAGAATGGGAAAATCCACCAAACTGATAACTTTGAGTGTCAGTATGTTTTTGTTATCTTCTTTAAAAAATGTAATTTGGTTTCTTGATGAGGCACATAATTGAATCAGGGCTAAAATTTTTGGTGTTGATGCAAGGAAATATGTCCTAATATTTTAATAAAGCATACATAAAATGACGCAGTTGATATTTCTATAAGGTTACCAAAAACTAGTACTTTTTTAAAAAAGGCTAAATTTGCGAGTCTTAAAGAAGTATCAACTGCATCGTTCAATGCACAAAAAGATAAAATTCAAAACCGGGTTCAGTCATGTGCCTCATCAGGAAACTAATTTATAGTTTTTAGAAGATGACAAAAAAAAACTAACAACCAAAGTTAAAAGTTTCGTCGATTTGCTCATACATATAACGTTTTTGCAGAAGAGTCTCTGACTTTTCGAATAATAGTCATCAGTCTGAAATTGTTCAAAAACTGTAATTTATTATTCGACTCATTCTAGTCTTTTCGATTCATTCTTCTCTTTACGTCAGATATAAAACTGCTTTTTTACATACCTTCTGATACGATTATCGATTACGAATTTTACGCTTTTACGAGCAAGACAATCCTCTCACTCAAACCCCTTGAAAACGACGTAATTATGCAATAACAATTTTACATGCCATTTAAGCTCTACGTCAATCCATCCTTTCTCTCTCCCTCGTTATCTCCTTCCTAGGTTCGTTATAATTTTTATAATCGACATAAATCTCGCTATCGCGCGCCGTACGATCTCCGCGCAATAACGACCGATAAAAGAAAGGAGAAAAATCCAGCATTACGTAAGATTAACATTTTTTCTTCGGTCACCTATATATTCGGCGCTTCTATGTACTTCGATCTTGCGTAAAACATAAAAAGAGAAAAAGAAACGCGTCAAAGAAAATCATACTCACTTCTGCCGTAACTCATAGCTGTCTATATATATATATATATGATTCCATGTCAAGTGAGCAAGTGAAAAATTTTAATACTCTGAAACTTTAAGAAAACGATGTAATTCATATCCAAAATATGTAAAAAAAATGTCAAACCCTTACCTCTATTGATTCAGGATTTATGCCAAGCTGAAAAATATGATTATTTGCGTTTTTCTCATTTTTCTCAAAATGTATGTATTTTTATCTCGAGAACTATCGTTTAGTAAAGATAAAGTACTCTAGTCCGTGTGTTTTGTAAAGAGAATTTGATGCAGAAAATGATAGTATATTTTGCATTACCAAATTTAATGATTTTGATTGTACCAAATTTCTGCCAAGATACCGATGAAATGTTAAGCTGAGCGCCACTAGCAAATTTGTTGAAAAAAATTGCAATGATAGTTTTAGATGTATATATTAAGATAAAACAAGATTTATAACGGTACTGTAATTTAGTACGTCAAAAAACATTCAGACCCCAAGGTATTATATGTCAAATGCTATTGAGGGTTGAAAAATGCGTTTTTTTTTAATATTTTGAGATTTTTCCAACATTGTTTGATTAGTGACTTTTGAGAAAAAAGCATTTTTTTTCTAAATGAGGTAAAGAATCTAAAAAAAGGCTTGTTAGACCCTATTGTGATACTTTGTGCACCCATACATTATGATGTATTGTAATATTCAGATTCTAGCAGATAGCAATCACCTTTTTGAAAGTAGAAAATCTTAAAATCTTCGTATGTCAAGTCAGCTTTCATTTTAAACCTCGTGTAAAATGGTCTCAAGCTAAATATAATTCCTGCAGAACTTTTAAATGGTGAATTTTTATTACCGTCACACAATGGAAGTACCGAAAAAAGTTCTGTATTTAAAATTCTGCAAAAATTATATCCTTGCTGGAGACCATTTTTTAACAATTCTAGAATTTAACGAAATATCAAAAACTACATTTTAAGATTTTTTATTTTGAAAAAGCTAATCTCGATTTTCTAGAATCTTAATATCACAATATATTACAATGCATAAGTTCACAAAGTATCACAATAGGGTCTGATACAAATTTTTTTAGATTCCTTACCTTATTTTGAACAAAAAATGTTGTTACACTTTGTTCTCGAAAGTCCCTATTTTTTGAGTTAAAGATCAAACAATGTTGGGGAAATCTCAAAATATGAAAAGAATGCATTTTTGAACATTTAATTCCCCTTGATATTTAACACCTTGGGGTCTGAATTTTGTTACATATTCTGGGTACACGTACCAACATTTTTTCAGAGTTTTAGACACTTTTATTTTTGGACATGCTCACTTGACATGGAACCACCCATATATATATATATATATATATATATATATATCACGAAAAGCTATCATTGACTGAGTGGCAAGGCTTAGTGCTTATTAAAAGTTATAAGCCTTCGATCGAGTTCATCGACCGTGAACGAGAAGAACAAAGAAGAGAGAAAACGAAAAGGTGCACACACAGAAATGAGGTGCAGCGAGAAAGCCGTTTCGAGAAATTCTCACGCGTCGAAATATTTATTTTCGGTCTTAACGAGCAGTTTATATCGCTATATATATTTCTCTTTTTCTTTTGGTCTAATCGTATACCGGGTCTTTGCGAACTCTCCGTGCGGTGAGGCTGGTGGTGCCGATATTAGATCTTAAGTTATTACTGAAGCAATTGCCCAAGCTATTATCTAAGTATTATGTCCTAAACTTTTAAGCATAAGTAATTACTCAAGTAATTACTAAAGTATTGGCTTAAGTTATTCATTGAGTTATTACTTAAGTTATTACTTAAGTTATGACTTAAGTAATTACTTAAGAATTAATAGAAAATCTTTAAGTTATTACTTAAGTAATTATTTAAGGAATTGCTTAAGATATATCTTAACATAAGGGGTCTTCTAAAATAATCTTATAAGTTCGTAATAGTATCTTAGATAACATGGGTAATAGTCTAACCATACAGTTATATTACGATCGATTTGACGAGTTTTATTGAAATAACCTAGATATTAAAACTTTAAGGTTATTATAGATCATGAGAAAACATTTTAGAAGACCCATTATGTTAAAAAATATCTTAGGGACGTTCATCGGTTAACAGTAAGGTTAGAAAGTTAATTTTCGAAAGAATCATTATTAAATGGCAATATTTATAATGAAAATCCATCAGTTTATAATATAAAGTATTAATATATTAGTAAAGAATATAAAATTTATGAAAAAGCACCAAAATCCGAAGTACGGTATTAACTTTTGCATATGCTGTATCGTGATATATAGATATACTAATAACATTGGAGTACAGCTTTAGATAGCTATATATTTAATAAAAGTGCCGCTTGCTATGTCCAGATTTTGATGTATTATTTCTATGCTTATTTTATTACATACTAGTTTTTAAAAACGATGTAAAGAAAACCTTGTTTACAATAAATAAGAATGTCCGTTTTGTCAGAGCTCAAGATTTGCTTCCATGTCAAAAACTGAAACTTTGAAGATAAATTTCTCGATTTTGGATATCGCAAGGACGGTCGAAATTTCAATCACGTATAAAACACATCTAAATTAACATATCATAAACGTTTCAAGAGATTTTCAAGAAATTCAATTATCCGGTGAACGTCCAACCAATTACTTAAGTAATTAATATTTAAATATTTTCTGTTAATTCTTAAGTAATTACTGAAGTAATAACTTAAGTAATAACTTAAGGAATAACTTGAGTAAATACTTAAGTGATTACTTATGCTTACAAGTTTAAGACTTAATACTCAAGTAATTACTTAAACAATTACTTAAACAATAACTTAAAATCTAACATCGGCGCCATCAGCCTCACCGTGCGGAGTGCTGGCAAAGACCCGGTATATAAACTTGCTTTAATATCGACGAGCAAGCGGCCGAGTAAATACTGTCCGCGTGCGCCTTGTCTCGGCAAACTCTGGGAATCCGAGTCGCCAGAGGAGATGTTATACTGGCTCTCGACGATGAATCCTGATAATAAGAGGAGAGAGGTATTTTTCTCGTCGCTCGTTTTTCGTGAAAATTGTGTGAAATCGTTCTGAAAGTAAGTTCATGCTGGGTTGGTATGATTGTGTAGAATTGACGAGAATTAAAGTTGAACATACACTGAAATTATTTAAGGAAGATTACGTTGGAATTTGATGCTTTGTTATTTATTTGTTTTACAGTCTAAAACTTAAAGCCTTAAACCTTACAGCCTTTTTGTTTCGTTATTTTTATATGATTTGAAAATAACTTTATAACATTTTTTTATTAAATCAAATTTTATAAATAGAAAATTATAAGAGATTATACATATACGTATCGACTAACATTTTTTAAGGGGGTCCCTACCATTTTTTGATCAAAAAATCGGTTCTTTTTAATTTCTCTTTTCGATTCTTTGAACCTTTCTTAACACAAAAACGCATCGCATATTTTATTTTCATAAAATTTGTAGTTTGAAAATGATATTTTAAAGTACGATTATACATTAAATTAAACGTACTTACCTTAACAAAAACAGCTTTTTCTGCAGTTTTAGGTTTACTTTATTCAAAATATTTCAGGTGCATTAGCTTTTGTCGAACTTCTTGAAATTAATTTTACATATTATTTTTGCATTATGAAGAAATTTGTGAACCGCCAAAGTGCTATGAATTGATCTAGATGAAATAAAAAATAATTATTTATGAAAAAAGTTATAAATTTCGTAAAAACACTGTTACTTTATTTAAATAAAATGATCTCATTTTTAATTATAGTGACTTGTATTCAATTTTGATGAGAATACACAAATATTTTCAAAATGGTATAAAAAGTTAATAGGAATTTTTCTAGACTGTATATAAGATTCTGTGTGCACCATGAACGTTGGTAATCTACCTCATTTTAACTAAGAAAATCATGAATTTTTCGCTGTATATAAATATATATACGGTAATAACAAATACATTTTTCAAAAAACTTTCATTTTTGGTTATACAAACATATGTGAAAATTTAAAAAGATTCATAGTCAATGGGCAAATTTAGAAAAAATGGTAGGCTTAAGCTTCGAATTATGTTGATCTATTGGGATTGCAATAAATAAATGAAAAGCATTAAGAGGCAATTTTGGCTGTTGTTTAATAACTGCAAATTAGTATTGCTTTAGACATCAATATTCGAATATCTCGTGGATTTTAGTAAACTTTCGATTTGATAATAAATTTGAATATAAAAGTTACATTTTTAATTTTAATTAAATGAAACGACGTTAAAAATTTAGACCAAGGTAGAAAACTATGTTAATTGAAGTTAAGCATTAAAATATATTTAAAAATACTTATTGTGTGATTAAAAGCTTTTTGAAAATTTTTATAAATGTATCTAAAAATACATTTAATAAAGTTAAAGATTTGAAAGATGCAAAATATTTTTCCATTAATTTTATTTCACGAGTATTAATTTGTGGATAGAATTAAATAGTAATGAACGTATATCAATGTTTATAATCTCATTATTTCTGAATATGTAAACAACTTCGGCGTATTTTTGTGCATAAAGCGTAGCGAATGTCATTATATAAATTTTGTCGATTTGCGCGCTGCATTCTATGGCTCATTGAGTCAGAAATTGAATTTTAAAGTTGTGGACTGGTATGGGTTCTTTTGAACGCACGTTAAGTCGTGCGTGGAATATTTCATTTAATCATCGCCACTTCTGTCTCTTGTTGTTCAACCAACACGGCTTGTTACTTCAGTTTCAAAATATGTAATTACATTAAAGAAAAAAATTTTAATTAAAATCAAAATTTATAATTACTAAAGAATGTTAATTACATACAAGTGATGTTCATTATTATTTAAATGTAAGTTAAACTACTACTAGCTATTCATGCTTTTTAATTAGATGAAATTACGCTATTTCATTAGAATTTTAAATATAATAAAATTTTGATCATGTAAAATTATGATTTTTTTCTTGTACTAAGTTAATATATTAATAAAATGAATGTAACATAATTATTATAAAAATTGGAAGAATCTGTTTAATTATGATATATGAAAAAAGAGAGACTTATAATAACATTTTTACTTATATATATTCATGGTTTTCATTTTACAGATACAAGAGCAAAAAGACATTGAATATAATATAATTATTACTAAAGTATATATCAGTAAAAATTCAACAAGACAAAAAATTGAAAACAATTAAATCATTTTTATTAAAAAAGCAATATGAACTTGATAATATTTTCTTCTCATATTCTCAATTTTCATTTGATAAATAACAAAAAACCAAATCGCAATGCTTTTACGCGTTTACTTTCATTTCCTCCACAAAGGAATATTTCAATCAGCACCCCTCAGAGGTATTACCCTCCCTCTCTATACACCGCATAATCTTTTCTCTGGCCCTCTTGATTAAATTATCGTGCATTATCAATCAAGCCGGGGCAAGAGACGCACTGCGAGGGGAGAAAGCAAAAGACAGAAGAAAAATCGAGAAGTCAGCCAGTGGTATCAACGACGACAAGAGCAGCGCGTAAAAACTTTTTGTCATCTACTCGTTGCCTCTCCCGTATATCTGCGATTCAAATTTAAAGAGTAAAACCCCATGGTCACGTGACTCGCGCTCTTCTGCTTTGCATTGTTTAAACAGGGTTAAAGGCTCTCCTCCCCCGTGCGCGTAAAAGAAAAGGAAAACTCGGGCGCGCGCGCGCGCGTTGAGTGGAGTGGAGTTCCTTTTTAATAAAAAGAAAACCGCTCTCGAGAATGGAGAGACTGCGCGCGCAGAAATGTATCAGAGAGCCCGGGACGCGGGTAAGCAGCTCGACTTCAATATGTATGTAAATCGAAGCAGATTCGAGCGCAACGAGTCTGTTTTCTCGGTATTCGTATATAGCGGAAAACGCGGCGCGTCTCTCTTCCTCTCGCTGCTTTTACTTTCTCCGGCTCTTTCTCTTTCTCTTCTTGACGATTCTTCCGACGTAGCTCCAGCTCCGTGTCGCTCGTTTCGTTTTTATAAAGGCGGGCGCGAGTCTTCTGATCCGGTTTTTTCCTCGTGTCCGGGATGAGCGCCAACGAATTTTCCGTTACGCGTGCGCGCGTGCGGCCAAATTCAAAGTGCATCGCCGGGACCAATTTTGCGGCCAGACGAGAATTTATAGATACGCACGTGTATGAGTATGCTGTGGCTCGTTGAGCATTTGCAAAGCGACGCGCGCGCGCGATTGCGTGGCTAGAATTGTTTGTATTTCATGTGGATTGCTTAGAGGCGACAGCTTTTTATTGTTATTGGAATAATTTGGAAAACTTATAGATTTTTCATGAAGATCTAAAACTGCATAATATAGGTGTTTCTTAAGAGTAAGATTTACATTTTTAATAACTTAGAATATTATGCAGACAATTGAGAAAAATCACCTTCTTTACAACGCTATTTGTTTTGATACTTCTCCAGTATGGACAGCAGTAGCGATTTGGGTGTTAAGTCTTTATTACGAATGAAGTAAATATACAAAATTTAAAGGTCATATGTAGTTAGGATATCATAAGATGAGTAAAAAATGATTATGATTACTATAAAAAGATACTGTTTTCTTAAAAAAAACCTTAACAAAATTAAAACTCGATGATGTAAGTGTAATGACTTCATTTTAATAAGCAGCTCTAGGAGATTCGTTAAGTTTAATTTGATCCATAAATGAGAATTTAATTTTCTATATACAAAAACCCTCAAATGTCCCAATTTTTTAGTATTCCGCACTTCCCGACGTAAAATAGTTTATTGTAAATCGCTGATATATTATTATCTACTGTTTCATACAATATACAAAAATATTAATCTGATACGAAGTTATTAACGATGAAAGATAGCTACACAAAAATATATATATATAATTTTAGGGCTGTTTTAATCTTCGCGATTCTGTGCATTTTAGTGTATTTTTAATCTGATTATTAATATTTATCTGATCCAACGCTACTAACAATAAAAAATAGTGGTAATAAATACGTAAAATTGTAGAGCTATTTCAATCGTTGTAATCCTGTGAATTTTTATTTATTTTTAATTGTCGATAAAAGCTCTTTTAATCTATTTTTATTATGAATAAAGCTGTTCTTCTATTTTATGTATGTGATGAGTTATAATCAAAGATGTACCATTTTTTTGTTAAAATGACGCATATTTAGGGTACAATAGCGTATGTCTCAATAACAAGGGTTTATTAAATAAATTTGCAGGCTTCATTTGCAAGGTACCAGAAAACACCTTCCAACGTTTCATCAAAATCTGAGACCATATTAACTTCAAATAAATAGATGGACCTATTTATAAAGCAATTTTAACTATTTACGTTTATGATAAATGTGTATAGGAATCGTATTAATCTTTGCGTTCGCGTAAACACGTCATAGAGCTGTAGCATTTGATTTTTATAATGGGAAATTTAGTAAAATTCGTCCTGCGTAAAGTTCTGTTTTGTACAGAATAATTGCAATATATGCCACCTATCAAAACTATTTTATGAGCAAAGTTCAAATTTTTTTCTAAAAATTACACTAAAATTGTAGTATAATAGACTACCATGGATTCAAAAACCAATTACTAGTATTCAGTAAAGAAAAATATCCAAAAATTTGTATAAAGTGATTATTCCAATTTCTACTTATTTAAGAATCGATGTAAATATAAAAAGAATATAGATATAAGTTAAATAAATATAGATGTCCTTAGATGTACCTAATTCTACTTACGACAGTAGATATGTACCTATCTCTATCACATAAATTAATTTCTCTTTACACGATTTCTTACCTTTTATATTGTAAATATGTCAATAAAACATATGAATGAAAATGAGATTTGCTTTGTAATTCTACTTAAAAGATAGGATTACAATGCTTTTTTAAACTTATTTCATAATATATTACAATATTTTTCTTGTATTTCAATTAAGGTGATTCTTTCACGATAATCGACCTTAAATATAAAAATGTATACAACAATTTAAATATAGGATACGTCAAAATATAAAAGAAGGATATTATAAGTGACAACAAAATTTCTTCAATGAACATTTCGACATTGCATAATTAGATATCGCATCAACTAGAGAATGATTTGACAAAAGATTCAAATCTTTCTTATTTTTTCATCCGATTTTAATTTAGAAGGTCGCATTTTGTTCCTTAAAAGATTTGAGGGGTACTTGTCGATACAAATATTCAGAACTATTCAAAACCAGCATAGTTGCAGCCAATAGTTTATATTTTTACACGTAGAAAATTACAGAATCATGTTTACGAGCTTGAAAACAATCAGCTGTAAATTTGTAAGTTTTGATATTTTTCAACCTTTATATCGGAAAGTCCTCTGAAATCTTTTACGAAACAAAATGTTATTATCTTCTAAACTAAAATCGGATGTAAAACAATAAAGATTCACATCTTTCGTCAAAGTATTCTCTAGTCAACACTAATTTTAATTGATAAAGTAGATATCTAATCTTGCGTCATCGAAATTTTCACGAATACTTTGTTTTTTTACACCTAAAGTAGCCTTTCTTCATAATATAACATTTCTTATGTTATAATATATCAGCAAAGTATTGTATACATTTTTATATTTAATAACTATGATGACTAATATTAATTTTTACCGTTCCAAGTTTACTATGATTTTCATGGTAATTATTATAAAAAGTTCTTCCTTACGGGAGAAGTAAAATGTTTGCAGAAATAAAAACTATACGTCTCTCACCTTTGCCGTTGCCATTGACGTCGAGCCTGAAGTTGTCGGGTCCCTTCTGCCCATCGGCCAGCTGGCCCAGGCCCGAGCTGAGGTAGCCGTCCTTCTCGGTTCCGTCGTACGTGCGATCCGTGAGATCCAGTTCCGAGCCGCGCAGCACACCCTGGGGCATCGAGTACGAAGCCAGGCCCTCTGAAAAAGTTGCTATTGTAGAGAGAAGTAAGAGAGACACACCGCTCGCGAAATTGGCTGAGTTCACGCGCAGGTTGCGCGCGCGCGCGGCGAAGGGTGGCATTCTCGAGAACTGTCTTTACGGGGAATAGGACGACTCTCGGTACTGCCTTCTTTTATTCTTATACTCCGGCTCTCTCGCTTGCGTTTTTTTATTTTATTCGTTGGAAATTTCTATTTGTGCAAAATTGGAGGGAACGAGTTGCTCTTGAGCGCGTTTTTTCGAAATCAAATTTGCTTTCGATTTGATGCAATTGTGCTGCCTGGGTTAGTGACATTTTTTATTCAATGGTACATCGAAAGGTAATATCGAATTTGTGGATAGATAGATACAGTTGGACAAACGAATATCATGAAACATTTATGCGCTTTAATACTAATGTTTGGTTAGATTAAAAGGAGCTTGGGACGTATTTAATTTATAATAGTTATTCCCTGGCTTATGCTAACTTATGTATTTCTCATGTTGTCTTAAAAAATCTATAAACTTTATTTGATTTTAAATTCTCATAATTTGTTACATTCTTCACTGAAAACGTAAAATATTCACTGTTTTTAAATTCTCTAACTAGTTTATTTGAGCTTAATTTAAATGTTTAATGTATTAAATAAATTTGAAAAAAAGAAATTTTTGAAGACTATTCTACGAAGAATATAATCAACTATGAAAATTTTAAATCGAATAAGATTTGTAGACACTCCCAGACAAAATGAGAAATACATGGGTTAGCATAAATAACTACCTTAACTCCCAAGTTCTTTTTGATCCAACGAAAATATAATATTAAAGTAAATAAATGATTCATGATACGCCGTTGTCTAACAAAGCCTATCTATGCGCAAATTCGATATTACCTTTCCACTGCTGACTAAAAAATATGCCAACCCAAACGGTATAATTGAATCGAATCAAAAGAAAATTTGATTTTGAAATAACGCGCTCAAGAACAACTCATTCCCTCAAACTTTGCACAAATGTAAATTTCCGGAAGTGGTGTTTTAAATCTTTATTATCTCTTTTACTTTTTTTATACCATTTGTCAAATTTATATTAATCTTCATTTTTCAAGTAACTCAATTATGCCAGTTCTTATAACTACTGATTACCTGTTCAATAAATTTTTATATTCTATTTTCAAAGTAGAAAATAAATTATTTCATTATAACGACGTTGCTAAATTAAGAATGAATTTATAGTAAATATTTAATCTTTGTAATAATATTAATATGCAATAATTTATACATTAGTGATAACGTTTGTTTATACAAAAATAAGAACCGCTACAAATTGATTGGCAGCTAACTTAAACTTAATTAGTTATTCCTATATGAAATTATTTGGTTTATTAAATTAATGTTAATCGCTATTATTTATTAATAACCAAAATATTATTAAAATGTATAAGATAGACAAAATTAAAAATACCAGTGTTAGTTTTCAAAATATAATCTATTTAAAACAAATTATTTCCATATATAGGAATAACAATAATAGTTGATAATCGTTATCACAGCGATTTTTGTCTTCATGCGTAACTCATTAAAAATATTTAAATTAAATTAAATTATGTAAGCAGGCGTTAGTGCGTCGATTAACAGATTATTCTTCTCGAATATTATAGGTTTCTAAAATATATCCGTTTAAAAAGAAAATTACGTTTCATTGTATAACAAAAGAAAGGAAGTATTAATAAGGAAATATGTAGCTTATCCAAAATTTCGATTCGGATAATATAGGTAATCTTACAAATGCATTTGCGTTGGATCAATGATATTATTTCTAACATACGAAAAAAATCGAGAAACATAAATCCAAAAATTGAAAAAAAGAACAACAAAAACCATAAAAAATCAAACAGATTTATTTTTATCCTAATTATTTAATTATGTTTATAATTACTTTTTTTATTATTCCTAATTATTTTTTTGCTCCCCATTTTCTACGGGAAAAAGAACAAAAAAGTATGAGTTCTGATAAATTAGTTTTGACCTTGCATGCACACACGCATACAATCTCATACACACACACCAACACAAGCACACATACACACACACATATACGCACATATACACACATACCCATACAGATATTTTCTAAAAATAGTGTATTTTGATTCTTTAAGCTTCAAAACATGTTTCTAACGTGGTATTAGCAAAACTATCTTTTTATCACAAGCTTTCTCTTTAAAGAAACAATAGCATAGTAAAATTTCGTTTGAATATTATAAAATTCTATAAATAAAAGTCGTGTATTTACACAGTATTAAAACAAGCTATATGTAGATATCACCCCCTTCCATCCTCAGACATATTCTTGCACTTATACATATATGTGTACGTACAAATCAGCAAAATTTCAGTTTCATCCCTCGTGAGCTTCTTTCGACAAAATTAGTCCGAGAGTCCCGTACAAAAGCCAAAAATCCAGATCCCTCATAAACGGAGTCTCTATAATAACACAATTCCCGAAAAATTCGACAGGCCATAATCACCGCTGAAGTCCAGCACACCGATCGAAGCCATAACCGGCTGCTTCCCTCTCTAGACCGCACGTGCGAACGCGCTTAATCGGCGTTGAATTTTGTCGACCCTCTCCTCCGATCCCTGCCCCGACCATCGTCACGATTCCGCGACTACACGACTCCACACTCCCCGTATCTCCGTAATTCAAGGATTCCGATGTTCCGCACGAACGACCGTTACTTCTTTCCTCGGGAAATCGCGCGGCGGCCAGGCTTCGATCGAGTCGCGAGCCGGCTCGGCGGGGGGGCCAGCCAGGTATCCGAAAATTAACTTAGATTAAATTTACGATCGGCCGAGGACGTCGGCGCAGCTGGGTCCGCATTAATCCAGTCCGAAACGGCCGTTCGCTCGTAACCGGTATAACGGTGCGCGGAGCTCGGCTTTTCTGGCTTCTCTAGCGCGCGAGCGTATCTGCGCGAGGTACGGCGGCATCAGGAGCGTTTCTGACCGGTAAAGCGAGAGAGAGAAAGAGAGAGTAGGTGAGAGTGTGCGTGGGGAGCGAGTGTATAGGCGCTTAGGTAGAAAATGCAAAATAACGAGACGGTTAACGGTCGACGAGCCGAGGGCCGACGCGGTGACGACGAGGGAAGCCGAGCGTTCGGAGCTTGGGTGTGAAAATAGCGGTTTTATGGAGGGAGGATAGGGGACGGTTAATTTTTAAGGTGGCTCTTGGG
The DNA here is from genome assembly GCA_949152435.1 of Gastracanthus pulcherrimus. Classification (NCBI taxonomy): domain Eukaryota; kingdom Metazoa; phylum Arthropoda; class Insecta; order Hymenoptera; family Pteromalidae; genus Gastracanthus; species Gastracanthus pulcherrimus. The sequence goes on along the minus strand of OX424572.1, from coordinate 190,717,735 downwards.
GTATAGGAAGATATTGTAATAATGCGATGAGAGTTTTTTGTTTTATGTATTCTTTTGGTCTTGGTTTTCAATTTCATCTACTTTCTAAGTGGATAATTTGTTTTAAGATCTCAAAAATAACAAAAATATTAACTTAAGAGGACCTGATCACCTTAAAATTACAAATCAATTAGTTATATATTTTTAGGTGAGAATAAATTATTGATCATTATTACACATTTTGCTTCGGAAAATTTGAACATTTTATCAAAATATAACGGAATATTTTTTAAATTTTCTTTTAATTGTCATTAAGTTTCTTTGTATGGCTATAAAGAAATCTAGTTAAACTGATCGGATTAAAATTGTATTCAAAATACATATAGTATATAAGTGTATGAAAGTGCTAAACAAAATTATTATAGCCTATTTACATTATATTTTATGATAAAATTAGAAATAAGGCTAAAATGGGCTATAACTTTGGCAAATAATTATGCTTTTTAATTCCCACATTGATATTCTAATTATATGTAATTCGAACACAATAAAACCTCAAAAACTTCAATTTGATCAGTGTGATTCTCAAAACCTTGCGACAGAGCAAGAAACATACAAGGTTATTTTATAGCCAAACAAAGAGACCTATTCAACCACCAAAAATTTTTTTGAAAATTTTTCTCTTGCATTTTGATGAATTTTTTAAGTTTATAGAAAAATAATAGGTAGTATAAGATGAATAATTTATCCTTGCCTGAAAACATATAACCAATTTATTTGCAACTTTAAAGTGTTTAGGACCCCATAAGTTAATGCTCTGGTAATTTATTAGTTGATTTTTTAAGGTTTTACCTTTCTATTAAAAGAATTCATTTTTATATTTTTTTACATTGAAAAATATTAATTTATTCGACTTTTGCATCGAGGGTTTATTATTAAATAACAAATAAAATTGTACTTTTCATTAAAAAGAAAATTATATTAAGGTAAGCCTATAATAAGATTTGGTAAAAAAAGTAAGTTCTAAATATATTTGTCAGTTTGGTATGTCTTATATAGCTCTAAATTTAATTTAGGTTCTATTGTCTACTATTATTTAAAATATTGCAATAGTTTGCAGTATAATTATTTGTAATTAAGAGCACTTGATGAAAATCCTTATTTTAATCACTCTGATACATGTAATAAAATTTTAGATTACAAAAATCCATACGACCATTAATTATTCATTTGACAATTCGTGAAAATCAACTTCATCAAATGTATAACTGCCGGTGTACTTCTGACTAAATAATTAAGTAACATGAATTCTACTTATATGTCAGTTTTACTTATGCTTACGATAGATATCTTTATAAATAAATACATTTTTATCATTATAAAACCTGTTTTTATTTGGTTTATCCATAAAATTCAAAATTTATCTGATATATATAGGTGGTTCCATGTCAAGTAGGCGTGTCCAAAAATAAAAATGTCTAAAATTCTGAAAATAGGTTGGTATGTATACCCTGAATATGTAAAAGAAATTTCAAACCCCAAGCTATTATATATCAAATGCAATTGAAGGTTGAAGAATGCGTTTTTTTTAATATTTTGAGATTTCCCCAACATTATTTTATTTTTAAACCAAAAACTACGGACTTCTAAGAAAAAAGTGTAATAATATTTTTGAAGGAATTTAAATAAAAGTTTATTGAATCCTATTCTGATATTTTGTGAACCCATGCATTCTGGCTGAAGAAAAGTGCACTATTTATAAATTCTGCAAAAATTATATTCAGCTTGAGACCATTTTCTAATAAGTCTAGAATTAAAGAAAATATGAGAAATTTAATTTTAAGATTTTGTATTTTGAAAAAGCTGATTTTCTAGAATCTTAATATCACAATATACCACAATACATTAGTTCACAAAGTATCACAATAGGGTCTAATACAAATTTTTTTAGATCATTTACCTCATTTTGAACAAAAAATGTTTTTACACTTTTTTCTCAAAAGTCACTAATTTTTGGTTTAAAAACCAAACAATGTTGGGGAAATCTCAAAATATTAAAAAAAACGCATTTTTCAACCTCAATTCAATTGCCCTTGACATGTAACACCTTAAGGTCTGAATTTTTTTTTACAAATTCTGGGTACACATACCAACATATTTTCAGAGTTTTGAACATTTCTATTTTTTGACATGCTCACTTGACATGGAACCTCCCATATATATATACGGATGATTCTCTGGGAAATCGAGAACAAAAAAAATGTTTTGGCAAAAATGTTCCTCTTGATACTTAAAATGATCGTACATTCTCTTTAGCCATATATTTATAGTTGCTTGAAGCTAAATATGACTTTATTGCCAAAATATGCATTTAAATATTCTATTTAACAATATTTCATGGTATTTTGATTATTTTTGTATAAATATTGCACTTCTGCCATTTTGCGACTGTGGCAGTTACTTTTGTACTGAAAAAAGCTATTTTCATAATTTTTGGTCTAATGGTTCGAGTAATCAAACCCACTTTTATAAGGATTTTAAGTTTTAAAATGAGTTTAATTAATCGGAAGGAGATTTCGGAACCTTAAAAGATTTCGGAACCTTTTTTTGTCAAAAATTCAGAAATTTTTCTAAAAAACCCCCTTGTTGCTATTCTTCTAAGAGATTTAATTTTGTTGAATAAATGGAGGTTGAAATTTGCTAAAAATTATACAAAATGACTACATGCTCATGTCTAGCCTTGATCAACTTTGAACCTTAGGATTTAAAACAGTCTGAAGAAATTCACATACATTCTACATACCAAGACAAACATTTTCACCGAAGAAATAGAAAAAGAATTGTTTTAATTCGATTTCCCAAAGTCATTCATATATATATACATTCTGACTTCTATACTGCTGCCTATAGCAATAAGGTTCATAAGTTTAAAAAATTCAAAATTGACGTTGTGTTCGATTGATTCGTTTTTAATATAATAGAAGAAAAGGTAAAAATGTAATATTTTTTGTTATAATATGATATTTGAAGTTAAGGGATTGGTTATATTTAGTATTTTAATAAGCAAAAATTCTATAGATCTATTATCGCAGATGTATTATAGTATTGCGTAATGAAGCCGAAAGAAGCTCTACGTGTCGTCGCACAGCGCACCTCGCTCTCTCGCTTGAAGGCTCTCTGACCCTCAACACTATTCTCGCAGCTCCCAGCCCTCGACGGTGGCCAAGTCGAGGAAAACGCGTGGCAGAAATGCTGGAGAAGACGAAAACTGCAATTATACTCCTGTGCGCGTGCGACATCATCTGCCTGGTCTGGCGGATCCAGGTTTAATCTACTGCGAGAGAGCGGCGAGTGGAGAGCCAACGCATCGTGCACCGAATAAATAGAGGTAAGTCATTTTTATACAATGCCACTCGCATATTCTTCGTTACGATTTGATAGTTTAATTTTGCTTTATATATACCGTGCGAAAAGAGACTGATAATTTAGCCGAAATAGTGATAACAAAATAAATTTACAAATATACTGAATAATTTGATTTATTTATTTATTACATATATTTATTTATTATATATATCAATAATTTTATTAAATTAGAATTGAATCTGATTTTTTAAATTGTAATTATTCTGTAATAGAAAATAAAGTAAAAAGTTGTAACTTTTATAGTTATATACATATACTCTTGATTAAGCATCAGCTCTAACGTTACAACAAAAAGAACCGTGACTTTGATTTATTATATAAGAACTTAATTGTATTGAGTTTTCGTGATTATCATTGTGTTGAACATAAAAAAATTATATAAAAGTAACTTATCCAGATAAAAAATGTTGATTTGATAGGAAATGGCAAGCTTTTAAACTTTAGATCAATATTACGCTGAAAGTGACATTTTGTTGTTATGGACGTTCTTGCTTTTTGTAATAACATTTGACCTTATTTTACATGGTTCAATACACGAGAAAATAATATTGATTCTATTTTATTTCTAAAAATTTGTCAATTGAATATACAAAAGTGCCTAAAAATAATCCTGCCAAAATGACAGATAAGTGTTTGCTATTTCATTTTAACAGACCAAACCAGATTTATTTACCATGGTGTTCATCACTTATATGATTTATCTAATTAAATACCGTTTTAATATGATCACTTTGTATTATCAAACAACGTATTTCACTGTGTAACATCATAAAAATTATTGAATGATTATTAAATCTTATTTTTTTTTTATTTAAATGTGACAGCCCACTACAATTATTTACTTCTTCTATTTAAATCTCGACGGTCATATTAAATCTTATATTTTTTTTATTTAAATGTGACAGCCAACTACAATTATTTACTTCTTCTATTTAAATCTCGACGGTCATATGTTTTACCAAAATGTATACCATACATTTGGTATAACCAATCAATTCACCGAAATCTTCAAAATCCTCGAAATTTTAGGATACTTCTTAGGAATCCTGAGTAAATCCTTTTAGTTTTCCTTTTTGCGCATTGCATTTTCTGCCTTCGTTTTTTCTCCTTCACCTTAGCTTAATCTTTATTTTCCTTGCAGGTTGCACTTTCGGAAGGAAAATCCGAAGTAATAAAAATCGGTCCGTGCCCATAAAAACTAAGGCGAGCGGCGCGGCGTGGCCAGAGAGAGAGAGAGAGAGAGAGAGAGAGAGAGAGAGAGAGGGAGCGAGAGAGAGAGGCGAAACACAATGGAGGAAGTAATTTACGATTCGCCGAAAGGTCGAATCTTTTTCGATATCTGTTTCTATTTCCTTCCGTTATGTATCTCGTAAATCGCGTATTACTCGCGGCTCGTAGAGCTTCCGCGCGAGAGCCAAAGCTATATACGACGCTATCGTATACATGTACACATGCATATACATGCACGTGTACATACGTATACACGTCGAAGGCAGACATAGTGAGTGAGAGAAGAAAGAAGAAGAGGAAGAGGAGTAGCATGAGGTGAGGGGGAAGCTTATACTCGCGACTGGCAGAAGAGTCCGAATCGTAAATTTCACTTACCGCTCCAAGGACAGCCGTAAAGTTCCACCCGCATGCAGACTATGCGTATGTGAGACGTGTAGGGGATGAAGCGGATTTTGGTCGCCAGGACGGGCGGATCGAAGATCTGCTCCTTCTCCGTCTGCGGATTGTCGTTTCCCACTAGCAACTGTAACCAAAACGTATATGCCGATGTACTTTGAGGCAGAGATATAGAGCCAGAGGGAAAAAAAGGAGGGCCGTCCCTCAACCGAATCACCTTCCCATCAGCTACATTGTAAAATATCGAGATGGAGGTAGGATGTTACGTCAGATATCGGGCTCGAGTTACGGTATGTGCATTCCGAACCGATATAGGTATCGTGAGCGCTCAAGGGGTTCTAGAGGGACTTTGGAGATTCCTCTGTTCGACTTGTCATCGTTATCTCATAGTCATATGTTCGGATTAGTATTGAGAAATCGTGAGCAGCATCTGATTGTAATGAATTATATGTTTTATCGGTGTGTCAATCTTGTGTAACATTGAGAAGATAATGGTTGGTCATAATTAATAAATGTTTTATAATACGAAGTATGTAATTGCGTTTTGGATGTACTGATGTAATTTTAGTGTTATGTTAAATGGTGACTTATGTTGACGTGATTTTTAATAATCTACGCACTCTACTTTCTTTTTTATTACTAATAGAAATTTAGCGCACCATTGATAAGTAAATAACATTGGAGTTTAAATTGCTCTAAAACATTCTGCCATTACTTCATGGTATGTGGATTTAAATTCTACAGTTTTTTATACAAAGTAAACGTAACAATACATTTGTTATCAATATAAAATAATTAAACTTAAACAAAAGCATTTTCCATCAACATAAAATAATTAAACTTGAATAAAAGCATTTTTCATCTAAAAATAGAATGTTAAAAGAGCACTCGCGACATTTAAAATGTATTTTCTAACAGTATTTGTTTGGCGGAAGAAAGAAAACCATTTCATCGACTGAAAACGAGCAAAACGTGTTTTATCCTTTGTACGAATTAAACCGAATGTTTTCATATTACATGACGTTTTTTGTGTAGCTTTGTCTAGCACTCTCAATAGATTAAATTTGAATTTTTATTATACCAGCAATGAAGAATACTATTGCAGTCCCTGATAAATATAGCGCTTTTAAAAATTTCAATATTCCTCTAAAATTTCGCAATTTGACAACAGCTACATTCAAATTAGAAATTGCTGATAGTAATTTAGTTGATGGTTTAAAATAATAAAATTTCATTTTATATGAAATTCATTTCATACTTGTATTATAAACTAAAAAATTTAGCAGATTTGGTAGATAAATTTTATATATTTCTCCTTGAACTTTGAATTGGTAAAACAATAAAATTCATAAGCGAACCACTAGAAGTTTTTCGAGTATAAATATTACTTTACGAAATATAGCGTATATTATTTACAAATAGAAAAATATTCATATGGAAAAGAATATCATACGTGATTTACGTAACTGTAACATAGCAACATCCCTTACAGATAATCTACATAATTTAATAATCTAAATATTATACGGCAGCTAGGAGTGTCTCAATAGTATATTGTACAACAAGGGGAGAAAATGAGCTATTTCTAGCGAGGGTCAGGTGTCCAGCACGAGTCGGAGTCTCGGGCGCCTTCGGCGAGTGCTGAAAGCACCTTACCCGAGTCTAAAACAGCCTTTCTCCCCGTTATACATCTCTTTTTTCAACAAAGGCATGATCGGGCTTTTTTATGCATGTAAGTTAGGTAGAGGATTATGCATTTTGAGTCATGCACAACACAATTGATAGTCCATTATTTTCCGCTTTTGCGATACTTTTTCACACTTTTGCCAAACAGCACGCTCAAAATGCGCAATTTTCTACCCCACTTTCAGGCATGAAATAAGGCTCAGTTCACGTCTGTACTGAAAAAAATATTGATCAATCAAAAAAATTTCAATAAAATAATTATAAGTTCTCAATGTAAGAATAATTCCAATAATAAAAATCCACGCTACCTATAAACTTCCTCCCTGGCGTAAAAAAGAACAATCCCATCTGCTTACCATACACCCCCGAAACACCATAACGATCTTATCCCACTCCCGTCCCGCATCACGACCCTCATCGAGACCTCGCAGTCGGCAATTCGCAAGAGTAGCCAAAGCCATCGCGTAGCTTCATCAAACTTTCATGACGTCTGAAAGGAAGGCTCGCATCGCCATTCCCATTGCGTCGGTCGCTCCACCCAGCAGCACCGCTACACCGGCGAATTACGCTAATTGGCGGTCGCGCCGGCCATTGCCAAAGTGGACCTAGCGCGCTCGCAGCGCTCGACTAGGCTCGTGCTCAATGGAGCGTGTGTTTATTGCCCTTCTCTTGCGCGCGCGAGAGAGATTCGCCGCCGCCGCATTCTCGGCCCCGTTTTTCCGAATCCGATTAGTGAGGCGAGCTGGGCGACGGTGGAGGAGGAGAGAGACGGAGGGGGCGCAGGTTCTCTAAATGTAAATTCGAGCGTTAAATCTGCACTCCTTTTGGAGAGCGTTAGCTTATACTGACTGGCTGCTTCTTTTGCTTCCTGTCTCCGACCTTCTCTCTTGCGTCTTATATGGCTCTTCTTAGGGATACATTTGTACGCGGGATAAGAGAGAAATTTCATTAGTCTTGATCTTGTTGCAGTATGATTTGTAATGAGTACTTGGATTTAGCTTCCAATAGGCTTTGATTTATTTTCTCAAATCGAATACATAATACAATTTATGTAATAATTGCGTTATTTTTGTGTACCTATGCATACATTGCATACTATATATTATTTACGTTTTTTCGAAACGTAGTTGTGCTACTTACTCGCACAATATATTTATTGTTATATGAGTTTCATCTTTTACTTCACAAATATTCAGTGAACAGTACTTACACGTAACAATATAATTACATAATTTTAAAACATGTTTTATAATTTAATATCAGGAAAGTTAATAATTGAACTAGTAATCCTTGTAATGATTGCATGTAAGACACTGTAAGCTTTATAGCTTAAATGAGTTTCAATACTTTGTTCGAATTACAATAGACTTACAATGGAGGTCGATCAAGTAGAGCTCTGATCGAAGCTCTGGTTAATGTAACGTTTATGTAAGATTTTGAAGTTGTTGGAACTTTCGAGAATTTATCGCAATTCCGCTGTAAGCTTCTAACGGCGAATTCCTGGTTTGTAGAGAATGTTATTAGAACATGAATTATGAAGATTATTTTTCGAAAGTTTGAAAACGATTCCAGAGCAATTAATTAGCTGTTATAATTAACCCAATTTTGAAGATTTACACATTTTCAAGAGTTGAAGTGGAGATTTGTCAGAATCACCAGTTAAGGCCGAGACCCTAGAAAAATTGAAAAAAACTTTGGGAAATCATGTAGAAATGTGGTTTGGTCTTTAACTAGAGCAATAAATGTTTTTTAAAATTTTATAAGTTTTTTCGAGTTTTACGCAGTAAAAACTGATTTAGGCCCCATTAAGAGATGATTAAGGCCTTCCATTACGAGATCGGAAATAGTCCACTTTGATTGATCCATATATTTATTTGCATAATTTGCATAATTTGCTTTTCACATAGAAATCTGAAGAAAATGAAAAAAATTTGTGGATCCTCCAGAACCCCTCCGTCCATAACTGGTTATAGTGATATTTTTAGTAACAACAATATTTGTGCTAATTCTCTCTTCAACTGAATATTACCTTAAATTTTTTGTACGTTTTTAAACCCTATGGACTATGTTTCCATTTTCCATTTTATGTTCAGCCCACTTTAGCATGCGTGATTTAATTTCTCTGATATTGTTAAGTGACTAACACAGTTTTTTTATTTTAAGATTATTCAGTTTTTTATGTTTTGCAGTTCACTCGTCTTGTTATCTTTCTGCGGATTTTACTTTCAAACGCCCCAGAAGTATTTATTTTACTGCTACCAAAAGCTCACATATCGTATCCCTATAAAATCTCCAATCGTAATATTTTACATGTTAACTTACAAATTACAAGGTAATGGCCGTATTTCAATAATTTGTTGACCTAAGAAAAACATTTCCACTATTATAGTACTTTCCTAGTTTCTTTTCGTACTTCATTTCTAATATTTAGTATTTATTATAGGACACACTTACAAGGAGGGACCACGGAGTCCGGGTCACCGATTTTGATCAAACTTTAGGGATCGTTTTCTGATACCTAAAAAGTATTTAGTTAATATTAATAGTATATCTATATATATTTGATTTTTAGCATTGCCCATATGGGCAATGCTAATGTTTTTTGGCTCTATCTCAGATTTAAAGACCCATTAGATAAAACTACGGGTACTGTACTTCATTTTTAGGTTCCAAAAGTCGATTCCCAAAGTTTCATCGAAATTCAAGACCCGGACTCCATGGTCTCCCCTTATTAGTTAAGTATCCTCTGGTTCAGTCTTAATCTACTATGATTACTATGAGTGATAATTATATACCTGGTTCTTTTGCTTGCTTATAATCCTTCTTATTTACCTCCCTATAGTATAAGTATTGCACTTATTATAGGAAGAAAATAATTCGTTAATACAGTTACTTATAATAATGTTGACATTAAGGAATCAAGCATCTTTGTGACAGTTCACTAACCTGCATTAGCTATATTTTGTCAACGTTGAACATTTAGTAGACTCTAGATCAGCTGTCACATATAGATTATCGGTTAGCTTTACTATAATTGCAAAAACAACAACAAAAACACTATTTTTTTCAATATTCTTAACAAAGTAGAAATCGACGGTAGAATGAGTTAGTTACTCGCTTATACCAAAATAGGTTAACCATTAGTGGAAACTTTATGAGTCATGAATTTATGGTACTAGCGAATTATTTTTCTTAGTAAACAATTATTCTGCTGTCTCCTACTAAGTAAATATCATATACGTAAGCTCATACTTAGTTACTCTATTTAATGAAAATTACTGTTTACTGCTTTGCATATGAATCTTATAACGTATTCCCAAACTAAATTAAAACGTGACGCGATACTGCATCGACTTGATATAAGGGAAATCTCTACCATTTTTTACAAAAAGATCGAATTTTTTTTCAAATTTTCAAACCTTTCTTAATACAGAAATGCATCGCATTATTTATTTTCATCAAATTTTCAGTTTGATAATGACATTTTAAAGTACGATTATTCATTAAGGTAAATGTAGCTTTTTCAGCAGTTTATTTTTTTCTTTATTCAAAATATTCCAGATTATTAGCTTTTGTCGAAACCTTTTGAAATTAATTGAACATATTCTTGTTAGCATTATGAAGAAATGTGTGCATCGTCAAGGTGCTGTGAGTTGATCTAGATCCAAAGAAAAATAATAATTTTTAAAATTGCTATAAATTACGCAAAAACACTTTTTTTTATTTAAATAAAATGATTTCATTTTTAATTATGGTTACTTGTATTCAGTTTTGATGATAATGCACAAATATTTTCAAAATGGTATAAAAAATAAGTAGGAATTTTTCTAGTTTGTATAAAAAATTCTGTATGCACCTAGAACGTTGGCAATCTACCTCATTTTGACTAAAAGAAATCATAAACTTTTCGTTGTATATCAATATATACTGTAAAATAGTCAGAAATTTTTCAAATCACTTTTATTTTAGGATATAAACATATTTAAAAATTTAAAGAAAAAATTGAAAGTAACGGCAATTTTAAGAAGAATGGTAGAGATCCCCTTTAAATCATCGTCGATCTTGAACGATTCCGATAAATTATCTTCTATTTACTATTTTCTCATGGTTTCTATTAAGGTAGATTTATATTAGTTTCATAAACTCTTGTAATATTTCTACTTAGATTTTTACTGTATTCCTTTTTATATAGACTTATACATTTTTCATCTTAATAAACAGTTTGTCTACAATTTCGTAGAACTCATGAAGTTAAATGTTTAGAGGATACCGTTGATTTGAATACGGGGCAACGTCATAAAACTTAAATATCTTATAAGCTCTATATTTTGAAATTTTTTATGCGGTACACTGAAATTGTCATAAAAATTGAACATTTTTACCAAAGAATTCCTGTTAACCCTTAAAGTCCCAAGGTCCTTTTTTAATTGAAAAAAATATAGGAAGCGGTTTCTTACATGAAAAATGGTCTAAAAGAGTTTACGAATGGTTTAAAAAAAAAAAATGTTTGTATGATTTATGAAGGTGGATATAACAAACTACAATGTCCTGATTATACTCTTATATTAATCAAATTTTAACAACCAGCATGGTAATTAGTTAGTTTGAGTGTTACTGTACAAATATCTATCAAAAGGATTACAAGAAAATTGATTAAATTCTCAATTGCATATATTATCTTATATAAAATGATATAGTAATTTTCTAATACCAACAAATTTTCAATTGCACGTGCTGTCTAATGTAAATTGATGACTTGATATAACTTTGTTAAAACGTTAATTTTCGACATCCAACAATTTTCATATATTCTTAAAAGGAAATCACTCTTGATAATCTGGTAAAAATTCTGTGAAGGTTTTTCTTAAATAAGTCCCAAATACAACCAAACCTTTAGAAATCATCTACACCTATCGTCCACCACCCTGCCTAACCTATCAACAACCACACAAAAATCGTATCAACAACATTCGCAACCCATTTTATTTCCCAATCAACCTCCTCTTTTACTCATCCTACACCCCTCGATAATCATCAATCAATCACTGCCTCCATCCAATCCCCGCCCACTCCTCACCCTGCGATCATCAAAACCACCCCCTATTCCCAAAAGACGCCCCAAGAAGGCACACCTAAGACCAGATTTCCATCCACCGCAACCTGTAGCAGCTCCTAATTTGATGGCACGCGGGGAGGGGTGGGGGGTTGGGGGCGAACGTGATGCGGGTAAGGTGAGAGTGCCACGCGGTGGGGTATCAATTTTATGCGTCGGTGGCGGGGAACGACGGTATCGCCTGCGCTGCCGGTGCTACCGCTGGCCCTTGTTTATGGGTGTATTAATTATTCGTATCGCGTACGTGTATACTTATACGCGCGGGGCGGAGCGACTCGACACCGAGGTCGTATTCCACTCCCATGCTAGTGTGTACATATAAAGAGAGAGTGTGTGTGCGAGAGAGAGAGAGAGAAAGCGTGGACACCGACAGCCGTCACCGCGTGGAGCTACGTGGTACAGGATGTGTATAGGTACTTCCGTTAGTGTGGCACTGGCGGCCTGGCGCTGCTCCGATCTCACACGTGGAGTCTGTATGTTTCATGCTCCTGTGTTGTATTGCTCTAGTAGGGTTATTGGGGGCAATGGATGAGGTTTAAATAAGTTTGTCGATGTATTATTCTTTTGTAGAATGAATGTTGATAGCTTTCGGCTCAGTGTCTTAAGGGAGAGTCGTCCGCTTTGGGACACTATAGATTAGATTTATGAGTAGTTTCAATAACAAATTCGTCCACGAAAGAGTCAACGAATAGTTGACAACTGTGTTTTAAGTAATGTCTTAAAAGTGTGTCTTAAATTAAGCTTTTGTATATATCTTATGGTTACTTATGGGTTCCGAAACCGAGAAAACAGACTTGACAAATTAAATATAATTATTAAACAAAGATTTTATACACCAGATTAGTAAATTTTGATATACAGGTACACCTTTTGATACATATGTATACCGTGTGAAACTTATTAATAATATTTATCATAATTTATGATTTATTCTTTATTGACTTTCTTTTGATCAATGAAGCATAATGATCTTAAGTTTCTGGTATATGAAGTTTCTTAAAAAGTAAAGGTTTATATTTTTTAAGTTCCTTTTTTACGCATAGGCAGTACCATAAGTAGTACAGGTTTTCTCTTGAGGCCGAAAACATTGTATCCCGTGGGCATATTCGTGAAATAAGCGTCTTCAATAGGACGCTTAAAGGGGAGAGCTTCTTCAGTATTCGCTTGCCAATTCAGTCTGACATGAAAATATACGAAAACGCGTACTCCTCGCTTTCACTGCTTCTCTCCATTCCGGCAAGTACTAAAATAGTTATGGAGAATCTCAAATGTTTTGATTTATGTTACATATGTAATGATCAAAACCTTATTCGAAGTTATATATTTAGATGGAACGTATGCTGATTGAATATTTCAGCACATTACGTCTTTGAAAGGTGGTTTCATGTTCAGAAGCATTATATATGAAATGTTTGCTAAAATTTGTAGAGACTGATAATAATACTTTATGTAACATTTTGAGGTGTTGACCTCCTTATAAACAACTTTTTATGTTTAGATTTTATAAATCTACTTAAAAAGATCTTTATAAAACTAGATAATACTATCTTTTCAAAGCTTTATGTTAAATTTTTGGCGTTATATGAAACTTTATATAAATACAAAATAATTTAAATCAGTAATGTTAATTAAGTTTCTAGAATAATATATTGAACGCAGAATATGATTTAATTATAAAAAGCTATTAATTTGTTTTGTACTAATACTGATTGATATAGATAATTTGATTGTTTTTCTACACAAAATAAATTTTACTTGAATGAAAACACTAATATTTAGTATATTTTTAATGGAAATAAAAAAATAAGATTTTTGTCCGTATTACTACGCGCTCTATCAATGACTTCCGCCGTATTTCTGTGTCCCCGGTTACTGAGCTCTGTTCCGAATTCTGTGCTCCCAGTTTCTGTGCCTGCTACATGCAAAGTTTGCAATTATCGTTTTATTTAAAGCTTTAGAGGCACATTCTCAGCATATGTTTACATGCAATATTAATAAAACATAATTTTTTGACTTTAATCAAGATTTGTTCAACTTAGCTGTACACGCAAATAACGAGCAGCAACACCGACCAACACCATATCATAGGTTAAATGGGGTTAAGAACGACAGAAAAACATGTGTGTCAGGGCACAGATATCTGGATAAGTTGCAAAATCCTGCAGTACTACGAAAATCGTTTTAAAAATATAAAAGAGGATCTTTAAGTAGTATTTTACTTACTAATTCATTAAGTTTAATCGTTTAGACATTAAAGTTACGTTAAGTTCTTTCTCTTAAGAAAATCAACGTAATTATGACAAACTGCAATGTGCAACTTTAAAATAATTCTTAAATTATCAAAATGGTTTGCATATAATCAATGCAAAATATAATTAATTTAAATAATTTTCGTATGTAAAAACAAATATCTGATTAAGTCCAAGCGTTCATCTTTTAAATCAATTTATTTATAATAGCACAGATATCTGGACGAGGTCAGAAACTGGTACACGTACCCTATATTTATACGTTAAACACTCTAATTGTTGGAATTGTGGAGGGGGAGATTGGGTGAATGAACACTACAAAAAGAAAATCTTATTTTAAGATTGACCGATTAATAATTAATATTAAAATAAAAATAATTAATAATTAATATTAAAATAAAAATAATTAATAATTAATATTAAAATAAAAATAATTAATAATTAATATTAAAATAAAAATAATTAATAATTAATATTAAAATAATTAATATTATTATTAAAATAATATTAATATTATTATTAAAATAATATTAATATTATTATTAAAATAATATTAATATTATTTTTATGTTTTTCAAGCATTTGAAATTTTAAGATGCAACAAATTTAAGATAGGTCAATTTTAAAATAAGATTTTCTTTTTGTAGTGAACACTCTGCTTCTATTACGTCTCTTTATTTTATCCATGCGACAGCGAGGATACAAGATAGTGCCGAAGGGACTGAGCCGATCAGAAGCTGGAGTCGAGAGGTGGGGGGTCTTGAGTCGCCATCTAGCTGGAGTCGAGAGGGGAGCGCTTGGGCCGCCATCTGGGACGGCGCGGCCGCAGCGGGGACGAGAGGAGGCGCGAACATTCAAATTCAACATTAATTTTAATATTGCTCATTTACCAAATCATGCTTTTTACGAAAAACAATAAAATTAGCTTGTCTCGTTTACTTTCAAACAACAATAAATTTTACGAAATAATCGACACATTCGGCAGCTAAGCGTAATACTTCGTAACGTTGCAATTCTTCCGCGCAAACCCGGCGTAAACAGAATTCCTTCGACAGCGTAAACGCAGCGTCAACGCTTCCGTGGGACAAGAGAAATTTCACTCGCTTGAAAAATCCTGGGGTCGCGCTCGCGTGCAAGCACGAACACCGAGGACAGGACATATGTGACTGGTGGAAAACTGTACGGCCCCGCGCTGAGCCCCCCGTGTCATCCTCCTATATTACTCCTTTTGTCAGCGTCGTCCCTGCGCGACGGCTGCTTTTTCGTGCGCCTCAAGTGTAAAAACACGCGAGCGATAAACAAGACGAAGAGCCGGCAAGAGGCGATGATATATATATATATATATATATATATATATATATATATATATATATATATATCGCTGTGAGCTTGTAAGTGTCTTCTTTTTTACATTGATTTGCAACATTTCAGTATCTTGGTATTTTGAAAATAAAGTTTTATTCGATTCAAGAGGTTTTTCGAAATTCATTTTCAAAGTGAAGATATTCAATTATTCTTCATTTTCAGTTACTGATCCACTTTATAGTATTACATTTAAATGTAAAAAGAGCGCAGTGTAAGTTATTAAAAATTTTTCATTTGAAATCAAGTTAACTCTCTAAATGAAATATTCGGTACTAATGTAGGTTTGTTATTAACTTATTATTCATAGTTATTCATTCATTAAAGAAAATTTGGTTTTTCAATTCCGATTCCAGGTACTATACATAAAGACTCGATGATCATTAATTCATTATGACCCATTTTAGGTAGGTCTCTATATTCAATTTTCATCTTTATCATGATTTACTAGTTCTTTTTAATATTCATTGTAGATATAATTTAAAACTTAGAATAAATACCTTTTTTTTCTTTCTATAAGTAATAAAAATTTATATTATAAAAAGGCATTAAGTGTATACTAGTATTCCAAATATAAGGAGGCTAGACTGTTAAGTCTTGTAAATTGACCCAGCTAAAAATGAATCAAATAAGTTCATATATGTTCATATGAGGCGTTGGGTACAAAAGCAACTTAACCCGTGTTAAGTTTTGGGTAAAAAAGGGATTTAAAGTTTATATATTGTTGTATCTTAATATATAAATAAAACCAATCAGCTTTTCTTGTTTAGTTTATTAGTCCTACTATTAGAAAATATAGTTACACGTGTTAGAAAATTTATTTATCAATATAAATTATTTAAATAACTAAAAGAAGCTTATCCAAGTTAGTTGTTTTTGCATAGAACTGTATTTTTAGCTTCAATCCAGCTTATTTTGATCAAATAAATCTCAGAACATATTTTTTATTCATTAAAATAATGTTCATACATGAATTGTTGCATTCAAACTTTATTATAAATATATTTTCATATTTATAAGTATATTTTTATTTAATTTTTAGCTTAAACTTACATATCCTTTTAATCTGTTATTTCGTCACTCGGAACTGTCATTATCGATACTTCAAATAATATTTTCAAAGCATTATCGGTTATGCTCCGTTAGAAATTGTATGATTGAAACTTTCGTCTTGAATCGTACAAGTGAAGGTAAACATCGCGCGTGGTTCGCGTGCTCGAATTTCGGATGGTATATAGAGAGATTTCGATATATTCTTCTTTATACGTTCTAAAATACTTGTTTGATGCACTATATTTATAAATAAAGGGTCAAAGAATACGAATATGTATGTTTCATCAAAAACAATTTAACCCGGGTTAAGTTGTTTTTGAACCCAACGCCTCATATATGATAATATATAACCAAAATTCGGATATGCACAAATATGATCATATATGATCATATATAAGAGATACGACCTACCGAAATTTTCTAATGGAATTTTCGTGCTCAGGTGCAGTTATTATAGATATATCCTATTTAGGATGTATCATGCGGTTGATAAACTCAAACTGAGCGACTAACAATAAGTTTAATTTAAACAATAATTAGTATTTGTATATATCATCCCTATATGATCATACATGATTATATATGTTTATATAGGATCATACAAAAATTTCGTATATAATCATATATGGTTATATAAGATCATATATAATCATATATGATTATATACGAAACCTTTTTTAGTCGGGAATATAAATGTTTAAGGCCTCACTATTTTGAAACATTTCTAGATTACTATAAGGTCATGCATATGACACAAATTTTCATCAGTTAGAGAATTGTTCGCTGCCTAAAGGAGATAACTACTTTTAAATTTCTAAGTACTCATAAATATCATACTTTACTTAAAATAATTTTTGACTGCTACGCTTCAAAAGAAAAATTCTAGCGTTTATATATTAATTTTCATTTTTACGATTTAACAAAGTCTTACTCCTTAAAAAAATCAATCTAAAAGACAACATCATTTTGTAGATAGAACTTGTAGTAAATACTGATTCCAAGATGAATATCAGTTAAGAAAGTTCGGCCAAAATATCATAAACTACTTCTTGAACTTCTCCAAAACTTGAATAAGAACTACTTCCAAAATTCCACTTTACTGGTAACGATCATGCGAAACAAAACAAAATTCTTCACCAATGGGCTTCCTCAAAATTGCATATACTCACAACTATATTTTTTAGCATTCCTTTTCATTGCGTCATCGTACCAATGGTCCCCCTAAACCTCGACGGTTGCGAATTCTGTTTCATGCCCCCCCCCCCCTTATTCTCTTTCACTCTCTTTCCATCTCTCTCTCTCTCTCTCTCTCTCTCTCTCTCTCTCTCTCTCTCTTTCTCTTTCTATCCCTCTTTTTGTCTTGACGAACAAAAATTCTTTGTACTTCGAAGTTTCTCTCTCTTCTCATCTAGAAACCACTGATAACAGATGGGACCTTTGTTCCGTTATCAAAAACATCATTTTTCTTAGTCATATAAACCCCCATCTTTGGAATCCTCAGCCTCAAAATTTTAAACATATCATAATGTTTTCCGCTCAGGTAATTACATTTCTCTTAATATTTGTTCATTGTACCCGGGGCAGGAGTTGATTGAATGCCTCGCGCTGATGAAATCTAATACGCTTCATCTCCAGACGAAATACATGAACAATAAATAAATTTTTGAGATAGAATATTCCTCGAATATTTCGTGGAATATTCATTACTATTAATAAATATATTTTTTTGGTTTTAGAGTCTTATTCTTTTTGTATACCTATTTATTTACTTATTTCTTCTTATCTGTATTCTATATTTCTTTCTATATAGGAAGAGAGAAAAATCTCTAATTCGAAAGAATTTTGTTCCGTCAAGTTAACTGTTACTATCTCAATTTAATAAATCTTTATAACGAACGATAAATTTCTTTAAAATAAATACGGATATTTCTATAACAGAATGACTACCTATTACTTTTAATATTTCTTGCTATATTATAGCTCTATCTCTTAATGTATATTCACGTAATTAGCAAAACCATAAAATAACGGAATTACTGAAATAATTAAAAATCATATGTTAAAACTAACCTTAAAAATAACTTTTTTATAACACGTGATTAAAAAAGACCATTTTCGGCGCCTATAAAGTGCAGCCAAAATAGAGTTTTCCGAGCGTCAAATAAAGGGTACCGAAAATACTTATTTTCGCTACCTTTTATTGGTAACGAAAATACTCATTTTCACTACCTTTTATTGGTAGTGAAAATACTCATTTTCGCTACCTTTTATTTTCGGTAGCGAAGATGAGTATTTTCGGTAACAAAAATGAGTATTCTCGGTACCCTTTATTTATTTTTGCTCGATTTCCTTAATAAAGCTTTTAGAAAATTTGGAAACTGTTAACAAATTTTAGAAAATTCTGGAAAATTTTGGAAAATACTAATAAATTTTGAAAATTTTATATATATATATATACATGCATACATATACATATATATATATATATATATATATATATATATATATATATATATATATATATATATATATATATATATATATATAATATGTCATAGACTTAAGTGAAGGACTCGAAAAACTCTATTCTTAATCCGCTTTGTAGACGCCAAAGAATGGCCTTCTTTATGCACTTGTTATAAAAAATACGGTACGCAACTTGGGGCAAAAGGGTATTTCCATACTCGGATGATGATTTTGAGCGTTCGTGCTCAATCATCATCCTCGCTTGGAAATACCCAGTTTCGCCCCTAGTTGCGTAATATACTATTAACGTCCATTTAAAATATATCAGTATTTTTGTACCAGGGTGGAAAGTATAAGAGATCCAAACATATTCAGAGTTATTATATAATATAACATATTACCTAATTTCTAATTCCTACACATCCTACAAATGGGGAAATGGTTATTTCCACTTACGTACTGATTTCTACTCACTTACTATATTACGTATTCTTATAAACTTTTTATAAGAATTATCTAATTTAATTATTTAATTACTTGTTATAAAAATTATTATTAATTTCTTAACATATTTATCTAGTAACCCTTATAACGAATATTTAAGGTATTCGTACATTCATTGAAAAGTCTTTCAAATAGGCATAATTATACATAGTAAATATAGAATATGTAAATATTTATTTTGAAATTTTCTTTAGTGAGTAAATAGGGACATTCGACTTATTATGGCTTTTTGCTGACATACAGTTTTATATGTTATTTATTCAATCTATAATGTTTTTCTTATACAAAGAAATAAATGACATGTAATTCTATCAGAATTAAAGATATATGGTATTAGAAATAGACACAGGTAGTGTTGTCAGTAAGTAAACATTTATAGGGTGTTAAAAACCGCTGCTAACTGCTTTAGCAGAATGCTTCCTCAAAGAGAGGTTTAAAAATCGAGCTTAATAATTTTATAACAGAAATATACTTTCAATAAGGTACCTACTGCTAAAATTAACTTATCATACTTAAGCGTTTAAGTATTGCCAGATTAAAATATCTGAAAACTCGAAATAATTTTCAATATGTCTGAATGCAGATAATTAATTATTTCTCAAAAGTATATACCTATATAGATCGAATAAAATTGTGATTTTTAGAAGTTTTTATAAATTAATATCTTGATTTTTGAATTATAACAATAATAATATTTATCAGAATTATAACATCATCTCCAGAGAATATATATCGACGACGGGGGTCTGCGGTGTGTTTGTAAACAAAGCACATATAACTTTTACAGAGGTGCTTGTATCAATCGGCAAAGACTAGGATTCGAACCCGGGTCACCGGCGTGGGAATCCGACACTCTACCGACTGAGCCGCCGCAGGCCCCTAGTATTTATTTAGTAACATTATCTGATGTAAATACAAACTTTATAAAACATAAAATACCATAAAATTATATTTTGACTTACGAAATTTCCAATGAAGTTTTTTAGCATTATTTTTAGGTTAGGTTGATACTGTTATATATTAATAATAAGCAGTTATCTAGTAACACTATATAATTCAAAAACCATCATTACAACACAGAATACAAGAAAATATATATTGTAACCACGAAATTGGCAAAGAAAACTGTCTTTTTACGATATTTTGAGGTAGGACTGATACCATTACGGTTGGTTCTCACCTAGTAAAATTCCCTTCCTAAAACTGTAATCCTACTAAGTTGTTAACTACTATTCTTAGTCATATACTGAAAAAACTATATAAAAATAGAAAGAAATGAAAATTTAAAATATAAATTAAAAAAACAATGCTCTGAAAGTTTGTATTATTTAAATTGAAGGTACTTCAAGTTTCAATTATTATAGCTTAGAGTTCTTTGGGAGTTCCTGTGGGAGCGTAAGAATACTTTAAAATATTTATATAATGAATTAACACGCGGAAGAATATATTTTTTTTATAAAAACTACTGCAAATTTATTTGGTGTATTTTGGTATTATTACTGGAAAACGTGTATCTAATAACAGGCTTGCAATATTATAAACTTAAAAAGTAAAGAAAATAGGTTAGTTTTTCGTCGATATCCATCGGGAATATATTCACTCTAAAGTAGAGTGAGATTCCACTCTATTTAAGAGTGAAAAATTTCCACGCAAATTTTAGAGTGAAAAATCCACTCTAAATAGTGTGAATTATTTCACTCTAATGGGTTTAGCATGCAAACTAATTTTCGGAACGTGCCGGTTAATGACCGTCAAAATGTGTTTATGGTGTAAGGTGCATAGTTTATGGCTTAAGCAGCTTACGCCATAAACTATGCTCCTTTTGACGGTCATTACCTGGCACATTCGGAAAAATAGTTTAGCCTTTGGGTATACACACACATTATATAAAAACATTTTTTTTTACTTAAGAACCTCGTTCATAAAAACATGAAAACACGATTTATCGAAATCAATGATTGAAAATTTTTCATTGTTACAAAGCTTTCTCTTTGAAAAAGAAAATTAGGGCAAATTATACAACGCGCAAAATAACCCAACCAACCGTTAACCCAATAATCCAACAACCCAAAGTTATTTCTTGGGTTATTGGGTTTTTGAGAAATAACGGTAATATGTAAGGAGCTGAGGAGGAACTGAGGGAGAGCTAAGGGGGTCTCCTGTATAGATTTTGTACATAAATATCCCTTGTAACATATTAGTATTTGATTTCTTAAACCTTAAGAAAATATCAGAAATTATAAATATTCAAATGCATTACTAATACAGATTTGATATAGGTATTAAACATTAACCCTCTATCGAACAAGGATCTTATTTAATAAGAAAAAGAAGCTTTTAGTTATCTCTAAGATGATCCCTTTATCTACTTCTTTTATATTTTATATATATCAGCACCGTCACGATGGTTTACTATTCATTCGAACAAAAGAGTTAAGTGTTTTACGAATCGCTCTAAGCAATCATCAATATTTTTCAAAATTAAATACCTAGCGTATCCTGCAGAAAAAGTTGAGGTTTACAGGTTAAATTATCAAACATTAAAGATATCTCAATTTATCCAAGGTACAGCCCCTTCAAATTTTAACCTGCTAAACATAACCTTCACTTAAAGACACACCGGAATTCTTCGACAACATCCCAATAAGTCCACTTTTGCTACAACCGCCCTATTACGCAAGCTTCCACCCGCTCTATCTGCAGCAGAGATACGAAAGTGCTCTCGCGCTCCTCTCACGTCGTCGAGAGATGCCGACTACACACGCGGCGAGCGTGCACACCGCTCCCAACCTACGCAAATACTCGCGCGAGTGCCACTCGGGGTACGCGAGCGAGCGCGCGCGCGCGCGCAAACTCGAGCCTTATTCAATTTGCGCGGCGTGTAATTCGAAAATTGTTTGCATCGCTTATGCCGCCGCCGGCGAGCTTTCTAGCTCGCGCGAGTATACTCGCGCGTCTCGGCCTTATTTGGGCGCGGGGGATCGATGCGTATCCTGCTTTCCTTCGGCGTAGGTAAGACGACGACGACCCCCCGCAGCGGCCCGAACGAGACTTCGAACGAGAAATTACGGGGCTGAACTGGGGCTATTTATGCGGGCGCGCCTTGGTAGGTGAATGCGTATGTGCGCGGCTGTGCGCGGAGAAGACGGCGATGCAGTGGGGAGAGGAGGAGGAGAGGAATAGAGGAGGTTTAATTGGTATATTTGAGACTAGGTATTGGTTTTGCTTGAGAATTGATGATGATTGCTTATTTCTAAAGACAACGAAATCATTGCTGTATTTGTCTATTAAGTTTTTAGCGTGAAAAGTCAGGCATAAGGAGAGTACGTATAGTGTCGGTCGCGAATTTTGGAGAGATCTCGAGAGGCGTTTCCTGGTATTTAAAATGAATCCTAGCGCCTGCCGTTCAGGCTATGGAGCTGCTACTATAGATATATAGCCAATTGTGTCGGAAATAACCGTTTTTAGTAAAATATGGCATATCTACTTAAGGGGTACCGACACTCTAGAGCGCAGAAAATAAGTACAGCTATGATAGCTCTAACAGAAAAGAAGAAATTTAAATCAATCAAAATATTTTTTCTAATGCACTATCATTCATTTGTTTACTTTACCAAACTTTATGTTTCTGAATATATTGATTGTATTGTTTCCTGGACATTCCGATTGAAAAAAGTTAATGTTACTCCAATCTGTCTTCCAGAAAAGAGAGTATAGAATGAAATAATCCCTATTCTTGATTAAAAAATGGAGGATCCTAAAAAATTAAAGCAATTTTGGAATATCTTTAAGTGGCGCACTGAATGTAGCAACATGCGTCATGACCGAGTACACAACAATTTAATTTTGTAATAGAAATTTATCAGTTATAAAAAAATAATTTATTTTTAAAATGATTAAAAATAACTAATTTAATTAAATAAATGTATAAAAAACATAAAACAGTGTTATTCTGTGGTTAATTTTCATTTCCCAATTAGATCATAAGAATTTTCAGTCGTTAAATACAGAAAGAGGATATGTTCAGCGCAATGAAATGACTGCTATGGTCATAAAAATGAACCAATATTGGAAATACACAAAAAGTCCTAGTAGTCATGTTATACCCATTTTATTTTTATTTTTTTAAAAATTGTTAGTCACCCTATCTTAAGTATATAAAAGGAATTTTATTCTCATTTTTATAAGAAATGGCGGTGACAGGAGACGAACTTTAAAAGTAACTTCTTTTAGAGGCGGTCTGCGGCCGGAACGATCTCTCGCACAGTTTTCAACTTAGAATGAAAAACCAAAAGGTTTTGGAATCTGCATGTTATCAGCTAGAGAAGTACGTACGGGTTCTTCAAAATATTTTTTACAAATATACGCTGTTTTGAAAAATAATTTACTTTTCGGCGGAAAATTTTGCGATAAATTGTTTATTTATAACAAAAAAACATCTTGGTCACGTAGGAGCAAGATTTTGAGGTTGTAAAACGGCAAAATTACAGATATTATCAAGTATTTCTAGCACAATATTTTGACAGACTCAATGCTTTTAAAGTAAAAATTTTTTTCGACTTATAAATAAAATTTCTTTTTTTGATTTAAACTAAGGCTGTCCCCTCAAGCTCCTCGGATACATTTCCCAATGAGTTTTATAAATCATGATTATAGGACAACAATCTGAAAGTTTAACTTACCTTGAATTGCATTGTTTATTGATTATCATAAAATAATGTTTGGCTGTAAAATTATTCAAAACTACCTGAACTAATACGATCTGAAATCATATTTCAATGAGAAATTGATACACTACGTAATTTTAAACTATTGGAAAAATCCCACAATAGATCAAGTAACAGTTTTCACTCGATGATTGCTAGACTTCATAAAGTACGAAACCCCTTAGCACCTAAAATTAGGTTACTCCCATCAGTTAGCATAGGTATTCAAGCGTAACTTGCCTACTCTACTACGAAATTCATAACCATTAATGTGTCAAATTACCCTGATATATATTATGAATATACGTGTTCTATTATGAAATTCATAACTATCAATGAAGTCAATTTAGTCATTGAAGCAATATTTACAATTTTTGTAGATTTTTTCCTGTATATTATTAAAATTCAATATAAGCCTAAGAATTATAGATTTAAGGAATGTTTAGTTTAATTTTCTATTTTTTGGCTTGGAATAGTCGAGGCCTGTCAGCTTTTTCTGTCAGTAAAAATCATTCAATTTTTAACGATAATATTTTGAGCTCGCCTTAAACCTATGAACAGCAATAAAATGTTAATGTGTTTTCTTTTATACTAAGTTTTCATTGGGTGACAGATAATGAATCTACCTCTACAATTTTTAATATATAAACGGATATATATATTGTCGATACAGATGACCTAACCTTGAAAGTCATTGAGAAGAGAGTAATTTAGTCAACTTAAAACGATTTTCTTGTGTCTCTTTATACATCAAATTAATGCTGCACCTATACAAATTCATATTGTAAACAATAATTGGAAAACAATCTTTATTTCCGTTGTTATCTCAGTTTACAACAAATTCCCCATATGATGTGTACTAAATTGTCCAATGTTAATGTCAATCCGATACTAAGCCAGATGGCGCGTCATGTCATGCTCACAGTGAATAGGTGAATAAGCAGGTGGGTGAGTTCGGATCACTAAACTTGATAATTGTATGGATGGATGAGTGGGTGCGTAGGTAAATAAATGGGTGTTTGAATGTTTGAATGGGTATAAGAGGAGTGTGCGCGTGGGATAATTAATGTGTAGATAGGTGAACGAGTGTGTGGATGCAGAGTTTAAGATGGTGATGGAGTTCGTTTGGATGGATGAGTAAGTGTAGGTGGTAAGTGTATTGGTGGGTAGAAGGGGTGACATGAATGAATGAATGTATAAGTGGGTGAATAAGTATACGGGTACATAAGTGTACGGGTAGGTGGATGGATAGGTATGTGGGTAGATGGATAGGTGTGTGCGTAGATTGATAGGTGTGTTAGTGGGTGTTGGATGTATGAGTGAATAGATGAGGATGTATGTATAAATGAGTGGATAGATGCGTAGGTGGGTGGTTGGTGTGTGCATGGATGGATGAATGTATGGGTACATAGGTATGTAGGTAGATGGATGAGTGATGAGAGTGGATGCATTTATTATCATAGATGAGTAAGAATGGGTGGGTGGTTAAGAGTGTATTTGAATAGCAGAGTTCGTGTAGGTGAATACATGTGTGACTGGGTAAGATGGGCGTGGGATGCATGGATAGATATGTGGGTAGATGGGTGAGTTTGTAGATGGGTAGATGTGTGTATAAATGATTATATGACAGTATGCTAACTAAACCCAGAGCTGCTTATTTTTACCGAATGTCAGAAGTCTGACTCTGTCACCTAATTAAATCATCGGCTTAACTTTCTTATTACAATATCTAATCATATACAATAAAAATGCACTTAATAATGATTTTGCACTTTTAAAATTATTTATAAAACAAAATTTTACATGGAATCATTAATCTTACCGAGCGAGCACAAGCAATCAACAAGTTTTTAGATAGTATACATTAAAATAAAATTATCCTACAAAATCAGAAAATTATTTAAATTTAACACGTTGATATAACCTGAAATAATTTGAGAAATAAATGAAAGATTAATAGTTTACATTTTGAAGAACCTTTTGACTGAAAGTATTATAATACGTATTATACAAGAAAATCGCAGCTTCACTATACAAATATTAAAAGTAAACCTCTAAAAAGTTGGAATTTGTCAAAAAAATAAGTTTCCTGCAAGCTGCGTACTTAACGTTAACATTTAAAGGTGGCTGTCTCGAATTTAAGGTTCTTTATCTTTAAAGAACCTTAAATTCGAGACAGTCACCTTTACTTATACAAAGAGCACTTATACAATATTTCTGTAAAATCGTAAATTAAATAACTAATACTAACCAGTCATGCAAAAAATAGTTTTGGCTATTGAGTATACTACTAGAATTAAAGATCAGTTGCGTCCTAACCGTCACAGAAATCGTATAAGTCGTATAAGTCAAAATATTGAATTAACCCGTATGGGAAAAACTCTCAAGTTAAGTGTTATTTCGAACCTTCAACTGAATTTTTATATTCTACAGCTTTTTTGGACATTTTTAATAATCTCAATTTTTGATGATTTTTTAAAAATAAGCATTATTTTGAATCTTTGTTCCAAGTAGAATCAACAGAAAAATTCGCACACCATATGATATCAAAGTATGGAAGTTATAGAAGTCTCTGTAATGCATCGCTTGACTAATATTTTAAATGGGATCTCTTATAGTTTGATGTAATTTACTTCAGGTAATATGCATCAAAGGTACCTGCACGTAATTTTGTGTAAAAGCTGACATGAAGACCTTTAATTGGCATTGTCGCAGTACTTCTAAGGACATTTTGATAAAAATTTATGCTCAATTGAATTTTATAAAAGATATTTGGTGGTAAATGGGAGATTGCAATATATTGAAGAACGTTCGGCTCGTATTTGCAATATCTTATTTACCACCTAATTTTTTCTCTAAATTTCAAGTGAGGATAAGTCTGATCCAGAATGTCCTTATAAGTGCTGCGACAACGAAAATTAAAGGTCTTCATATCAGCTTTTACACAAATTTACGTATAAGTACCTATGACGTATATTACCTGAAGTAAATTGCATCAAACTATAAGAGATCCCATTTAAAATGTTAGTAAAGCGATGCGTTACAGACTGCTATAACTTTCATATTTTGATATCCTATTACTATTTGGTATAAAGATTCAAAATAATTTTGGTTTTCAAACAATCATCAAAGATTGAGGTTATTAAAAATGTCCAAAAAAGCCGGGAATAACAAAAATTTTGACTTATACGACAGTTATCTCGAAGAAAATTTTTTTGTCGGTTAGGACGCAACTGATTCTTAATTCTAGTAGTATACTCAATTGCCAAAACTCTTTTTAGCATGACTAATTGAGTTTTAGTTATTTAATTTGCGATTATACGGAAAAATTGCATCAGTACTCCATTCGATGTAGCCACCTTTAAATGTTTTACGTTAAGCACCCAGCTTTTGAGAATTTTGAAGGAACTTTTGGAAATTTTGAACCACCCTACTATACACGCTAAGCATAAAGTAAAATAAAAAAGGAAGACGAAAAATCAGATCTTTTGAAACATCCTTCATTACGCTCCTTTAATTTCGTAAAAGAAAATCGAGCTCCCGAGGTCTTTTCACAAGCCGCAGCACGCAAAAGAAGGGTCACCGCGTAGTTGGCAAAAGAGCCTGCAGGTACACGCGAAAGAATGAAAAAGCGACCACCGCCTTCGCGAAACGACGACGACGCATAGAGTACATACGAAAGAAGAGCTCGAGCGCAGTATGCGCCATTTCAGTAAACATCCTCGTAACCGCAATTACTTTGCGCGCACGCGCACGGGCTCTTATGCAGCTGCAGCTCCTCTTATATACGTGTAGATATATGTATGTACAATGTATAGTGGCTCTGCGCGCTGCACTTGAAGCGAGCCCGCGGACTCTAATCTGTTTGCGGCCGAAATTGGGCTTGCTCTTTGTACTAATGAAGAACTGTTTAATTTTAACGCCTCTCGCGCACATGCCCCGGGTAAGGTGCGCTCGAGAGTAATGAGCGCCAGGAGTATTCTGTTATTTTGAAGGACTTGCGGAGCTACTACTGATGTGCGCAGAGTTGGCGGAAAAAGGACAATCGGATTGCAGGTCTAATTGCTTCGGAAATTTGGTTTTGGTACAAGATGGATTGATAATTGGAGAGGACGGTTGAAGTACCTGGTGATATCTTAGTCGAGTATTAAAATATTTTTCTTGTTTCAAATACGCTGCTTAAATTGACATCATATTACGGCTAAGAGTCTTATCTGATACTTTGATATCTGAGGCTACAAATTTTAAAAAGTTTGTATTAATTCTATACGTTAATTTTATTAAAAGGAATAATTTATGCAAACAAATTTACAAACTTATTTTCGACTGTAAAAAGCATTTACAGTACTTTCGTCTATGTTACTGCTATTAGAATATAGTTTATTCTTATGAAACTGTTAGATTTTTCTCATAAAATCAAAGATGGGACACAATGGGTATATTTGAAACATTAATTATTTTTTACATCTTATAATACATCAGTTACTTTAGGATAAATTTATAAAATTGTTAAATAAATAAATATGCTTCCACGGAACTGACCAGTTTTCAATGGAACATATTTCATTGACGCTTACAAATATTTTAAATTTCCAACAGAACATTGTAGAATAATAAATCACAGTTTTATATTGTAACTTTTATTTCTAAGAACATTTTTCACTAGCATTCTGAATTTGAAGCACAGTGATCTAAGAAGTGTGCATAAAAAGTTTAACAGTTTCGCGAGAATCAACCATCTGCAAGATTCTTTTATACGGGAACTACTCGGTGACATTACAAACAGTAATTCATATCCCTGTTGTAAAAAGATTTATTTCAAACTTAGGTACGAACTTTCTCTATGCATATATGATCCCACATTTTTCAACTACTACGTAAACTTACTTGATGACTGAATTTTCTATGAAATTGTTGTGAAAAAAAGCAGAATAAGAAAGAATACGAAAGTTATTTTTTGTTCGGCACTTGTGCAAATGGTAAATAACCTAAACGGACGTGTATTGCTTTTTGAATTTTAAAATAATAACTCAATTCACGAAAGTAATAGCTTAGTAAAAATTCGTTTAGTGACGTTACACCATTAAAACATCAAAAGGTGCCGACCGGAATGACGTCACACCGTTTTTAAAGTTTTACCTATATCTTCTTTAATTATGAAGATATCGTAAAAATTTCAAAAGTTTACAAAGAAACTATACCATGATCTACAAGAATATACTGTTAACTAAACATTGATCTTATTCTCTATTACACATTACTTATCCCTCAATAAATAATAACAATCTATTATAAAATATATCATAATTAGTTTTAGTTTAATGTAAGTTTTATATCCATAAAACAATAATCAAAAATAAAATTAAAATTATATGATAAAAAGCAGAGTAAAAAAATAATTCTACAGAAGATAGCGCAAAAAATTGAAAATTCAAGACTTCAAAAAAGAAATTGCGTAGTTCCTTTTTCCTATAAAGCTAGTAGTACAGAACTAATGCTGTAATTGCAGCTCGAGTAGTCCGAGTGATTCGAGTCCTTTTCTCTCACATTCTCTCTATCTGGCGCATTTAGCATTTCCGTTTATCTTTTTGCGTTTCTCCTTTTTAGCAAACTTACTTTTTGATTGCGTTACTCCATTATCTCTATCATTTTAATTTAAGGTAATGAAACTAATTGATCGTGCTGTTCATCATGTATATATTAAAGTGCAAAGATGAATTAAATTTTCATAACATAAATTAACTAAAGAGCATTGAAATCAAATTAAGTCATAGTTTATATAAATCGCATATTAGGTATCAATACAAGTCTTGTTTAGTATCCAAGATTTATAATTGTTTATTTATTTAATATTTTGTAATTCAACATTTATCAAATAAGAGTTATCAAATGAAACAATCATTCATCTTCATTTAGCTGCAATAAATTTGCAATTCGCGTAATTCTACAACTCTCATCCGATCATCAATTATCCACTAGATTTCTCTCCTTTGTCTTTGTACTCGTCGCCTTTACAGCCGTATATCCTAGTAGGTAAATGCGCGAGATGCTGAAGTTCCCCTGCTTGCGGAGAATCCATGTGTGCCAAGTAGTGCACGCGTGCATCACGCTGACGGAATACGCTTTAAATAGATTTAGTCATTTTACGTGACTTAAAGATAATGTGAGAGAGACAAAGAAAGACACGTAAAGACGAAGAGATTGAACGAAATCTATACCAGTTACTACAGGTATAATTAAAAATTTCAAGAATAAAGTCTAAATCAATTGCTCCAAGTTCACGCACAGAAACAGGGAAAAATGCATGTTATAAAATTTAATTTGTATCAGTAATTTTTTACATTTGAATGTATGCATACATGCATAAACTCTTATACATATATCCCTAAGAACATTGTATAAAAATGGTAGTTTTGATTTCAATTATCTTAGAATATATTATTGTTCTAATACTTTTTCTCTAATCGTAAAACTTCCATCGTCAGGAAGCAATGGAATAAATTGTAGAATTAATTGTTACTATCAATGTTCTGCTTCCTCAAAAAGGAAACTTTGTGATAGTAGAAAAAAAGTCTTGCTAAAAACATGTTAGAAACATGTTTTGAGACTTAAGAAGTCAAAACACGCTATTTTTTGTTAAAATGTCCTTATGGATATGTCTGTATGGACGCGCGTGCTTGCGTGAGTGAGTGCGTGCATGCGTGTGTGCATGACTTTGTACGTGCGTACGTGCGTGAAAATGCCAATCGTTACGCATGCACGAGAACATGCTTTTTTATGCCGATATAGCGGGACTAACGTGGCCGTTTTCGAATCTGCGGGCGAACGCAAGACGAGCGGGAAAGAATTTACTTTAATACAATAAGCTCTAATAGGGTTAGACCCCTCTAAACATGTGGTATCATCCGGTTTACGGGCATTAATACTCCAGTAGGCTGATTTTCGAAAATAAGCTCTAAGAGGCTCTAGCCCACCTTAATTAAACATGGAGTACCATCCGGATGATACCACATGTTTAGGGAGCCTAAACACTCTAGTAGGCTGATTTTGCAGTCTAAAAACCGTGTGTTGCACTGCCTTGAAGAACAGCCAAATTTAGTTCCGCTTCGTAGACCAAACACGTTATACATACATGTTTGACAAAGATTACGGTGTGCACCACGGGGGAGAGGTCTTTTTCGCCCATGTATGTTTGCAATACTTGTTTTTAGCTCATAATATGCACTCGCCTTCGGCTCGTGCTTGCTCATCTTCGATTCGTATTGTAAACCTCACACACGGACGAAAAAAGCCTACTTCTCGCTAATGGTACAATATACTACTTTTTGTTTTATCGATGTTTTGATGTTTTGTTAGAAACATGTTTTGAGATACTGGGAATCAAAATACACTATTTTTAGAAAATGTCTGTATGGATGTGTGTGTATGTGCGTGCATGCGTGCGTGCGTGCGTGTGTGCGTGTGTGTGTGCGCGTACGTGTGTGTGTGTATGTGTGTGGATGTGGATCAACATTACTCTGGATATACGCGGCAAAAATGAATGTTTCGGGGATCATTTCTTTTATTTTTTAAGGGCCGTAGCTTAAAAACTTTTTTTTGGTTTTCGATGCATTTTGATTTATTTAGCGGTTTGTCGATTTTTGACTTTTAGTGTTTTGGATTTTTTAAAACCATAGAAATAATTTCATCAATTGAGTGACTAGTTCCCTCGTTTTGTTATGCACGAAATCGTCATTTCTTGTTCAAACGGTTATATCTGTGAAATATACGAATTCAAATTTCTGAAAACAATTGAGATGATTAGGAATATGGATAAGAATATTCTGTAAACTTTTTGAGGCTTTATCTTTGTCTTTTGAAGGGAAAAAGATATTTTTGTTAAAAAATCGATTTTTATTCAGTAGTGAACTCTGGAGTAAATCGGCGGCATTTGATCTAAAACTTTCCAAAACGATAGTTCTTTCATATCACTTAAACGAGTTCTTTGGTCAGATCACAACCTTTCTATTTCAAAATATTTGAGGTTGTGTGTGTTTCTAAAAATTCTTTTTGAACGCTTATATCTCGAGAATGGCACTGGTTTTTTTTTACCAATCAGGACTCATTTTTTTCGTTTTTTAATGAAGATTCGAAGAAATTTAAAGATTCATCGATTTGTTTCATTTTATAACCAATTTTTTGGGTTTTTTGGTATATTAGAAATATTATGATCAATTTATTGTAAATACATTAAATAGAGCATAAAATTACCTACCTTCTACAACCGCAAATTTTAGATAGGTTCTTTCCCTTATTTTCTTATACATCAAAAAAGTCATATTCAGTTTAAACGGTTATATCTCGGAAATCTATGATGTCAAATCGTTTACAAAATTTTAGATGATTAGAAATACAGTGAATCTACATACTAACATCTGATTACATTAATTTAAATATTTAAATATTTTAATTAATACTGAAATCGTTCGTTTTTCTTATTCGCGAAACAGTTGTCCTACTTTAAAATAATCTTTTTTTACTTTTTGAAACTATGAAAATTTCATCGTTCAGCACTCTCACTAATTGCAACTTACTAATAACAATGAGACTCATATTCACTTTTTTCGAAGACGTAACAAACCTAAGATTATATTTGTAAATCAGGAAACAGACATTAGGCTAAAGATACGACTTACTATTAGCTTCTAAAGTCCGATGTACGAGAGACAAAGAGACACATCAGCATAGAACCGCGCATGAGCACGGAGATTCCTTGCGGGGAATCTCATGTGCCCTGGGAAAAGGCAGGCAGGCGGCTCTTGTCCATATAATCGAGGCACAATGGATTACGTCAGGAGCGTGAGCGCGAGTTCTGAGCGCTGGGCTCGATTATATTGTGTACGTGCTTAGTTGGCGACTGGCGCATCTTCTCTCTGAACTCGATCCTCCATATACGTGTAGACGTATGCTGCTACTGCGTTGTTCATCGTTCCCGAAACTTTGCTTGTTTGAAGATAAAGCGTCTTTTCGTTCTGAATAAAGCTCTTCGTTAATATATCTTTGGTAATTAGTGGGGACTCATTGAGTGAGAGAATCAAGAGCAAAATGTAATTTAAATTCAATGGTAGAATTTTAACACGTATTATCTACGGTTATTATAAATCGATTTCTCATTTTTATTTATTTATTCGAATTCGACAATTAAATGTAAAATCACTGAGGGAAGATTTGACCAAATAAGTGAAACGATAATAATTTTTTGAATAGTATTTTTTTAAATGGTAGAAGATTTATACCGATTTTACAATCTTATTCAAATTTACAAAATTAAAGTATATTTTAATTTATTATAAGGGACTAGATTTCCTTTAAATTATTCTATCACATCTTTATAAGATCCTTACTTGTTATCTTAATGTAACAAAAGCTTTAGAATACGGTAAGTCTCTAGAATATCTGTTGCTAATTACTTCAAAGGAGGATACCGACGGATTTATAATATGTCATGTGTTAAAGGAGATCATATAAAACCAATCGGTGCCATTGTTCAGAGTTCATCAAATATGAATTTTGAAAGAAAAATTGACCCCCTACGTTGTGGGGAAAGTTGAGAAAATGTGATAAAAAGGTCGGATCATTAAGAAGGAATTCCCGAGTATGGTTATACTTAATATATTGCTTTCTCAGTCAAATTTTTTTAATTGTTTAAGTTGTCATCATAAATTTTGGATTAGAAAAGCTGTAACTTATGTATGTGAACTTTCCATACAAATTCCGTCGCTCATGTCAGAAATAATAGTATTTTGAACAAAATAACCGTTGGAAAAGTTCATTCCAATGCTTAGAACTCTCAAAATCACGTGGACGATGTAGAAAGAGCAGTTCTTTTCGGTAGCTATTTAAGGCGATCTAACGACCAAAAAAAAAATTTCGATATATTTCGATAAAATATTTAAATTTACCGAAAGAGAAAATGTAATATATGATGAATAATTCATTCTCACCTAAAAATGTATAACCAAATTAATTAAAATTGTAAGGTGGTTAAGTCCCCTTATGCATGTATTAACTAATTGTTGGCCAAATCGTCATAAATTAGTTAGTTTCTTACCGAATTTCTGGCCAAACATCTCGCTTATTTCGTCACGGATTTTTCCCCAAGAATGATCAGTAAAAAGTTCATTTTAAAATTTAAAAATTAATAACTTTTAAAATTTAAAAATTAATAAATATTAAAATTTAAAAATTAAAAATTTATAAATTTTAAAATTTAATTTTAAAATTTAATATTTTAACATCGGCCTGACTAGCTTTCAATGTGTCTGTACTTCTCTCAGGCGGCCACTCTCTGAGCTGGTCCGTTCCTCGGCTATCTGGTCACGAAAAAACGTCGTCGGCCTTTCGCCTAGCCCCTCTCCTTTTATCAGTCCGCTCGATTGGTGGAGAGGAAAAGCGGCCCCAAAACGATCCTCTTGATCGCTGTGCTCGCACCTACGTAGCAGTTTTTATAACTGCTACGCTGAAACGACTAACTACAGAGTATGAACGGTGTGTGTCGTGAACAGAAACCGTTAAAAAAACACCATTTCTTGAATTATTTTTCAATCAGAGAAAAACAATCCTTGGGCTTTAAAACTTTGTTATAATAAAGTCTTTATGATGCTCAATATGAATACATTTTTTTTAGTCCAAAATATTTTATTGTTATTGCAAAATTCAATTTGCAACTAAAAAATATGTCTCCGAAGAATCTAATTTCGACAAAGTTCGGGCCGTGCCGATCAGTGATTGTGATCTCATTTTCTTCATAAAGACTTATACTATACACTTATACTATTACATGCAACTTGAACTTAAGCGATTTTTCAACTTCAATCTTTTATAAAATGGCGTCCAAAAAGGAGTTGTATAAACTATTCCAATAACTTTTGCTATTAACTTGGTGGTGTATTGGCGTATAGATAATCAAAAATCTTATATTTTTCTAAAAATTTTAAAGAAAATTTTGCTTTTTGACCTTCGTGGAGCTTTATAGTTTTTTTAATAAGTGCTGAGATAAAAACACGATATAGAAGCAGAGTTGAAGTATCGATATAAAAGATTTCAGATACATTTACCGATGAAATGTTGTATAGAAAAATCGGCGTAGTGCTTGGGGTAGCAGCAGCAGCGGCGGCAGACGCCACCACGCACACGCTGCTCGCGCGCGTAAAATTGGATTCGTGACTTCAAAATTACCTCGACTTCATGACGTTAAGGTTTTACTTTTTTTTAATATAATGCGGGGGGTTCAATGAGGGGACGATGGGATTTGAGGGGGTCAGAGGGGGGATGAGGAAGGCTACCAAAATAAAAATCACGTAAAAAATTAATATTTAACGCTTTTCTGTGGATAGATATTATAGATAGATATTCTTTTTATTTATCAATTAAGACAAAAATTTGGAGATAGCGTAAGAACGTGGACGATGTGGGTGGAGGGGGATGGGGACAATAAGGGGATGACGGGGGCTGAGTGGTAGGATTTAGCGAATATATATATATATATATATATATATATATATATATATATATATATATATAAATATATATAAGCTAATTTTAGCTAATAAAGTGTATTATAATAAGTAAATTTTCTAAAATTAGTTGATTTTTTAGGTTGCCCAAGATGTAAGTGTGTGTGTTTATTTGTGCGTGCGTACACGTCCGTGCGTGCGCGTAAAAAACAAAAAAGAAAACAATCTAAATGACCCCTGGAGCTTTAAATGTTACCGTGGATTACTAGAGATATGGATGCATATATACACACACATACACACGCATGCACGCACGCACGCACGCACATTCACACACACACACACACACACATACTTACACACACACATACTTACACACACACATACTTACACACACATCCATACGGACATTTTCTAAAGATAGTGTATTTTGATTTCATATATCTCAGAACATGTTTCTAACATTTATTTTAGCAAAACTGTTTTTTTTACTATCACAAAGATTCCTGTGTGAGGAAGCAAAAATAATTTTGTAAAAAAAATCGATTTTCTTTCTCCCAGGATAACCGAAGTAAATCGGCAGCAATTTTCTGAAACTTTCCAAAATGGTAGATTTTTACTTTCTCCTGACCTGCCTGTAGATCTTCTATTTTCTGGGATATTGAGGTTATATTTGTTTTTTAATTTGGTTTTAAAGGTGTATATCTCGAGAACGACGCGTGACTTTTAACTAAACAGGGCTAATTTTTTTGGTTTTTAAGTGAAGGTTGAAAATTCAAAAGAAATTTCAAGATTGATCGACTAGTTTTAGTTTTATAACGATCTTTAACTTGTTCGATTTTTGAGTTTTACAATTTCGAGTTTTTGGAATATTAAAAATATCATGTTCAATTTAGTATAAATAGATTAAAATAAATAAAGAAAAAATAAAATTACCTATGTTTTGCCACCTCAAATTTCGGATAGTCTCTTTCCCTTCTTTTGTTATACACCAAAACGTATTTTTAGTTTAAACCGTTATATTTCGGAAAGATATAGCAATTTAAAATAAATTTATAAGAACAAAGAATGTCATATTGGAACAATTAATTTAGTTTGAGTAAACTAAGGGCCGATGAATTGGCAGCGGTTTTTTAATAGTTATTAGAGAACTAAAGAAAGATTAATTATTTGTTGTCGAGTGATACTGAATCCACACTCCTCTTTTTAATGCATATTAATAAAAAGTAATAGTATTTTAAATTGAATATTAAAAAATACATATTTCTAAAACCTCATCACCCCTCGAAGCCAGCAATTATACACGCCTGTCAGCTTTCGCGCATTATCGCTCGACTTCCCTCCTATCTCTCTCTATCTCTCTCTTATTCCGCTCGGGGGAATATTCGATAGAGGCGCGGTGCGCAAAAAGGCCGCCGGGGGCCACGTCACGCCGGCTATATCCGTCGATTTGGGATCAAGCGCCAGCGTGCTGCCGATGCGTATATATAAGGGACATGCGCGTCAAACCATCGGGGAGCGCCGCGCGCTCGCGCAAAAAAAGGAAGAGCGCAAACAACCGCGCGGAGGTGGAGGCAAAAAAGCCAAAGAGAATCGGGAGGCTGGTAGAAGCGGTGGCTAAAAATCATCTGCTCCGAAACGGAAATAGAGAGAAGCCCGAAAGAAGGAAAAAATAGGAGTCGGAAGAAAAAAACACTGAGCGCAGAAAATTGTTTTCGCGCCGCTGCGGTAATCCGCTAATAGCGAGCTCACGTTCGCCCCGGTAATCCGTAATCCGCCGATACACGTCCTGCGAATTGCCTACTGCTAAACCATCAACGCGCTGCCGTCACACTCTTTTTCCGGACGTTCCCCGACATCTTCCTTTCTCTTTCTCTTTCGACTATTTCTGTATTAATGCGGAATTCTAATTGAACTCTTGTGAATGTTGTTGAACTTTTGCATGAAAGGAAGTTGTTCATTGATATAATTGATGGGTCTAAATTCGTGGCAGTATAAACGGTACAGTTAATTTAGTGAGATTTATTTAATAATACGAATTAGGGCTTTAGTGGTCTATCAGGGTTTAGTGGTCTATTGAAACTAGAAATAGAAAAGTCGAAACCAGTGCCGAAATGGGCATAAGTAATTGTAGAAATTGATTTTTTCTTTCCAGGTTCCAATCCTGATTAGATTTTTAGCATGCAAAGGGAAATTCTTTTTAAAACATGCGTGCTACTAAATAATTCCTGTGCTACTATTTTGTATTTTATAATTAAAGAAAAGATTATTTTGTAAACTTGACGACTTTTATAATAATAGTAATAACAAAACTAATAAAAAATACCTGAAATTCATGCTCTTTTTGGGCCTTGAGGTAGTCTAACCCCTTAACTCTTTAGATGCTACATTAAATAATATCGCTCGACGTGAGGTATTCATGTACTTTTCATAAAAAGCGAATTACCACATTATACAAAACATGAAAATGTTATTTATTATTTAACATGACATAAATCATTTATAAATATAGTTGTATAGAATAAAAAATGAGATTTCATTATCAACTTCTATTCCTATCTAATCGTAACACCCATGCAGTATTTTTCAAGAGGCCTTAAAATGGCAATAAATTTACATAAGATTCAATCAAATGAATCAAGCCAGAACTTATTTTAACCTACATTCGGAATGCAAACGAAATTATCCCCCCCCCCTCTCTCTCTCTCTATCACACACACACACAGACACACACACACACACTCACACACACACACCGATAACAAGTGTCACTTTGAAATTCCACACTCAGCAACACACTCCCTCGAATTTACTCACTTCCGGCCCATCTCCTTCGCAACGTCTCGGCTGCAGTCGTTAAAGCACGAAAACAGTGGGTGTGATGTGCACACGTACGCGTGTGCATCCGCGACTTGGCTTCTTCCCGCTCGAGGTTCGTCATGTCCTCGAGTGCAGGCGAGTGGTGTAACACCCGCACACTCATTATGTACATGCCGAACTGTAGCGAGAGAGCGACTGTTCCTTAATTTGGCCTTGTCCTCGAATGTGCGACTTTAAAGCGATCGTGTTTATGCTTCGCTGAGCTTCGCCGATTTTTACGTGAACGTGACTTAAATTTGAAAGGATGGAAAAAGATAGTTTTTTTTTATATTTACGTCGAAGAGGGATTATTCCAGGCGTTCAGTCGGACTGATGATGCATTTAAACCCATTAAATAATATATTTTTGTATCGAAGTAATACCCGATATTTAATTTATCATTTTCAGAGATACAGTAGAACCTCTCGACACTGTGACTTACGGTACTGTGAATCTCCTGGTACTGTGACTGCGGAGCATTCTGATACTGGGATTTTTCTAGGGTCGGCCAGATGTATTTGCGGAGTTCCGCACCTCATCTTTACGGAAAATGGTTTATGAAAAGGTTTGAATCGAAAAAATGTGATAAAAAAAGTGTTTTACAAAGGTAAAATAACTTTACTAAGACCAACTAATTTTAATGTAGTACGTTATGCAACAAGTGCGTGAAATGCGATTTTACACACGCGTAGCGACCGCTGCACACGAATCGCCGGCGAAGCCGACGGAGAGACAACTTTTTGACAATCACTCAATAATGTATAGTTATTTTTACGCTAGGTGGACATATCAAACTTTACATGTGAGTTCCACACACAAGACTATCAGGCTCCAATCCAAACTACCCTCCAAGGGCTTGGGCCATTAAATCTGGACAACTCATAGGATTTCTTCGATTTCACATAGGACGAATGTTCATTGATTAAAGAACAAAAAAATTCGTTACATAGATATATAGATAGATATACTATGTATTTGAAATTACTTCAAAAATACAATACAGTATAGTAGAGAGGCTAAGATAAAAAAAAACTACTGTATTCAAGCTAGTAAACATCTCTATTAAACCACAATGTTGAAATCGTCGAAAATTTTAACAGTCTCTGTTTTAGTTCGTTCTGAATCGTGAGCATCAATTGGTTTTAGATTACCGTATACTAAACGCTAAGATGATTCCCAATGCCTATCCATTGCCAAATATAATAGAGATCTTAGAATAAATAGGTAAGTACTTTTCAATATTCAATTTGGCTAGCAGATTTCATTAGATTGAGGTAGACTCGAAGGACCAATGAAAATAACCTGTAGTATTGAGTAGGGACACTTTGAATATTAATGCATGTCTTTCGGTCTGTGTAAAGTATCGCCAATTTTGCAACGTTGTATGGATCACGTATGGCTAGAAATGCAAGGCTTAGAACTATTTATATTCCTGTATGACATAATAGTTTATTTACCAAATCTTAAAGGACACAGATAAAATACAATTAAATTATTTACTCGACTGACAAATGCAGGATTGAAATTATAAATAAATATAGTTTCTAACTTCTGAAATATTTTACTTCGGATACATGGTAGGCAACTATGGACTCGCCCTTGCCGTTACGTACGGAATTTCTCCGTGCTTAAGGATCACGAATTATCGTCATGAATAAAGTTAATTTAAGACCACATAGTATACATTTAAATACAGGCCAGTATTTTTAAATACTAACGCGTATGAGCTTTCCTGCAATTCGGCCGAGCAAACCGAAACTCAAAATAAAACTGTACAAGACATCCAACAGAGACACACGTTATACATAATTTAGCTTTGACCAACTAAAAGTTGTTTTACCAGGCAAACATTGGGACGATATCACAGCGAACTAGTGCGTCTGATAAGGAATAATTCCTATCTCAGAGACTGTGTAGGAAAAAGGGTTCTAAAAATGTATCATTTACTATTCTAACTTGTATGAAAGGTGAACAAGTCAATTTGTCAAAATGCTAGCAAACTATCAGATACGAGGCTTATGAGACAAAGTTTATCTGCGTACATAAACAACTAATTATTTGTGTGTACGAATAAATCGCTAAACTACCGAAGTTCGAACTTTGCAATCTTTCGACTAGACAAAAATACTAAGTAAATAGTAGTATATTGTACAACTAGGGGGGTAAGAGGGCGATTTCTAGCGAGGGTGAGATGATTTTGTCCGACGGCGCCCGCGACGGAGACAAGTGCTAAAATCATCACCCGAGCTAGAAATTGCCCTCCCCCTTTGTTACACACCGTACTTTTTTTTACATGTGCATGTAATGCCATTTTTTAAGCATATAGGGCGAATGGGGAGTTGCACATTTTGAGTCGTGTGCCATTTACTTACAGAATAAAATTACAATTTTATCTTCAAAATAACAATTTTCCAAAATTTTCAAAATATTCCAAAATACTCACATTTACCAAAATTTCCAAAATTTTCCAAATGTTCCAAATTTTCCAAATTTTCAAAACTTTCCAAATTTTCCAAAATTTCCAAATTTTCCAATTTTTCCAAATTTTTCATATTTTCCAAATTCTCCAAAATTTTCCACATTTTCCAAATTTTATTTAGGACCGGGAGGTAATGGTCATTACCACCCGCTGTAGCGAAAACGCTCGAAATGCTCAACTTGCCATTCGCTTTAGAAGCATGGAAAAGGGCCTATTACATGCACATGTTAAGAAAAATTAACTACCTAAATGACTTTTCATTGCATTTAACATCTATTATTTCAGTATTAGAGGGCAAATTCCCGATAATTTCTGACTGAAATTAAATGACAGTCAATATCCACTAAAAATTATTGCCAAATTTCGTAAATTTCTATCGATTTTAAGAGGTCATATTAAACTCTAATAATAAAATCTTTAAACCCTACCCTACATTCTAAACGAATAAATATTAGTTACACAGTCAGTTTAATTAATGTACTTTTTATTAATAAAAAAAACAATCTCAACAAATAAATGTACGATTGAAAAATCAATAGAATTATTATTTTAAATTTACTAAAATTTCAAATACATACTATATGTATTGTACAGCCACGGGAAGAGCTTAGTGAATTGAGCTAGGCAAAATTTTGGCCAACACTTCTGATTTTTGTTCAAAAGAAAAGTTCTTCCTATGCTTTCGGAAGTGAATTATTCTTCGCCAAGATAAAACCAATAAACAAATACAAGAAAGGTCGATCGGACAAAACAGGTGTAAAAGACCTGGAACTAGTTCAAAGTAATACACATTGATTAATATTTATGCAACTAATCTATCTTACATATCCACTTATGCATTATTTAAGGAGGGTCCTTCGCTAGATATAAGATGTAATGTGCTATATTTAAGTGAGAGAGAAAGAGACAGAGATTTTTATTTTTTAATCAATTTCAATGTTTCAACCCTTCTTAACAACTAAATAATTGCATTGAAAGCATTATAAAGCAACTTCTACTTATACCAAATAAAATCAAATACGTTAGTATTAACTTTGTTTCAGGAAAATAAAAGCATATACATAACCGAGAAAATAAAAGCGCACCAAAAAAGCAGTCAAAATATCCGGGCTATAGGACTAATCTCCGTAAGCAATTTTAGCTGGAATTTCAATCTCGCTTATCTGAGGTAAATCAACTTTAACGCACGAGGGATCACGCGAAGAGAGTGAGAGAAAAAGAGAAAGAGTGAGAGTCACATCAGAGGGGAGGGTGAGGGCCAGAGACGTGGCGATGGCGGCGAGAGAGGCACGTATCGAATTTTAATCAATCACCTATGGGGACAGCCAATTCCGCAGCCAATTAACATATTCATTCCACCTTGTCGGGAGATTTTTTCGTCTGGCTTCGCAACTCATGCATGGCTTCGCCGAGTTCACCCAATATGGGTCGGCTCGCGAAATACTCCATTTCGCGCGATAATGTCGTTGCCCGGCGTTATCGTGTATATGACTGTGAGCGGTAACCGCTCTACGGGATTTCTAGGTTAAACTTCGATGAAATGGCTTAATGAAGAATTATGGATGTAGTCGTACGAAACGCAGCGTGGGTCCACGTTTTTATTTAATTACGGTGTTCGTGGAAAAATTGTCGAGTGTGCGGGAGGAATTTAATGTTTTTACATCAAATTGAAATGTGAGGTGCTTAATTGGAACGTAAATTAATATCGAATCTCATATTTTAACTATTTAATTTTTTGTATAAATTTTACTGTATTTCGAAGTGAATAATGCACTTATACTAACTCAATTGAATTATTTGGAATTTTAATTCTCCCGGTTGCTCGGTACAATGAACTTTTATTATTTTTTAAGGAAAAATTTATTTTAAAAAGTGTTACTTGGATTTCAGTTTTGATGTTACTATCATTTTTAAAAGAAAATTAACTTTCAAAATCATACATAATAGGTTTACAAAGCTTGCTACTAGTTGAATTAGTAAATACGCACGAAGAAAAATTATTAAAGAATATGTAGAAAATCATAATTCAAGTCGACAATTACACGACGATGTCTGAATAATGGCAAGAAGCTATCGTTTCAACTATTTTCTTTCTCGGCTTGATAGTCAACTTTTTTCTATATTTATCCTTTTCTATAGCTACCGACTTTCATTTTATTCTCTCAATAGCAACAGTGAGCAGAGCGTCTCTGTGGCTACCCGTCCACGAGAGGATGATAAAAACCCCTCGCCCCGTAGCTCCCACCTTTTATCAATTACTAATGTAATTGTCCGTGGGAGAAAAGCGGCTCCGACGATCCTGCTTGATCGCCGTGCATGCAAGCCTACACAACGACCACAGCTTACTCGTTGTGGTGAGACGCTTATACTCCTGCTTTATCCCTATTTCTATTTATCTTTCTAGCCGAGCTACAAAATAAGTGAATAACAAATTTAAGTCGATTGGGAACAAAGCTTAAAAAGAAAATACGATTAGTATTCTAATAAAATCGATAGAATATTATCAACTGCAATCTCAAACAGAAAGTGTTCTGATAGTGATAACTTTTTATTGTATTTTTTCACGTCGTCTTGGATGTCCTAATATTTTAGTTTTTAAAAGTATTTGTATGCGTGCATAAGTGTAATAAATTAGTTTTTCAAATTTTGTATTGTAAATACAATAAAACCTTCAAAACTCTATTTTAATTTGTTTGATTTTTAAAAACTTGCGGTTTATCAAAAACTCTACAGGTTTCTATTCTGATAAGTGTAAGACTAATGACCTTAAATTTTAAAATAAATTTACCATGTTTTAGAAAAGTATATTTAATTATGCAAAAAGAAGAAACATATGATATAGAACTTATTTTCACTTGAAAATTTATACAGTAAAACCTCTCGGCATTGTAACTCAGGGCACTGTGAATCTCTCGGCAATATGAATGCGGAGCATCTCGACACTATGATTTTTCTAGGGCCGGCGTTATGTATGTACAGGGCCCCGCGATCCAACTTTGCTGAACCAGTTCTATGAAATGATTTAAACTAAATAAATGTGATAGAAAAAGTTTCATACAAAGATTTAAGCCAACAAATTTAATAAAAAAGTTTTAAAAAATGTTCCAACTAAATAATATAATAGAAAAGTTTATGGAAAAGAATTATATAATTTTATGTAGGCTTTTATACAAAGT
Organism: Gastracanthus pulcherrimus; assembly: GCA_949152435.1. Taxonomy (NCBI): domain Eukaryota; kingdom Metazoa; phylum Arthropoda; class Insecta; order Hymenoptera; family Pteromalidae; genus Gastracanthus; species Gastracanthus pulcherrimus. The sequence goes on along the minus strand of OX424572.1, from coordinate 190,673,556 downwards.
TTTTTTTTTAATAAAACTGCATGTAAGTCAATTGTACTGAGAATATTTGATTATGAGGAAGGGAAGAGGGAAAGTTATTAGTATGGCCTAGATACGGCCCTGGTGTTCGACGCTGATTGACTGGCGCATATTCGCAGAGCCGCGGGACAGCTAGTCTCGAGTATCATAGTGCCGGAAAGTTCTACTGTAATTAATTTATTTTTAATTTTAATTTTATTACCCTTTCTTACTTTTTGTCCCCTGTCTTACTTTTTGTGGTATTTGAAATTATGCAAGAAATTCATTCTTCTTTTACTGAAAATATTCATAACAAGGCATGCACTTGTTTTGATATCTATATAAGAAATAAATTTTGTAAGTATTTATTTTGCAAGTAAAATAGAGTTGTCCGTTTATCCCGCTGTGCGCATCGTCACTCGCCACCTCCCTCCCCCTATATCGTTACACATATACTAATAAAACATTGTTATAGAAGTAATTACAATCGCATTACTGTTATAAGTAGAAAACGAATTAAAACTATAGTCAGACCTTCATCATGTCGCTTCAAAAAGGAAATCAATATAATGTACAGTTGTTACCACTACCTACTTTGAACTCAAGGTTTTCTCGGTATTGAAGAAGGGCCAAGCAAAAAATGTAGGCAGATCTCTGTCAGCGTCGAAAGTGTAAACACTAACTGGCAAACGAGGTATCAGCATCTTATGCCGAGTAATATTTTAATAAACTCGTAAACAATCATTTACAAGATTTATTTGTTATGAAGTTGTATAAAAATTGAATTATCCTAAAAAATAAATTAGATAATCGTAATCTAATTTGACAGTGGTACACGTTCTCAAAAAAAATAAAGGAAAAATGGATCGTTGGGCGGGAAAAGTGGCTGTGATAACCGGGGCATCTGCTGGAATTGGCTTGAAGACTGCACAAGCCTTTGTTCGCAAGGGTCTGATAGTCGTAGGTCTCGCGCGGAGAAAAGCAAAAATGGAGGTAAATATATAAAGTGTTCCACCATTTTTAATTTTAGGGGTTGACCAAAGACATGTTGTCTAAAGAATGTGATTTTAGGAAATTTATATTTTTTATTTTAGGACTAGAATAAAAAAAATCGCTACCTATTTATTGGCACTTAGCTTCCTTAAACTAAATTAGTTGTTCTAATACAAACATTTTTATTATAATAAATTAATTTTAAATTGCTATATCTTTTTTTAATTAGAATCTCAAAAAATATTTGCTGATTTACCATTGAATATAAATCCAACCTCGGAATCGTAATCAGCTACCCCAAAAACCCCCTTGTAATAATTTTTAGGCAATTTGTTCAAATTTGTATCACCCCGATCAGCTACCTTGAGTCCGCCATTTTGAATATTGCAAATCCGACCTCGGATTCGTAATTAGCAACCTCGAAAACCGTTATACCATTCCCTGCAAATATATTTACTTTTGAATAAAAATGCGTACCTGTAAGGGTTAAAATTCTTTACATTTTCAATTTTTCATAAAAATATAAAATTTAAAACAAATGTATATAAACTTAAATATCTTGAAAATTAAAGAACTTCATGGTCTAAAAGCAGAAGTCATCACAACAAACAAGTACCTATATAACAAATAAATGTAAAATACAAAATCACATATGCATTGTAGTATATCTGAGTCCGAAAATGGAGGGGACACATGACCATTAAATACAGAGAAAGAACGGAATTAAACAATCATATTATTTCTAAAATATAAAAATAATTTACCTTATCGATTTCAGAATATCATAAAATATTGTAAAATAAATAAATCATTGTAAAACAAAAATAATCGATGAATCTCAAAATTTCTTTTTAATTCAGAATCTTCATTACAAAACGAAACAAATTAACCCCGGTTTCCAGAAAATGACCGCGCCGTTCTCGAGATATAAACGATAAAAAAAACATAACCTCAAAACACCTCAATTAACTCTGAATGTAAAGGTCTTTGTAATCTAGGTTTCTATCAGTTTCAATAGATAGTAAAAAGCTACCTTTCTGAAAATTTTCAGAAGGAATAATGACGTTACGTTATTTACTCAAGTTATCCGTCGACAAAAAGATTATTTTTTTTACAAAATTATTTTTTTCTGGAAAAAGTAAAAGGATAAAGGCTTGCAAGTTTTACAAAATATTTTTATCCATATACCTAATCACCTCAAATTCTGTAAAAAAGTTTCCATATTATACTTCCCAGATATTTTTATAGGTTACTTTCCTGCTTATTTTACATTGTATACTAAGTTTTCAGAACGATTCAAAGAAAAATTAATTTACTATTTATAAATAGATACTTTTATGAGAGTAAATAATGTTGCTTTTAAATGTAAACATATTTTTAACTTAGGAGAGTATGAGTGAACTAAATGGTCCAGGATCATTCTACGCACAAGAATGTGACATAACAAACGAACAAGAAGTCGAGAATGCATTTAAATGGATCGAAGAGAATCTTGGAACTATTCACATTTTAATAAACAACGCTGGTGTTTTAAGAGAACGTTCAATAGAAGGTAACTTTTATATGTTTATTTACGTAGGTAAGGATATCACTAGATCTAAAAGCAATGTTGAATTCCTATAAGGTGGAAAAAATTAAAATTGCAATATATAATAATGGTACAGTGTATTGCAAGCTTATAGAGAATAACAATTTTATCGTTTTTCACAATGTTTTAAATATTTGCCCCAAATATATAAATCTTTTCTAAAAACTTTAATTCGTATAAAATGTAATATAATATCGTTACTTGTTAGAAATCTCTAAAGATATAGTGTAGTGTAATGAAAAAGTAATTTTTCTTACTTCTACAATGTATAGTGCCATCGTTATTGTAGTTTCAGCGTTTTTACTACCACGTAGGAATTCAAGGTAACTTTTGGTGCTAGTGCTACCCTTACCAATGAGAATCGTTTTCATATTATACAGTATAACTAGTAAGTAATATGAGTCTTAAGATGATTCTGACTTTATAGTCGTATGTATTATAAGGTTAATATAATTGATGAATATGGTGTAATAATTCAAACTATTTTGATGGTTTTGAAATGAATGATTTTAATAAAACTGTTGTATTTTGTGTTTTTACTTTTTGTTTATATTTTCAAGATATTTTATGTAAAAAAACCGCTGCCAAATGATTTGTTCTAATAAATTAATTTAAATTATTTAATTTAAATCTTCTAAAGATTTATATAATAAATAACTAAGACAAAACCTATTTAAAGAAAACCTTTGTTTCGTATAACACAACAAACGGCAATAGCTATTTCAAATTGAGTTTGTTTAAAAATGTTTGATCCGTTTCAATTATTTACGATCATTACTGGTTAACTTTTGATTACTTTGGATTACTTATGTTGGCTATTATAGTTCACCATGTCGATTACAACAGTTCTAGAATCATAATATTATAGAACATTCAATTACAAATCAACAAAAATTTATTCTAATTTAGATACCCTAAAAAGATTATGTTTTTAGATTCTGACATAAAAGAGCTTCAATCTATAATTAATGTTAATTTGATGGGTCCGATATACTGCACGAAACAAGCTATAAAATTAATGAAAGAAAATGACGAAGAAGGTCATATTACAAATATATGCAGGTAATTATATATGATATGAGTAAATTTTCTATCCAAAAAACATATTTATTTATACACATATTTCGGATAAAATATCCTCACTGATCACGTGTAGCATTTCAGGTTTAAAAACGGTGACTATACCCGGCAAATACTACAATTTATATTCACCATCAAAATTTGGTGTCAGATCTTTATCAGAAACTCTAACGCATGAATTAAATGGGACGAAAATACGAGTTTGCGTAAGATTTTAACTCGTGTAATTTTGTCATAATTATACTTTTACGACGTACCAATTATTTTTTTTTTCATATAGAATATTAACCCAGGAGTAGTGAAAACGGAGTTATTTGAAGTAGCAGATTGTGCTGATTTCCTTGAAATGGTTCCATCACTAGAACCGGAAGATGTTGCTAATACCATTATGCATGTCATCGGAGCACCTCAACGTATTCAAATAACTGAATTGACTATCAGACCAACGGGAGAGGCACTATAATATGTTGTTACTGGAGTAAGAATATTAATTTAAAGAATAATCTAAATGATTTTTAAGTGATAATCAAGTATAGTATAAAACAGTAGTTACCTAAGGTAAATTTTAGTATTAATATGTATATAGTTTTAAAATTCATTAAATTAATAATCACTCGTTCCATAGTGTGAAACATGCCCTATTAATTAATATTTATTTTCTTCCTAAAATCGGTTTTCAAATAAAACAGGGATAAATTATCCTACGCACCCATAATATCACAAGCACATAAAAAAAAATAAGTGCCCTGTACTTTTGATCAGACCAAGTTATTCTTATGTATTTTGATCTGCTGAACACGAATCTGCCGTCAAATTTGCTCCATCACCCCCCAGATTTTGAGAAAAATGCAAAACAACCCTTAAAATAATTTAAGGTCTTCATCAAAAGAAAAAATTGTAACATGAACCAGACTAGTCTAAGTTTGTGTATTTTTGACTCCTGAATCCGAATCTGTTTTTAGAATTGCACTATCATTAATAGATTTTGAGAAAAATGCGAAAAAATCATTTGGAAAATTAAGGATCTATAAGCATATACCTTTTCCGAATTTCCGAAATGTTTTTTTTACATTTTTCTCAAAATCTGTTGGTAATAGAGCAATTCTAACAACAGATTCGGATTCAGGAGGAAAAAATACACAAACTGAGACTAGTCTGGTTCAAGTTACAATTTTTTCTTTTGATGCAGTCCTTAAATTATTTTAGGGGTTGTTTGGCATTTTTCTCAAAATCTGGGGGTGATGGAGTAAATTTGACGGCAGATTCGTGTTCAGCAGATCAAAATACATAAGAATAACTTGGTCTGATAAAAAATACAGGGCACTTATTTTTTATTTAATGATTTCAAGCAATTTAGACACTCATTTTAAAAATATTTTATTACCTAGTGCTCTAGATGTACAGATAAACAGTTATTTTACACTTGATATTTATATAAATACTGAAAAATGAAACAAATGAGGAAAAATTCGGTATGAGTTGTTCGGATAAGCAACAGTCATGATACTTTATCTCATGCTATATAAATATAATACGTTTTTTCGGCGTATGTCTGTGCCGCTGAAATAGAATAATCTTATTTTATTCAATGCGTTTCGCTTTTCCGTGGCTTAGAATTCAGAGTACGATGATCAGAGTTCATCGAACTTCGAGGATGCAGCCGGCAGACTTCATCTCAAGTGATGGATACCAAGATATGCTTTGAGTAGGAAATTTCTGCCATTGCAGTAGATGATCTGATTTCGGCAGCTCGCAAAGTTCGTTGTGCACGAGAGCATGTCTACGATAAGAAAATGATTCCGTCAGTTTTAGTTCTTTTTTAATATTCGTTAAATGCAAATTAGAAACAGTCAATTCAAAAAGTCATATATTTTATTTTGATAAAATAGAATGAACACTTTAAAATATTTTCAGGAAATTGAACTCGTTTAGAATGAACCTCAAGTTAGAATGTAGAAATTAGGGTTTCATTAAATAAAACTACAAACATATATATACTAATAAATTGTGACTCCAAAATTATTTCAATTACCTGTCCTACAAGACATTCGTTTTACTACTGACTAGTCCATCGAACTTATATAAAATTAATTGATATTAATTATTATAAAATCACTTTTATTTAATTGTATACTTACTTTGCCGCTCAGGAATAGAGTGAAGTTATAAACGACACAAATTATAAATAATAGGAAGTATTTAAAAAAAGTATATATGTCTTTTTAGAGTGATAACAATTAAATACTAAAAATTTGACTTTTTGCAATTTACAACATTGAAAAATGAGGACATCGGGGTGGAGAAACAAAATGGCGAACTAAATAGTGTAACGAGTTATTTAGCTCTAACACACACGAAATTAAAGAGCACAGGATGAAAAGCGCATAGATTCAAGCATAAAAATATTTAGTCAGTTTACCGCGAGAGACATTTAGTTTTAATCTTAGAGCGACTGATAAATCAATAGTGTTCGTGGGCGATTTGATTTATTGTTTGAAGCGTAATCGTAATATTTAAGCGTGCACAAGTAAAAATGGTTATAGCAAATATATGAGCCGACAGACAACTAAGCGTGCGAAAGTAAAAATAATTGTGGCGAATATTTGAGCCGACAGAGAACCAAGTTTTACGAGAACTATTCAAAGCAACCTAATAATCATTTCAAATTAAAATCATAGAATAAATTACACCAATTAAGTTTTATTTATCAAATAAGATATTATTATCTATCGAGCTTCTCCACCTGCATGCTCCTAATTGTGTGCCCAAATAATTGTACAAACCCCCCATCTTCGAGGCCAATTTTACTTCACTTTACGAAGTAAAACTGAGTATTATCTGAGTAAAATGGAGCAACACAATTCTCTATACTTGTTCACTCGTACAAAAATATGTTATTTATTGTATAAACTTTCTTAAATACGAATATATTTCTTATTAAAATAACATTTAAATGAATATATTTATATCATCCCTAAATCAGATAATTTTGTAATGTAAGATTGTCAGACTACGCTATAAATCTAATTTAGCATCTGAAACACACACTTTACTTGATTATTATATTATTTTGCATTTCAATATAATATTTTAACAAAGGATTATATTAAACTTTTTTATTTTTGTTATTAAAAATATTTTCACATGTAAAATAATATTAAATTCTTTTTTAATATAAATTTTCGATATTTTGATGCAATCGCAGAGTATAATCCAATAACAATTTTTATAATAAATGGTTCTGATAACCCTTTTGATTACACAAGGATTATTATAACGGTGAAGGATTATCTTTATAAATTGAACTTTATGTAGTTTAAAATTTATGTTTCGATTTATTTCTTTCGATTTTATGTTTAATTTTCAACACGACATAATATACGGTAATTTCTTTCGATTTTATGTTTAATTTTCAAAAGGACATAATATCCGGTAACAAAACACTACTGATACAGTAATGTTTTTAGAGTTGTATTTTTTCTAAAAACAAATATTTTGACTTTTTGATAGAGTAGTCGAATTTTTAGTACAGCATAGTTAACAAGGTGTGTATCCCTTTAGCGTTAAAATCTCTCAAGCATGCAGTAATATTGTAGATTGTAAAGGTAGGTATTAGGATACTATATAGGTTAACTAACCTATTAAATTACCTTAAGTGACTTTTGGCTTATAAAATCTTTTAATCTCAAAATTCGCACTATATTATACTACATTTTCTCTTCAATCAAAATTCACTCTTCATAAGGCTGATTTTTGTCCTTTATTTACCCTCTAGTAGTACAAAAGAAAAACAAAATATAAAACCAAACGGAAAGAAATGCTCTTTTAAGATCACCACCGATCGATCAATTAAGATCCCATCAGTCGACTCGCGCAAAATCCCTACGCAGCATCCAAAAAAAATCCAACCAAAACGTAAACATGCACCGCTGGAAAACCCCCGCAAGACAGGATACAAATGCACCATTGCGCGAGGCCGCAACCTTGGAGCATTGCCCTCATCCAGGAGCGCATTTATCCGTCTCCGGGATTGTTATTGCCGCGCAACCGAGCGGCTTGTATCCTCGCTCCACCCAGCCTAGGACCCTTATTATTGTTGATCTCTCTCTGTCTCTTTCTCTCTCTCTCTCTCTCCCTCTTTCTCTCTCTCTCTCTCCCTCTTTCTCTCTCTCTCTCTCCCTCTTTCTCTCTCTCTCTCTCTCCCTCTTTCTCTCTCTCTCTCTCTCCCTCTCATGTTTTTTAATATTTACAAATAAACATTATATCTATTTATCTATTTCTCTCTCTCTCTCTCTCTCTCTCTCTCTCTCTCACACACACACACACACAAACGCAGTTGCGCCCTTTTGCACCTCTGGTGCGGTAATCCCAAAGGCTCGGATGGCAATGAATCGCCCGAGTGTCAGAATTAGCGTAAGACGCGCGAGCTGTTTCTGCGCTCAACTCCCAAGATGGAGAACGCTCCTCTATCACATCATGAACCTCGTAAATCTTCGCGATTACGAAGGAGCTTTCTTACGTTCCTTTCTTACGTTTCTCTCTTTCTTTCTCTGGAGCTCTCTTTTTGCCTGCATTGGCAATATTAATTTTCCGCGGCTTCTGCGGTGGAACTGATTTTTCCTCTCTGGTGAAATCGTGGCGTCTGCCGTGGTTTTCTAGGGAAATTTATTTTGATGGAAAAGCTTTGTTACGTAAATCCATGAATTTTTCAATTTGAGCTATTTGCAGCGTAACATTATTTTGAATCATTGTGGTTAGTGGCACAAGCTTTCAGGATGAATTCAATTTTTGTAACAATACCAGAATAATTGGTAGAGTATTTTACAGTTATAGTTATCAATTTAGTTATGTATTAAAGAATACATGAAAGAGAAATTACATACAGAGATCTGAAAAATGAAGTTTTCTTTATAATATTTAAAATTGCTAGCCTGTACAAGTTGAATTAGAAATAGAAAAGTAAAAAATAGTTTAGTTTTAGTATTCATAATACTTTTAAAGCGATTGCATCATCACTAGTGAATTATAATTCCATCCTTGTTCATACTTTTCGCAGCCAGAAAAAATCCGAATGGCCGAGTAAACGTGCGATTTTCTTTTAACGCGTTCGGTACTTTGTCGCGCGCGTCAAAAGTACCTTGTGATCAGGACAATTGGGATCATTTAGAATCAGCGGTTGTTCGTTCGTCGACGACCATTTCATTTTACGATTGACTCTGAAGATAGAAAAATTTGGCGGTTTTATCTAACTCCCTTTCTTTTCTTCCTTATTTTCTGCCTCTCAATATTTCTCTCGTTTCACCTGTGTGCTGTATTATTTCTATAGATGTACACTTTTTATTATTTTCGTCTGATTAAAATACACAAGAATACATTCTCTTCTAAACATATGAAAAAAATCAACGAATTTTTCGAGAATTTCTTGTGAGAATAAATAACATGTAAAGTAAAAAATATTTTTGGAATTTATTTTAATAAACTAGTTATGTTGTACGTGACAATTAAAAAATTAGTGGAAATTTACACAATAACGAAAAAATTTTACCGATTTTAAAAATACTTTGTGCATCGTTTTCGAAATTTAATTTGCTATGTCATGAACTAAAATCATTTTATTTACCTTTTATTTTATACATATCTCTTCAGGCCAAAAAAAGATATTTCTTGTTAAAATGTTTTCAAATATCAAATTTTCAACATTTTATATCATATATTATATTCAAAAATGAAAACAACTTAGTTTATTCATTTCAATTTTTTTATTATTACAAAAGTTGTAAAAATAAACTGCAAAAAGCTATTTTATTGCACCTGTTATAGTTCTCTTGTAAAAGAATCTCGAAAAATGCATTATTGTATACATTTACACGAAAATGTATCCGTATAAAATAAATATTTCCAAAAACGACTAACAGCATAGATTTTGGAATTTTCCTACTTTCTTTGTAAAAACAATTTAATAACTATTTAAAAGTAAAACGTTACTGTTTCTAAAACTTTTTAAAACAATTCTTTATTTTCTCTTATAAACTTTTCTTAAAAAATTACTTAACTACAACAGCGACTCACAGAAACCGAAATACCCTCAAACTACAAATCCTCGAACATTATCCACAAAAATCACTAAACACTCACTAACACTTCCTTCCAAGCATTTCTTGCGATTTCCATCCGCCATTGTGTTGTCTTGTTCCGTGTAAACCTCTCTCCCTCGCGCTGAGAACTCATATGCAGACGAGCGTTCACCTCCACGCGCAAAACAGAATAAAATATTCAGCGTATTTGTTCCTCCTCGCTTTCTCGCATGCCCGGGGGGGCCGGACTCGAGTCCTATTCTTCGCGCAGCGCATTTTGTTATTCACTCTCTTCTTCTCTCTCTCTCTCTCGCTTCGTGTCGAAACTGGCGCCTTCGGGAAAATGTCGGTGCACAATGCTCGGGTCACGTAGCGCCTCGCACGATAACGTCCTTGTCGTCGGCTGTATTCAAAGTGCGGCAGCGCAAAAAGAACGAGGATCACATGCGCGCCCGCCAGATTGAGGCTAGGCAAACGTACGTGTCCCACCAGTGCCGAACCTCATCTACTGAGGCCCTACGTTGCGTCGTTCCGCTCTTCGACGTCTTCATTTTTCGCCTCTCGTTTGTCTCTTCCATTCCTTTTTTTTTTTTACTTATTTATCTCTGAGCTTCCGATTCATTTTTATGAAGGTTTTTCTCTTTTAGCTCTTGCCTTGTTCCATCTTCTTTTGACTGGCATCTGCTTGCTGGCGGCTCTTCGGGCTTTCTCTCGTTCCTTCTCTTTCTTACGGAGCTTCCTCGAGGCTTGGCGTGGATTCTCTTGAACTCGCTTTGAGCAAATCTGCGTGAAAATGGAAGGAACACCAGTGTGTGTACATGTGTGTGTGTGTGTGTGTGTGTGTTTGTGTATCTGGATGTGTGTGTGTGTGTGTGTGTGTTTGTGTATCTGGATGTGTGTGTGTGTATATGTGTATGTACGTGTGTGTGTGTGTGTGTGCGTACGTGCGTGTGTGCGTGCGTGCGTGTGCGCACGTATTTGTATGTATGTGTATATGATACGTGTGTATATGTATGAGAGGATATGTGTATGAGTATGAGAGTGTGCGAGAGTGTGTGCGTACCCGCGCCGCCTTTGCCAATGCTATTCTCTCCGGAGCGCGCGGATATCAACTGCGTCTTTTCTCGAAAGGCATCGGTCGAATAATGAAGAGTAGAAAAACCTCTCTATCGCTTCGCTCTTTCATATATATGTACCTACCGTTTATTTCTTTACGCTTCAATAAATCATCAGTCTTCCTTTGTGTCAGTCCATTGATGATAGAATGTATATGTATATTTTATTATTCGTGTCAAATGTTGTGCGATATTGATGGAGTGAAGAGCGATTGAAATTTCATTTCGTACATTATGATTCTCGTTATATGTCCAATAAAATATTATAACACTATCGAAAAATATAATTTCCAATACTGCGTAGTTTATGTTTACTTACTAATTACTAAATTATATATTTTATTACAAGAAATAATAAATAGTACAGTCAGACCCAGCGTACTATGAAAAGTCGGGACCGGCGCCCCTATGCACTGTGAATACGCAGCGTCTGCTGACCAACCAATGAGATTGAAGCACCAAGGCTACCTTGCCGCGCCGGTCAATCGTACGGAAGCGCTACGACCCTAGCTTGATAATGCGCGGGGGCTGAACATTAATAGTTTGCGGGGTTTCACAGTGCGCGAATTTACAGTACCTATGCTGGGTTTCACTGTATCTGCGAAAAAGCTTCATCTTTGAACTCTAAAGAGAATGATACTCTAGATAAGCTGGTTAAACTCCAGATAATGCAGATAAATATTTTAGATGTTTGCTCGGAGAACAGCCTAAGTCGACTTTAGACAGTTTAAAAAATGCAATTCATTATTCAGCAATCTATTATCTGTTATTAATATCCATTTATTCTGTTCATTAACAAAGATATATTATCTACTAATGAGTTTTTGCTATAAAAGCAATGATCTAGTTAATATTATAATTCTTATTAATGAACAAATCCAGAAAGAATCCTGGAAACGAATAGAATACTATACTGGAAAAATGTATTGCTCCAACATCCAGATTCTGGTTGTTCAAACTAAATTGCGTATTGCTGCTGCAATAATACTTTGTTATTGCTCTCACAGCTGGATTATATTACTGTGACAACCATACACCGGTACCCATAATATAGATAAGACAACAATATGTACGGTTACTCGAGCCATACCGGTATAGTTATCATATCAATATAACAGTATTGATATGATACCCAATCCCTTTTCTAAATGTATGATAACTCAAGAAATAGGTATTGCGTTTGGTTCAATTGCGTGGATCCAAGTAGTTTTTGGAATAATTTTAAGCGGACAAGCCACATTCGACACCTATAAAAATGCATTAATTTTGCACGTAAATAATATTTTATTTTTTATTGAGAAAAATATTTTAACTTTTTGTGTCCTAATATATTATATTTACCCTTACTCTCCCATTTATGTATGGACCTTGTTTTCGAAGAAAAGTTCATTTACCGGAGGGTTCCAGTTGCTCCAGTGGACCGTTTTACATGATGCGGGACTTAAAATGTTTATTTTTGATGTGGCTATGGTCGGAGTGGAGTAGAATTTTCAAAAAACTATAATTATATTCAATAAGTAATGTTTTACATACTTTATATCATTATTTTTCCATTTTTTCTATTTAATTTTAAGCATTCTTAACTATAATATGAAAAGAGGTACGTCTAAAAGTTCTGCTCCACTCCCACCATAGCTACATCAAAAACTAACATTTGAAGCCCCGGATAATGTAAGACGGTCCACCAGAGCAACTGGAACCCTGTGGTAAATTTTCTTCGAAAATAAGGTCTACACATACATGGGAGAATAAGGATAATGTTGTTGATAAAATTAAGTCTACCAGTGCTTAAATTATAGGTAAATATAATATCTTTTGACACAAAAAGTTTCAAAGTTTGTTCATTTTTACAGGTGCCAAAGTGGCTTGCTTCCTTAAGGGAACCAACAAAATTTTAATAGAAATTTTGTCTATGGGAACCCGAGTTTTAGGGTGTTAAGATAAAAGCTAAAGTGACCTAGGCAATTGAAAATTTCTTAACATTAACAATAATTAAGATACAAATAAGTATATACAAATACTAACATTAAAAAACAGTATAGTATTTAAAAATATAGATACTATCTTTATGTTTTGAGAAATGTTTTGACCAATTATTTCTTTTAGTTTGTCTCTAAATCTCTGAAACGTTAAAGTAAATATGTTGACTACTTTTGACGTATTGACTTAAAACTTTCTTTAAATCTTCTTATAAATACTATTATATAAAACATTATTATATAACATTATTTAAAAAATGTTTAAATTTTTATTCAAGAAAAATGACTTAAAAGATTGATTATTGATTAAACAATCTAAATTTAATATTGTTATTCGTGCGAAGCTTTGAATGATGAAAAACCATTGAACAATGAAGCTTACCATTGTTCACGTATAAGATTACTTCTTTTACTTTAGAAAGTCGATGTAAATGAACGATACATAAACCACCAAAAAGCATTGAACATAGTATGCCCACACCACATTAAAGAATCAACTCAATAAATAAATAATACAGAATGAAAAACAATTGTCCAAAATTTCCATTGCCACGCACTGCACGGCTGGCACGCCAAAATCATCGCCCGTCGCAAATCGATACCTGCACCGGCACCGCCGGAGAGCACCAGTGCGTCCGCCGGCACTCTCCGCGCGCTACAATACTAACGCACAAGCGACTTGGCGTCGCGCTGCCTCGCGACACTTTGTCACACTATATGCGCGCGGCTCGCGCGCTCGCTGGCCTTTCATTGACAGAGACTTATTACGGCCGCTTAATCATGGACTAGTAGATTTACGATTAATGTGAACTGACGCGCGCAGCGGCTGCCGCGAATGCGAAATGAGGAGCCGATTTGCGCCCGGCGACCGGCACAATAAATGCTCGCGCAATTAGGGTGGGTCCTGGCCTCACCCCTGCTCCTTTTTGAAAAATGATTGTTGAATTCTCGGCGATTAATCGCGCGCCGATGCTCGACGCGCGGCCGCAGTTGTATGGATCGCGATACAGGGGGCGGGGAAGGTCAGAGCGAGGTGTCGATTGCATGCGATATGCGTGTATGAGTGTTTTGTTAGAGGGACAGGCGGTGGAGAGTTTTTGTTGAGTTGGTGAGCGTGATGAATGAGGAGGTGAGAGGATTGGGTTGGGTGTACCGATGGGTGTACTGGGATCAGATAGTTGAATGATTTTATAAACGAGGGTTCGCTTCAGTAAAGTCGTGATACTCGGTGTTATTGTGTCTCTGAATGAACAGACGCATAGTTAAGGAAAATAGATACAGTTTTTGACCAAAAAACAATTAAAAAGAAAAATTTTGTACTAATTCTTAACCTTGTTTCTGGAAATGGACGTAACTTTTGACCACATTATTCTTAGAAATTCTTAGACCCATCAATTCTTAGACCTCCCTTTCTTACACGCAAAATGTAAGCTAATATTCAAACATTTTACAGCTGCACAAAATGAAATTAAGAGGTCTAAAAAATATTTCTACATATTTGTACATGTGAAAAAAGACATGTTTTTTCTGTATTGATTCCGATGTATTTAAATGGAAAATGTCGATGCTTAAAGACACGGGTTATATATATATATATATATATATATATATATATATATATATATATATATATAAATTAATATTTTCAGTATACGATACATATAATGTAATTTCTACTACCTTTTATTGATTCATAAGACAGTTTATGTAATAATACATGTCACATTTGTATATATTTTGTATCATATAATGTTTAAAACTTTTCGTCACAGAATTATCTTCAAATAGTAAAACTGAAAGTAAAATATGCTACTTCAATTTAAAAGGTTAAACATCCTGACTATGTATATATTTATAGATTTACACGTATATGTTTATTATTATTCTTTATTATATAGTTATAACCTAAAGAATCTGAAGTTTTTAAATTTTTCGGAAAATATATGGACATTTCAACTAAATTAAGGAAACCCAGTTCCAAACATCGTATTAGGCTGACCCAACATTGACGCTATCTACTTTAATGGGCTGCAAATATTTTTTTCTTATTCCATAAATAAATAGTTGTAAAAAATGTAAAGTATAATAATTTTTAATAGACACTATAAGATTTTATTGATGACTCAAATTGAACAAATAACAAAAACCTGAATAAATAACATATTTAATACTACATTTTCAACAATAATGTACTTTTCATAGAGTCAATCATTCACTACTTGCTGCTAATTGGAGTAGAACGGAATTTATGTTTATTCAACCACGCATATCTAAATTTTATGACCCTCTTACTCTTACTTCTTCATATTCTTACTATTCATTCATCAAACGAAATTCTTCTTCAATACGCAGAAAAAGGATTTGAATTATTTTCCTTCCTTCAATCCAAATATAACGTACAAGCCCAAATAAATTCGAATTAATCATTTAAAACCCAATTTCCATTCAGACAAGACACAGCCATGTCAAACCTACCTTATCATCTCGCAACCTTGCGACGCGTAACTCTCGAAACTCCAACTTTTCCGTTCACCCATAACCAATTTAACGGCGATATAATAAACGCGTGGATCGGCGCACGCTCCCGCACGACGCGCCCATGCGGTTCATCGAGCCCGCGCCTAATAAACCCGCACATGGCCGCCGATCATCGAATTATCAGCTTGTTTACAGTGTACGACCGCGGGGTTAATTTGATTTATGGTCGCTCGCCAAAAGTGAAGTGCGCGCGACCGTGCACGTCTATTTTATTAACGCGAAAAAGCGTTAAGCGCCCGCTTGCTCGCGCGTGCGTGCCGTCTCCCGTTGTCGTCCATTTTGATAGACTAATGGACATTACAGCTGAATTGTCATGCTAAAGAGACGTTGATTAGCGCGTCATGTAGCGTAATTGTGCGTTACCTCGGGCCAGCGCTGATTCACATTCGGAATCGATATGGCGCAGCGGGTGCGTAGTACGTGCGTTAGTTGGTCGGGAACAGTGTTTCCATATAAGGATATGTTGGGCGATTGTGTTGATTTTTGTAATTAGTTGCGCAATAGTGAGTAAAATGCGTTTTGTAGAGCTGCAGTTTAATTGTGTGAGATACTTCTTGGGACGCGTTTATCGTTAATCCAGGTTAATGTTTTGACATGCATTAGGATGACGTTATAAGATCACCTTGTGAGGTCATGATTGATTACTCAGTTATTTACCTTTTTTATTGAGTCTTAATTGTTGTAACCATATTTCGGATATACCTTGTACCATGCAGTAAATACGAAAAAGTTATGAAATGTTTGATTGTAATTTATTTACTTTCTGTAATTAAGCGTTATGTTTAACTTTTTAGTTGATAGAAAAATTATTTTTTGCTGACTATTTAGTTTTTTTTTTAATTCCATACCATAAATGCTTCTTGAGGACTTCCTGTTGCATACCTTAGAATTATTCCAGATTTTTTTGTCGTATTGTTTAACATTTATAAATTGGTATGGTTAAACATAACACTAAAAAAATTATGCACAATCGATTCAAATTTGGATTTTAAATCTGTCACCGGATTAATAATCAGCATCACATAAGAATATAATTCGGCAAAAAATGCATTTCATCTAATGCTAAATTTTGATAGATGATAAATACTTTCTTCGTGAAATTTTGGATTTATTCAAGTATTTTGGAAATTAAAAAAAAGTATAGCGCTTCGAGGTTGTTGTGAAGTCACGATATTAACGCCGGCATCCTTTGCTGTTTTATTAGGATGATGTCATACAAAAAAACTTTGACACGCTATAACTTATGTATATCTTAATTTTTTTTAATTCAAAATAATCCATAAATCGGATTAGATTCTCTACCCATTTTTTAAATGCCGATCAAAAAAAAATTTTTTAAACAATTAGACATCAAGTTTTATAAAAAATAATAGGTCACGAATAAATGCTCGTGCTTGAAAAGATACGGAAAATTGATACTATAACTCATAATTTGGCGTGCAGGCAATTCAGAATCAATCATATGTAATACAGAAAAAGATTATAATGAAATTCAATTTTTTATTTCTTCAAAAGACATCAAGTATATTAGTTTACAAAATGAAATTTAATTCAAAATAATGAGCACCTTCATAAACATTTCCTACATAATAAAATATTGTGTTACAATTGAAAAATACGCGAAATAAGAATAACATTGCACATAATGAAAAATTATTACAATGGTATTCTTTATTAATTAAATACCATAACTATATAAATAAATTAGTACCTACCTATAACCGAGCTCAACAATTCAAAACAATATACATTCCATAATAATAAATATTTCATTAGAAATCCCATTAACCATAATGCCGAAGCACCAATTCGCTCTCGAATTTCTCCAGTCCCACGCTCGAAATTCGCTAGAAAAGTCCCCACCACCAACAAACGACCTTTCGAACAGAGTCCAATAGCTAATACGGCGAGCCTCGCACCATTCGCCAGCAACAACAGTAGCACGACAATCCCGATCTTTAAATCTCCCGCCAAAGTAAGCAAATCCCCGACCTGCTGCATTATTCAAACGCAGCGCCGAGCGCCAGATACAGAAAGAGAAGTAAAGCAGGGGCGTCTGGTATACTCACGTCCATTCCACGTCGATTCCTCCAGCGGCGCCACTCGGTAAAGCCGGACCGCCAGTACTCGATGTAGTACTCCTCGGTGTACTCGACGCCGTGGCCGTTGCCGAAGCGGCCCTGGGTGCGAGTCGCGGTGAGGACGCGCGGCCCGCGCAGGTTCACCTCGAGGTACTCCTTGCCCTCCTTCGTGACCATGTTCTTCGGGCACCAGGCACCGCCGCCCCTGTCCTTGCGCAGTCTGGAACAAATGAATTTTAGAATTTTTTTATTATTATTTTGTAGATACTTTAAACTCGAAGGATTATTAATTCTTATTTTATTTTTTGAGTTACCATTGTCAGTTGGAAGATAATGGTAATGTTTTAACCTGTTTGTAATGAGGACTTTAGATATCAGAGGTCCAGAAGAAAGTATCCAGAGAATAAGAGTATAAAGACTGTAGCTGTATAAAAAATAGCTAGGTCAAATACTTATGTAGCTTATGCACATATTTTTCATATGATAAATAGTAAGTAATTGCAGAAGATTATTCGAGATTAGCATTCTTCTTGTTAAATTGGTCAATCTTTTAATTGAACTAATCACCATATGTAGTTACATTAAGGGGTAGGTGTAACACTATGAAGTCCAATAAACACGTCGAAATTTAATAAAGATATTTCAAAACAAACATTTTTATGAAAAAAGGACGCAATTTATCTTCATTTAAATAAAATCTTTATTTTAGTATAAAAACTTGTTAAGCATTGCTGTAGAAAAAAGAATCGTTTTCTTCAAATCAAATCCCAATGTAGATGAGTTTTGTAGATAATTATAATAGGTAAATACTCGAAAAAACTCAAGTTAATCAGATTTTTAAAGTTAACATGGACTCGATAAACGTCATTTCAAGGAAAACGCATTTATCGAACTTCGTAGGATCCACTAAAAAAACTATAGGAGAGCAAATTTTACATTTGGAAGCTATACATGAAAACCCATGAATATTCAAAGTTGAATACCTTAACTTAGCGAAAGTTCAGCCTAATTAAATTCTAACCGTGCTGCGTGCACGTAAAATGTTATTATAAAAACATAGTTAAAACTTTAAAAGATTCGTTAAAAATTCAAAATTCGCTACAAGTACATTAAATGCTGCTATTTACTCTCAGATCTTAAGTCATTTGCACCTGCAAGATCTTAGTATTTAGTTATTTTTTGAGAAAAAGTCAAACGTGATACTTCTCTCCTCCTGAATAATAATACAATGCTATCGCCTTTTTCAACTGAAACGAATCAATCAATCAATTCAACTGAGAAGCAATTGTGAAGACCTTTTACTAAAATACATTTCTCTATTAATGCTCTTTAACATTTTCTCAAAACCCCTCATCGTAAACTTTTCACAACAGCAGAACCAGCATCGCAATTGTATTTATTTTCAAACTCCATTACCCAAGAATCATACCATCATCATTACCCATTTGTACGCAAAAAAGCTACTTAAAATTTAAAACCAAACCAGCAAAAGTATAAATCATAGAATGGCCATGGTACATAGTCTGATTAGCAGATGGCAACGCGCATACACCCACGCACACACACACACAGATACACAGACCGTTACATTATTTGGATTCGTATACTAATATCGCCGGCGTATACGCCAGATCTCATGGCCTCGAATTGCCTGGCTGGCTGGCACGAGTGGGAGGGCCGGTCGGTCAGTAGCAACATTGTACCTACAGCTGCAACAGCAGCACGTGGTGATAACGATCGAGGTCATTAGTAATGCTAATGCGCTTTTCGACTGATGAGGCCGACATAATGCTCCCCGGCATTCGACCCCCACCCTCTCTCTCTCTCTCTCTCTCTCTTCTCTCTCACTGCGACTCTGTATCTTGAATATCGCCGAGGTTCCAGGGTCTCACCTCGACGGTCTCTGTACACTTACATCGAGGAGAGCGCTCCTCACTCCCCAATAAGGTCGCGTTAGCGGCGTTACCGTAAATTTCGAGGTTAGGCGCTTCTCCCTTTCTCTCTCTCTCTCTCCTCCGCCATAATTAGCTTCGACCGCGGAGACGCGCGAGACTTGGCCCGCTAATTTGTTGTCGCTGCGCTGCGACGCAACGCCCGCCTTGAAATGCATTTCGGAAGGGGGCTTGAGGTCTCCCGAGGTTTCGTTTAATTATTTCATGCTGGAGGAGCGTAATTAGATTTCTTATTTGCCTTTCGGGTATAAATTGGGTTTACGTGCGGCTGACGCTGCCGCAGGCTCGGGGATGGAGGTTTTGAATTTTGTTCAAATGGAGGGAGAAAATGAGCTTTTGAATTGATGTAGAGATGCATGTTTCTTTTGTTTTTGTGTTGTACTGGATCGAGCGGGAAATAAATCAATGTTTATTTTTTCATCAATTTTTTCCAATGATTTTAAATCGATTTTTGGGCCAACGATAAAATCTAGCTCATTCCTTTTTTATACAGAGATAGAAGTTCAGTAAAATTTTTGAATGTATGTAGCATTAAGCTTGCTATTCAAACAGAAATTTAGTGTTTCTATTCGTTAAAAACATCCATTGTGATTACTTAAATAGTTAAGGGGTATACCTTTTCTAAATTAATTTGATATATTTTTTTAGCATTATGCAGAAACTTGTTCATCACCAAGATGCTGTGTATTGATCTAGATTCAATGAAAAATAATTATTTACGAAAAAAAACTATAAATTATGTTAAAATACTTTTTTTATTTAAATAAAATGATTTAATTTTTAATTATGGTTACTTGTATACAATTTTGATGAGAATGCACAATTATTTTCAAATATATAAAAATATAAGTATTTAATTACCTCATTCTTTTTTTCTTTTTTTCCATGACTATTTAAAATTTATAACTAATTTATGTACAATTAAAAGAGTGTATAAAAATAGCGGACAAGTAACAGTTAATTGAAAAAAGTCTTATAAGAATATATCACAGAGAAAATTTTATCTGAAGCTAACCTCTAAATCCAGTAACTGTTAAGTTTACTGTGTAAAATTTCAATGATATATATTGATTGAAAATTTACATATCATTGAAATCTGGTATGAAAATTAAGAAGTATGTGGTATGAATATTCATAGGTAATAGTAGATTACATTAGATTGCAACGTGCGAAATTTAATAGTACATTTCGACACGGGATAATCTACTTACGCACTAGTTTTGAACCGTATTTTATACCACGAGAGCCCAAAAATCATATCAAAGTTGCGATAGTATGAGGCATGAGTTCATTAATTATTTCTATTTTTATATTTTATTGTGTCTATTAATGATTTGTAAGTTGCATGTAAACGTTGTATATAATCATTTTTATTTATTCCAATATCTTATAAATTAATATGTATCATTTCGGAAATTAGTCTTTTTCTCCAATTAGTTTCTCTGACAAGTACACGAAAATCCTTAAAATCGAACGCGTGCTCATTATTTGTTTTCAAGTGCGTATTTATATGTATACCGCATTACAATTCGTACAATTTATTTTATATACTATATTTGGTTGTTTGGATAATTCCGTTTTATCTTTACGTCTTTTTATAAAATTGCTTAAATTATTTAAGACCTTATGAACCGTTTTTATGCCTTTCTTTCTGAGCTCAGTTAAAACTTTTTCATAAATATTTTTTATATATGAAAGACTTATTATTAATTTTGTATTATAACTATTTCGGATATCACAGTAAACTTGTTATTGATGGCATTAGTGTGATTTGTTTGACTGTTTTATTTTGTATGCGTTTATTCATTTTGAATTTGGTATATTTTTGCAGGTAGCTATTATAGTGTAAAATTTGTTCTATCATTTTTATATTTCTGTTGTGAAGTCGTTTATCAGATAAGAGCATTGTTTTGTCAACTAGATTGTAGACCATAGCTCGTTTTTGTGCTATAGGGTGGTTGCAAGCGGTAAACCTCATGGTACTGTAAAACTCCTTACTACCGGATCCCTTACATTGTGTCAGATAATCAGCGTCGAGTGCTAGCGTCGTATCTCAGTCACATACCTTCTCCATAATCAAATACTCTTAGCCCAAATGATTTCCATACGGTTCGATTAAAAAAGAAGATTTTTTGTGCAAATAGTGCTATATACCTTATGACATCTAGTAAGTGATTAAATTATCACTTCGACTTTGATCTAGATAACCTACAGTTATTTGAAAACATAGACAATATTGAAATATGTTTCAACTCCAAGAATAGTTAGTAATTCACGGCGCAATCGCAGATGTTCGCCGTAAAATATTACGGCTAAATTCATGCCGTTTCTGTCTACCTATTTACGGTAACTTGTGATTATTTGATTATTCAAATAGAATTAGTTTACTGTTAATATTATTGCATAATAAATAAGTAATGCAAATTAACTTTCTTTCAAGCCGCCATAGAAAAATTACAGTACCGGGACATGTAAAATTGAAAATAATGATTTTTGCTACAAGATTTCTCTCACTAGACGTATTTACCAAAATACCTCAAAGAGCGCATCGTGTAAATCCGCACGAATACACTGGGGGCTGGAAATACCTAATCTCGTTTTCTTCCTCGTCTGATAGTCGTGTTTGATAATTAGAGAAAGTTCAGCGGTGCGCGACTGCTCATACACACGCGAATCGCGCGCCAGCAGATTGAAACGCAGCGCGCACTACACGTCACGTGTACGTATGCGTGTGCGGGTATCGCGGGATTATTCGCTGCGCATTCGTCAGCGGAATGATTTTGCCGACGCGCGATCCGCGCCGAGATGCCGGAATGCCGGAGGACAACGTTAGCGGCATAGCTGACTAATTAACCGCAAACGTGTTCGGGGACGCTCTGTCTCTCTCTTCCCCTCTCTATCTCCCTTCGCTCCATTGTTAACCATGCGCGTGCGCGTACCTCTGCGAGCCTCGAGTAATATCGTAGTAATCTCGTGTACATATATATGCGCGAGAGGCATATTTTCGGATATGACCGAGGTCATCAAGGGGAAGTAAAGGGGGAGGGGTGCGGATCGTGAAAAATTTTAATTAATGCTTCACTGGTGGAATTCGTTAGGATTGCGAAAACAGATAAAAGGTAATGAACCTTTTCGCCTTATCGGGTGTATGCTTTTTGCGTAAATTTTGTGGTAATAATTGAGCAGAGGGTGAATATTTACAATTAGTTTAAAAGCAATGAGAATTTCAGTGTGAAAATACTGAAATTCAACAATAAATAAAAGTAAATATGATAGAATGTAATGTGTATTTTATACAGTCACCATTACTAACTATCGACATTTATAGTTATATAAAAATTTGTGTATGAAGAAGTTTCTGGTTTAATTAAATTCAAGCACTCATTTCGTGCTGCATTGAAAATTTTAATTGCAGTGCCTACTAAATTAACTTGATTTCAACATTTACATGGGTTCTAGGTCTCAAAATGAAAACAAAGTATAGCATTTTTAATTACAGATGACTATATAGTTGTGTAAAAAAATCCAAATGCTCCAAATTCTTCGAGTAAAGTAGCAATTCTTAAAAAATAAAATTCTACTTCAGTGAAATCTGTAATTCACTTAAAGAAATATTTGATTTAATGTATACTCTCAATAAATTAATAAGAATAATAATTCAAAAGCACATTTCCTTCGCCTGCCCTTATTAAACCTTATTAAGCCTTAGCTAAACACTTCCATTTAAGTGCTTTTCGCGCCGTCTCCACAGCCTTTCACGAGCCTCACTCCGTTTCCTTTCATTCTTGTTATATAATCTAACCGATTACACTCTGCCCAATGCCGGGATTCAAACTCCTTTTTGTACACAATACCGACAGATAGAGAGAGAGAGAGAGAGGGAGATTAGTTCGAGTCTCGTTTCGCCCCTTTCCGTCGAGGTAACGGCTTTCAAAAGCTCGTTCTCCTTTTGAGCAAAAGCTTGCCCCGTAATGCAGGCAATTACAGAATTTCTTCATTGAAAGCGAAAGCTCCGGTCAAGACACGTAAGCGCCTTCCCGACGGAAACGCAAATTCATTGGATTGCCTCTGGAAAATTGCGGATGGAATGTTCAAGATTTAATTTCGTTATGCAAATAATGGGTTTTGAACGGGGGGTGGTTTGAAATGAGCCGCGACGAGAGCCCATTTTCTGCGGCGCGCTTTATTAATAAAACAGTTTTCAAAAAGTTCATGATAATACAGGAAATATATTTTGGGAAAAGGTGCTAGTATTCTAATCTCACTAGAACATAATTTACTTCCTAATTCATTGGAACGATGGGTTTCAAATTTCAAATACTCTAACTAGGAGAGTATCGGGCCTGCAGTTAGTGGATCCTGCTGAAACTCTAGGATGCTTTTTGATATAAAAATATAAAAAAACGATAAAGAAGCTCCCTCTAACGCTACATAGTTTCAATGTTGCAAGATATGATAGCAATATTTTTAAAATCTTGAATAAAAATGGTCATTGTTTAAATGGTAATAACTCAAGTCCTAGGGGTGCATAATAATTTCAATAAAAACGAATTCAAATTATGAAAAGGGCTTTGATTTGATATATTGAATTTTCACTTTGGAACCAGCATAGATTTTGCTGGTGCATACATAATATTATTAAGGATATAGCCCGGTCGAGAATCTAACTTTTGTACTTTAATTCGTAGTACAGCTAAATTTTGCAGTGTTATGTAATATGTAAAAATAGAATTTAATACAATATTTAAATTTCGAAATAATGATCTAATTTCATTTTATATGATGAAAACGGATACAAAATACGTAAAAACTAGTCTTCTTTAATATACGTTTAGCGATGACTTATTTAATTTTTTGATTCAGCAATATTCTTTTTTACAAATATACACCAAAATAAAAAAAATTGTAGTACAGACTTCTTTTATATGATAAAGTGCGTGTTTTACAAAATTTTTAACAATTTTTTCTTAAAAGGTTCGATTTTTGATGATTTTTACTGTCTTTTTTAAGAAAAAATTAATTTCTCTCCTTATACTAGCTGTAAATAAAATCACACTACAAATTTATTTATTATATATACAACAATCAGCAAAAAAAGGTTGGAGAGAATCTGTTGCAAAATTCATCGCCAAATTCCTTTTGAAATTTATAAATAATAAAATAACCAAAAGTTATAAATAATGTTACATAAAATTATAAAAAAAGTTTGTCTAATACATTAATCTCTTCAGAAGATACTGTCAAAGATATTACATTACTGAATTTTTTTTTGTAAATTTCAGTAATTACAAACCAGCAAATTATTAATTAAACAGTTTTGATACTTTCTCCGATTTTCGCAAATCTCGACCAGGTAATACCTGTCGGTGAATGTATTTAATTATTGAAAAGATTTATACAGTAAAATGAACCAATTTTTCGAAATAAAACCTTTCACACCTATGCATTCTAATTAACAATCACAAATCGCAGAATACGTAGATTTAAAATTAACTACCATCACTGCAATAAAAAGAAGAAAGCCATCGCGAGCAAAGATTTCAGCATGTTCCGCTCTGCTTTAAGAAATTCAGCATCTCTCTCTTTCGCTCTCTCTCTCTCTCTCTCTTTCTCTCTCTTCAGAAGCTTAATCAACGTAACGCATTCACGCTGGCAATTCCGCATCGGCACCCGAAAAGACTGCCCGAGCACCAAAAGCAATTTGTCGGCAAGGCAGATGGAAGCAAGGAAGTAGAGAGAAGGAAGCTGTAGGCAGGAAGGAAGATAGAAGAGAGCGAGAGAGGGAACTTCGGAGACTTGTCTCTTTTTTTCGGATCTTTCACTGTTCAATGGGCCGCCGCTCGCGACCCTCCGCGCGTCGCGCCGAACGAAAGGAAACTGGGGCAACTCTCCACCGCCGCTGCGGCGCGTCGAGAAAGAGAAAGGACCTTTTAAAAAGTCACGTCGGGCGAACGCGTCACGTCGCTCCTCGTTTACTTAATGCACGGCGAATCGCTTTCCTCTCGATCTCTTCTGGACTCTTACTATCGCCAGCGGTGGTGCTGCAGTATTTTCCGGACTTTGGTACACCGAGCATAATAGATATCAGATTAATTGGTTTTGGGTGTTGGGCATACAAAATTTTCCGTTTAATTATTCTAATGTGTATATATGGTTAATATGGTCATATAAAGAATTGATTAATTATTTAATT
The DNA here is from genome assembly GCA_949152435.1 of Gastracanthus pulcherrimus. Lineage (NCBI taxonomy): Eukaryota > Metazoa > Arthropoda > Insecta > Hymenoptera > Pteromalidae > Gastracanthus > Gastracanthus pulcherrimus. The sequence continues at coordinate 190,647,966 of OX424572.1, read as the reverse complement.
GATTAAACAGAACGCAATGAATACCAAAATTAAAAAAAGACTAGTAAATCCAAAAATTATAAAAACCTCGCTTTACCAAGTGGAGACCTCAACAATAAAATAAACTTTTGTAATTTCAACTCATTTTTAAATTTTTACTACGGATTATTAATTAGCAAGACTTAAAATCCTCGTAAACACTAATTTTTATCGGAATATTTTAAATATGGTTAAATTTAGGTATATATACTTATATTGCCATTGGCGTCCCTAATTGGTAGAGGAAGATTTAAGGGTTAATAATAATAAACATTTCGGTTACACCATATTACACTCAACTATTAATCAATACATTTTATTAGCAATTTCAAATCCTTTCTTTCAGTGCATCAGGCAAATGGTGTTATTGCTTCTGTACGCGGCTGCGCGGAAGCACATAGGAGCTCTTCCCTCGTGTTGTGTATTCATATTCGAAGTGAACACCAGCCCCCGAGAGAAAGAGCAGTAAAGATGAAAGGGAGAAAGAGAGAGAGAGAGAGAGAGAGGCAGAGAAGCGCTGTACATCCTAGCCTTTAAGCGGAAAAAGGCTGACGGCAGGGAGAGTGGAGAGACGTTAGAGCTACGACGAGACGTCAAAGAGAAGTAGCCAGCAGAATGGAGAGAACGGGAGTTGGATGGGGGAGAAAAAAAAAGAGAGAAAGGCAGCAGGAAGAAAAAATCGCTATGTGTACGCTGCCAGGCAGAAAAAGGCGCAGGCGAACTGCTGCAGGGAAATGAGAGAGTGAGAGAGAGAGAGAGAGAGAGAGATAGATAGATAGAGAGAGAGAGAGAGAGAGAGATAGAGAGAAAGAGAGAGAGAGAAGGATGCAATTTAGAGAGAAACGCATACGGTATATGTACGCTAAAGGAGTTGATTGTGCGCTAGCGATTTAAAAGACTTAGGAATGAAGGAACAAATTGCGTGTGTATGTGCCAGGCAAATTTCAATGCAATTAAAAAACTGAGCGTGGCGTTTTTGTGCGTGCGCGTGAAAAGTACGGAGATGCGTTTTTCACGTGTGCAGCAGCCAATGTCGGGCATTCTTCGAAAAGCATTTTCTTAATTATCATAAATGACTTTTGTGTTCGTGGAATATCATATTCTGGTAATTTATAGAAAGCTTTGTTCTTTGCTTAAGTCGGTTAATATATTTTTTTTACATGTACATTTTAATTTTACTAGTAAAATCAAAAGGGCTACATGCGGAGGAGGTTGAAGCGTTTATTATTTACGATCAGAAAGAAAATGATATAAAAGCTTATAAAGATTATCTAGTATAAAGAATAAAGTATATTAAAGAAAGGTACTTGACGAAATGGAAAAAAATTATTTCAACAAAATCGTGATATCAGAAGCGTAAATATTATTAATCTTAAAAAATGCTACTTAAATTAAAGAATTGTCTTTATTTGTCAATCATTTTTAATATTTGAAGGCATATGTTCTTCCTTAAATATTTATGTACAAGTTCGCTGTCTAAAAATTATAAAATAATTCAACTTTAAGGAGCAAAGACTAATTGTTTATACACAATAACGCTTTTTATGTTAAAATTTATAAACAATTAGCCGTTACTGATTGAAGTTGAATTATTTTATAATTTTTAAACGGTGAACTTGTAACTAAATGTTTAAGGAAGAACAAAAGCCCGAAAGCCCGAAATATTAAAAATGATTGACAAATAAAGAAAATTCTTTAATTTAAGTGGCATTTTTAAAAATTGACAATATTTACGTTTCTGACATCACGATTTTGTTAAAATAATTTTTCTGTATTTTCTTAAGCGCCCTTCTTTAACATACTTTATTGTTTATACTAGGTAATCTTTACAAGCTTTTATATCATATTATTTCTGATGGTAAATAATAAGCGCTTCAACCTCTTTAAAATTATTGTTGTTGGTTGAAACTGTTAATTAAATCAACGTTTAAGTAATTTTATTAAGTGTTTATCATTATAAACAATCTAACAGTAACCTAAACAGAAAAATTTATTTTTCTGATATTTTTAAACATATATGCTATGATATTATAATTTATTTCCTTTTAAAAATGCAGTACAATGCAAAGAAATGGGTGATAACTCAACAGGTTAAATGCTTCATTACTAAATGGGAAAGGTTCCAGGAGGATGTATAAAAAAAAAGTTGGTTTATTTTTCTAAAAAAGTTATGACAAAACAAAAGAAATTAAACGAGATAAAAGAACAACAAGTGGAGAAATAGTAAGAGAAGAAGAAGAGAACGAAAGAGCGAGAGAGAGGGGAGAGAAGGAGAGAGATAGAAAGAGAAAGAAGAGACGGAGCGTTGCGCATCGGTCGGTTTCTTGCATTATCTTGTGTAGGTATCGCGGTAAAAACTAATTAAATTTTTCCATAATACTGCAGTTCTGATGATAACGACACTTACGTGGCCTCGTTAAGAGAATCATGCAGCTTGGTCCGAGATAAGTTGCGTTCTGAATGTTTGACAGAAACTAATTCTTGTCTTAATTACCCTAGAATGATGGTTAGTATGATGTGCATTATCGTTATATACTTCGCCTATTGTTTGACCGCGGAGCCACGTTTCACACAAAGAAAAAGTAGTCAAGACATAATTAGAACTGCGTTTTTTAGAACTCATAAAAAATTGCATAGCAATTTTTTTTGTATAATAGAAGATGTCATAAATATAACCGCTGTATAATAAATTATGCCTAAATTGGGCCTTACATTTTTTTGGGCATTCTAATATTTTGGTCATTATAGTTTATTGGGTCTTAAAATTTAGCTGTTTTTATAAATTTTGAGCCTCATAGTTTTTAAGCCTTATAATTTTTTGAGCCTTAAATTTTTTTTTGGTATTCTAATATTATGGTCATTACAATTTCTTGGGTCTTAAAATTTTGATGTTTGTAAAATTTTGAGCTTCGCAGTTCTTTGGGCCTTATAATTTTTTGGTTCTCACAATTTTTAGGCTTTATATTTGTTGGGTATTCTAATATTTTGGTCATTATAATGTATTGGGCCTCATAGTTGTTTAGGCATTATCATTATTTTAGCCTCATATATTTTTTAGCTTTATAATATTTTGGACATTATGTTGTTGGGGATTATAATTTATCAGGCCTTGTAAATTATTTTGCCTTTATTTTTTTTTCAAAGGAAACATTATTAAATATAATTTTCTAAAATTATAGTTATATTAAGTTGCAGGCCATGAAAAATGTATCAATGTATCGATTTGTACAATAGTACATGCTACAAGGGGAGAAAATGAACTATTTTTAACGAGGGTGAGGTGAAAATACCCATCCCGAGTCTGGAATAGCTTTTCTCCTCGTGTTATACATCATATTTCTTGTAACAAAGGCATGATAAGTGCATTTCGAGTCGTGCACATCGTAGTTGAAAATTTTTGTATTTTCGATTTTAGAGAAGGTGGGAAAAATTAAATTTTTTTATACTTTTTAAGCACGCTTGAAATGCGCGATTTTCTACGCTACTTTTAGGAATGAAAAAAGGTCTATTTCATGCCTGCGTCAAATATTAATAAAATATTAATAATAAGATAAAAATATTAATATCGCACTAATAAAGGAAGTGAATTATTGATTTAGAGAACATGAATTATATTTTAATTTGGCTAATTACAATATTTAAAGAAATTACAAGCATAAATGTCGAACTTTAAAACAAGAACAAATCAATTTGGCATAAAAGTAATTTAAGAACTTAAAGATTAAATATTCTGCGTTAACGACTAATTTGTTCAATAATAATTTAAAAGCTTATTGGACTATAATTAAATAGAAAGCATAAGATGTACAATAGAACTTTGAAATTCTCTCTATAAAAAATAATAACGATAGAGTCGAGAGAGATATAATAACAAAACATATTTTCTTAATAGCCTAATTTATTGTTGTAATACTGGCTTGACCTAATTTATTGTTGTAATACTGGCTTGACCTAGTTTGGATATATTCAGAGACTTTTATTGTTTGTAAATCGAATTTACTTAAAAAAATATTTGATTCTTATAAATTTAGAATACTTCTGCTGATATGATTAAAAGATGTTTGATTAAAAATAAGTTTTGATGAATCTTTTTGCAATCCGAAGAGTTACGGATTTTTCGGAAAGCTCTAATTAATTAAAATTAATTAAAATAATTTAAATTAATTAAATTCACACACTAAAATAGTAATTTATAGCGTTATAACATTTTATATAATTGCTTACAATTTATTGGTTTTATATTTATTATAAACTATTCACGAAATATCTATAACGATTCTTAAACTTAAAAATTTCCTCTTACTGTACTTACGAAAATCAGCAATTCAGAAAACAGAAATTTTTGCAATATATGAAAACTTAAAATACGATATACGTAACTTTTCACAAAGCTCTTACAATAATTTAGCTAACAATTCAAAACTACTAAAATTCACTTTTATTTTAAGCACCTTGAAATGGCCTCTCGTTGTTACCCCAGCGTAGTTTGCGAAACACAAACAAGGACAAGTTCAACAAGAAATAAGCGAACTTGCCCGAGCGAGCGCGAAAAAGAGAAAGAGAGGGAAAATTATGGAACAGCAGAAAATCCATGGAGAGAAAAAGAAAGATAGAGACCCGGAAGTGGCGTAGAACTCCCGATTGTTTGAAGAGGAACGTGGTGCATTAACCGGAGCGCAGCACGCCATCGATTCTGTACTCTTTTTTCTCCAGCCGCGCGCTCTCAGCTTTTTCTTTCAACCATCCTCCTCTTCCAGCAGCTCCCGCTCGACAAAAATGTCATTCCATTCCGGACAGGATAGAGAACATGAAGAGGGGGGGGGGGGAGAGACAGAGACAGTCGTCGTTTCGCCTCGCGAAATATCCGTGAGCGCGAACCGCATTTACGAGTGGATAACGGAGTATAAGCGCACGCGATGCTCTGGTCCGACAATCTCTCGGGCACGACGACGGTTATCGAATATGCTGGGAATGCACACCGACGAACATGCCATCAGCCAAATGATCCGTGAAAATTCTCCCTGGCCTTCGTGCTCTCGATTTTCGCCTGGCGTCCCGACGATACGGCTTCGCCTTTTCCCTCTGTTCACTCGCACCTTTCATCCGTGCCCGAGTTTTCTCGGCTTTTTTCGATCGCGGTATAAAGTTTCTACCGAAATCGTATTTATTTTACGCAATATTTTTTATTTTTTAAAACATACTTTTGTTCTGAAATAAATTCTTGCTTTAAAGCTATGCAAATATATTGAAGAAAAGAATTGAAACTAAATATTCTAATGATAACATTTATAGTAATATCCTCTATTTAAAATTTAAATATAACAAAATCATAATAGGCTTCGGCCTGCGGCGGCTCAGTCGGTAGAGTGTCGGATTCCCACGCCGGTGACCCGGGTTCGAATCCTAGTCTCTGCCGATTGATACAAGCACCTCTGTAAAAATTACATGTGCTTTGTTTACAAACACACCGCAGACCCCCGTCGCCGATTAGCACCACATGGAAGCACAAACATGGCGACGTTAAATAATATAAAAAAAAAAAAAAAATAATAGGCTTGTTTTCATTATGTATTTTGTTATTAGAAAAATTAGCTAAGACTTTTTAACGTCTCACATTACTTCTCTAGTAGGTCTTTTCAGGCCAATTTATTATCATCATAAATTCCTTCAATGCATTTGGCCTTGTCCATGATGGTCAGATATTCTTGTGATGACAATGATTTACAAAATGTTTACACGTGTGTCTCTCTTCAACCGCTCTCGCCGAGTCCTGCTAGCGAGGTGCCAAGGCTCCTCCTATCTAACCCTGGTGGTGATGATTGACAAGTCCCGGCGGTTGGTAGTCGCTAGTCTGAGGAGGTCTTCGGTAGACTTCCTGCACCACACTCCTTTCCAGGAGAGTATAGCGGGTATATGTATGATGTTCGTCGCCCCCGCTGTGGTGGTGATGGCTTAATTGATATCGGGGTTGTCGTACTTGGTGAGTTTTTTTTCACAAGCTCGTTCCAAGTCTGATTGTGCCCTGGCAACTTGAACGTCGATCACGATGCCCAGTGACCCCATATGGCGACTAAGTCCGGCTTTCTAAGACCCTCGACGATGTTACAGAGTAGCTTCTCTTGGACCTCCAAGCTCTGGCGTCTGAGAATCCGGGTAAGGTAGGTGAGGACGGAGTTATGCCTTACAATCTAGATGTTGTCTGTCCCGCGACAAACTTGGAGGAAATGATTATTCGTCTCCTGGTAGGGGTACCCTGTCCTTCAGCTCCTGCTCCCGAACCTTCCTCTGGTAGTTCTGGTTCTCGTTAGCAACGCCCCGATCCTGATTTACTGGCAGTTTACGTAGTCTCTCCCTGGGAAGAGACCCGACCCGTCAGTAATTCATTGGTGTCGACTAGGCACTGAGGCAGTGTCTTGGAGTCCTCTGCCGTCGATGGAATTATGGAGAAGGGTGGTCCATCTCTTTTTGCCTGCTTCTTCGTCAGTTAAATTCGTCAGTAACGATGGAATGCCAAGTCCTCCTTCACTGATTAGGGCATGGAAGTACCCCATTGGTGTATCATTGAGTAGGACAAGCTAATGTCTAGCGTGGACCCTCACGTTGTGTTCGCTCGGGTGAGTTCGTCGACCATTACTCTCCCTAGAGCCATATGGTAGTGGACTTTCGGGATATTGGTGGTCTTGAGAGCGAAGATCCTCTGTTGGGGCGAAGCTGAGGTAGGGCGCTGATGAAGGAGACTCAGCTTGCTGGTTAGAGATGTTGTTCGGTGTCCCTCTGCCGAGAACTCGATTCCTAGGTAGGGTTAGCTGTTCTCCGTGGAAAGCGCTCGCACTGGTTGTTCCTGGATGGTGAAGGTGACACTTGCGACGACGACGGTCTTCTTTCGATAGTCGTCCACTCTAAGGGGCACTGCGTGAGACTTAGCATTGTTAACCTTAAGCCTACTCCGTCGTTTTTTGAAAACCCATCATTAACAAAAAATAGCATTCCCACTGAAAGTGTGCTATATATATATATATATATATATATATATATATATATATATATATATATATATATATATATATATATATATATATATATATATATAGCACACTTTCAGTGGGAATGCTATTTTTTGTTAATGATGGGTTTTCAAAAAACGACGGAGTAGGCTTAAGGTTAACAATGCTAAGTCTCACGCAGTGCCCCTTAGAGTGGACGACTATCGAAAGAAGACCGTCGTCGTCGCAAGTGTCACCTTCATATATATATATATATATATATATATATATATATATATATATATATATATTCTATTAAAATTTTGGTTACCTGGTAAACTGAAGAGAAAAAAAGTTTGAAAATTGAACTTTTAATATGGGCTCTTATGGTGAATTATGCATTTATGCCTGTAACTACATGAAAACCCATGATTTCTTTATAAAACCACCAGGAGATTGTATCTTTTTAATTATAGATTCCGACTATTTAACAAAAATACCCAGTTCCCAGTCAAATATAAAAGATATTTAATAAATAAGTAAAACGAGTGTATTTTTGTATGCAGAGCGCTTCACGATGTCGAAGGTTTTATCAAGGTCCAAGGTGGCTACATAGAGGGACTTATAGTTGGTGAAGCGGCTGCGCAGGATGGCGTCGATGAGTACAATGTTATCGCTACACCCGTCAGGCTCTACCCAAAACGATCGATGCTGCTCATCTAGTTGGACTGACGCGTCGATTCTCTGTACTAAGACTTTATGGATAAGTCTTGTTAGCACAGAGGAGACAGAGATGGGTCGAAAATCTCCGGGCTGATTGGACCCCGTCTTCTTCGGTATGAAGATTGTCCTTGACGTCGCTAGATGTTCCGATAGCTTCCCACACCAGCGGATAAGGAGTGGTAAGCTATCGGACCATTTACATTGTGGTGAGCACTCACAGTCGGATGGTTCCTAGTTGGCGTACTGTAAGTTCGTCGGGGCCGGGAGATACGGTCATGAATGGCTGCACTCCTCGAATGTCATCAGGAGTTACAGTCCTCCAGATGTTATCGATGGAGGATTTGAGCTACAAGGCGAGGCTTGGTATTGGTGGTCGGGTGTGTGAGAACCGTCGTCCAGTAGGGTTCGGTACGGTCTCGGGGGGTTCTTGGGCATCCTCTATGCTGTCGAGAATGATGATGATGCATCGGGTCCAGTTGAGCTTCTAGTGCCTCTGTGTTGCCACATATTCTCGTCTTCGATCTTTCCTCCTCGTATAAGTTGGTGGTGGAGGTTGTTGGTGGCGTCTAGGTCCCGCTGAATTTCGTGGTGTTGGGTTGAGGACGTCCCGGACATAGAGAGTGAGTGAGTATATGTAAGAGTCGACCTCGTTGGTAGGTGGCCACGTTCGGACCCAGTCTGCTTCGGTAAAAAAGCCGCCGATCGGGCCCTCTGGCGGTCAGCAGTGGTTTAGATAGTGGTGGTGGAGACGGGGAGTCCAGAGCCTTCGAAGAGACTCGCCGGTCCCGTATCCCGTTGGTGTACTGGAGGACCAGGTATTTGTATGCCTGGGGGCAGCGTTGTCTTTCGATAGCCTTAATGGTCCAGTTGGAGAAGTCCTGGGTCTGGTGGAGTCCCTGGTTAATAAGGCGGAACCCCTCTATCGTGAATTTGGCTTCCCGGCGGACTAGATGTCTGGTTTCCTCGGTCGTCCTCTCTTCTGGGCCCTCCCTGTTGTTGAATGGCTCGCTGGTCATGCCAGTTATTGTGGGTCATTCGGTGGTGGACTCCTATCCCGGTGACGATGGTGAAGACTGCCTGACATCCCGGGACTCGCATCGGAAGTTGAAGTTCTTTGAAGGGTTCGTTGCTGGTGCGGCATGGTCAGTGAAAAGGTCAACGAAGTCATCCGACGCTTGATCTTGTGAGTTGGGGCCAGCAGATTAAGACCGGAAGGGGTCGCAACCACTGAGGCCGAGTTCGCCCGAGACCCCTTTGTAGTACGCTTTTACCACACTAATGAGCACCTCCCTAGGGAGGTAGGGCCACGGCTTGTCTCAGGAGAAGAAGCCCTTCCGAGACTAGCTCGCTTTTTGTCCATCCCCCAACTTTGGAAGGCTCGGAAAATTCGAATTATCTTTGGAAAATTTAGAAATTTGAAAATGTGTACTCCCCTTGCCTCCTTCTCTCGAGGGAATTTTATAAAAAAAAAACTGCGGATCCGGGGGGGATTTGAACCCTAGACCCTTGAGCCTAGAGGTACACACCCTAGCACAGGACCTCAGTTGCTTCTCCCGTAGAGGGGACTTTCAATCCTCCCGCTTTCCACCTGTTTACCTGGCAGCCTACAGGCCTCGGGTTGCTCAGGGCTCCCTGAACAACGTAAGTGACCTGCAAGATCCGGGAATTTTTCCACGATTTCCCTTGACATCGGAACGGTCTCGAAGAACAATTTCCTCGAGCTGGACAGCTACACAGCCACGGATCCACTCTTTTTGCGACCACGCACGTATAGGCTAACTCTACCCGTAGCGGAGGACTAAATAATATCTAAATTAAAATCTGGTGCACGTGAGCACGTCTTTGTTCATTTGTTATTTGTCAGAAATTGATCGACTATTATCAATAAATCTATAGTTTCAAGCTTCATATTCGAAAATATCGCAAGTCATTTTTACGCGTAAAATTTCCCTACTTCGGAACTCGCGAAATCTTCCGAACTAGAATCCGCGTTATACCTATAGCATATTTATTTTACAAAATTTTGCATAATATATATTTATTTTACATAGTATATCATTTTAATGATTCTAATCTTTACACACAGTCTATTAATTTCATGTAGCCTATAATTAGATAATTCAAATAAAGTATTAATTTTAAACAGAAGATAATTTATTAATTTTCAAGTTACATATTACATATCGGTTCTACGTTATACGCAATTCATCGAATCGGCATTATACATGCTACAGTGTTCGTTCGGACATTCATTCCTTCATCCTCACATCATTGCAACTCTCCGCAGACAATATTTACGATCCTTTCTGTTCGAAGCGAAAAGATAAGTATTGCGAGAACTCGGCTGCGTGCTTGGGCTCTTATATACATGTACCCACCTCCTTTATTTCAATTGTTACACCGCGGCAGCGCATAATTATCTATTGTTATACCCGCTGGTCACAGCTACGGTTCTGTACTCGACTCTTTATTGACGCCTTCAATACCTCCCGATGGATATGTACTATGCCTGGAAGAAGAAAGGTCGAATTGCGTCATCGATGAGATTTCTTCTAAACCTTATGGCGACAGGTATATATGGATTAGCAAGTGCGCTAAAAAATGCGCCTTGGGTGATGCCGATTTTTCGCTTCCTCGAAATTTTCTTTTTATAGATAGGATTAACCGAATGTTCTGAAGGGGTAACACCACTCTAGGTACACCTATTTTTGACGATTTTTTGAGTAATGAAGTATAAAAAAAATTTATTTTATTTCAAAATGGCGGCCACAGGAGCCCGTAGTAGGCCGTTACTTTTCTGTTGACGCTCAAGCGGGAGGACAGTTTTCTCGTACATGATGAACCCTAGAACGAAAAAATAAAGTTTTTCTTAAAGCACATATTAGTAGGTATGGTAGTACGTTTGATTTTAAATCAAATTTAAAACAAATGGTGCACATTTAAAAAAAATTTGGATTTTGACAAAAAATTTGTTTTTAAATATGCACTACTTTTTTAAATTTGATTTAGAAAAAATTCCTACGTACTACCACGCCTACTAATATGTACTTTAAGAAAAACTTTGTTTTTTATTTTAGGGTTCATCATGTACGAGAAAACTGTCCTTCCGTTTGAGCGTCAACAGAAAAATAACGAACTATAACGGGCTCCCGTAGCCGCCATTTTGAAACAAATGAATTTTTTTATACTTCATTAATTGTACAATAAAATTCTTTAAAAGAAATTTTTTATTTCGCTTATTATTTAACCACAAAAATCGTCAAAAATAGGTGTACCTTGAGTGGTCTTATCCCTTAATACAGAAGTAAGGTCTTACCCCTTACCTACAGAATTTACTGGCTGCCTATAAGCGGGCTCTCCTGGTACAGCGCATGGAACTACTTCGTACCTCACATTGACGAGGGTTGTTAAGGAGGTTCGGGGGTTTTATGAAAAATCAAAGAACGCAATGAAACTCACACATATCATTGTTTAGAGAAACAAGAAGTTCCCTTTATTTTTTCAATACTTGTTACGGATGATATTAAAAATATACGACTTAGAAGTTTGCTCGTTATACATGGGTTCTTATAGAACTAGTCTATTAAAATAGATTGACTTGAGTGAGATGTATTGTAAAAAACAGAGAATAAAGTGAAAAACTAAGTACTTTATCAAGTAACTGATTATGAAGCTGTTTGCAAAATTTGAACGCGTGTCACCGCATTTAATTCCGAGTGTTGAATGAAAACGTAAACAAAAATTCAATCTTGTAGGATGTGCGAGGTGGTGCGCGGGAAGCGAAGTGGCGCGTGGGAAACGAGGAGAGATCTTCCTTCCTCACCGCACCGAGTGATACTCCTGAAACTCCTGATACTCGGAACCCCAAGTTGGCGAAGGTGGTAGTTTCGCTTGGGTCAAATGCAAACACCAATACACATACACAAAACACTCCAAGCACATACACATTATACTATATTGCAGCTCCGAAATCCGAATGTTTACTCTTAAAATACATCCAATTCGCCAAAATTAACAATGTGTACGTTAATAGTTACAATATATGTTAAATACAACTAAATCCTTTTCTCACTTAGTGTATATAAGTACATCGTGTTCAAGATTGAGGGCAAAGGTACAAAGAATAAGCTATATAGAAATCTGAGAAAAATAAACTGGGTTTTATTCAAAAAGAAACTCAACGCTAAAAAGAAGGTCAGGTATTTTCCCACCACTCATAGATCGGCGGAGGACTTAGATTACTGCCACGAGGTCCTCATGAACGTTATCATCAGTTCCTTCGAAAATAACTGCAAACTGAGATCGTGGTCGGCAGTCAACGGGGGCTCTTCTGGGAGATATCCTTGGAAGCGCTACGCAAATAGGTAAAATGATTGTTCAACAGGTCCAACCACATCAGGTGCGCACATAACTAGGAAGCAATGAAGACAGCGTGGAACAATATCAAGGGAGGACCAAGGTCCCTAAGCAGCAGGATTGGAGGGAGTACTGCGAAAGTTTAAACCATGTTAAACAGTATTCCCAAATTCATTCTCGCATTAGGACTTGGATGTCATCTGTGTAGGTTCCTATTTGAACTCCTTCATTTGCAAGGCGATCGAGAATATCATTCACAACTTAGTACCACATTAGTGGTAGGAGAACTATCCCCTGTCAGGAGGCCATGCCGATGATGCTGTTTGTGATTGCATTTTGTTCTTTGGCTAAGAGAGTTTGTTTGTTGAACACGTAGTATATGTGGTCAATGACTTTGACGACAAAACATTTTACTCGTGTAGAGATTTTATATTTACCAATAATTTTATTTGATATAAATCTTTTTACTAACATGATTATGGTTCTTAATAAACCGGATGCTACGCTGCTAGGACAAAAATATTTTGCTAGTAAGTATCCATCACCTATTGAGTTTACGAATCATTATAACTATTTGGTACTACCATACATTGTAGTTAGTATACCCTAAAGTCAAATTGGTTGTTGCAAGTCTTACTAAAGATCTTGTGATGGCGCTTCTGTAGAGGAAGAAGAAGAAATATTCGTGTCTTATCTGGACAGTTGAAATAGTCATGTGATATCAGTGCCCATTTCATTTTATCCAGAAATGCGGAAAAATAGATATAGATTTATTTGAAAATTAAAATTTGTAATACATGTATGTACTATACATGCCCTGTATTACTACATGAAGTAAGATTAAATTCGGGTTGGGTTGGGTTGGGTTAGGATACTCCAATGTGAATTAGTAGAATTTTTCCTGAGTGAACTGACCCAAATTCGATTATCTTGCCTCATATTATTATGCAATAATTTTTCAAACTTTTGGCAACCTGATATTATTTTTACATGCTTAACTTTCCAAAATTTCAACGTGTAATATGCTTCCCTTGGAGAGTTACAAAAAGATTTTTTAGTTTTAATATTTTTTAAAAACATAATATTTTGTTACTATATTAAAAAAATAACTTAAGTTATTGTTAGATATATCAATCATAAGAAAACTACGCTTACTTTATGAAACGTACATATTTTTAACAAGTTCAACATATAAAATGGCAAAGAAAATTTCTTTCTATTTTTAACAAATTTTTCTTAATTAATATTTTTACTGAAAATTGAGTTGAATATTATTCATTATGCTCCATATTCTAATCAATTCCAAGTTCAAACATATGTAATATGCCTGCAAAATTTCAGTGCGTGATATGCTTCCCTTCAAGATTTATCCGGAATGCAAATTTCGGTTTCATACGTACGTACATGTGCACGCATATACACATACATATACACGCTCATACACAAACATACATAAATACAGACATTTTTAAAAAACTATTTTTCTTACTCAGAAACCTCGAGAACATCGAAATTCATCGAAATCTCTGATTGAAAAATTTATACCATTACAAAGCTTTTTCTTTGAAGAAGCAATACACGTAACGTAAAATATACAGACAATTGTATGAATTTTACATAATAATAATAATAATATTATTGACTTTTCCAATAAATTTATATACTTTTATTTAAATTAAAAACCTTTTAGCAAAACTATACGGTAAAAGAAACACAAAAATAAATCGTCTATCTGACAGAGCGATATTAAAAGCCTCCAAGCACACACAGTTTTATCTTTGCTATTCTCCGCAAACAAGCCAAACTATTATTTTTCCGATTCGTGCGGAAAAAAGAGGAGCGCGTGCGAGCGACAAAAGAAGCGCGCGAGTCAGGGGGAGAAAAGAAGAAAGTCTCGCGTGTTCACAGGCCAGGCGGCGATATTATAACGTTCGTGACGTCTATAGCCTCCGAGAGGCAAGAGACGTTTTACCTTGGCGCTCGCGTATACTCCTCGTTTTCCACTCTTCGCAAATCGGTCAATAGGAAGAGTGGTTCCGCCTTTGACTGAGTGAGCCAAGTCATCCATCAGCGTCGCCCGATTTATTTTCGCCCTCCGAGAATCCGCTCGTTCGCTCCCGGTCTCTTATTACTTTCATCGAGAATATTCCGAATTGCCGTGATACGTAATAGCACGCAGATTTGCGCGCTGATATTTTTTTCAAATATAAGGCGAAGTTTTTCTTATTTTTTTTTCATTTGTACGGTTTACCTTTTACGAGACAGAGAGAGAGAGAGAGAGGGGGGGTCTCGTATTTTTAAAAGAGGAACGGGGAAGAACTTCTTTTTAGCCAATCTCCAAATGGACGTCTTTTGCACGTTGCAGTAGCCCATTCGAAATAATGAAAACATTTTAGACTTAAATCGTATGTATTGGTTTTCTTGGGAAAAACTTTATAAAGAAAGTTGATCGTACAGTGCTACTTTTTAATGATATCTAACAATATGCAAACTCAAAAACTATTAACCAAACTGGATGCTGGCACTTTTTACAGATGTAAAGTGCCGCTCCTGACATTTATTATTAAAAATCATTGTTTTTTGATTTCTTATCAATATTCAAATATATCATACTCAACTAATTTAAAAGGCACACGATTGTCCTTTGGATGAGTTCTATAAAATACCTCACGATAACGATACAATATTAGAGCCAAGCTGGTGACGGACACTTGTTATAACTCCAAATGACGTTCTTGGACATTTAGTTTCATGATTCGGGGAACGATAATTTTACTCGCTATATTACATTATAAGGAGTAAATATACAGTAATTACTTCTAGAGAAACCTCTTGTAACAAATTTATTTTAAGTAAATACAATTTAAAGTAAATAACTGAATTTTTCAGAATTTTTAAACGTCATAGTTAAGGTTTACAAACAACGTAATCACGAATTTAGGATTTGCTCGTATAGTTCACATAGTGGACTTAGTTTATAAATATATTGAACATAGTTCGTCTATAGATTGGACGTAGATAGCCTAATATATTGTAAAGCATTGACTTATAAATAATGAGTCACCCACATACTCAAGTAACTACTCTGTTTGAATAAAACAAAGTGCAAGTAAATCCATAGATTGGGGGTAAGGGTGGGTGTTGGTAGTTGTCTATATATTAGACAACACTTTGCAATAACTGGGTTAACTATGTCTTATTTATGGGACAACTAATAAGGACAGTATTATACTTCCAAGTTACAGATTTTTATGAGACTTCAAGATATGTCTTTTATGTGTCTCAAAGTCAGGACTAGCTTAGACACTGATATTATTCAACGTCATTATATCTAGGTGTCGGAAAATATGTCTTAAAGCCTCATCGAGGTATGACTCTCCTTGTTCAACATATGGGTCAAATTCGTTCACTATAAACGTTTGTAAGCAGGGGATATCCTGGCCAGATATAACCTGCTGCCAAACCCCGAGCGACAATGGTCCAGTCGACCACGAGCGGACCGTTAACGCTTCTAGGCGAAGTACCAAGCGGCCGTTCAACCGACCATTGGCAGCACGGACACTGCAGTGACCAATGGGCAAACGATACAGCATATATAAAGCGCGCCAAACTCAAACAGATCATTCTGATTTCATCACTCACAGTAGTAGCACCGACAAAGTATAATTATAATAAAGTCACCATAATTCACGCCGAGTACGAAATTAAGTAATACGCGTTACGATCCGCGATAGTTCGTAAAAATCATTTACAACTAATATTAAATTTTTAAATAAAAACTTATTTTAAATAACAAATTAATTCATTATCCTGTAAAGTGTTCGAGATGTTGGTCGTAGCAGAAATTAATACGACGTACATTTTAACAGAGGTTTTCTCGTTTGAGCCTAATCAAACGATTGGCGACCGTAATACGAGCACAAAGGCCATGCCAGACAACTCTTTGACATCGTACTGATCACGGACAGTACAAAATACATCCGTTGTCTGCTTACAAGCTATATAACTATAAGTAACTGTGGCCATATATATCGGCAATCCCTTTTTGAATATATGGTCCACACATTGCTCTCACATACAGCAATACATTGTCCAAACTTCATTATATTGCGTGGCATGACATTCACGCACTGAATAAACGCGTAGACCAAATCATCTAACCTACAATGTATTCCATTCTAACATACCCAACCTCCGAATCATTATATCTTCGACCCGACTATTCATAGCATTTTCCCTGCGTGCATAATCAATTCACATCCACGCGCGCGCTCGGCATCCTGCTCTCCGAATGTCCGGGATTCTACTGCAGCTGCAGCTGCATCCGCAGCATCGCAGGAACGGCAATACGCGCGGGGGCCGAGTGAAATCGACTGGCAACGCGCGTTCACATGCTCGGCTCGCCGATACGTGGCGGGCGCGCGCGGAAGTGAATGAAATCGATTTTCGTAATCGCGCTGCCCTCGAAATAACATCGCGCTATTCCTGAAAAAAAGCAAAGCCGCTGGGGAAGCAAAAAGAGGAAGAAACGAATGTGACACTGCAGCGAAATGCTTTCGCTATGGCTTACAAGTTCGGCGCGGGGGAGATTTTGAAATGCTCGGGTGGTGGAAGTTTGAAAAACTGTTTTGTGAGAACGAGGGGGCGGTTTTTCTTTTTTCGCGAGTTCGACGATGTGAAATGGAGAATGCTTTTTGAAGGATGCGCGTATGTGAGTGCGATTTTCGAGAGATTTTGGTATTTTAGTCTGCTATACATTTTGTTTGACGATGGGTCTACTGTGTTAGCAGTTATGTGAAAAACATGGTAAACAAAGTTGGAATTATATACTTAATATTTTAAAATTAAAGAATTTAAAAGTATTTAATTACATATATTGTCTGTTTCTTTAAATTTGTGATACTACATTATTTATGTCGAATTCATTATAGTATCATAGGTTTGCATTACTATCTCTTAAGATTAATTGTAATGGAAATATATATATATATATATATATATATATATATATAATATGTACTGCAACTTCAGGAATATTACTTCTGCATTTAAATATTTCTATGCATGTGATATGCTAAAGCGTACGTATAATGATACATATTTTATAAAATGATCCTTGCTCGAATCATTTCTGATTATAAAAATAAAATCCTTAAAAACTATAGAATTATTAAGCAAATGGTATATTTTGTATAATAAATTTAACGTAATATTTGATGATTATATCAGTTAATTTTAAGGTAGTACTCTCGGTTATCGAATTACCGTTCAGCATACTGGTACATGTTAGCCTAAGTGTGACTCATAACTTTTTGTGAAGCCAGAGTACCTGGGAGAAAAGGTATTAACATTTTCATTATGACGCATTTAACAAGGAGTCTTATGGGAAATAACAAAAATTTACGTATATTACGATAGTGACCGTTCATTTTTTGTAGAAAATTTTTGTAGTAAGAGTTGTTTTTGTATTTTTGTAGTTGAGTTATTGTTGAGAGTATAAATATTTTTTACGGACATTTATCACTTTCGTAACCTATGATTAGGTACCTATAAATTTAAAAATAAATTAATTTAACTCAAAATTTTTTTTTAAATAAATAGGAATATGAATACATTTGTTTGATTTCAATGCATAGTCATAATTTGGTGTTAGTTCATTTATGCGATAATTTAAACAAGGTCACCTCATAAAAACTTGAATATAAAAAAGTGTACACATATTGACTAGTTCAGTACCGAGAGTACTACCGTAAGGCCTTTTATAATTTGATGTTACTTTTACACCGCTATACCCTTTATTGCAACATAAAGAAAATCACAATTATCATAAATTAGAATATTATAAAATAACTATTGAACACAGATTGTCCTAATTCTACGTAAATGTATTAGCGACAAATTCAATACGGGATGAACCTGGATTATATCAGTTAATTCTGATTCACCCTACATACATAATATATTTTTAAATATCTGGTCTCTCTACTTTGCAATTAAAAAATCAATTATTTGCCACCTGCCACGTAACCATAAAATAATCCAGCCATATTTTCAATAACACGTCCCCGGCATACAGCAAGCAACAACTCCACTCAAAAAGCGAAAAATCGCTAATTGGAGAGGAGAAAAAAGCGCATTGATCAAACATTCGTACAAACGAAAATTTCCACCCGAAATCAAGTTACTGGCTTATATACGGCATGAACGGAAACACGCCGACCTCGTGGCCGCGCAATTTCCTGCCTCCATTGTGCAAAATAAAACAGAAATAACATTAAAAAAAAAAAATACCGCCCGCGATACCGAGTCACACACACAACCAGGATAAAACCTCTATTTTTATCAAATTCTTATTTTTCATAAAAACGCTCCCTCGCACGACTCCAGAGAGCAAAAGAGGCGAAAAACAGGGGGCAACGGCTTTTTTACACGCAAAACACCGGGTTGCGCGACACGCTGCCGCTGCGACCCACTTTTCACCTTTGTACTCCCCGCGCGCGTACACAACAACAACAACGACGGTATAGCAGCCTCGGAGATAGCCGACGCGACACACTCTTTCTCTCCGCGCTCACGAATTTATCTTCGGTCATCTTCTTGTTCTATACTGTCTCACTCTTGCTGTGCATTTTTTCTTTCTGGCTTTTTTTTGGATGTGGCGGCGAGTGTGGCGGGAAGTGAGAGATACAGCCGGTAAAAATGTTCTCGCGCGAATAGTTTTATGCACAAGTGTGTATATACGTATAGAGGGTGTGGGGCTAAAAAGCTGACGTTTGGAATTTTGATTGGGTTGTTTTGCATGAAATGAGGGCGCTCGAGGTTTATCGCTGATCTCAGCGGTGCTTTCCTTTGTCAAATTATATGCAGTTGCCTTTTTTTGTCTGGATTTTATCTGCGCATAAACAGTTCGCTTTAAATGTTTAATGTGACATATTTCTGTTTTTAAATATAAATTAATAAATTTTTTGAATTATTATTAAAGTAATTATTGTTAAAGTGTTAATGTTTTCTAGTTTCAACGCTATTGAAACAGAGGATAAATTGATGTAACCAGAAATTCGTCTGTAGTTTTAATGGGTTTTATATACACTTTTTGAAGTAATAACGCAATACATTCATTAGTTTGAATGGATTTGTCAAGCTGCTTTGTAGATGACATTATTGATATATTGAGTTAGCTATATATGCATAAAGCTTTTGCAAATTTAGCGTCATCCTAATTCCAATAATTCGCATGGCGCAAATACCTCCAATTTAAAATCTTCTGTGATGACGATACCGTATTACACATGTGTACGTATTAATTATCATGATACTGTTTCTAATAACCTTCGAATTTCCATAATATTACCTAAAATATTATAATAAAATTATTTGACACTTCTGACACTTAAAAATAATCTTCATTGATTATTTCGAACTCAAGCTTTATAAATTGTTTCAGAATGAAATTATTTATTCTATTTAATTCTGTGGTGAAAAATCAATATGATTTTCTTAAAATTACACTAAATGATCATAACATTTTTAACATAAAAAAAATCAGAAAAATTAAAACACGAAAGTCTATACACTATATTTACTACACTTATTTAGCAGATTATCCTATACCCGCTAGTACATATTAATAGATAAATAGCAATAACTGCTATTAATGTAGCATTTACTACTAAAATAAAAGTAATTATTGCGATTGTGCAACTAAGTCCCGTCATTACCATAAAATAGTAATTTTTACTAGGCCATTTCCGTCCGTGCAGTTACTATTTTTTATTCTAAAAGTAATTTAGGAGAAAGAAAAGAGTCTATCCAAAATTTACGGTTGTAATAGATAGGTAATTTTATGCTTTTTTTAACGAATTTACAATAGATTTATCATAATATTTATAATATACCAAAAAACACAGTAAATCATAAATCGAAAAATCGAAAAATCATTTTAGAACAACAACAAGTCGATGAATCTTGAAATTTCTTTTGAATTTTGAATCTTCATTTTAAAACAAAAAAAATTGACCTGATTGATGCAAAATGACCGTGCTGTTTTCGAGATATAAGAATCAAGAAAAATTTTCAAAAAACACCGAAACTCGATATCTGAAAAAATAAATTATCTCATGATCTGAAAAAACATACAAGTCTTGAGATTGCAAAAAGCTACCTTTTTGTAAAGTTTCAGATAAAATTCTACCGATTTAGTTCAGTTATCGTCGAAGAAAGAAAATGAATTTTTTACCAAATTATTTTTTTCTCGACAAAAGAAGAAGTTTAAGACTCAAAAATTTTACTGAATACTATTCTCCACATTTCTAAACATCTAAAATTTTTTCAATAATTTTTCGTCATATATTTTCGAGATATAACCGTTAAGACAAAAAATGACGTTCTCGTACATAACAACAAAGGGAATAACCTTATCCAAACTTTCAGGTTGGAAAAGTTAGGTAATTTCAAGCTCTTTCAAATGCCTTTGCGCTGGATCAATGATATTATTTATAAGGTATTAAAAATACCGAAGAACTAAAACTCAACAATCAAAAACCGCTATAAAAACCAAAACGAATCGAAAAAAAAAACAAATTTATTGTTCTGCTTTTCTTTAAGATAAACAAAAATATAAGTGCTTAAACATTAAGTTTTACCGCGTATATGCAGAGTAATGCTGACCTATGTTTACACACACAATCACAAACACACACTCACACACAAACACACACACGCACACACACACGCACGCATGCACGCACATACATGCAGTAGCAGTAGTAGTATCAGTAGCAGTAGCAGTAGCAGTAGCTGTAGTTCTTTTAGTAATTTATTTATTTATAAATTTATTTATTTATTTATTTATGTATTATTTATTTATTTATTTATGTATTATTTATTTATTTATTTATGTATTATTTATTTATTTATTTATTTATGTATTATTTATTTATTTATTTATGTATTATTTATTTATTTATTTATGTATTATTTATTTATTTATTTATGTATTATTTATTTATTTATTTATTTATTTATTTATTTATGTATTATTTATTTATTTATCTACTTATTTATATATTTATTGATTCATTTATTTTCCTATCTATCTATCCTATGTCGAGTGGGTTATTGTACTGGGGTTGCTTTCGTACAAAACAGAAAAAAGCGAGTTATATATACCGTATACGCATATACATAACGGGCACGCATATACGCATACAGAACATCATACAAAAGAGTAACATAGCAGCACCGGCATAGCGGCAGTAGAGAGAGAGAGAGAGGGAGAAAGAGAGAGAGAGAGGGAGAAAGAGAGAGAGAGAGAGAGAGAGAGAAAGAGAGAGAGGGAAATGAGCGTGGTAATGCCTCTTCCAATTTATGTGCCCCTTTTTTATGCACAGCCAGAAAAGGGAGAAGCCAGACTCGCTCGCTTGCTGTCGGCATTATGCAAGCAAGATAACACATATACACGTACATGCATACATACGTACGGTCGGGCGAGAGATATCATTGCATAAAGAGAGAAGAAGTGAGCTAAGTTTAATGTGTGTGTGTGTGTGTAGGTATGTGTGCATGTGTACTTGTGTACATATGTGTGTATACATGTTCCCCGACTAGGGAAATCCTCGGTGCACTCGTTTCTTCTCGCTTTCTCTCGCGACTAGTGTCAGTGTCGTATGTGAGCTCAGTACGCGAATGAAGAGAAAGGGAGAGAAATAGGCGGCGCTGTACATCGTGTAAATTGAGCTAGAACTAGTAGACGAGTTGGGAGTCCCAGAAACACGTATCTCTCTTCCTCTCTGCTCGTCTTCTTCTTCTTCTACTACTACTACTACTTCCTCTGATTTCTCTACTTCGGCTTCATCTTCTCCGCTGGCGCAGTCTTTTTGCCGGGTAATGCGAGTTTTGTTATCAAAAGAATTCCACTCTCCTTCGACTACATAGTTATACCTTCTCCTGGAGTTCGGGGCTTACACGTCTTCGGTGCTGTGCAGTGGTTGTTGGCGTCTAGCGCCCGGCGTGTTGTATTTCGCCTGGCAGGCCTTATAGACGCGTGCCCGGGCACTACGCCACTACAGGGCCGGGGTTTATAGCTTGCGCTAGTCGCTTTTCAGCTTATGACTCGTGATAATGCTCGGTGCTCGGGCGAAATTACGATCCGCGCGCTCCCGCCCGCCTCGGGCTCGAAACTTCCAATAAGTCATGCTGCTTGGCTTCGGGCTTATCTTGGCCGAGCGAGCCGCTCTCTCTCTCTCTCTCTCTCTCTGTCGTTCTCAATTTTTTGCACGATGGATGCGGCTTTGTGTTTGTTTAGTAAAGTGGGGATTGAATAGTGTGCTTTGTGCCTCGTAGGAGTGAGTTGTTCAAAAGTGAAGTAAATTTTGTAGCGAGAAAGAGCTGTTTTGGTATTGATTTACTCATTTGAAAAATGAAATGACAGATTTTTATGGAATGAAGGATTTTCATGAATACACTGAGAAACCAATATCATAAATTTCATGTCGTAACATTTCAATATCGTAATTTTTCGGATTCATACACCGTAAAGCGAATTTCTTTTGATCGGATGTTGTAAAATCATGTGCATGCAAACTGCACATATTTCGTCTATTTAAAGAAATTACATTATTTAAAATTGTATTTTTGATGTAGAAATTAAGATTTCAGATTGCTACTTTTACGATTTCATGTTGCATCTGACGTTGAATAATTACGATATCGATACATCCATTTTGTACGATATGATGTTGTGTGAGTTACAATATATATCACGCATGTTATGACATAGATTCCTCAGTGTACCCATGTCGGTTTCAAGTAAAAATGTTAATAGGGAATCTATAAAACTGATGTAAGAATAAATGATCCATAAAATCTCAAGTATTTAAATACATTTTTCTTCTGTATGAACTGAAAAACATAAAAAAATGTAAACTTACTTAATTTTTACTAGTGAATATCTGATCAAATCTTGATTAGGGAGCGTTCAAAAACTACGCAATGCTTAAAAATAATGAAGTGGTTCCTAGTAATAGGGTTTAGAATTTAGATTTTAATTTTATTCAAAAGTTCATGAAAAAATGAAATTTCTAAGACAGTTTATTTATATTTTCTTACACAATAACTTTTATAATAATAATATATTAAAGTTACGCTGGAATTTGGTACTTGTTTGAATTTCTGTCACGTGACTTTTTCATGATAACGTAAATGTATCGCCGTTTAACGCCTCTATACGTGAGTCTGATTCTTTGATATACATATAATAATTTTCATAACTGCCGATGGAGGCGCTGAACGGCGATATATCCACGGCATCATGAAAAAGTCAATTGACAGAAATTTAAACTAACACCGAATTTCAGCCCAACTTTTATATATTATTATTATAAAATTCATCGCATAAGTAAAAAACTGTCTCGGGAATTTTATTATTTTTTCATGGACTTTCGAATACAATTAAAATAACAATTTAATTACGACTCATGCAAGTTCCCTATTGTTGGTGACGAGTGGTTTTAACATCACCTTAAATGCGAAGATTGTACACAATTCAAGATATATTCAACATCATTCTTATCCTTCCACTAAACAGAATCTGTAGAGTCTTCTATGACGCAGTTGACATAAAGTACTGCATTGCATTTTCTTTCAAAATAGGTTTTTCCTTAATTTTGCTTCCTCAAAGAGAAAGCTTTGTGATATTAAAGAAAAAGTTTTGCTAAAAACGTCTTAAAAACATGTTTTGAGACGTAATGTATCAAAATACACTATTTAAAAAAATATTTGTACGTATTGATGTGTTGTAGAACGATTAATTAAATTTGACGAGTTAAGTGCCAATGAATTAATAGCGGTTTTTTTCATTGTGTTTATTCTTTTTTTGTGTATGGATTTTCGATATATCCTCTAACTAAATAATAAAGTTAGGTTTGTATGTATGCCTACATTTGCTTACTTACAATTAGAAAATATTTTAATGAAGCATGTCAATCTTTTAAGTAGTAAAGTATGTCTTAGGTCAGGCGCTTCGTAAAACAAAATCTTTTACCTACTTTGCGTTTACCTTTAACTTCAACAGACATACTTAAAAATTCTATAGTAAGAACTAGTGGAAATTATGCAACTAGGGGGGGGGGGGGGGTTGGCTTTTTGTAAGCGAGAATGATGATTGAGCACGGGTGGAAATCGAGGGCGCCCGAGACTAACACGAGTGCTCAAATCATAATCCGAGTTTGGAAAAGATATATCCCCATCCACTTACACATCATATCTTTTTTAATTAGTGCATGAATAGGCCCTTTTGCTTGCTCAAAGAGAAAGCTTTGAAACGATGATAAATTTTTAAAGATTCAATGAATCTCGATGTTTTCAAGGTTCTTGAGTCATAAAAATGGGTTTACAATAGGTTTTCAAGTGTCTGTTTGTATGTATGTGTGTGTGTGTGTACACGGAGAAAAGTATTCACTTCGCAGCGAGCTGTGTCTCTCGCACCAAAAAAATTTAATCCGCGCGTGCACCTCGTTTCGCGATTCGCGACACTCAAAAACGTAGTGCCTAAGGTACGTCAAAACAAGATGTGAGCGCGCATGGTATTTTTAAAAGGGGAGAGACACCGGAATAGAGGAGGGCGGCCACGACGCTACACGGTGACATCTCGCGCTACGGTGTGTGTTGAATACTTTTCTACGTGTATGTATGTACGTATATTTGTATGAAACCAAAATTTGTGTCCACCATCACTCTTCAAGAAAAGCATATTACACGCTGAAACTATGCAGGCGTATTACATATGTTTGAACTTAGAACTGATTAGATTTTGGAGCAGAACGGATAATATTAAACTCATTTTTTAGCAAAAAAATTAATTTTTAAAAATTTGTAAAAATTGAAAAAAAAAATTAATGTTATTTTATACATTGAACTTGTCAAGATTATATACGTTTTCATAAAGGTGAGATAATTTTCTTTCGATTGATATATTTTATATTAACTTCAAAATTATACTTGTAAATAATAACCAAATATTAGTTTTGTAAATTTTTTTTTCTTTTAATACTTTAAATTTTCATACCAACAATACCTAAACTCTTGTATCTAATTAATTAATTATACTATTAATTCATTAATCATACCATTAATTCATTAATTGCGAATTTTCATTATCCTTAATTAAATCGATTAATCAGGACCTCTCTTTGAGAAAGCATTCTGGTAAGGCACTTAGCAGCGGTTTTTACTTTCTCAAAGAGAATGCTTTATAACGATGATAAAAATTTTCTTCAGAGGTTCTATGAATCTCGATGTTTTCGGGGTTCTTGAGGCATAAGAATAGGTTTATAATAGCTTTTTAAAAAATATCTGTCTGTTGCGGACATCGGGAAGTTTTGAAGCCTGTACGTTCCCTTTGCGGGGAAAACCGCTTGTCGTAATAAAATCTCTGGGAAACATTTGAAAAGTAGGAAACGCGTTTTCTAATCCTCTACGTGCCGACCGTAATAAAAACTTTGAGGAAACGTCTCGATGATAATGTACACAGACCTTTCCTCTTCCTAGGACAGCTCGTGTGCGTTGGAATGCGAAAACTACAACAATAGGTGATTACTGTCGAAACGTCGCATATGACCGCCCCTCAATTTAGGCTCTCCACTCAAAAAGCATGTCAGGAAATCGACAGTGACGACAAAGGCATTGGGCACACGTGTGAAACGTACAAACACGCAGCCGATTTCTCGAAATGCTTGACATTTCGTTTCAAAGAGAAAAACGGTAAATGTTATTACCTCCGCAGATTGTGATTATATAGGTGGGAGAGAATGAATGTCTGAGTGAACATCGCAGTGTTCGTAATGTCTATTCGTCGAAGTGCCTATTATGTAAAAGCGGTATACTACAGCTAGATAATTACGAATATTATATGTAAACATAAATAAATATTGTATGTAGATTTAAATTAATGTTTTATGTAAATTTAAGTTAATGTTTTGTTTAAATAGCGCCTAATTTTCCGTGACCAAATTAATATTATAATGAAGTATGTTACCCTACACTAATAGAGTTTAAGTTTTGAATGAATATATTGTAGAGGCTCGATTTTGAGCAGAATTGTAGAGAGTTTGAGAGCTCCTCAGCTGTTTTGGGGCTAGTTGTGTGTGTAATGGTATGTGTGTCGCGGTATGTGTTGTAATAGAATATATGAGAGGATTCAGAGAAAAAGAAAATTTAGCGACAAACCTTTGAAGTAAAGTGAAGAAGTGGGAGAAATGTGACGAGAGATGAATAATTGCCGAAACTAGGGACTCGATCGCGACACACCACAGTGTGAAGACTAAGTACGTTTTTCTCGCTCGCGGCGCGAGCCGTTGGCTCGCTCGCAATCCTCTACACTTCAATTACTTCATCAGCGTAGAAGCTGAATAATTTCTTTGCCTCATAAAACCGCATGAATCCGAGGGACGGATTCATGTTAACGCAGATCTGCTGTCTACATCACCCTAAATTTTGGGTATTAATATCAAGTTAATATACTAATATTCATCGTCGAAGAAAGGAAGAAAGAAGATTTGTATGCGTAGTATGTGTGAGTTAACGTTCCTCTGTTTATTTGTAAAGTACATGTACTAATATATGGTCTATTTTTTAATCGTAATCCACGACCCATTTGTTGATATTTATTAATACACTTATTTATTTCCTTTAATATAAATAAGTATCATTTATTTATTTCCCAGTCATCTTACCAATTTTTACCCTACAGTGTATTCGAATAGCAGCGAGAGGTTCGCGCTGCGAGAGCGTCGGCAAAAAGCTACCAGGAGCCTCAGTGAGCGGTTGTCTGCACTGAGCTCTAAATTCGATTTTATTCGCAGTTGTACTTTTATTGTAAGTCACGCGAGACTCGACCCACCCGTAAGGGGTAAGTTTGTATTTCATTTAGTAAAGTCTCGGTAAAACGTGAGTTTTACGTATTTACTTTATTCGGCAATTATTAGGTGTCGGGTTTGGAGACGCACGGTGTGCGGGATCTATCAATATTGATTTGCTCGAGAGGCCACGAGGAGGACGCTCCATCGATATAGAATACCCGTGCAGCGACTTCAACCGCATTCACCTCGGCCCGGGTCCAGCTTCGCTGCACGAGGGACTCATCGCCACGGTCCAGTTGATGCCGTCGACGATCGACGGTCCCGTCGCCGAGTATTAGCGAAACTATAAGATACGTGCTTTATCACGCCTTCTAAACTAAAACCGACTCTGGCTATATGCCGTATTTATGAATTGGACAACGTTGACTTGTAAAGCCGACGCCGTGTATGGATGTGACGTGTGCGTGTGAGAATGAGAGTAGATCGAATCGAAATGGATGCGACGACGACGTGATTTCAGTATCGGTTTATATATTTGTACAATATTGTTCTTGATTAATGAGTGAACTTTGAAGGAATTCTAGCGTCTGCTTTTCTTTATTCCCAATTCACGATACCCTTTTACGTTAAAAATCTATTACAATATCATGTGCGAATTGTATAAAATAAGTACGTTAGGTATAACGCGAGTTCGAGTCCTGACGCGGCGAATTAAAATAGGAAAGATTAAAAGTGGAGAGTCTGAGCTGACGAAGGAAGAGTCCGTGAGCTCCGCGGCAGAGGAGGTTCGAAATAATCAGATGAATTGTTGATCGAATATGATATTCGAATATTAAATCAAGTTTGCTGGATAAACGTATGACACTGGCATGTCATTACAGGTCATAATTCTTTAACTAAGATTTTGGACCCTCCGCTTTGCACAAGTCGCCTTTACGTGCACGGACGCAAAAAGGCGGATCCGTGCCTGCGAGCCATTCAGCTCGGGGAAATTGTTCCTCGAGGATGTTCAGACCTCGTAGAGGAGTTCGGTTCCCAGGTTTTGCAGGTCAATTACGTGTCCGGGGACCTCGTAAGGCTGATCCGAGGCCGCCCTTCGGGGAAAGTCCGCCCTTCGGGGCCTCGATCCTTAAAGTGGCTGCCGCGTCGGTGGTGGGAAAAAAACGAGGGAGGGGGTGAAAGGGACTTGGACTGAGCTTGAGGGCGAGCGGACACTTCACTTCGATAGCAGGACTCGACGCGATTGGTTCTTACATTTGCGCGCGCACGTTTTTGTTTAATCACATGTTAGCGTTTGTTTAGATCGTTGCTAAGTAAAATAAAACTTATATAAGAATAAAACTTCAGAAAACTCATTTTACTTAACGTGAAAAATAACAACAACAAAACTAACTCTGTGTGATTTTCCATTCCATTTCCTACTCACAAGTCTTAACCCGAACACTGTCTGTATGTATATATGCGTGTATGTATGTACCTATGTGTGCACGTATGTATGAAACCAAAATATGTGTTCACCATAACTCTTCAACGGAAACATATCACGCTCTGAAATTATGCAGGCATATTACATATGTTTGAACTTAGAACTGATTAGATTTTGGAGCTGAATGGATAATGTTAAACTCATTTTTTAGCAAAAATATTAATTTTTAAAAATTTGTAATAATAGAAAAAAAATTAATGATTTTTTTTATGTTGAACTTGTTACAAATATTTACTTTTTTATAAAGTTGGAGTAATTTCCTATCGATTGATATATCTTATAATAATTTTAAAGTTAATTTTGTGAAATAATAAGAAAACATTAGTTTACAAAAATTAATACTTTTAATACTTTAAATTTTTTTTCTGATAACACCGAAACGCTTATATCTAATGGATGAAGGATCTCTCTTTGAGAAAGCATTCTGCCAAGGCAGTTAGCAGCGATTTGTATCCATGCAAAGCGGATGGGGACTTGCTGCTGTAGCGGGAGGAAATGGGCTCATTCCGACAAACTTTACAGTTTTTTCTCAACCACGCTCGAAATCCACTTTATATGCACGAAAAAGGGCCTATTTCATCCACGTGTTGAAAACCAAGAAATAATATTTTACTAGCCGACAAAGTATCTCGTGTACGTGGGAGAAATTCTACTTTTGGCTACTATTGTTGAATTATGTGGCAAAATTTTTTTTACGTATTAATAATTAGAATAATACATAAAGAATAATATAGTGCGGAATCGTAATAAATAATACTTTTCGATTAATAGTACAAAAGTTTTATTTAATATGGCAATTTTTAAAAAAATTTAAATCCTACTGCAGATTTTTGCTAAACTTATTTAGCCAGATGTTCGCTAGACTAATTCAAGACTAATTTTTTTTACACAGAATTATATCAGTGATTCATAGATAATAAAAGATAACAGAAAATATATAAATATGTATTTTGTGAAAGTCAACATATACGACAAATCGACCAAAAACAAGTTTTTAGTTTAGAAATTTAATCAATCAGATACCATAATTTTTACTCTCACAAACTGTATTTGCAAAAATACATCAATCAATGAGAAATTCAACAGCTCTTAAAAACACAAACTCTTATTGTACAAAATTCTAACTCGCTAATAAATGAATCATCAGTATCGGCTACGCGCAATTAACTGGACTCCACGTAAAGAACGCGACTACTTCTCTACTACGAAAAAACGATCGCGACAGGACGTCGCGTCGCGACACTTGACAATCGGCTACAACGTACACAAACTTACCCAAGGAAGAGGACAAGGGAGGAGAGGGACATTTCGTTGCAGCAATATGATGAATCTTCGATTCCACCCTGCGGGCGACTGTATGTCGCGCGATATTTGCGTGATACGCGAAAACCACCGGTCCATTAATCATTCGTTCGCGGGTCGTGGGTGGTATTGGTTGTCGTCGCGCCACAGCGAGAAGCAAAAGGTAAAACGTCGCGTTGCTAAATGAGCGCGACGGAGGCAACGCGCGGCTGAAAAGCGAAATGGCCGAGGCGGGAAAAACGTATATATCGATGCTTGAGTATTTGGGTGCATCGATAGATTGATTGAGATGGAGAGAGATACATTGCGAGCGGAGAGGTTCTTCGGTGAGAGTTGAGATAGATAAAATCGCTACGAGATAATATACGGATAGAAAATGACCGTGGCAATCTTGAATCTGTTACATCATTTTTACGTAGTATTTTGTCGGGTTAGTTGCTTTTAGCTTGTTTGTCATACTTGGTAATCAATTGGAGCTTCGGAGTTTTGTAATGCTATTTGTCTCCTTTATCTGTACAGTATTCAAAAACTCTGATCAAGTATAATTTATAAAAATATATAGTTAATAGTTGACTAATTAAATCCCGTACTTAAATAATAATTTTCAATTTTCATAAAATTAATGGATTTTTCATTTGACAATGTCACGTACCGTTTTTGCGTTATTATTTTGCCGTATCACTCCTGTAACAACGTGTAGCAATATAATACAATCGCACGACTCATAATATATGAAGTTTCGCTTCTGTACAAAACACTAATCGCAAATTAAATAATGTGTATAGCTTCAGCATCAATATCGTATTTATTATGCTTTGTATTCAAAGTTTTTTCTGAATGTTGTATAAATTATTATAAAATTCATTTTCAATTTGAAACCAATTTAAAGTTATGAACACTCTGTAAGCGTTATTTAAATAGTCTTGGTAAAAAAGACTTGGTATCTGCATTTAAAAATTGTAAAATTAACAAAAAATGTTTGGGATACACACATTTTGTTGTAATAAGCACAAGTGTAAATGTTATAACTGAAGCACGTACATAATGTAAATTCCGCTTCAATCAAAGAAAGTATCCTCCGTAAAATAGTCCAAGCATTTTCACAATACAGAACAGGCGACGCAGACAAAAAGCTAATACACAAGAGAGGCAGGAATCGCGTGAAAGGGCGAGAAAAAGTGTGCAACGTAAAAAAGAGAGTGCAAAAAGGAGAGAATAAAAGGCGCGCGAAAAGGGAATGACTGGATTCACATACGCGCCAGGACTGTACGCGGCCGTGGCCGTAACGTTTTTGAACCATAATACCGAGTACAGGACCGGGGCCGTCTATGCCCGCGGGCTGTACGTTCGTCCTTCCATTTCTGTAGCCCTCCGGCACTCGCGTTCTGAAAGCCACCGCGAGTAAACGTATCACGCACGATACTTCTACGTGATTCTTCCGCTCTCTCTTGCTCTTTCTCTTCCTCTCTGGTCCTTTCTCTCGTCCTTCTCAGACTCTCTTTCACGTTTTTATACACTGTCATCTCTCTCTTACCTTTCTTCATTTTCTCACACGTTCTCTCTACTCTCATTATCCTTTATGCATCAAGCTTTGTCCTTTTACTCCTTGCGTTACCTCTGCAACTCTTGAGACTGAAATTAAACTTAGAATGTAAAATTTTACTACCAATATAGTTTTGGAATTAAAACTTTTATAAATAATAGAAAGGATAAAGCAAATGTGGCTAAAAGAAATCTTTTTCTCTGAAATAGGGTCTAGCTTCAAAATGAATAGAACAAAATCATATGGTTGCAATATGATGTTGAATACTCGTTGTGGTATATATTTGTAAAAATGAACTGAACAATTCGCTGCGAGTTAACCAATTTATTAATTTCGCCTACGTTTCGAATCCCTTTTAATAGATTCCTTATCAAGGCTATACAAAATATACAATATTTACAATAGTCATAAAAACATAAAAAGTTACAAACACAGCTAATTAAAGTGATGAGCGCAGTAGCAGTATTAATAATATACCACGCAGTAATTAGCTGTTCTTTAGATATGGTAGGTCAAACTTTGCTCATCACTTTTATTAGCTGTTTTTGTAATTTATTATGATTTTATGACTATTGTAAATATTGTATATTTTTTAGAGCCTTGATAAGGAATATATTAAAGGGGATTCGAAACGTAGGCGAAATTAATAAATTGGTTAACTCGCAGCGAATTGTTCAGTCTATTTTTACAAAAAAAAATCATATGGTTTTAGCTACATTATGTAATTTATGAATTGCAAATGTATAAAATAATCAGTTTCATATTAATAACACGTAGAGTAAGTGATGTAATTACTGTACCCCTCATCAATTGACAGAGCTTATGTCATATAAATGTGTGTTTATACACCGAGTTACTTTATGTTTTTATAATTTTTTTAATAAAAATATCCATTACTATAGTAATTGGTGTAGGACACAGTAATTGAATCATTACTCTACTTCTATAATTTTTATATTTTTATTGCAGGATTCTTAAGTTACAATAAATATTTAATTATTTGACTCACCCAATTCAGGATGCAATGTAATTATTACGTGCAATTCACTCTCGAAATTACATTTTTTAAATTTATAAATTTATATTCATAGATCTAGTATGGCGAACCAAACTTAAAAGAAATCCACCAATTTGCATAAAAATTGATACACGAAAGTTTTTCCGGTCACTAAATTTGAATATAAAGTCAAACTTTAAGAATTTAAAATGGTAGATGTAATATGAAATGAGAAATTTTGCCAATTTATGTTTGTTATATTTAATTCTCTATTTTGAATTCTTCAAATCTTATTTCAGAATTAAATTCAGCGACCAAAAAAGCATCTGGGCAAAAAATTAAAAACAAAGATCATAAAGGTAATGCGCATATGCATCATTATAACTGAAAATGTTAAAAAATATGAGTTTTCAAAATATAATATCGAGATATATCAATAATCATTTCATCACCAATAAAATGTTACCGCGATACTATTCCGGCTCTTAGAGGTACGCACCACCTTTAAAATATAAAAAAAAGTAATAAATATTTAAAATACGTCAGCTTATTTCAATGAAACCAACATTTTTTGTACTAAATATACATATATACCTACATTTTGAGAGGTCTAGGGTTTCTTAAAACTCACAAAGCACTTAGTAATAATAGCAAGACTGTTTAAGTTCCCGATCCACTGCTCGTAAGATTCAAAGTGTACCGCTGGACCAAACTCCTCCAAATTTGTGGATATTATATTCAATACATTAGTTATGGTATGAATACAGGAAATTAATTTTGAATACGTAGACAAACTTTTACAGACATATTATTGCTTTTTTAATTAATTTTTAATTAATTTACCATATATATGCAACATTTCTTCTACTAGTCAAGTGCATAAGGACTTTAAAATCGATGTTGTGTATGTATAATGTGGTCAGATAGTTGCCATAAACTCAAGTAAGAAAGTAGGTAAAAGAATAGGAGAAGTGTACTTGCTATGCCAGTTTTCAAGATTGGAGTATATACTGCTGTAACTTGCTTCAATGATGGTCGAACTGGCTTCGTCAAAATCATGATTAAGTTTTAAATCAACCTGTGTGGGTAAAAAGCAGCGATGACTCCAGACTGTTTTATGCGAAGAGGAAGACACTTGCGAGCACAAATTTTCTGATCCGGATCATCACTATATCTCATTCCATAAAATTTTCTTGGTCTCTTCTTAGGTCTACCTCGAGAAAACTTTTTATCCGGAAGGGTACTTGCATATCTCCCATATTTATATTTCACTTTATTAGAAGACATTTGTATACAGTTATCATACTACAAATTTATACTATTCACACTTCTAAATCACACTTGTATTACACTTGCACTTGTTATATTTTTCTATTATTAAAATTCACAAATTGCCTATATTTTATATTTATATAATATAAATACACTTTTCACTACACTACACTTCACTTAGTTTTCACTCGCGAATTCACTCACGAACGCTTAAATCACAGATATCAGCTGTGTTTACATATAGCATCGAACATGTGACAAAAATGTCTCTCAGTACAGAGACTCTACATATAATATTGTTCATGGCGCTATAAGACAATAGCTACGTTAGAATATAGGAACGGAACTGACAGTCACAAAACTTTCCGAATAAATTCAAATTATATATATTTCTGATTTTCTTTTTATAAAACTAACGGGAACGTATTCTGCGGGAAATTTCATATCGAAATAGGGTTTAACAAAAAACGATTTTTTCATGACTTCTAATGTGTTTTGCCGCCTTAAGCCACTACACATTTTTTTCTATCTCCTCGCCTTCTATTTTCTGCTTTTCTATCTTTCTCGCGTCATCGCTTACATTACGTCCCCCCACCGATGCATTTCCATTCTCCATCCTACTTTTTCCTGACCACTCATTCACTCTCTCTCACCCACTATCTCCAGCTCCCTTTGAGTCTCCCGCGCTCGGCGTCCAACTTCCCCCTTATACTTTACTATCCCGTGTTTCCGCTGTTCTGCCTGGCCTTTTTTCTCCCCCCCCCCCCCTCTCTTTCTCTCGCTCTTTCCTCCTCCCGTTCGCTTTGTCAAGTTTTCAATGTGTCCCGTGACTACCCGTCCCCCCTTTCGACTAAAGCGATACGAATGGCTACTTCGGTATACCTGCACCGAAAAAGTTTCTCGTGTTCTCTTCTGTGTCCATATAGTCGTAAGTTACACACACACGCATATATATGCGCTACATAACGACCCACCCTTGCACTTCTGACTCTCCGGTAGGTGTACTCTCACCAGACTTTGTGAGTCTTTATCGATCTTGGGTTTTCGGAGGGTGCAGGGTCCCGTCTCACGGTCATCTTTCCTTTGTAGGTGAACACTGGAAAGAATGCGCAGGAGCGTCTAAAAAGGGGATTTAATTTTTTTTATCAGCTCGTCTTGTCTGCTTGGACTTCAAGGAAGAAAGAGATTTATTCACTCCAGACTGTGTCTGGCGTGTTTTGTATTGCGATTGACGTGGTAGATAATGGTTGTTGATTCATATTAACAGGGTTCACTTATTTAATCTATTCGAATGTATTTATCAAGAGAGTTTATCATGCGATGTGACTAATGCTGCGCGGGATATAATTCCATACATTTTTCTTCCACATTTACGGATAATGATTTTTATGAAATTAATTCTTTAAATTTGTATACGTTAACCATTTACTACCGAGGTGGCGTCTGTGAGACCCTACTCGAAATTCAATCATATATAACTTTATCAATATTATATTTCCATCCCTAAAAGCTTTTTGTAAACTCATTAAATATAATTATAGTTATTATGTAAAAGTTTGGAGCTATAAAACTAATTAATTTAAAAAGTGATGAACAATTTAAGCATAAAAAAAATATAAAAATTGAAATCTTAAATTATATTTTTTTTACCAAAAACTATTTGTTTTGAAAGCTTTACACGTTGAATGAATATTAGAAAACTTTCCCTGGTGGAAAATTAATCTAGAACTATGTAGATCTATCTAGTTTGCCATGGAAATAATCGAGGGCCTCGATAAAACTAGATTATTTTCTACCAGGGTTCCATTGGATTTATTAAAAGCGTTTTTGATCTTTTTTACTTTTTATGTGACTATCCTTTTGACGCGCTCAAAAATTAAGGCCCGTAATCTCTTTAAACAAATAATTTAATCTCATATATAAAATAACTTTTATATCCGAATGTTGTCTTTACCTTTGAATTATTGGTATCTCTTACTAATACAATTTTTTTACTAAGTAAATATGACGTATAAAAATTGATATTAGCGAAATTTCGCCACGGGGTTTCGCAGACGCCACGTCGCGGTATACGTTACTAAATTTCACTTCGGTAGTAAAGGGTTAATATTAAAATAATTAACTTCTGAAATAAACCAATTATACCATATTTAACTATGTTTATTAAATTTTATCATTAACGTTAATGTATATGAGCTATCATATATCTTTCAGGTTGAAATTATATTGTTTTGTTATTTTATAATACTAAAATAAAATGTTGCCAATTACTTTTAGTATTAAATGAATATGTCTTTCTGGTATTTTTCATGTTCCTACTTCATTTTCAAACCTAATTGATATGGTGTTTTAGAAGTTGCTATATGGATATGACCTTCAATATATATAGATGACTTGGCTTTTTGAACATTTATATTTTCTTTGCAAAAACTCATTATCGAAAATTACCGCACTTCTTTACACCGCGTTATAATGCCGCGTAATTGCATCTGACGCCATATGATAAATTATTTACGCCGGTCGCGCGTATTTCAAACTTTTTTCCTCCGCTCCACGAGCGCAAACCATGGAAGACATAAACATAATTACTTCTCGTTTCTCCCAAGACTCCTCGTACATCATTCCACTTCCGTTTCCCGCGTAATTTTTAATGCTGTTTATACAAGCGCTCGTGCGCACCGCTGCTGCTTACGAAGGAGTGGAAGGGAGAGACGGCGATCAGCTTAATTGCCGGAAAAAAAATTCATCGGTACGGCGCGCGGGCGCCGAACGCGACGTCGAGAGAGGGCCGAGAGCGAGATGCTCGCCCTAATACAGATTTATAGCCGCGTAAGACCTTCAAGCCCGTGGGTCTAATACAGGTATTATGCCGGGAGGCGAGCGCGCGGAATTTACGCGGAAATCGGGGGCAATTTGTAGGTGTAACCCTTACGCGCTTCCCCCGCTTTGCACCGCTGTACGTGCATCTCCGCGCGAGCCTCGGATTATTAATCCCGGCCAACGCAGCGCTCGAAGCTGAATTTTCGAGAAGCATTTAATGGTTTATGAAAATAATTGTTGAAAGATTTCATCTTATTTGAGAAAAAATAGAATCAAGGTTTTTTTCTATGAAATAAGTATAGAAAGATAATCAAAGTTTTTCTATGAATATATAGGATGAGATTTTATTGATTAAGTAAGTACTTAACTACAAGTGAAGAATATTGTCCAAATAATTGACGATTGAATAACTAACAGCTAAAAACTATATTTTGCATATTTATATCATTTTGATAATCTTACGGTAGTTTTAGTATTAAAAACCTGTTCATAATTTACTTTTCCGATAAAAATAATTTTATACATAATTATATATGGTTATACATGGTTATATATAAAAATCATATATGATTATATATAATTGTATACAGTTATATATGAATTTGGATTATATACA
Source organism: Gastracanthus pulcherrimus (assembly GCA_949152435.1). NCBI lineage: Eukaryota > Metazoa > Arthropoda > Insecta > Hymenoptera > Pteromalidae > Gastracanthus > Gastracanthus pulcherrimus. The sequence goes on along the minus strand of OX424572.1, from coordinate 190,610,995 downwards.
ATTGTATATGAATATATAGAATAATATATAATTATATATAAGCATATATATCTATAATACAATTTGAAATTCAAGCATATATAACTATTATATAATTTGAAATCGTGAAGATTTTATATATAAACTGTTATATATAAGGATATATAACTACCCATATAGCACCCAATATTACAGGAATGTCATAGAAATATTTCAACGTTGCTGTGATATTGCGGATAAGTTGATATATTGCAGTTTCATTTCTGTGATATTCCAGTATGATTTTCAAGATTGCAGTATTGAAGCAATCTTTCGATAATATTACATTACGATATATCACATTGTAATATTGGAGTGATATTCTTGTAATACTACGTAATGATAAATTACAACGCAAACTTACTTATCACATCGTAATATACGTAGTATATTACTGCAGTATTGTTATGTGATATATAACATTGCAATATTACATCAATATTATTACAAGTTTACAGGATGATATTTTTCGATGCATGTCACATTAATATCGCCAAAATATTTCTACAATATTTCACTATGACAAATCACATTGAAATATCCGCGAAATATCCTTCAATATTGTTATGTGTCTTATCGCATGGAAATATTATAGTAATATTCCTGCAAGTTTACAGAATGATATTTCTCAATGCATCTCACATTAATAATGCCGAAATATTTTTATAATATTACATTGTTACACATCATACTGAAATATGTGCGAAATATTCTGGAATATTATTATATGACGCAAAATTACAGAATGACATTCTTGGATGCATTTCAAACTAATACTGTGGAAATATTTCTACTATATCATATTGCAATAGATCAGTCATCATTTGTTTGACGATAACATTAATATATTGTCGTTTTATTTTGCCAGAAATCTTGACTATAATTGTAAAAATGTTTCAACAATGTAGTTAGTCAAGGTTTGCATCTTTTTCAATAAAACTGATTATTCGGCCTTTAGATGTACTTACATCAGTTACCTAAGCCATAGTGTAAGTAAACACTTTGTTTGTAAGTAACATTTGGTCTGAAAGCGAGCTTAAATCTTTCTTATGTAGTTTTTACTACTATCTAATAGTATGCAAAGGCTCAATTCATTTGCGTAATCTCGGAAAATATATTTTAATGTAGACCACTCCTGTCCAATATTAAGCACACATTTTTAAAACCATCAAAATATTAGTATTCGTTCTAAATTTTATTATACTATTTGCAGTTGGTGAAATGAATTAAGCCTTGTATACTATTAGATATTGGTAAAAAATAGTTTTAAAAAAATAGTCCGCTTACTTTCGTTTAACCAACAAAATTTCTACGTACGCAAGCTCAGATATCCGATGCAGGTACATTTCTCCTATATCGTGGAATTTTGTCTAAAGCTAGAGCATCAAAGACATCCGCTTTGTCAAAAATCTCTTCTAAGCCTCTCTACCCCGCGTGCCCGCTTATATACGCATATACTAAACAAAAATTCACGAATTCAAGCGAAAAACAAAACACCCCAAAAAATGAACCATAAATAAATTTAATCGACAAAAAGCCTCGAGTTCAAACTCGCCGCGTCTCCTCTCCCAAAGGTTACGAACTTATCGACGCGGCAATATTACGACTCGATACACATTCAGCGAGGCATCGAGTCATCGTCCTACATCACCCTGCATTTCGTTTCCATCGGTTTTCCTCGTACACACATATATACAAACGCACACGCGCGCCCGTTGGCAATCCACTTGAGACGCAGTGCTGGAGCCGTGCTGATACCATTGTTTCGCGTCGGTCTGTCGCGACGCAAAGCCTTTTAACGTACCTGGCGTGTTTCGGCCCGAGGCTAGGATCGTACATCGAGCTCGCCGAGATGTCCTCGTCAGGTATTTCGCCGCTCTCCATGCCCAGCGCCGACGTACATTGTCCTGCAACAATTAACGCATCACTCGTGTTAAAAGACGCGACATCTGAATTCAAAAGAGTTGGGCAATTGTGGTTGTTAACACAGCATTGTTTTATATTTATTATTAATATTAGGTTAATATCGTTATATGGTATGCCAAATCACGAGTGATATGTAAATAAGGTTTTTATATAATGCGTTAATTTACTTTTCTGCGAAAAGTGCGCAATTACTTCGCATCATGCATTAATATTTATGTTAGTGTAAATACTTGTAAATCAGCTTTCAATAAAAAGCAGTAGAGGTCAGATCCGTAAAACTACCTAATTACTATCTAGATAGTGTTTACTAGATTTCAAGGAAAGTCCACGACCTGCGGGAAGCGATTTTCGCTGAGAATTCAGGAAGTGGTTTCTGGTACCAAAAAATGATGCCTAGCATCCTTAGTTTCGGCTCATAGATCCTTGGGGTCAAGATATGACCTTTTATATTCAAAATACGCGTTATTTCAGTAAAAAATGATACCTATACTTCGAATCATAACAATGCAAAATTTTTGCTAGAGAAATGATGCAATAAGATAAAAAAGTTGACTACAAGAGCTTTATTTTAAGCTTTGTTTGATATAAAAATATTATTCTGTTGCAAAGTTATGAACAATCAAAAACGATGACAAAAAATGCTTGAGAATTGGATGATTTCATGCATTTTTCGTCATCATTTTTGATTGTTCATAACTTTGCAACAGAACAATATTTTTATATGAAACAAAGCTTAAGTTAAAGCTCTTTTAGTCAACTTTTTTATCGTATTATATCATTTCTCTAGCAAAAAAACTTGCAGAGTTATGATTCGAAGTATAGGTACTATTTTTTACTGAAATAACGCGTATTTTGAATACGAACGGTCATATCTTGACCCCAAGGGTTTATGAGATGAAACTGCGGGTGCTAGGCATCATTTTTAAGTACCAGAAATCACTTCCCAAAGCCTTATCGAAAACCGTTTCCCGCATGTCGTGGACTCTCCTTATTAGTAGTATAAAGTATATAAAACTTATTTGTAAAAAAGTTCGCATGTGAAGTCTAAGAGTTATGAGAGCAGTTTCAAAGTAAAATGTCAGTTTCGTAACAGATCAGTTCCGTAACACCCTATGAAAAGTATTATCAAAATGAAAGATATTCTAAATCAATTTCATAAAAAAATAATTACAATACGGCTAAAAATAAATAACAAGTCATACGAAGCTATATCTCATAAATTCAGGGGAATTAATGCGAGCTTCGGGTAAAAATCGACAATTTTCACGCATCCTCCGTTTTTAGGTTTGTTTTGGGTAAGTTACAGTGGAATTACCCATATATAGACTAGCTTTAAAACATAATTATGTTTAAATATTTCACACTGAATATCAATAAATCTATTTCTTTTCTTTAATTTTTTAATTATTTCAATAATTTTTCTGTCATTGTATCAATTCCTAGATTGACTTTTCATGGACTATCTTAAATAAATACTATATATTGTAAAATTAGCCTTGAAGATGTATTCATGAAATTTACAGTGACACTACTCGTTTAAGTTACTATTATTATTTAGCAAAATTAATGAATGAAAAATAAATTACATTATTTAAACAAACTACAAAGCTTTTTTTAAAAAGCCAAAGCTAAATATGAATCTGCAACTATCGATTCAGATATCCATACCGATATTAGTGAAATTCATTAATTACAATAAGATTAAAGTAAAATGTAGGGTGCTCAGTATTACAATGACATCATTATTATGCCTTTTAACTTATTGAACTAAGAGGATGCACGATAAAACGGTATAAATCGAGTTATACTGTTTTTTCAGAGATTGCATAAAATGAATCAGCAACTTCAGATACACCAGTATTTTTTTTTAATTATTATTATGCACAAAAATATGATAAAAAATAATCTTATATCATATCAACGTCCTTTACGAAGACTAGCACATTTCAGCTTTTAAAAAATACCTATTTCTTTCCAAAGACTTCTTACGAAAAATTAAAACTTTTTAGATTTTTTGATTAATACTATCACTTTGTTAGATTCTCTAAAAAAATTATAGCTTCTGTCTTAAATTCAGAAAATTGCTAATCTTCGTAGGAGATTCCTGATAAGAACTAGTATTTTTGCAAAATCTGAAGTCTGCTAGTCTTCGCAAGTAGCGTCGATATTTTATCGTATATAAATTATCAGTATTCTTCATAAAAAGTATTTTTGTTTTAATTAATTCGGTGTAACAACAAGAAATAAACTTGATTTATAATAAAACGTATAACTCGAAATTTTCATTTATTATTATTCAGCATGGTTTTTAATTTTTCTTAGTTATTGAGTATCAAACTGGTGTTTCGTGGAGTCCTTTAAATATCTATGAAGTTGTAGAAGTAGGAATCTCTTCTAACATTGTTTCCTACGTTTTTATTATTTTTCTCAAAATGCAATTTTTCAAGTTATACCATTTTACCGCGCGTCCCCTCAATCACTTTATCCCATAGGGTGGTCCAAAATTTCCCAAATCTTAAATTATGTTCTTGTAAAAACTTCAAAATGTTGTAATTTCCTTAAAAATGAAATATTTTATCCGCCGGTTACCTGAACCATAATTATCATATCTTTAGTAAGTAAAGAAGTTCAAATAAATAAGGTTATTATTATTGAAAATTTTAAATTAAAGTTAGCACCTGAAACATATGCATTTAAGTAGAATTGAGGGGCCATTTAAATAAAAAATAAAAAATAAATAATCGGTTGGAATATAAAAACCCAGGATATCCTATTATTGCTTAATTTTGCAATATATAGTACTCGATTTGTTCTTCAACATGCGATGTCGAACGTGTCAATTGGTCGAAATATACTGCCATGAAAATTCCTCGAACGTAGCAGGTTTTTTAGTGAAAAATGAGCAAATTACAATTATATTTAGGAGGAAAAAAGTTTTTCGGCTTGCCTAATGCGGTGAAGTTGTTAATAAACTTATAATAAACGTAAAAAAAATTGGTAGCTGGATAAATTAAGATACAATCATTTTTAGTGCATCTAATGTAATAAAAGTGCTTAAAATCAAATGTTAAAACCTGTTTGCGATGGTAGTGACCTCTTAAATTTTAAGTTCAGACTACCGATAGACAACATATCTAATTTTTAAGCCAATTACAACATTTTGAAGGCGCCACAAAAAAAAATTTGTAATTCAGGAAATTTTGGACCACTCTACTATCGGGTGGGGATATATTTACCGAAAGATAAATTTGCAGAAGGATAAATTTACCGAACGGTTGAAATTGCCGAAAAGTCAATACCTATGGATAAATATGCCGAGAGTTAAAAATGCCGATAACAAGAATCCCGAAAAAGACAATGCCGAAAGTTAAAAATGCCGAAAACGAAAATGTGGACAAGAAAGTGCTGTTATTAGAGTATATGCCTGTATTATAATAATGTGTTAATTGTTGCTAGGTCGTTTCTTTTCAAAATTAGATAATTTTAGTTTTTATCCGAAGCGATTCAACATTTCGGCAGTTTTAACTTTCGGCATTTTTAACTTTCGGCATTTTTATCCATCGGCATTTTTACCCGTCGGAATTATTTTTTCGGCTCTTTTGTTAATCGATTACTTTACCCATTGACACACTTCATCTTTCGGCCAATTGACCCTTTGGCAAAATAAATTCGGCATTATTATCCGTCTGCAAAATTGTCTTTCTGCTCATTTATCCCCACCCCTCTACTATCCACTTTCTGAACGAAATAAAAAATTTTTAGGTAGTTTTATTCACTGCTCATTTCATGCATTTAGATGACATTAGATTCCTCAAGTAATGCAGTAAACTTAAACAGGCTCGAATTACAGAGAACATAATTTAAAAACATCATCACCAAAAACTAACGCACCCTAAATTATCCAGCATTCCGTATCAGCCTGTAAAGCTAAAAGTCTAATATCAGTGCGACGTCAGCGAAGAGCTCCCGGAGGCTGAAAATGTCAACGAGCAGTATAACAGTCGGCGCACATACATCGCCGCGGGTCCAAAGCTCAGGATAAATTGCAGCGCGGTGTTGCGTTTAAGCTAGCCCCGGTTATGGCGGCTCGCGGAAAGTTTCGAAACTGCAGCATGCACCGGATGTCGGATTAGTCAGCCTTTCGGACCGGCCGACTATTACGCATCCTATATACACACTAGAAAACAGTCGCTCGGATACACGTACGTAATACGAGGTCCCGCACACAAGTCTACAACAACAAAAAAATCGTGCGCACACTTGTACACGCGGTCGTGTATCCTGGCCGGAATTAGCCTTTCCAAGTTACGGACTCGCGCGCGCGCGCAATACCTTTACCCAAAGTCTCTTGACTCTCTCTACTCTCTCTACTCCCCCCCCCCCTCGCTTGGCATTACTGGGACAAACTCCGAAGCCAGAGAGTGCCGGTGACTTATGTGGGCTAGGGAGCGAGTGCTTTCGTTTCGAGTTGAATCGCCCGGGCCATCGCTCGCCAGCGCGTCGCGCTAACCGCGCCACTCGTGTTTCTCGCTTGTGGCTTGCTTACCGCAGCGTGTCAGTAGCGATGCTCGTTTTCTTTATTGTAATGTCTTTAGTTGGAGGCTCGCTAGTGTTATGGATGCATTTGAAGTAGGGAAATATTTTGATAGTCTCTGCAATTTTTAGTGCGACTATATCTACCCCGAATGAGTCGAAGCGTTTTCACACAGTCCACTGTGAAAATGATATCGTATAATATTACGATATTGATTGTTATAGACATACCTGTTTCTGATCATCATCTATTTAATAGTCTTTGTTTACATGATGTGTAGCTTTTTATTGTATCAACATTATATTTCTATTTACTCAATATTAAAATAGTATACATAGAATGCATTAAAGTCTAATCATAAACTATCGTTACTAATATGATTATCATCAGATTTTACAATAATATTGATTCAGAACTACAGTCTTAAATCTCAGTACTAAAAATTACATGTAGCTTTATTATAACAAATATTGAAGACAATCTTAATATCTAGTCATAGTCATAGATGTAGTCATGGGCATAGGGATAGTTAAGCAGCTTCTAACGGGGTCGTGTTAAACCGAAGCACTCAGCCTAAAGCCCATTGTGCCATTCCTCTCCTCTCATATTAGTTTCCCTTTCCTGGTGTTATAGTCATATTATCTATCATTTTCCCTATATCCATACATACATAAGATACAACCTGCCCAGTTCCCGCGTAGAGAATGTTTTGCTATAGGTCTCACTGATGTATCAACAGGTCAGTCGCTTGATCAGTTTTTTAAGCTGTCGGTATTGTCATCCTGCTTCAACTCATAAGAAGAATGTCAGACCTCTGGGTAACGGTTGTTTTTATGAAACTTTGGGAATCATTTTCTTGTACCAAAAAATGCAGCTCAATGCGCGCAGTTTTATCTAATGGGCCTCTGTCTAGTAGTTACAGCATATTTTACTTACGTTATTAGTAAATCTTTATATACAAGCTTTTTAACATTCAGCATATGGATAATGCTAACGCTTTTATCTCTATCTCAAGTTATAGGACCTATATTAGATCAATCTACAGATGCTGGGTTTATTTTGATGTACCAGAAAACGATCCCAAAAGTTTCATAAAAAACCGTGAGGTCTGAAGTCTCCTTGTCAGGTCAGACTTGTCGAGTGCCTTGACGAATAAATGCCCTACTTTCCACTTCGGATGCTTGGTATTAGGCGTATTGGTATACCCTGCCCCGCTGAGATATCACTGATTCCAGAGCGTAAAGTAAAAAGAGAATTTGCAACTGGGTGGACCTATATAGTTTTAAATGGGTTCCGAATCATTACAGTCGCGGTGAAAAGTAAATACATAATGTAATCTGAATAAAATTCAGTGCAGAGGTGACACAGAGATGACCGAGGCTGAGATGCAATCCGTAGTTCCCGGGAGGAGAGTCCAAGCCTCTACCGCCTGAACCATCGCGACTCTGTCTTAATATCTATAATATCGAAAAATATACCAGGACTTATATTACTGTAGTAATATTAAATTCCTTGTAGCTTTTCGAAACATTTAATTTACGACAAAGGCAACTGCATTATTCAGAAATGTAGGGCAACTTAATAAGGTACTTATTTTTGCAAAATAATTTACCCGAGCAATTAAATTACTTTATAATTTTAGACTACAGCTGCAACGATGTAATAATTACTGAGAAGAACTTAATTAGCTTTGAAGACCTGGAAAATTGTTAAATACAATTCGTAATTAGAATAAGAAATAAATTGTTTCTCAAAAGTAAGCTGGAGCTTTAATAAAAGACTAATTTACTTATTTTACTAAACTGAATTGGTTTATAAAATAAATATGTAAGTTTAGAATGCATTTTATAATAATAGTTGTATGATAAATTTTGAATATCCATTTTTAATTTTAGTCTACATTTTGCATTTTTCAAGTTTAACAGGAAATTAATGTAAAAAATGACGGTTTTCGTATACTACTTTATTATAGCATTAAAAGGTTGTTGTAATACAACAAATATAGATATGAAGAAGATTCGGAAAAGTGAAAAATTGTGAACCCTCTTTGTCGATATATAGACATTCTTTAAAACGTTAATAATTAAGAATATTTTATTCATATAAAAAATGTACCCTGGTTTCTAAGTAGGTTTCATCTAATATGGCGAAATTAACAAGATTTTTACCAGTATCTAGCAAGAACACATCAATTTCTTACAACCGTAATTCTCTGAAAACTCTGCGTATCAGTAATACTTCAAAGTACTTAAATAATAACCGAACAACTACCTTACAAAAGAAAATCACCCGTGCGCAGAAAAAGATTCAGTTATAGCAAAATATTCCACTGCACCCAGAACCCCCGATCGAGCCCATTTAATATTAAACGCGCGCTCGTCGAGCTGTCTGACTACGCCCGCGCGGGCTTCGAATATTTCCCTGGAAATTCCCGCTGAAATTGAATACATTTACAGCGCGGCGCGCTGCGCATCGGACACAAAGCGCGGAGATCGCAACGGACGAATATGACGGTGGGGGGAGGTTGGGGGTGGGGGGGCAAAAAACAAGGGAGAAGACTCGGCATCCGACGATAAACAAGGGATCTTTGGGCGAGAGAGGGGCTCGCTGACACACACAATGCTTCGGCTCGTCTGGTTTTGAGCAGCCATTAGATAGTATTGTTAATTCAACGTGCGGTTGACATTTCATTTGCGCGGGCACAATGTCGAGCCCTCCCACCGCCGAACTCCCGCGGGGGGAGGCCGACCACTGCGAGTTTCCGTCGTTGTCGCTCTGTGCGCAGGTATACGCGCGATTCTGGTGCGACCTTTGTACACGTCGGCCGCGATGCTGGCTCTTATGTTATTGCCGGCCGAAGAATGCAGATGGATGCGGAGCTGGAGGAGACGAGGAATATAATTTTCGGGTGATTTTGAAGATTCGCGTTGGGGTATTCGTGAATATTGGCATGGGAATGCGGATGTTGCTTTTGCGCGGATGCGTGAAATGTTTTTCAGTTGTTTGTTGTGGAGTTAACGTTAAGTAAAGCAGAGAGGTACTAAAATTTAGATTGTCTGAACTGTTGAATTTAACTTTATGCGGTTTAGTACACGCGATTGTAATATAACGACATAGTTCTGGAGCAAATTTTGTCTCGCATGAGACAATCATTTAGTTAAAATGAAGTGGAATGTGCAATAAAGGTAACATGCACTAATAAGTTTATGTGACACAAACAATTGTTTTGAGATGTGTGGTCGAACTCCTATTTATGGTATTGTTAGATATATTATTTTGATGAATTTGTTTTTTATTTACTGTTACTGTTAAAGTTCGGTACATTTATTTGTTGAAAGTTATATTTTATGAAACTTTAATACCTCTTTTTCCTTAATTTTTGAAAAAGCTTCATTTCTTTGGAAAAGATGATTATGAAAATTGACTAAATTATATTCTTTTTAATAATTTGTACAATGATAACAATTTGTAATACCATATAAGAAGAGTTTAGCACCTTTGGGAAATGAATTCCGCTGAAGCTTCGAAAATAGTTTTCTGCTGCTTCAAAATGAAAACCGGCACTCGTAGTTTCATTTCATAGACCCTAGAACCTAAGACACAGCTAAAAGCATTACCATTACTTAAATACTCATGCTAAAAATCTTATATAGATATACTAATAATGTTGATAAAATATGCTGTATGTACTGTACAAAGACCTATTAGATGATACTACCGGTACCGACGTTAATTTTTAACAGACATCAAAACGAAGGAGGTTCTATGTTTGACTCATGTGTGTTTTTTATTCTTTTTTTACACAGGGAAGGTTGCCCCGATTTTAAAAATTCTTTTTGCATACGATAGAGGGTCACCTCGCGCACGGTGCTGGTTTCATAAGACTTTCGAAAGGTACAAGGCCAGTATATGCCAAAAACCCTTTTCTATTAATCGATAATTCCCGTGTGTCTTACTTATTCGTTTCAGTATGTTCATCGATTACTCAGACTCAGCCTGCGATAGTTCCATAGAATTTTGGGTTAGTACTGGCCCAGTACAATACCAGTACAAACAAAAAAACATATTTTTGTCAATAATTTCTCTACAATTTTTACATCAATTACCTACTTAGAAATGGCTGTACCACTTTTGGCACACACATACCCACCCACACAGACCCACCCACATACACCCATACGCACACATACACACACACGCACATACACATACACATAAACACACATACAAACACAAATACACACACAGACAAAAACACAAACACACACACAGACACAAACACAAACACATACACACAAACACAAACACACACACAAACAAACACAAACACACACACACACACAAACACACACACACATAGACACACACAGATACACACGCACATAAACACAAACACAAACACAAACACAAACACAAACATACACACAAACAAACACAAACACACACACACGAACACAAACATACACACACACACACGCAGACACACACGCAAATACACGCAAGCACATACACATATACATACGAATATAATTGAGTACACTGAACTTAAATAAAAATAAATAAAAAAATAGAAACAACTAAAAAAACGCTCTAAAAAGTAAAAAAATAATAGTTACTGGTAAAAAGAGATTGAGAAAATAATAGGCTTACGATCAAATGTTTATTATCTATATTGAATAAAGTCAACATTCTGGTCATCTGAATTCAAAATACGAGTATTTGGAGTCAGCGTAAAAAATTTAAGGAAATTACCAAACTTTTACTACATAGATTATAATTCATGCCATAATAAACTATATTCAATCATAAAATGTTGTAATTGAATGCCATTGAAGATTGTGGCGCCGCCTCCAAATAGTTGTATTTTGAATTAAACTTACCAAACTGTTGACTTTATTCAATAAACATAATAAACATTTGATCGTAGGGGATATCAAGCATGATCGGCGCACTTAAGCTTCATTATTGATTATTTAAATGAAAAGAAAGTCATAACTTAAAAACATTATGCGAAATACTAGATAGACCTGTTTTCTTTCAAAATAAACAATTTTTAGTTATATAATATTCGTAAATAATTGATATTAACTGTTGTAAAAAAAAATTGCGCCTTCCAACCCGACGGATTTGTTGGCGCACTATAGCATCATATTTATTTATATAAACCAATTTCTTATAGTTAAAATGGTTTTAAATGAAATTTAACAGTTTATAAATACTTTGTTCAATATATTATAAATACTTCATAAGCAAAATATCTCACGTACAAATAATCTAGCATTCGTTATGTTTGTAGAAAGTAACAAATATGTCGAGTAAATCACCTCGTATCTCAATAACAAAGACCCATTAAAATGAATTACAGGTACTAGGCTTCATTTTTGGGTACCAAAAAACACCTCCCAAAGTATGGCCGAATTTCGTTTCCCGGAGGGTGTGCACTATCCTTCTAAGTATCTAGATATTCAAGTATATATAGATACAGTATCTTTTCGTAAATATAGGTTTTAACAATAGAGTGTCTTAGACAAAAATTATTAAGTAACATTTTTTGTACGTTTCGGAGATTTTGTTGAAAAGTATCTAGTATCTTGATTTTTTAGATACGGCTGTATCTGGTATCTTGTATCTTATTTGAAGATACTAAGTTTGCCCTAACCGTGCTGAAGTCATTCTTCGATGTATGCTTTTAAAGTAAACCTGAAATTTACTGAAAGTTTTCTATGCTTGTTAACAAATTGACCGAAGTTTTCAGAATTCGTCATGATTCTGTTGCCAGTTAAATAATAATTTTTTGCCCTTGCGTTCATAAAACATTTTATTCTAATACTAACATACGAATAGCGTGGTTGTCCAATGTAAAATCATGTTTTTAAATAACTATCATCATCATTCATTCTTCGCACTAGTATTTATAAAAATACATATAAGAAACTAGCAGTTAAACATCACCCAAATTATTTAAAGTATGCACCTAATGCATAAAATAAAGCTTTCAGTGAGTGAAAGAGAAAAATTGAATAGAATAGACCGGTATATACAGTAGAAGTCGTTCAAATAAAAAGAGCCGATACGGTGTATAGTAGATATTGGTATTGTAGGTTTTGCTAAGAGGAAAACGTTTCTCTTGCGTTCGATATAACTTTGAGGAAGATAAAGTATATATCTTGGGCTTGGTAGTGCTACTACGTGGCTAGAGGTTATATACCTTGAAAGATAGATATGAAGCGTTTCGATGATTTCAGACTGCTCCTACTAAGCGAAACAGATATCGGGTGCTACGTGCGGGACAAATACAGCGATGAAACGTCAATAGGTTAAATCAATACAGCGTCGCTCGGTTTCTCTCCGCGCTTCCTCTACCTCCCTCCAATCATTTCTCTTTTATTTATTTTTGGCTTTGTTTCTATTAAAATACATAATAAATTTAACATGTTTTTTTAGTAAATTATCTCGTTTGGCAAAATAGAGAGAAGGTGGAATTTAAATTAAAATGAGTAAACTCTTACATTAAGGGGACAAAATACTTTAAAGACCTTAAAAATAGTAAATATTTAGGTACTTGACTGACTATAAATACTCTATATTTTTGTTGAAAGTCGAAAAGAATAGAGTGATGTACTAAGACTATTCGAACTTCTTATTCACTGTCCGTAAGATTCCAAAGGAACCAACAGTTCAAATTGACCCAAAACTAAGGAATCTACTTTTCAATACATTAATTTCCATTATGAATACTGCATTTTATGCAAAATTAACAAATACTTTTTATTTAGGATATATTATTGAATCTTCAATTACTTTAGTTAACTAGTAATTCATAGCCCGCATCTGATGGGATTTGATAAAAACTATAACGTTTATCTAGTCTTGTTTGTTTCTTGATCAGTTCCCGAATACAATTATCGTTGGCTTCGAGGTTTTCAAGGCTATTTTTGAGATTACGCGATAATTATTGAACTACCTATAAGTTCAGACTTGACAGATCGCTGAGTATTGTATCTAAAGGGTATGCTCTGACTCTGTTCGTAGAATTCTATTAAATATTTGCGTAATCTTAGATTAAATAAAAAAAAATTATGCCTAATCAACAGTAAAATTGTCATTATTATATAAAACAATAACTGTTAAATTTCTATAGAGCACTATGAGACTTTTTGAGTATATAGTTATATATTATCCAAGAGATTTATACGAAGTTTTTGTATCTAAAAATTATTTTAAATTTTTATGTAGTATAAACCAAAGAACCCTTGTAACCCAGTGTTTAGACACCATCATCATTGTCGTTTATGCTTGGTGACGTAACATTCCGCGTAAAAATAAAAATGATCTATTATTAACATTAAAAAAACGTCCCAAAAAGGAAAGGTTTTGTTGGAATGTTAGTAAATGTTTCAAAGAAGATTTTAAAACTATTATTATAAGATCTGAATTTTATAAACTTTAACTTACAAATCTTTTCTTTTTTGGGGTGCTTCTTTAACATGCATCATAGATCTTTTATTTCACGCGGGGAATTATGTTACTAAGCATAAAAGTTAATAAATACTCAAAATGTTAATAAAAACAGTTTTAAACGTTAAAAGTTCTACAATGGGATCAAATGGTTCTCTTTTTGAATTATCATTTTAAAGTAAATAATAGATTATCTTTTATTTTTATACGTCTTTTATTCTACATGTCTGAAAAAAGTCACGAAAATTAACACCATCTGGCGTAATTTGATAAGTAACTCGAAGTCTTTGTTATGTCGCTAAAAATATTGTGTGTATAAATAAGCCAAACACCTCTCAAATTTAAGGTATATCCCCTTATAGGAGAATAATTTATGTGAGTATTAAAAATTAGTCACTGAATATAAATCTTCATTTATGATTACATGTTTTAAAAGTTGTTTACCCCCTTAAATAACTTGCAGTGTACTTCAAAACGATGATGATAGTAAAAATGTCTTGAAGTTTATGATATTTAATTTTATTATTAAACGTACAAAACTTAAATTGAAAAAGAATCTATCCTAAAGTAATATAAAATGATGAAAAAAAACAATGAATTTTTTGAGTTCTAGAAGTAATCAATACACATATAATTATTAAATATTTCATAAATTGACTCTCTCATATATTGAAATACTTGTGCAATACACACATTTTAAACAGTTACGTTGCATCAGATCAGAGTGTATGAAGTTAAATTTTATTTATTTCTACAAGTAAATCGGTCAAGTGGTAGCAGACATGAAACGGGTGTGGTTATTAATAAATGTTGCATTCATTTCTCATTGAAAACTAAAAAAAGACACTTTAGAAGAACATTTTGCAATTCAAAACTATAATTTAAACGTGGTCTCTTTAAACTCTAAATGTGAAGCACTCACTCGTTAATCAATCTAACAAAAATTTCCATAAATCAATAAAAAAATATTCTAACAAGGTTAGTAAAATATAGTGTTATTGCGCTGCGGACAATTTCACAATAAATTTAAAGTAATTCAGCGAAGTGGCTCAAGTACTTTATGGCCGGGACAGTAAAATCAAGTAGCACGAAGCGAAATATAATGCGAAGCAAATATTCCAAGTTGTTCAAGTGCGTTGTCGGTCAGACACGAGAAATTCAAATAAAGTTTTCATTACTTGTGACCGCTATTTAATAAATATATTTTACTTTTTTAAATATTATTGTTAAGTTCCTGAGTATTTGTAAATTAATTCTTAAATTAAAATTTATGATAATATTTATTACAACATGAAACAAGAACTATTATCATTTTATTTTCAAGAAATAATGTAAAATGTTAATATTAATAGTAAATGTTAATATTGATTTATACCTTGATTTAAAATACGAAATGAGATATTTGTATTTGCTTTATAATAAATTAGAGCTAGAACTTGCATTTCAAAAAAATATTAATTCAATAGTAATTGTTCAGATGTTCACTAAGATATCTACCTCAAGATGGTGAATAATGAGAATAAAACCAGAACCTAAGCTTAAAATGCTTAAAATTTTTAGAACACAAAATCAAAAGTATATATATATTTCTATTTTATATACGTAGAAAAAGAGAAAACACGAAGACGCGACAAAACTCACCTAGGTCGAGGGCGCGCAGAGCCGGCGGGACGGACAGCAGCAGCAGCGCGAGCACGAGGAGTTCGCGCAGCGGACGACGACGACGACGGCCGAGGACCGGCATGTTAACGGCCATTATGCAGCGGCGGCCCTTCTCGTCGATTGGCAGCAGCACCTCGTCCTCTCGCGTGGCCGCGTCTCTCGCGCCAATGCGCCGCACGCCGGATGCCCACACATCGGTCGCCCTTTCGTTCCTCGCCGCCTCTGCCTGCAACGAAGAACAGGAGAGAGGAGACTTTAGTCGTGCCTTGCGATAATGGACGTTGTCCGCGTATTTTGCGTGCGATTGTAGCGTAGATAGCTCGGGGGTTTGGAAAGTTGGAGGGGTGTGTTGTTGCGTATTTATTCATTGAGGGAGAGGGAGACATTGTGTTTGAATGAGCGCTAGTTCTGCGAGTGACAGAATGTTGATGATTGGGGGAAATTATTATACCGGGACATTGTAATATTGTTCTGGATGAAATGCCATTTATAATACGGTACTGATTAGTTGTTGTGGCAAAATTAACGGTTTAGGAGTAAATATCTAAATTATTGTGCTCATGACTCGTTCATACGGGTGTACGGTCATACGGTCAATTATAGTTATAATTGCTTTATTAATTGTTAGAATCATTATTCGTACTTCTGAAAGGACATTCATATTCGAGTATAATTCGAAACTATAGTGTTAAATAATGTAGGTATCCGATTACTGAATTTATTAACTTGTCAGATAAATATTGTATAAATTCATTAAGAGCACCGGTGATAAATTAAAATCAATTTGAATTACCATTTATGCTTATGCCATTTATATTATCTCTATAGGCTTTATGTACTAGTTTTTCTAGCCAACTTTTTTAATTGATATAATTTTGTTTCTCATAAACATATTTTTCACAGTTTTTATAAACGTTTTAATTGTTATATATCCTCTTACGAAGAACATGCGTGAAAAAAGCAGTGCATGTTTTTATATTTTACATTACATAATTTATATAAGTTTAAACAATCTTCATTGTATTACTTTAGCCATAGACATTAGCATAGACTTTACACAATATTGTTTCGAAATAATGCTCAATTCAACGCTTGCATAATAAGATACAATATAAGTAGTTAACCCCGAGTCTAGTCGGACATGCATTTGATATTCTTTTACGTTTACTTTTTATAACATCTTTTACTGAAAATGGTAATAGTTATAAATTAAAAATTGCAGGATTATTAGATTAGAATTAATTACATATCTAGATTAATATTGTATAAAAACTAAAGCATTTACATATTTTGGTTAATCTCTGAAAAGTTAATAGTTCTTAAATTGATTATTCACAACCATATAAAGAAACATTATAAATAAAAATCAGATATTCGTGAAGTAGCTTCATCTGTGAGACACTTAAAAAGAATATCATCCAAAGAAAACAAAATAAATGATTTAAGACAAAAACTAGAACTATTCCTATTTCATAGAAATGAATTATATTCGTCATTGCAGCTAGCTGAAAGCTTTCATCAAAGTTTAAAATCGACGTAAATCCTCGCGCTCATATATTCGTTTCCCACGTTGCAGCAAAATTAACTTTTTAACGAAGCCGAAACGCGCGCTCAGTGGAACAAGCCCTCGAAAACCCCGACAATTATACGCAATTCGTTCAATCCCCACTAGAAACTAAAATATTTTCGCCAGCATTGTGCAAGCCGCAACGAGCCTCGCACGCATAAAACTTGCATTCAGCTGTCGCCATCGCTTTCCAAAAAAGATCGTCTCTAACGAACTGGACTTGAAAGAGCTCGCTCTTTCAAATCAGCCACTGCACTGATATAACTTCCGAGCGCATTCACGCGCCAACCCTCCAAATAAAAAAAAGCAAAGCGAAAAGTGAATAACCTTGCGTACATGCGCGGGAAGGTTCGTTAACGCACGTCTGCAGAAATTTTAATTGCAGCTCGCGAATCTCTCGCCATTTCAGGGGATAGACCTCCATTGGTAGCGATATGTAAATTATTCATTGGTTTTCAAATAAGAAAATTCATATCTACATACCTTTATGAACGTATGTGTAAGTAAAGTATCTAGAGACACAAAAGTATCTAGATACAGAAGTAATTGTTTTTATACTATATACAATTTAGAAACTCTTTTCATATACTGTATCTAAATATTATCATATCTAGATACTTTTGGCATGAGATTTTTCTGTCCTCCATGATATACATGATTAAAAAATTCCTTGCAAAAAACATTTCGACGACTCATACGAAGACTAAGATATTTCAGCTTCTTAAAATATCGTCTAGCTTTCATGGGGTAAAAAATGGATAAAAATAGCAAGATTTTCCGCAAAGAACAAAAATGAATCATGTCGATAGAGTGGAAATATTGATATAGTTTTAAATTTTCCAGTATCTTTTTCAGAAAGCTGAAATCCGTTAGTCTTCGCTTGAGGCGCCGTTTTAATCTCCTAATTATTAATTTTCCACTAAAATATATTTCATATCCAGATTCCTTTCCAGATACATATCTCAGATATTCCCCATGACTGCGCACGACTCTCCCCCGCACCGGCATCGCCACCTGCCACCTGCATCCTCCTCCTTTTTTTGCCAGTACCACCGCCACCGCCACCACCATTTTCACGAAGCGACCCTCTCTCTCTCTCTTTCTCTCGAACGAAAAATCAATTGCACGCCCCGCGCCGTGGATTCCGAGGCCCCCTTTCGACGTTTTCGCCGGCTGCGCTGCGTACGTGCTTTGCATCGTCGTACAGCAGCAGCAGCAGCAGCAATGCGAGAGGTAGCTGGCGCGCCCTGATGCATCATTCACACCCCCGAGGCGTACGCTAGGTCGCGCGCGAGTGTGAGCGTGTGGGAGTGGGAGGGAAGGGGGGAGAGAGACAGTTCTATTCGCGCCCCCTGCGAGGACGTTACAATTGTGTGTACCGTCAATGACATTTATTCGCCCGTCGCGCATTCCAATAAGATAAATGTCTTTATCTACAAGGAGATTAGATGTTGTTTTTTATTCTCTTTTCGGTCGGATATTTATGAATTGGGGATGTATTTGGGTTTTTTACTGAGATGAATTTTAATTGATTTGGAATTTAGAAGACAGTTTCTTCAATTCTGGTTTAGTTTTATAAATAAAAGTAGTAGGTAATATGGGTGTACAGCAATATGATTAATTGACGGTTGTGACAAGGAATTTCTTTATTTTTTCTTCTTTCTCAAATAGAAATCTTTACGACGAATACAATTTATTTGTGTTTTTCGACGCAGGGTTACTACATATCACTACTTTGCGACTAGAGTGCATTAGTAATGAACACTTAAGGGGGCAAACCTGAGTTAAACCCAAAAACAGACTTTTTTACGAGTCCAGAAAACTTTTTATGTTTTAAAGCAATCGTTCTGAAAAATTTTATGCTATCAAAGCACAATATTGTCTCAAATTTTGCCGTTGTTAAATCTCAGAATCTTGACCCAACACGTCACAATAAATCACTGTTTTCCATACCATATATATTAAAAAAATTTGTTTTGACGGTTATTCGACTCCTTTTGACTTGTATTACAAAAAGAGCGGAGCATTTTTTCGTTAACTTTTTTTTTATTATTTTTTTCAAAGATCCAATCTATTTTTTTTTTTTAAATTTTAATATTTTTAAAAAAATTGATTGGATTTCCGAAAAAAAAGTAATAAAAAAAATTTTAACGAGAATGTACTCCACTCTTTTTGTAACGTATGTCAAAAGGAATCGTATACCCGTCGAAAAAATAAATTTCGTTCACCATGTCACATTGAATCGTGTGATGATCAAAGTTCCTTTAATAAATATGGTATTGAAAACAGTGATTTATTGTGACATGTTGGGTCAAGATTCTGAAGTTTTACAACGGTAAAATATAAGATACTATTGTGCTTTAGTAACATAAAATTTTTTAGAATGATTGCTTTAAAACATAAAAAGTTTTCTGGACTTGTAGGAAAAAGTATTTCTTAGGTTTAACTCAAGCCTGCCCCCTTAATTAAGCTGATGCTAAAGGCACCAGTCACCGACAATTACGAGGAGTCACTAATTTCATTTAATTTTCAATTTTTAGTAAATATCTCTCTGAAGTATTGTTGTCTTAATCAAAAACAACAACCTTTCAGAGAGATAATTATTCAAAATTAAGGATTAAATGAAGAAAGTGTTTCCCCGTATTTGTCAGTAACGGAGGGTTTAGCATCACCTTAAGCAAGTCAGTATCGTGTCTATACATTCTAACATTCGCTATAAAAATATTGTTCTGTATATTGAAAATTCAAAAATATCAACTTTCATAAATAAAAGAAGTGAGATCTACACATTAAATCAATTTTATGAGAAATGCTCAATATCAGAACTAGAAATAGTACCAGTGCGTGAGCCTGCGGGATATCAGCGCTTCATAATCTCTATGCTTATGATAATACGCACGTAGGTCTCAATTTTATAATTCTTGCTAAAATAATTTTTTCAATATACGGTAAAAAGACGTCACCCTAAAGAAATAAAAAAATAAAATAATCCTTAAATTACATATACATAGTGTAACGTTTATTTACTGAAGCAGAGGAGCTTTAAGTATATTATTATCTGAACATCAAATATACCAACATAAAAAAATTCAATTATTTAATAAATTAGCGTCACAATTAAAACTATTATACTTAAACAATATAAAATTACGAGTTTTTCAAATAGAACAAACATTATAATAATATATTTTTAAGCTTTTATGTAAGTAAAAAAATCAAGCTTGTATCTAATTAAAAAAAATTTTAGTGGAAAAAGAAATATTTGAAAATATAAAAGTACTTTTTAATGAATTAAATCTAAATTAAATTGAAAATGCTAGATGATTTTTTTAAGGTAGGAAGCGATGATTCATTACATAATTTAAAATTTTCATTTGTTATAAATTCATTTATTAAAAATTAGTTTTGAATATTAATAGAAAAAATGGCAAAAAGTAATATTATTAATAATTAATATAAATAATATATTATTAAAGTATATACATAATCTTTCTTGTACACTGATTACTCTTTTATGTTACTCAACTGAAGCACATTATCATATTATTCATAGCATAGTAATCTTGAATAACTGTAATCTGAAAAACATAGCTTTTATATATAATCATAGTAAAGGAAATGGTGATGTAAGTAGATCTAATAATCTTTTGGTAAGACGAGAAATAATCAAACTAATGCTTTAGTCTTTTCAAATATAGTGCTATACGCATATTATTTTCAGAGTGCATACAATATTTTTATAAGATATCTCTAGCAATGTTTTCCAAAGAGATTGCACTCTTGTACCATCAAGAAAATTTCTTATTCATTTTGAATAAAACAGAAAGAATGTCTTGTTTCAAGTCAACTTACAACTGTGTCTAAAGCGCAAATGTCTTTTAAACATATAATCATGAATATTTCAGTCATGTAATCAAAACCGTTTCCCAGCTATTTTTCAAGAATTATGTTATTATTTGTTATGTAAGTTTTAGAAATCTAAGATACCACTACTAAATGTTAAAAAACATAAAAGACCAAAATTGCTCACCCCTAGTTATAACCGAATTAGAAAATGAGTACATATATGATTAACCATAAATAATCTCGTTTTTTATTTAAGCTATTTTAATCCTCTAGGGAATATTATTTAGCTAAAAAAACATTACATACATAATTGTTTTTACATAGCAATAGAGTACATACATAGATTACATGTAAGTACAGTCTTTGACATACTTTAACAACGAATTGTATAGTTCATTATATCTAAAAATCTTTTCCGATCACTTCTCCACAAAGCTAAGCCACTGCTCCCCTCATCGACGAGCCAGTGTTGTCACGAAATTTCATGCGCGACTACCCCACAACATATCAAGCACGTCGAACTTCACAAAAACATTTCCACTCCGATTTATCCGCACCTCTACGCCCATTCAAAACTTCTATTTACCAGCAACGAAGCCACTCGAGCCGCGCGCACGCGCGCGCAAAAACACTCGATCGCACTCGTTGCGCAGCCCCGCTCGCGATAATAAAAAAAAAAGCAGATCGAGCCGCGGCAGCCGCGATACTCGTGCCTCGGCTCTCGATAATAAACTGCGCGCGAGGGAGCGAGCGCTCGCATAATGAGCCTATTCGCACGCGCGTGCCGTGGGAGCTTTCCATTAAAGCTTTCACCCGAGCGCGTGCGTCGATGTAAAGCGTTGAGCGTTCTCTCGACGATGTGCGAGGCTGCTTTCGTGCCCCTTCTCCTTCGATCGCGCTGGTTTTATTATTAGTATCCGCGACAGCTCTCGTAATGCACCGATGAAGCACGAGCGAGATGGGGTAGGCTAGCTCTCTTCATCTCTTGACTCTTTTCGCTACGTTTCTTTTGGCTTGCGCTCGGATTTTCAGCGCTAATTTCATGGAAATTCACAGGTTAAAACTTAAGAAAGTGCTTTACATTCCATAAGTGCAATTGTATGTATGGGGTGGTCATGTATCGCTTTGGAAGTAAGGGAACAAAAAGAACAATCCTTATTTGTATACATTTTTTAAGATCAGAATTTTTCATTTTACAAATGGATATATATATATATATATATATATATATATATATATATATATATATAGTTTTACCGTGTATATTATTCTGAAGAATTATATTTAATATTGAACAATTCCGGAATTTCAGTAATAAACACCCACAGATGTCTAATAATTGAGCCGTTGAAAGGGAACGTATAAATCTAATATTGTTTAGAGCTCGTCAAAACATGATTTTTAGAAATAGAATTGATCCTCTTAAGTGGCGGGAAAGTAGAAGACAACACGGTGAAAATTCATAAAATTAAGTAGAATTTTCCGAGAATGGTTTACATTACTTTAAATGGGACAAATCCATAGATATTACTTTTTTCAGCTTTCCCCGCACTTACGGGTATTAGCGCTATGGACATCCTACTTTAAAGCTACTTTAATGGAATGATGAATACTCAACCAAATACAAGGTTCAAAATAATCATTCAGCTCGTTCAAAATTCGTAGATCGATCGTTAGTAAAATATGTTCAATTTGACAGTCATGTGAATGTACTTGATTTAAAAAACAATTCACTCGCATAACTTTATTACTCGTTCCTATGCAAAGCTATTTATTCTAATGAACTAGTTCCTATGCAAAGCTCTTTATTCTAATGAACTATAATAAATGTCCTGCAACACTCCTAATAATATAATTATATTAATTTAGAAATTATATTAATTTAACCATGTCAATAAAATTGAAAATTTTCTATAAAAACTTACGGTATTTAATTAAAGTTTACTCAATTTTTTTTTATCTAAAACTTATTATCGATTTTAAAATAAAAAATGTTTTTAAAATCAATATAACAGAAAAATAGGTCAATCAATCTATACAAACATCTGATTAAATTTTGAATTTCAATTAACGCTGCCAATTGATTTGGCACTTTACATTCTCAAAGAGATCTTTTAAATTTCAGTAAAAATTTCATTCAATTTCATAATTTAATTTGTGAGTTATAGAGGATAAAACATTACTAAACACACTATATAGCAAATGAAGAACGGTATATTTTGGATCTATTTCGGTGTCAAATTGAAGGCCTCTATAAGTACATTATTGCAAAAATAATTCGGTGTATAAAAAAACACTTCATCATAAAAATAGCTATAAGCAATTTTTATAGATATATAACAAAAATGCATGCAAAGTTTGGTCAGGTTTAATGGGGAATATTCGAAAGCAGATGAGCGATATGTACAAAATGTAATTTTACGAAAAATGCCATTTCGTTTCTCAAGTAATATAATCTATAGTTTAACGTGAAAAAAAATGTCGAAAGATGTTATTAGAAGAATGTTAGTAGGCGTATATATCTAATACATTATTCCTATAACTTTGAAAGAAAAAAAATAAAAGTTTTTTAAAATGTTGTTGTCAAACAAAATTCACTTTTTTAACATTTCATTTTTCTTTTCTAAAGAAGCAATGATTTTTGCGACTTGGAAATTATCAGAATTATAGTTCTATATAAAACTAATATTCAGTAAAAATTTTATTGGATTTCATTACTTATATAATTTGCAAGTTATAGAGGTTCAAAAAAATTACTTACAAATAAAAAACGTTATATTTCGAATCTTCATGCATCTCGAATTAAAGGATTCTATGAGTACTTTATTATGAAAAAAATTTGATCTCCAAAAATTATTTCTTCATAAAAAAATTTTCAAAATACTTAAATTTTCAAAATTTAAAATTTTGTCGAATGGTCGCAAAACTAAATTAAGTTGACCATATTCGCTGAAATTTTTAAACCACTCTTAGTCATAGATAATAAAAATACATGCAAAATTTGGTAAGGCTTTACCACGGAATAATCGAACGCGGGTAAGCGACACACACACGCACACACACACACACTCACACACACACACACACACACACACACGCACACGCACACGCATACGCACACGCACACGCACACGCACACGCACACGCGCACACGCACACACACACACACACACATCCATACAGCGGACATTTTTTGAGAGTAGCTTATTTGAAGTCCCCAAGTCATATAGTATGTTTTTACGTTAAAAAATGCCAAAAAAAGTTTTTTGTCAAAACAATGCTTTCTCTTTGAAAAGCAAAATTAAAAGAAAAGAGAACTATGTTCGATCGAATAGGCCATAGACATTCTGTAGATATAAAGGAATGAGGCTTCAAACAATTTTAGAAAAATACTTATACTCAAATATGTAGGAAATTTATAAACATTATAAATTTGAAGTTTATTGTAGAAAATTTATCAAAACGAAGAAAACATGCATATCCTCTCCATAACGCATATGGCGTAATAAGTTAATATGATGCAAGTATACCCGTAGAGTTACATAATATACATCCCCGTCCCTTCTATATAAATAACTTATCCGATCGTTGTCATTACGAAAAAAAGTAAATAACATGAAGTCGAAACGAACATTGCCGGAATTTTTATCCGGCTGATGCGTTCCGTGTGCACCTTACTCGTTTATTCATTCCTTGCGTAAATCGATGCAGGTATAGCCGCGTATAACTATACAGCAAGGATATTTTTCGACGCAGGCGGTGAGAGAGAGAGAGAGGGGGGGAGGAGGGGAGGGACGAGCGCTGCGACGTTGAGTTGGGTCGCGAGCGAGCGGGAGCGTGAGCTTCGTTATTACAACACTTGCATTACGGGAAGGTGAGGCGTGAATCATGAAAATAGATCGCGTGAATCTTTCCGAGTGAAAGTTCGCTTTAATGAACGTTCGTTATAGGCTGTTATCTCGCTGGGGATCGATAACGAAGCTAATATCTAATAATATCGGTTTAAAGTAGAAACAAATTAAATTTACGATAGTTCCTTTTTTAAAGAGCATATTATAACGATTTACGGGATTCTGAGAACGCTTATTATGAGTTTCGCTGGATATCGAAATTTCAGCAATAAACAAAATATACAGCTACGTTTACGAAATAACAAAAAGTGTGCGTAGAATGCGCGATTTAAACTTTTCTGCCAGTTCGTTGGAAATTCATGGAAGCTTAATAAAACAAGCTCGCTTTTATTTTGGCTAGCAATTTTTCAATTAAAATGTTGATTAATTAACAGGAACTTTAAAATTGTTAATTTTCGCAGTTTATAATAATTTTTAAGGTTTTTTAGTATACAAAAGTAATTTGATTTTTTTCTTTAGAGTTTGTAATACATAAATATTTTGAAACAATAAAACGAGTTTTGAATTAATGAAACCGCGCATGCAATTTAAATCTTGTCTCAAACTAATGAATAATAATAACGAGACGTCTGATATGTACATCTATTATAACGTATATTACGTTTTGTTATAAAAGTTAAAAAATACATACGGTTTATAGATATGCCAGTCTAGACTATTCAATTATTCAAAGTGACTTGAAAAAAATCATTGACAAATTAATTTTTTAAATAAATTATATTCTTTGAACTTTTAACGGGCTTGAAGTTTGAATTTTTTATTTTTTTATTTTTTTATACAGTATAATTGATGTAATATAAATGGAAAGTGGAATCGCTATCGTGTCAATCTGTGACATAGGAATAAAATATTATTTTTTACAAACCGAAAAGAATTGGTTATTAAATTACTTTTTTTATAACTTATCGTAAAATAGAGGTCTTCAATAAATAATACAATATTATATTATATGTATATTATTATATATAAAACGTAGTACAACTAATAAGGAGAGAATTTTTGTAAATAGGCCCTTATTCTTATGATATCAATTGTTCTAGCCCAAGTATGCATTATGTCAGTGAAAAATTGCACCTGTACTTCTGAATTTAAAAGACGATGACTGGAAATGCATTTTCTGCCTATTTTTATAATCTTTTAGGCTTTTTCTCCAGCATAAAAACTTATTATATACTTGCGAGAGAACAGCTGATATCATGCGAATAAGGTCCCGTTCACAATAATTTATGATACTTTTCTTATGAGAACTTTTTCTATGTCAATAATGAAAAGAATAGTATATCTGTTAAAAGCTCCTTATTATAAATATATTAATGTATACAATTCTTTTTTTATTTCATTTTATTTTTTTATTTTAATTATAAGACTAGAAATTCAAATTATTTTTCTGAGATACGCACACCTACATATTAAAAAATGTTGTTCTAAATAAATAAATAAACAAAAATGTTGAGCATTAAATAAAAAATATCTATTTTCAACTATAAAACTTCTTATAAGATTATTTATTATAATATGTAAATGGATTTAAATAATCATATAATACGTACGTACGTACAAGTGAATCAAACAAAAATTGTTAAAATTATCCCACTAACCGATTTTAAATATTGATTTTGGTAAAAGCGCACTCAAAAATCTGCGTAACATTATTTTGTATAACAAAAAACAAGATTCCTCAAGATGTGTACAATAAGGATATTTAAACAGATTTAACATTTACGTTATTATTCACCAATAAAATTGATCAGCGTGAAATATTTTTCTTTAAGTTTGTTTCTAAAGTGATTTATCGTATTAATTTTATCAGTTTAAGAAATAATTCAATGTCCATTATATTTACATTATAAATCCAACCGCCCGCAACGTATTGTTCCGATCCAATCGATAAATCAATAAATATAAATAATCCTCACCAGCAAAAACACCTGCTATCCCGGAATCTTACGCAGCGCACGCTGATAATAAATTCATCCTAATCGAAATAACGCCGCGAACGTTTCGTGCGCCTCTGGAAAGTCTCCCTCGCGCTGCGCAGCCTTGTTATCCCGTTCGAGGCTTCCACCAAATCCTTGCTTAACGAGACGGACTTTAAAGTTTGCGCCGCATGCTCAGGTGTGCCTCCCACCCCCTCGCACTCTCTCTCTCTCTCTCTCTTCGTTTTCCTTCTCTCGTCTCGCCCTCCCAACCTCTTCCGTGGCGCTGCAGTTTGTCTTGTCTGCGGGCCAGAAACGAGTCTTTTTCCTTGATAAATCCGCCGCGGCGCTCGGTCGGATTAAGCGGGGCTCCTGGAAAGGCGCCGCCACCGTCTTTCCGCGTCTCATAATTGTTTGTCTTCCGCGTCCTTAAGCTCAGCCGAATTAGAAGCGAGACGTATATTTTTACTTCAATCAGAAGTAAAGTCGCGCTATTTTTCGTCAGGCTGCTGACGAAATCGTTAGGATGTAAGTTTTTTATTCTTTTTTCTTTCAAGGGGTAGGAGCGGGAGGAAGGAATTGCATTTACGCGACTCAAAGGGCGAGCCTGCAAGGACGCGTTATGCTTGCAGAGCTTTTCAAGGAAGAAAGTTTAATCGCGTT
Source organism: Gastracanthus pulcherrimus (assembly GCA_949152435.1). Classification (NCBI taxonomy): domain Eukaryota; kingdom Metazoa; phylum Arthropoda; class Insecta; order Hymenoptera; family Pteromalidae; genus Gastracanthus; species Gastracanthus pulcherrimus. Next base: position 190,583,494 of record OX424572.1, on the reverse strand, counting down.
ACGACGCCCTAATTTCATGAACTCGATTTCAAGATGCGTCGAGAATAAAATTACTTTGCAGGCGTATCGTGTTTTTCGTCTGAATTTTTGCTTTTAGGATGGGTGATAACAGAGTCTGCGAGATTGCTGCTAGTTAGATGCATTATTTACCTTTTTAAAGTATATAGGGTCCGTGAATGGTAAGACGAATCAGCAGAATGGTATAACTAGCATGATACAATTGAGTTATATTCAAAAATAAAATTAATATTTTTTATGTTGTCGCTATTCACTTGTATGAAAATTGTTCATTTCGCATGTTCAAGTGGAAAGTGTCCAACCTGGCGGTCGAGCTCGATACTGCTCATCCTTTTCTTCGAACATATGCAGGATGTACAACAAATATACTTAAAATATGCAATGAAAACATTGTATTTAAAGATAAAAATGATATTAAAAGTTAAGAAAAAATAAAAATTATGCTAAAGTAGTAAATTTTAGACTATGAATCTTAAACATTTCTTTTCTTCCCTAGATCACGTAATTTCGGTACAACTTTGAAGGCTAGATTCAGCACCACTAAAGTTTTAAATTTTCTCCATAGGAAATAATATTTGTAATACTCTAAACTCTATTAATTGGCTTCCTAAAGGGACATGTAACTTTATCTAGACTGGGTAACTTCTATATGAAGCTTGATTTTTTATTCCAAATAGTACGGTAAAAATTAAAAGTTGGTTCCATATTTCTAAAAACTTTTAGAAAATGACAGAAATTAGTTAGTAAAAAAAATGGGGTCGCGCTATTCGCGGAGCATTTGTGGATATAGTGACTTTTACGTGGATATATTATGTCAACGAAAAAAAAGTTCGTGAACTTTAACTGATTACTCAGGAGAGCTTTTTAGTGAGCGTAATTTTTTGTGGATACACTATGTCTACCAATATTAATTGTGAACTTAAGCGTTTCATAAAGAGAGCTTTTTAGTGAACGTAATTATTATTCGTGAACATAAATTTTATTCGTTAACGTGAGCGTAAACTCACGACAGAGCTTTATATTCGCAAACATAGGGCAATATTCGTCAACGTAAGGCAATATCCGTAGCGTAAAGCCACATTCGCAGACGTAAAACCTTTTTCATGGTCGTAAGGTAGTATTCGTCAACGTAGGGCCATATTCGCCAACTTAAGGCAATATCCATAACATAAGTTTTTCCTTGACATATAGACTAGTGCTCGGAATACCCGCATACCCGCCCGTCCGCCCGTATCAATGACCCGCGGGTCCAACCCGTATCAAAACCCGTATCAATCAGATGCCCGTATCAATCGGGTACTCGCATCAAAAGTAATTACTTGCAGTAAAAATACTAAGAATTCTACTTAAGTGTTTTTTTTTTCAAGCTCTTATATATGATTATATTCATTTATATGTATGAATATTATTTACAACTATTCATAAACATATACATATATATTACAGTGTTTTTAGATCATCACTCTGTTTCCATCTAAGACTAATCATATATCTCTTCTAAAAATTTAGGTAATTCTATTTTACCAGAATAAAAAGAAGTCTGTACATTTTATTTCATTTAACATAAAATTAATTTAAAACAAGTAATTTACTTTAAAAAAATTATTGAATACTTTTCTTCGCGTTCTTCGATACTTGATCATTTGGTTTTAATTACTTCTCAACTACAAAAAAAACATGAGTGCTTGAAAAATATATTTAAATAGTACTTTTTCTTCAAGTATTCAAGTATTTTTCTTCAAGTACTCCTTAAGTATGTTTAAATTACTTTGGAACTTGAAAAAATTACTTCAGTACTTTATTTTAATTACATCGAAACTTAAAACAAGTACATAAGAGCTTGAACAAAAAACGCTAGTACTTGGAAAAAATACCTAATTGCTTAAAGAAGAATATTTAAGTACTTGAAAAAATACTTGAGTAATTCAAAAGAAAACTTCAGTAAGTTTGGCCAAGTAAAATTTGATGTTAAAATATGATATATATATATGTTAAAATATGAGCCGAGCCCACGAGTCGAGCCGAACTCATGAGCTCGCTCGGGCTTGTGTCTCGGCTCGGACTTGGCTCGGGCTCGGCAAGCCCTGCACATCCTTATCCATATGTTACGGGTACCTGATATCCATATAATACGAATGTTTCTGAATTCATATTGCACCCGTAAACCTGTATAGTATGGGTTTCGTTTTATTTAGTACTGTACTTTGCTGGAGATCATACATTGTATATATATGATAATTTGAGAATAAACTGATGAGATGTATAAATTATGCGCATTTTATTAATGAAAACTGAATAGATTGAGAAAAAAATATTTCGTGAATGAAAATTTATTAATAATAAAATATGTAAGGAAATCAATCGAGAAACTAATGAAATTGTATATTTTAAATAAGGCATACAGGAAGTTGGATAGTTTATAGTTCAATGCTGATATAGTGGTTTAGAAGACTTTAAGTAAGAATATTATTTACACATAAACTTATAGGATTAGAATTAATTCATCTAAATGTATAAGTATGTATACATGAGAAATTCTTTGGTATTTATAATTTTTTTTTACTAATTACTAATTTTTATTCGTCAACGTATCGAGTTTTTAGTGTATTTTAATTCATCTCAAAAATCTTTTCGCGAGCTTCTTTTTTGTGGGCGTAAGACCTTTCTCGTGGACGTAAAGCAGTATTCGTCGTCATAAAGCAATATCCGTAGCATTGACATTCGTCAACGTAAGACTTTTGTCGTGAACGTAACATTCACGAAGTTAATGCCTATATTAGGGCTAGGAATTTTCACGTGATTAATATGTTATGGGTACCCGTTACCCGTACATATGGGTTTAAATACGGGTCGAACCCGTACCAATGATACGGATATCCGTATCCCCGTATAAGACAAGTATACCTGTATTATACGAATGTACGGGTACCCATAATATATAAACTCGTGAAAATTCCTAGCCCTAATATAGACATTAACTTCGTGAATGGTATTCGAGAATGTAATGCAAAGTAACGTAAGTATTTTAGATTTCTCTTCGGATATTGCCTTTCGTTGACGAATATTGCCTGTCGTTGACAAATATTATCTTATGTTCACGACAAAAGTCTTACGTTGACGAATGTGACGTCATGCTACGGATATTGCCTTATGATGACGAATACTGCTTTACGTCCACGAGAAAGGTCTTACGCTCACGAAAAAGAAGCTCGCGAAAACATATTTGAGGTGAATTAAAATACACTAAAAACTCGATACGTTGACAAATAAAAATTAGTAATTAGTAAAAAAAAATTATAAATACCAAAGAATTTCTCAGGTATACATACTTATACATTTAGATGAATTAATCCTAATCCTATAAGTTTATGTGTAAATAATATTCTTACTTAAAGTCTTCTAAAACACTATATTAGCATCGAACTATAAACTATCCAACTTCCTGTATGCGTTATTTAAAATATACAATTTCATTAGTTTCTCGATTGATTTCCTTATACATTTTATTATTAATAAATTTTCATTCTCGTAATATTTTTTTCTCAAACTATTCAGTTTTCATTAATAAAATGCGCATAATTTATACATCTCTCATCAGTTTATTCTCAAATTATCATATATATACAATGTATCATCTCCAGCAAAGTACAGCACTAAATAAAAGGAAATTCGGAGAAGAGCCAGCTCGATTTCTCAAAAAGTGCTTACTCCGCGAACATTCTCCCGTCTCGCTTCCTTAAACCGCAGCAGCGACCTCGAGAAATGCGTCCCCCGCAGATTTTCGCCGTGAATTTATTCAACGCGCAGCGCACAGAGAGAAAAAAAGCCCCAACCTCAACGGCGCACTTCAGGTGAGCGCGCGCAAATTATTCGCTTCCGCGTTGTTGTTGTTGTGTCCATTGTCCTCGATTTTCGAAAATAGGGGGCCGGCGCTTGACCCTCCTCGTCCGACAATCCGTACATCGGCTCGAGACGCCGCCCGGAGCCTGTTTCAAAGCAAAACACGCCGCGGGAATACCGAATGCGGAACGCCGGACTCCTGTGCTTTAAAGCCGCTCTCTGTATTCCCGCAGGTACGCGTGCGGACGAGGTGCTTTACGGGAAAACGAAGACCCCTGCTTCTATATTCCCCTCGCTGCGAGCGAAAAGCGCGCAAGCGCCTGCGTGCAGTAGGGAGGAAAATGACCTTCCGCTTGGTTGGTATATATATATATATTGTGTGGGGGGAGCTTTAAGGGAGCTCGCGGCAAAGGGAAAGGGAAAATGTTGTGGGCTTATCTTCTTAGAGCACGTTTATTTAATAAGTAAATAGAACGGTTTCTTTGAATTTTTATGTACATATAGCGTAGTCAAACTTGAAAATATTTTTATGAACGATAAATATTATTTTATTTATTTTTATGTTTTCCTAGATTTTAATTGCGTTTACATACACGCAAACCACATGATCAATATTTATATACTTATATGGTTGATCATTTACAATAAAGTAAATTTATTTCTATACTCAATAACTTTTTTTATTATCATCAATAATCAAACTATATTTATTAAATTGTTAATAGTTTTTGTATTTTAAAATTAATAAAAGTCAAAAATCTTATACTTCCATTTCATATAGTTTTACATTGTATACACGGTGAATATCCCCAAACATTTTTTATCTAAGAAAATCTTCTTAATACTTTTTACTTGTTTCATGATATAAAATTACATTTTTCTGGTATCAAATAATCATGAAATAGATTTACTGCAACGTAGTGTACTAAAAAGAAGTAAGACACACTGTTTAAGTGACGTTAGTAATTACTAAATAAGTAATTACTAACGTCACTTAAACAGTCTGTCTCACTTCTTTTTAGTACACTCTGTTGCTGTAAAACTATTTCTATTAGAGATATATCTCAAACTCTTTAGTAATACAATAGAGGTATATTAATTACATCTAAAAGTAATTTAGGTATTATTCCTATGAAAATAATTATCCTGTAAAAAAATTAAATACTCAAAATTTCAATATTACCACAAAACTTACCCATATAAAATATACTCATTTTTAGAGAATCATACATGTGAGGTAAAAGTATCAGTGATTCAACGCATAATCCAAGTTTTTAGAAACTTAACGATCACATTATATAGGATTATCAACCCAATTACTGGCCCCTAGCAATTACTGACACCTTAAGTTATTTTCCTTTAAAAAACAAATAAATCTTGCAAATTAATATGTACGAAAATTCTAACATAAAATTATAACTGTTTCTAGCAAGATTTTTAAGTAAACACATTACTATTTCTTCTAATAATTTTAATAAGTCTTCAATTGTACGGAGGTAGCAGTGAATGCGATAAAAAGAATGTCGTCTGCAGTGCGAGCGTAAGCTAACCTTTTCATCGCTGCTATTTTTATTAGTAAATGATTATAAGTTTATTATTATTTATTTCGCTAACATGGTATACTATAGATTATATAATTTGTTTTCAACCCAAATTTCATAAATACTCTTAGTGTCAGTATTGGATGGTCAGCAATACGTTGAAAAAACTGCCGTGTCAGTAATAGCGTAACGAAGATGCATTTTATTTTGTTAAATCTCCGATTGAAAATAAATATTGAAATACTTACTAATATTTCTTTCATAAATTAGATATACTAAATATTGATAATGTCAAAGAAAAATTTATATTTATACTGCATAATCGTTCGAAAATAAGTAATAAATAAAAGTCGGTTTTAAAGAGTCAGTAATTGGGTAGATCACTCTATATCTCTACCAATAATGATATGTTTTAAATAGACTATAAAAATAGATTAGTACATATATAAATTCTTTAATTATTACGCAAATATAAAATTCACAATAAAATTCTGACCAACAACTATTATAAAATTCGTCTAACCACTAGTACGTTTACCTTGTACTGTTATTTTACTGGTACTTTATAGCACTGTCGAAATATAGTAACAAAAGCAAAATACCATACAAATTAAAACTTCCTTTACTCAAAAATGAACTCGCTCAAAACTTATCAATTAATTCCTCTTCCAGAAGAAACGAACTTTCACTAATAAACCATTACGCCAGCCATAAAGAGGCTCGAACTTCTTAATGCATATCGTCATAATCCAGGAGCGATTTATCGGCCTCGCAGACTCGCGCGCGCCCATACACCCCCTACCCGAAAATGTCCTCAAAGCTGCGGCTCAGCTCAAACAGAGCGAGGGAGAGAGAGAGAGAGAAAATAATAGAACGAGAAGGAGCAGCAGCAGCAGCTTAAAAGCCCTCGAGCTTTATGGCCTTCCTAGGCGGCCTCTCCTCTCACAAGGCACACCACCGCCGGAGGGTATGAATAGCGATAAGTGTCGATGCTTCACGGAGCCTATACCCCTCCTCTCTCTCTCTATCTCTCTCTCTCTCTCTCTCTTCGCGGGTAATAAGTGCCCAAGTTTCGTACGCGCTACAGCGCTAAGCGGCCCGGAGGAAAATTGCGTTTGATTGCCGCTCGCTCGCTCGAACAATGACGACGAGGCGGCGAGCGTCCTTCCGGTGGTAGGCCGGCGGGGCGCGTCACGTTCGAGGTAGGGAGGGGAGAGACGGTAAGCCAGTCCGTTAATTCTAGTCATTCGCTCCCCTTAAATCAGTTGGAAATGGCTCTCCACTTCGACACATCGCATCTCTTGGCTTGAGAGGGGTAAGGGTAAGGAAACGAAGTGCGATGAGGGGATTTAAGTACTGCGTTAGATACGACGAGGACTTTTCTTCATCTACGCTTGTTCCCTTTTTCTTACCGCTGTTCGTGGACTTGAGCGCTAAGTACTAATTCACGGGTTGCCAAAGTGTATCGATAATTGGCGGGGTAACTTTTACGATATTTAAAACGTACTGATTTACTTGATAACGTCATTATCGGATAGTCGACGATTATGTGTCTCAAAAAGAAATAACGTGCCATATTTCGAAAGATGGAGCCTATTCTGACAAACTCTAAAATAATTAATAAATTTCTTTATTCAGATCCGCAACCTGAATGGTATAGCCTCTCCTTACTAGTCAATGTCCTAGAGAGCGCGAGATGTGTGGCCTGAAATGTTCCTGACATATACTACTGAGAAACTGTTATAAATATAATATTTGGCAAATTTATTTGTTAAATACACAGTACATACAACTACTAACATAATCAATACACGCTATCAAAAGTATCAACTCATATTTAACACAATACAAACATAACAAACTCTAAATAAAAATGAGTTTACATCTTCAGAATGAAATTGCAACGAATCAAAATAAGACCGTACACATATATTTGAATTTTGGGCGGTTGCGTAAGAAAAGGATTCGGGTTTTAGTACCTAAAAATGAAGCCTAGCCGCCGTAGATTTTTCCAATGGGCCCTATTTCTCGAGATATGTCATTATAAATCAAACGCGTACAATTTTAGAAAAAAGATAGACCTCTCCTTATCAACATAACTCTGCATGATTTTACTTGAAAGAAACGACCCAAAAAACACCAAAACTAAGCAACAAGAATTTTAATTTAAGCTTTGTTACGTATAAAAATATTAATATGAGTAAAAGTTATTAACAATGAAGATATATAATTATCATAAATTCGTCGATTTTTCACCTTTTTAGTCACCATCTTAAATAGTTAATAACTTCTACTCAGAAAAATATTTTTATACGTAACAAAGCTTAAATTAAAGCTCTTTTTGCCGAACTTCGGTGTTTTTTGAGTCATTTTTTTCATGTAACAACATTCACAGTTATGTTGAGAAGAAGAGTTGTTTCTTTTTACTAATATTATACGTATGTGAGGTATAATGACTTATATCTCGGGAAATAGGGCCCAATGGAAAAAACTATGACTGCTGGGCTTCATTTATAGGTATCATAAAATACCTCCGAAAGTTTCATCAAAATTCGTGTCCTAGAGGTGTGACACTCTCCTTGTAAGTTATATGACTCTATTTTCACACACCGTTAACTATTCTATTTTATAAAATCTACGTTTTTATTGTCTTACACAAAATAAATATTTTAATATCAGAATTAAAGATTTAGACTGTAAATAGACACATAATTTAGATGTTCAGAATCAAGACAAGTTATAGAATATACAGATTCGGAATATGTAAAGGCTAATTCGGCATACAAGGTAAATTTTAATTCGGGATGGGGTTTGATGAGATCTCATGGATTCTTAAAATGACAGGAGCGATGGCGGAGATATATCTTTACATTCTAGAGGGATAAAAGTTTTATTTAAATTATATAAATATCGAACTTTATCTCACCATTAGTGTATGATTATTTTAAAATCCGAAGTACCTTCTGAACGAATCAATTTTAAAAGTATAGGTCAGCTATTAACCGTTCAAGATAAAAGTAGTATTCAATTAATTCGTCGAAATGAGGATAATGTATTTCTATACATTTTAAAAGTAAATAATAAATTGCATGAATATTTTTAAAAATATCTCGTTTCTCAATTGTTCAATGTTCAGGGATTATAGAAATATATAATTTGTGTATTTAATAGTTCTAAATTATAATACGTTGATCAAACAATCTCTTATTTTTTTAATTAGTAGTTATAGAGCAACAACTTGATACATATAATTTTCTACATCCTAAAGTGATTGTCTAGCTGTGACGATTAAATGCATTATGGAGAATTTCTATGACACTAAAAACTTGTGACATATTAATCTTCAGATTCCTCTTCATTCCTTATAAAAAGATTTAATACACTTTCGATAGCAAATTTCTTGTATATACATGTTAAGCATCAAAAACCAACAAATACCAAAAGAATGTAATAAAAGGTGGCAGCGCACATGATTCGACTAATTATAATAAGATATGGGCGTATAATATTTTGACATAGTTTGATATATTATATAAACACTATAATATTATATAAACACTTCATATTCAAAACTTATTTCTTCATATATATCATGCAAAACATCATTTCAGATCCTATCCACCGACTCATATCAATGTGCAACGTCTCCGAAATTTCACGCGTACCGCCTAGAGATATCTTTATAAATGCAAAGTACAAGTACGACACCCAAAGTCCCATTCATATGCATATCAAGTACACTCAGCTGAAAACGTGTCTGGCATAACACCTTCCCCCCTTCCACCTTTGCAATTACTATCACCAGTAGCAGCATCAGCAGCGGCATTGAAAACCATCTTGCCGTTCCCAAAACAATCGGCAATCATCTCCAGACGCGACTACGAGTCCGATCCTCTGCTCCATAATTACCCCCTAAACCCGACCCTACAGTGCACTACCTCTGATTAGAATCCCTGTCGCCGCAGTCTCTCCACTTTTTCCCTAGGCCCAGAGAACAACGAGACCACCAACACCAGAATCTACCGAAGTCCAAGCCACCATCACATCTCCAGGTCTAAAGAGCGAATATAGCGTCGAACGAACTCCTGCTTTTATATCGGCCCGGAGCGGGTAATCGCGCGCGCGCATCTTCAGCCGTTTGTGATTTCACGAGTGTATATGGTATAGAGAGTGGCCTGTTGGGGGCCAAGAGAATTCATCCCACGCCTCTTTCTGCGGCTGCGGCGGCTGGCCTCAGGTGCGCCAGCGGCTCTGTAATTACGCTGCGAGTGCTTAGCGATTCCAGACTCGAATCGAGCGCGAATTCCTATGCTGCAGAGTTATATATATAACGAGAGGTAGAGACCTACACGACTCGTCCGCATATATATATATATATATATATATATATATATATATATATATATATATATATATATATGCGGACGAGTCGTGTAGGTCTCTACCTCTCGGAACTGTTTCGTCTTTGTCTGTCTGCGCCAGTGCCGCAGAAAGAGCCGCATCGAAGCTCGCGGAAATTCGTGAGGACTTTTAAGTACGTTAATGACTTGCATTCATTCGCTGGCGGGGAGGGGGGGTTGAGATACTGGATGCTCGCCAGTGAGAAACGACGATTAGCGAAATACGGATGTCTGTTGAGGATTGGTAGGAGGGAATTGACTTAGCTATAGCGTAAAACGGTCTGAAGACTGATAATCAGGTATTTATGGGTAGTTTTTTACTTTGAACATACTTTCTTATTGACAAATTGGTGGTCCACATATGAGTTGTCGAGTGAAATAAAAAGATTTAAGAATTTATAGAAATAATTTTAAATGATCATAAATTATATTTACACTCGCTAGTAAGATATTCACGTAGAATGTTTCGTACTGAATATGGTAAAGTTTCAGAGATTTCGGGAGAAACGTTTTAGATATGCGAGTTCGAGTCTTGACTGTTTATACGTTCGTGGAATAAAATAATAATAAACATTGATCTTATTTAAATATTAAATGGAAATTAATGTTTATTTATTTACAAGGTTATGTATGAACATTTATCGCAAAAATAGAGCGCCGATTTATTTTGCTGCATCAACGTTACAGTCAAATCCCGCGCACTGTGAATTCGCGCACTGTGAAGCTCCGTGCACTGTTATACTGAAATCGTAGCGCTTCAGTGTGAGTGGCTGGCGCGGCAGAGCGGCCTTGCTGCTTCAATCTGATTGGTTGGTGAGCATTCACGGTGCGGGGGCGCCAGTCTCGACTTTTCACAGTGCGTTGGCTTGACTGTGTTATTATTTTACGCCACAAACGTAGGGATAGTCAAGATTCATAATAACTCATAGATTAAAAGCGCTTTTCCCGAAATCTTCACGACGTTGTAATTTTATCCTTTTATATATCCAACTATTATTATTGTCTTTTAATGAATATTGAAACAAAATAATAACGATTAATGTTTCTGTTAAACAAATTAGTTTATTTGACTACTTCGCGTAGTTGTTCACGAATTGTTTAAACGTCTACTGGTTTTGAATGAAATATGACATACAATAAATATGCTTGCAGAAATACATATAGAATGTTTATTAAATATTTAGTGAATACGTAGGTATTGTTACCAAATACTTTTTTGAATGAATTGTTGTTTTACCTATATGAAACCTTAAGACCTCAAATATCACTAAATCAATTTTATAGATCTCTAGAGAGTGGTCAATGGTAGTAAAAATTTAGAAGCTAGCACTTGAATTCCATATTTGCATTTAATTAAAGCATTCCTATTTGATTTGTAACAATATATCTCTACCACATCAACTGTATCTCTGAGCAACTAAACCCAGAGGAATTCGAACTATAAAGCTACATGCATATGAACGCGCACAAATGGAAATGCATGAATTCAAATTCAGTAAGCAAACTTTATAAATCACCATTTACATTAGTTTTTACATACGTAGGTTAAATCCCAAGAGAAAATCAGAGATAAATTCTGGAATGAAAATCCGACCAACTCTCATATTTACAAGCATTTCTCTCTTCAAATCCACAGTCACGAATAATAAAATCGTTACCTCCAGCTACTTTCATGAAAAGCCCCATCTCGCTTCCTGCAAATTCTTCACCTACTGGAGTCTTTCGACAACTCGAAATCGCTGCTCCCTCGCGTGCATCTCGAGATCACTTAATCATAGGACCCAAACATTACTTAATCATAGCACCCAAACAGACAATCTACCGATAAAGCGCAAAAAAAGTGGAGCGCGCGATCCTCGTCTGCAAATCAACCACTTGCGCACTTTAAGGACGCGCAACGAGTGAAAATAAACATGAAATTCCCCGCGGCGCGGCTGCGCGATAAAACGACGCGGAGAGGAAAACAGGTCATGAACTATGGAAGAGACAGCTCCTCTGCGCAAGTTTCTCTTTGAGAATTCAGGATCCGTGCGCTCCGCCGGCGTGCAGCTCTCGAGTTGCAAGCGCGGCGTCTGGATTTTCAAAGAGACGCACGCGCTCTCTCTCTCTCTCGTGATTTTGAAAAACATTTATTATAATTGCAAACTTTAGCGGAACTGTGTGTTTATGAAAAGTGGAAGTGCAGAGGTTGATTCGATCTTTGGGCTGGATTATCTTTGCAGGGATTTTGCGTTTGTAGATGCATGGTCTATTGTGCTTGAGATATATATGACGACATAAAATTTTCACTTCAAATTAGATTTACCATGAAAAATCTTGTAATATACAAGAATAAAAATTTTTTATTGTCTCATTCGTGTTATTTGAACTCAAATGTTGAATACTAATAAAGATTTATTTTCCTACCTAACTAGTTAAAAAGAGTTAAAAAGACGCAGTGAGCGATGATGAGGAATGACTGTATTTTGAACGTGCAAGCATTTAATTTAAAGTACACAACCTCAGGCTGCGTTTTGTAACATTTCAAATAACATAATTTACGCTTTCATTTAGTCGAAAGTCAGAAAGAGTTTTTAATCTTGTATTAATATGAATATGAATTTTATAAAACAGTATTTGTTGCAACCGAGGTTTAAATCCTCGCGCCAAGTGGCTGTTGGAGCGCGCCGCGGGTCATTTATTCGACGCGTGACCGTCCGTGACATATCTGCGGAAGTCCTATTCGCAGGATGTTAAGCGTCGAGCCCGACGTCTCCGTTCCGCATAATTTTTTCCTCCACTTTTGAGGAGGCGCAAGGAGAGAAAAACTCCTTGCTCGCCCGGTTTTCGCCCTCTTCCGCTCTATTCGCGGCTCTAACCAGAGCATCTTCACGACCGTGCGTTCAACACTAAAATTATCACCGCGTGTCGGCCTTTTTTAAACCAAATTTATCTTTTTCTTTTACACACACATACACATATAGTCAAGCATTATTCTTATTAATATGTTTGAAGTTGAATTAACGACGTGCAATAAATGCTATTATTGATATTGTTATAAAAATAAGTGTACTTCAACATTCACTCGTCTCACTCACTCCAAACTCCTTACGTGCGCAAATTTACCACGGCAATCGGTGTATCGCTGCACCCGCTCGATGTTAATACCGCACTCGACTAATAAATAAAAGTTCAGTCGGTTAACGTGCGAATCAGTATTGAAAAACAGTTACCACCTGTACGTTAACAGAATTCTTTTATAAATATATTTGAAAATATTGTTTCTAGCATTATTAAATATAAATGGATAGTACATTAATTAAAAAATAATTTATTATAGTAGAGATAATTACTGCAATATTCATAACACACAATTGAATTATCAAACAAAAAATGTTTGGCATATATTAGATCACAAATATGTTTCTATCGTAGTTTTCACTTATATAAGTCACTTGAAATTAGAAGCAAACATACATTCGAGAATAATAGACATTACGAGTTCTTGCTGACTTATTTTCTGTTTTAATCACGTCACGTTGGCAATTCAATGATAAGCTCCTGCTTTGTCTTATTTTACTAGTTTTTCGACTTAAATAAATTGTGTTTTATATGTAAGTGATGACTATCGGTTTCCACTAAGAAGACCAACAGATAGCTCAGATTGATTGAATTTTTTAATCCTTTTTTATTAAGTAATTTTTATAACAATGTTATTTTTTATGAGACTGTTATTTAAATACATGTTTTCTCGCGTAGTACCTATTTAGGGACTGTAATAAGACATATATATATATATATATATATATATATATATATATATATATATATATATATATATACATACACAAACGCATACACACACGCACATATACACACACTCACACACACACATACGCACGGACATTTTCTAAAAGTAGTGTATTTTGATTCCTTATATCTCGAAACATGCTTCTAAAATGTTTTTAGAAAAACTTTTTTATTTTCGCAAAGTTTCCTCTTTAAGGAAGCAATAGAATTGAATATAAGATACTGGTTAATAGGCATCAAATAAGTTATCAACTCAGACATAACCATTTCTTCCAACAAATAAATAAATAAATAAATAAATATAGTCTAATGAATTTAATTTTTCATATGTGACAATTTATTATTTAAAAATTCGTTGTTTTGTTTGCGACAGTAGACAAATATTTAGTATTTATATTCATATTACTTAGCGCCATGTCAAGATAACTCCAACGAACCAAGAACAAACAAAAATACCTTCCCATTCCTTATAATCCATGGGCTGATGGCACTTGAGCATGCATTGCAAGATCCCCTAGAACACTTTGGATTTTTAGTTTCATCTTTATATGTTGATTGAAAATATCTTTATGTCCCCCCTAAAATATGGCCATATTTTTTTGTTAACAACAAACTAAATTGCCAAATTGTCTTAAAAATCATAATTTTTTGATAGTATCTTCAGAAACTATTAATATTGCGAAAAATGCGCAAATATCTTTGTAGATAATATAATTCTCTACAAAAAATAATTATCTCTATGTATTTTCCAGTTTTTACTGTGTATTTCAAAATAATCCAATTCAAATGGCGCGCGGCCTGTACGGTCCGCGCGCGCAACGTGGTCACTGTATTCTCTCGCATTCCGCGCAATGCAAGTTCGTGCTTGCAGTCTGCAAGCTGCTCAATCTCGTCAACAAGCATTTTCTAACTAGTGCAGTTTTCAGTCTTACTGCGAGCTTTGATACAAGAGTGCCTTGGCGGTATTGTTTTCCAATTTCTAAAAGTAGTATATAATGAAGGTAAGATGTCGGATAATAGTGTTGTATTGCGTGCCATAGAAAATTTTGATAAAAAGTTATGTATTTTTTATCAAAAACCTGGAGATTCAACACAAACAACAAACGGCTGTGGAAAAATTCGTGCGACTGCAAGTAAACGAAATTGTCTCGAAGATGGTACTTCGATAGGAAAGAAGATGCTGTATGTGAGAGATTACAAATGCTAGAGTCAAATGACTTATTTAATTATCACATATCCAATTATCATAATGATCATCATTCTACGTCGACCAATAGTCATAAAGACAGCTTGTGTATAATTTGCGGTATGATGTCAAAAACAATGTCATTCATAATAATAGAACATAAATGTTGAACGCGCGAACGAGTTTTTAAAAATTACATCATTTTTCGCAGACAAAGTTTTTATAAAACTTCTACTCTCAAAACAGCAAATGACGTATTTGCAACAGATATCTATTATCATAGAAATTGTTTAAGATCTTATCAGCGTAAATATGAACAAATATGCATCTTCAAATCAGAGTTTAGAAGGAAATTTGCATAATGAAAATGCAGAAAACCTTTCAATGGAAAAAAATGTAATTACCCCTATTATCAGTGAGCTTATGCCTCGCTTGAGAGCGGGAGAAGGATTTACTTTAACTGATGTATACGAGAAAATACATATTGAATTGGGACCTGATTTTAATATTCTTAATCGGGGTATACAAAATTATTTAAATCAATACTTTATTGATGAAATAAGATTTACAAATCCACCAGATCAAAATAAATTACAACTTGTTTTCATTTCAGTGTTCCTGTGGAATAATTAATTGAAAAAATACGTTATCAGGACGTTTTAAAAGAAAGTGCTAAGTTAATAAAACATTCATTAAAAAACGAGAACTTCGACCTTAAAAATAAATTCTGCGCCCTCCATGAATACTTACTTTTCTTTCTGAACTTTTTAATTTTGACCAAAAAAATTTTTAGAAAATAAATCAACAGAAACATTTACTTCATGTTTCAAAACAAAATTTCTTAGAATAAAATCTTTTTTTCAAATCATGTATTTCATTCAAAATAATGGAAAGAAAAAACTCCTGTGCATGTAATCACAGCAGTGTCTATACACAGTAATTGTAAAAGCAGTGATATAATTAAAAGTCTAAATCGAATGGGAATATGCGTTTCTCATAAAGAAGTAATGAGATGTCGAACTCGATTAGCTTTTTAAACTGTAGAGTCTTGTAGAGATAATGTTCCAGTTCCTCACTACTTCGTTATAAGATATTTACTATCAGAGCTTTCGATAATTTTGATCACGATGAAGCGGCATGGTTGGGTTTAAACAGTACTCACGATACTATATCAGTCCTTTTTCAAGATTCCTCCAATACAATTGTACAAAAACCTTGTATGTTAGACACTACCGTAGATTAAAAAAAGAAAGCTTTCAATGAGGAATTGCAATGTCAGAAACTCCATAGACCTGCATAGAATTCCATAGACCCTCTACAAATATCAAATTATCTGCAAATTACGTTAAGAACATTAGCAGGGTTGTTATAGAACCAAATGCATTTAGTCCGACACATAAAGAAAATTTTATATGGGTTATGTACCGAACAAACGCGTAAAATTTCTGGCACATAGAAAGTAATAAAACTGAAATTCAACAAATACCCTCTTGGTGTGCATTCAATTCCATTTTACATAATGATGACAAGAATACTCAGAAAGCTGTTTTTTTTACCTATATTACCGTAATGTGATGAAAGATGATACCGTTTATACAAGTATGTGTAATTTTAAAAATATTCTACATCAGCTTGACCAGAACAGTTTTCCTTTATTTTGCGATGACGGAGTTTATCGAATTGCAAGAAATATAAAATTTATTAGAGAAAAAGAGTTTGAAGGTATCTTCTCATTTTAGGAAGTTTTCAGATGGCAAAAATAACTTTATCTTGCGTAGAAAAATATTTGCATGAAAACGAAATAGAATCCTGGTTCATAGAAACCGAAATATTCTGTATAAATGTAACCGAACAAATTTTAAATGGATCTAACTACGCGCATTCAATAAAAGGATTTTTTCTACTATCTGAAGTATTACAAAGGTTATAAATTGATGCATGTATTAAACAAAGCGGAAAAAAGTTTCTAGGAAGGGAAAAATAACTTTAATTCTTTTATAAATAATTCTATCAGCTATTTACGGATTTTAATAATTTTATTAAAATACGCTCTGAAGAATCTCCACTATTTAAATATTGGAATACTGTAATAATTTTAATTCAGTTAGAATGAGGCCTGATTAGAGTCGATCGCTTAGGAGATTGGTTGTTACATAGAAATTTAAAAAAAAATTGCAACCTATTTTCCCTCTCTTTGATCGTATAAATTATACTCGGCGGTCATCTGTATAGTTACAAAATATGCTTAAGCTTCCAAAAACTCTCCCTGAAGTGTTAATTTACTGTTAAGAGAACAAATGTATCGTTTACATTAGTAGGGGCCGATCCAGGCTTAGAGCAATCAATTAATCGGTCACAAAAAAGTGCTGTAGATATTATTGGTTCTACACAGAAAAAAGATTATGTTACAACTTGGAATTTAACGTACCACTCGCTCATATCGGTACAAAATCTATTCAGAGAAATTGTTAATTTGAAAATGGATAACTATGAACTTCAAACGATTCATAAAGATTTGAAGAAAGATCAAAGACTATAGATGCAACAATAAGTAAAATAAATTTTCCGACATTTCAAGTTTATTGATATAGCAAGAAAAATAGGATATAGTCTTAAAAAATTACTGTCTTATGAATTAACAAACCGCAATATTCAAAGGGACAAGTATCTCGAATTGATTTCGTTTTTGATTTATATTTTGAAGTCACCAAAAAGTAGTGAAATTAAAGGTTATTGAGGTATGGAGAATCTTCGAGAAGAAATTTTGGTCCTCTTCAAATAATAAGATAAAACTTCAAAATTTCATTCATGAATATATTATTCGCCATGCTGCAATAATATGGCAAGAAATAGAAATAGAATGCAGTCAAACCAACACTAGACATTGTCAATCATCAAATATATCATGAAATTTAGAATCATTACAAAGAGACGACATAGAAGAAGCCGATTCTCGAATTATACTTCACTTAGTTCACGAACTGCAAAATGGATTTAAGAAAGTATTGATTTTATCTGCAAACATAGATATTGTAGATTAATTATTATATTATTGGAATAAACTTAAACAACTAAATTTACAGGTGCATAGCTGAATTATTTGATACTCGAAAAAAATAATATTATAAAAATAATTCTAAATCGTATATTTTAAGTAACTATGGGTTAAAATAGGCACAGGTAAATCAAAAAGAAATTTATCTGTTTATATCTTAGCTTCAAAATTGGGAGAAAAATGTTGTGCTATCCTTCCAGCGCTTCATCATTTGACTGGCGCTGATTACACTAGTAAATTTGGAACTAAAGAAAGTGCAATAAAAGGTACACCAGAAGATTTTCTTTCAAAGTTCGCAATAGGTTAGAATTATATTGTTATGTCAAAATTTATTATATTTTTTATATATATAACAATGTTTTTGAATTGAATAAAAGTTTTTCAACAAATTCAAATGTAACTAAACGGTACAGCAATACATTCATTTTGCAGGTATCTCTATAGAAGAAATTGAGGAATCTATCAATTCTGCAGAAATATTTCTTATTCGTGTACAAAGCAAGAATCATACATGCAAGACATTTGACGACTTCCGATATTGGATATATCATCATGGAAAAGAACAGTCATTTTCGGAATTACCTCCTACTAGTGCTTCAATACACTTACATATTTTACGTGCCTTCTTTGTTACTTACAATAAAATTAATATTTTATAACATAATATTAAATTACATCCTTTGGATTTCAAGAAAATGGAAACTACTTAGTTACACAAATAGTAACAGATCTATTTCGTTCGGAAGAATTAGTACCAAGTTATCAATGTAAAATGTGTGATCGAAAGTCACGTATTTGTGTTGCATCAGGATTACCATGTGGCAGACACTTGTAAAAATGCTTACAAAAATACATAATATTACGAAGTTTGTAGAAAAATTTAATTTGATTCTTCATTTTGATGGTCCAACCACAAACATTTTTAGCGCGGCTCAACTCCGAGTAACGTACGTACCTTCGACCGGTGCATGCGTCGCGTCGGCCGCGATGGACTGCGAGCTTATACATTATTTTCTGTCGCTATTTGTAGCTAAACCGTTTAGTTGGTCCAACGAAAAATGTATAGTAATTATAGTTTACAAGCTACAAGCGCAATAGTGCGTGGAGCGCGAGATAAATCGGTCGCCACGTGACGCGAGCGCTGAACGGTGCGAGCCACGCGCCGTTTGATTATTTTTAAATACGTGGTAAAAATGTGGAAAAAACATAGTAGCTAATTGTTTTTGTAGAGAATTGTATTATCTACAAAGTTATCAGCGTATTTTTCCGCTATATTAAGAATTTCTTAAGATAGTATCAAAAAGTCTGATTCTTAAGATAATTTTGCAACTTAGATTGTTGCGAACGAAAAAAAATGTCCATATTTTAGGTGGGACACAAAGATACTTTCAATCTAGGTATAAAAATGAAACTAAGAACCAAAGTATTCAAGGGAACCTTGCAATGTATGTTCAAGTACTGTCAGCCAATACACTATTAAAGCCACATTTCATATCCCGTCCGAATCTCAGTACTACCACACAACCATCCCACCATCAGCCCCAAAAGCCTCGACTACATTTACAAGAACGTGACTAATCTCCCGGCGAACACGCCCGAGCGCACTCCAAGGACTGTGCGCGCATTCAAAAATAAAAGCTCTATCTGCCTGCCACCATCTTACACCCACGCACTCTCTTCTTTAACCTCCATTTCTTTCCACCTTCCCGCAACCACCCCCTGAAACACGCTTATAAAGGAATAACGCAAAGAAGAACGCCGAGGCGGCAGAGGGAGATTAGGTTGACTGACGCGTACAGCGCATATACATAGGAAGAGGTTATCGCGCGCCAGGCCTGCCGGCAGCTGATACCGCGTACCCCCAACGTTACACACTCTGTTGTCCCTTGCCGCAGCGGCGGTGCTGGCGGCGTAACGCTACCCGCCCGCGCGCGAGCACGTTTATATCGTCCCCGCGTCGGACTAAGTTCATTACTCATTTCGAGAGGTACGGGGGGTACTTTCGTCTTTGGAAGATTTGGAATTTTTCGACGACATGAGTGCTTTTGAGAGCACGGAGGTATTAGTGCTGATTCTCTTTTAGTGTATAGGGAGTTGAGAGGAGGGAATCTTGCGAAAAAGGGAGTTTGGAGTATATTTGAGAGGTACTTTGATTGTGTAATGGCGAGAATTTGAGTACAGTGTTTTTTTGTATACGGTAGCGTCAATTGCTACACTGGACGGAACGAAAGCGGAAGACGAGAGATATTTATAAGTCAGAAAATATGTTATGTTTCTGATTTATGCGCGGATGTTTAGTATACATTTTATAAAATAATTTATTAAATATTGTAGGATTGGAGCTACTTTTGAATTTTTATATTTGTCGGGATCAGAATTTTCATGTATCGTTCCCACTGACTGAAAACTCCACATTTTTTTATCTGAAGGCGAGTTCCAATTGACCTTCTTTTATTTAGCGAAGATAACTCTTTTTGCAAAGTTTAGCTTTTGTTAAGAATAATAATATAAAATAAAAATACTCTTTTATTTGTAAACAACCAGTCTAATAAAAATTATCGTAAGTAATAGCGTAAATATAAAAACATAGGAGAGATTGAGGTAAAATGAAGGACTACAATGAAATGCGCTCTACGTAAGAAAATTTACTACGTAAAAAAATGTAATTCTATAAAATAATTTTTTTTCAGTTATTTACTATGAAGAAACATTTTTCTACATTATTGCTAAAGTTATAATAAAATAAAAGCACTATATAATTATTATTCGTATACATCGAAAATTACAATGTTTAAAATCATCGAGGTATAATAGAGCGGTCAATTGGGGTATAATGGAACGGTGTGTTATTATTATCAGGACGGTACACTGAGCACATTATTAATTTTTTAAATTACTGTTATCTATTGTATGAATTTTCAAAATTCCTACATTGAGAAATAACACAATTTATATATTGTGGCAATTAATTCAATTAGTATATTCTGGTTTTGTGGTACACAAAATAAATAAAGATAAATAATATTTGTATTGATAGTATTCGTAAAATATTGTTAATATTTTCAAACAATTAAAAAAACCGCTGCTAATTCATTGACACCTAGCTTCCTCAAACTAAATAAATTGTTCCAATACGAATTTCTTTATTCTGATATATTAATTTTAAATTGCTATATTTCTTTCTAATTAATAGCTCAAAAAAGGTGGGGTGGGGGTAAAAATTTTGAAAAATAAAAATTGGAAAAGGTAAAATTACGAAAGTTAAAGTTTTGAAAATTCAGATTAGGAAATAAAATAATACCTAAAATGAAAATTTGGAGTTTAAGATTTAACGAAAGGGAAAACAGAAAAAATAAAAGTATGAAAATAAATTATTTTGAAAAATAATTAATTGGAAATAATGTAATTTTGAAAAATAATTAATTGGAAATAATGTAATTTTGAAAAATAATTAATTGGAAATAATGTAATTTTGAAAAATTAAAATTGAAATTCTTTATTTTTATTGAATTCTTGACAATTTCGATTAAAATAATAATTATCCTTATACTTAAAAAATTGTTATTTAACAATTTATTTTTTCAAAATATATGGTTTATAAAATTTTGTTTTCGTAATTTTATACTTTCATAGATTAAAATTTCAAAAATTTTTATCAAATATTTTATCTTTCCAATAATTTTGTTTTCATAAATTAACCTTTCCATAAATTTAAATTCAAAATTTTTTTATTCAATATAATATTTCTCAAAAATTGTACCCCCACCCGTAAAAAGCTACCTTTTTGGAAAGTTTCAAATAAAATGCTGCTGATTCACTTTAGTAATCGTTGGACAAAGATATTTGATTTTTTTCACACAATGATTATTCTCTCGTAAAAAGCAAAGGGTAAAGATTTGAAAATTTTACTAAGTATTCCTCTGCATATTTCTAATTATCTCTAATTTTTTCAAAAATTCTCCATCTTATATTTCCCAGATATCACCGTTTAAATAAAAAATGACGTTTGTGTGTACAACAAAACAAGGTAAATGGCTTAACAAAAGTTTCTGGTCGGAAAAGATAGGTAATTTTATGATCTTCCAAATACATTCACACTAAACCGATGATATTATTTATATTCTACAAAAAAAAACTTAAAGTATAAAATCGAAAAATTGCTAAAAGAACAAAAACGCTAGTAAAATTATTTTTGACCCCAACACAAACCAAATGGGTCCTGAAACATTTATTTTGACCGGGAATATTCACCGGGAGTAACACTGATCAACACAAACATACATACACACACACACACACACACATACACACACACACACAGACACACACACACACACAAACACACGCACATACACACACACGCGCGCGCACGCACATACACACGCACTTACGCACGAACACACACATGCACATACATACACGCATACACACACGCACAAGCGCGCACACACACACACACACGCACTAACGAATGCACACACATTCATACACATACATACATACATACACACGCGCGCACATATACACGCGACTTAAGCAACCTCTGAACATTTCTGTTGTTATATTTTATTATAAAGAATATGTGGTATCGATGAGGTGACTTAAAAAAATGTTTGATTATTTTGAACCACCCTAATGTTCTATTAAAATTCGTTATGCATGATAACAATTGATAATTCGCAAAATCGCGACAAATAAATTAACATACTATTCAATAAATGCCGCCATTTCTGAAGCAAAGTTATCACTGCTCCGTTATTTTCCATGCTCCGTTACACTCCAGTCTCCCCTATAACGTTTTCTGCAATACTTACTATTTTTAAATTACTGACAATTCATAAATTTACGGTTTTATTATTCTTGAAAATTCAATATGCATTGTATATTCTATAAGAAAATGTAATTTAATAACTGTTTATATGAATATGTAGCTTTGTTCACTAAAGTTTTAAAATAAAAGATATGTAGATGCAATTATAATCTGAGTGTCAGTAAAAATCAGTTAGTACTTATTTTTAACGCGCAAGAATTACTGACACTAGTAATTAAATAAACGATGTACAATTTAAATTTTGAGACTGGTTAAAATTCATAATAAATGCACCGATAATGCATTATACGTATGAGATCATTGATGACATTATGTAAATCACATTACAATGTACTTTATCTAAGTAATGGATAAGTTGGATATTTAAATTTTAGAAACGAGCATTTTTATAAATGTTATCGTAAATCTCAAATAATATTGAGATTTATAATTAAATATTATCAATACGTGCTATTTCATGTATAATCAGAAGTTTAAATGCATAGATATATTTATGCTTAAATCGAATAGTATAATATGCGCATCTAAGAATATATATTTTAATAGTTCACTAAACTTATACTTTTCTGAAAAGTAAAATTCAAAAATAGATTTAAAAATTAACAAATTATTCTACGTTTTCTAATTATTTAATTAATTTAAAACTCAAAAGGCCTTTCGCAAGCTTTAAAAACAACTTTCTGCTTTGAAAAGAATTAATGAAATTAGTTCATATGTAATCAATATACGATAAAAGACAGTAATAAAAGTCATTTCATCAAATTTGTCGCTCTTCGTTGAAAAATGTGAAAATTGAAAAGATTTAACGAATGTATTTTATCTTATTGTAATAAATATAATTTAACAAAATTAATTAAAAAAATTTTTCATATAAAAGATATATATTTTTGCAACTTTATGAAATACTCATATATGCTTTTAGTAATACTTCTGACATGCAGCACAATGAACGCGACTTTCTTCTCATCTGTTTTCATTCTACCGCTATCTCGACAAATGAAGAGCAATTGATAAATTTTTCGTATGTCAGCGAAAATAACGAAACGAATGCTTCGTTAATAATTGGCTTTCACTCGTCACTCGTGTACGAATAACTTGACAATTGTATTATAATGCTGAAAATACGATATACACTCTTGTTAGATATTTTCAACGCAGAATGATATCCGTCGAAGAGCAAACGCGCAATTCATTTATCATTCATGTAATTATTTCATGCTTGAGAGAGAATTGTAATTGTCGAATGTTATTGATTTTGCGAATTTCGCGTTGCGCGTTGTACATGGATTGAAATCGGGGCTGAGAAGCGTGCATAATACGCATAATTTCATAATTTTTGCATAAAACTTAGTGCGAATGATTACGTTGATTAATCATTCAGCTGTTGCAAAATAATTATTTCTGGGAAATTTTCAGGATATAATGATACCATTTATACAATAATTTTGCTTATATTAATAGTTCTTTTTTCTACTTTTTCTATATTACGATGGCTCACTATAGCATGAAAAAAATAGAATTGATTAAAAGTTTTATAAATTGAAGGATATATTTAACTATTATTATATGTTATGTATTATATGAACTTGTTGAAAAATAATGCCTTATATATATTAAAGCTTATGAGAAATATAAATATGTAGATAAAAATTAGTCTGCTGAATGTTCAAAAACATTATTATATAATATAAGTAGAATTGAGAAGTTTAATTAACGTCTATCATAAATTTAAATTAGGATCAAAGTTATATAAAATGTTCCGTATTTTTATTTTGGGTACAATTTTGACACAATTGAGTAAGTTACACCTTTTTAAACCCTTTTAAAACTAGGCACACGAGGTCCGAACTATCATGAAAAATTATTATTTTTTCAGACAAGTACCTGTGGCCACATAGTCATTTCTATGGGAACAATAGGAAGATGCCAATATATTTTAAAGTCTAAAAGAGGACATTTATTTGAAAAGATAATGCAAATGGTAATGCCATAACAAAAATTACAATTCGTATGGTGGAAAGCAGTGCTATAGATTTTTTCTTAAAAATTAGGAGTAAATTTTTCTTGTTGAATACGTTGGACATATATTTATGTAATAATACTTAAATTAACTAATTACCATATTAGATATTATAATTTTATTAATATACGAGCATAAATGAGCATATTTAAGTCAGAGAGCGAGATAGAGAGAAAATATGTAAAGATAGAAAGAAAGGTGCTTATCAGCTGTTTTAGACTGATGAGTGGGGAGACTGGAGGCTCTTTGAGTTTCCACATAGCACTCAATATTGCAACAATATCATACGAATACCACATGCAATTTAAATATTTATGTGATATATAGCAGTAATATTTCAGTGATATTGTAACAACATTTAATGCCCGTGTCGTTTTTATCACAGGAATATTACGGAAATATTAGTACAATATTTTGGTGGCAATCAGGCAAAATTTCAGTAACATGACAACAATATTATTATTTTTTTCCTGATTATGGTGATATTGGGAAATATTGCAGTGATATTGTTGGAATATCATTCCAGCATTATTATTATTATGATTATTTTATTGATGTATGTATAATTTTCTTTTCATTTTTTTATTTCCATTTCGCCGTAACGCTAGTGCAATTATTAGTATTCATAATATACATATAATAAACGCCTGTCAATAATGCTTCATACGCAGCAGCTTCGAGATGAGATACATTATCGTAATTTTTTAACTGTCTTTATATAGTAGCTGTAAAAATATTTCGGCAGTATTAATCGGAGATGTATTGAGAAATGTCATCCTGTAAACTTGCATGAATATTAGTATAATATTTCAATATTATATATAGTAATATTAAAGGATATTTTGTGTATATTTCAATGTGATTTGTCACAGCATAATGTAGTAGAAATATTTCGGCAGTATTAATGTGAAATACATCGAGAAATGTTATTCTGTAAAATTGCATGAAAATAACTGTAATATTTCAATATGATATGTTACATAGAAATATTACAGAATATTTCGCATATATTTCAATGTGATTTTTCACAATAAAATATTGTAAAAATATTTCGACAATATTCGACTGGTTCCCTATATAGTAATGGTGCATCCATTCTCCCCTTCTACATTTGGACAATGTAGTAGGTAAAGTGCGAATGTATTATAACTGGCCCTACACTCTCAAGTGGAATCCGAACCACCAATTACAATGTTTTAATATGAATTTAAACATTAGATAAATAAAAATAAAATGTGCACTTATTCATAAACAAGACATAACTTCCTTACAATTTATATATCTAACAATTATTTTAATAATTAACAAACTTTTTAAATTTTTAATATGCATCTGATATGATCACATTTTGTGATTCTCGAAACTTTTGAACGCATCCACATTTTTTAATTAAAATGTATGTTTATCAGAATGAACTCGGTTTATAACTGATTAATTTTTTAAGCCAACATTGCACTGTTTTAATCTAGCTTATCATTGTAATATATAACATTGTCTACAGAAAGCATCGTGCTAAAACAGTTGGCAGTTGTTTTTTTTCAATCGAATAATGGCCTTCAAATGTTTTTAATTGATGTTTCTTTTTACTAATGATTCCATGACTCCTGTATTCCTGCTTATATTAATTTTTGAACAGCATAACACATTTATCCATAATTCAATTCATATCTTCCAAGCTTACAATTCATGAAATATCTACTTTGCAATAAATATTAGATACACAAATAACAACGTTTAATTCATCCATAACTATATCCCACCTTTCAGCACCAGAGGAACTCCAATGGAGGAAAAGACCTTAAACACAAGCAGCCAAACAAAACAAGAGGACCGAGAAGGAAGGAAAAACGCGGCAGAACTTCTCAATAACGCGAATTGTTCCCGCGCACGGTCTCTCCTCGCGCCGATGCACTCACCCTCTCGCGTATCGTTGGCAGTACGGTCACGAAATTTTCCAAAGCACATTATTGAGTGTTCTGACTCCTGTCAGGAATACAGACCGTGAGAGAAAGAGACCGAGATCCGAAAGAAGAATCTCTCTCACTTTCTCTCTCTATCTCTCTCTCTCTCTCTCTTCTCCGTTATCGAGTGACGGACCATCGATGTGCAACTGCCGCCCGAAGGTCCGGAGAATGCCGCCGCTACTGCCGGAGAACGTCCTAAAGCAAGAGAGAGAAAGAGTGAGCGAGAGAGCGAGAGAGAGAGAGAGAGAGCGAGAGAGAGAGAGAAAGAGAGAGAGAGAGCGAGAGAGAGAGAGAAAGAGAGAGAGAGAGAGCGAGAGAGAGAGAGAGCTGAACGGAAAATTACTCGCGGCACATGACCGGAATTAGAGAGGCCGAGTTGCTTGCAGCCAAGGGGGGTAATAAACCGCCCAGTTGGTTTCTTATGCACTTCTATCTTCTGCTCGCTCTCTCGCTCTGTACGCTATGCGCTACGGAGTGAGCTAGAGAGGCGGTTCGTGCTTTGAGGTAACCAGTCCGTTTTAAATTTTGAAAATGAACATGAATTTTGAGGGTCGACATCGAATTTTTCCTTTGGGCTTTCAAAAAGTATTAGGGCAAAATTTAATATCTCATGGGTATTTTATTTTTATAAGGTGGATTATCTCATTTAGTTGAATCACAGTATCGTCTGAATTATTAAAATCGAAGTTTCGTCATCTACGTTCACTGGATACTTGAGTTACATTTTTTTTAAACCCATTTTTCTGACTCAGAGTCCTCAAAAACATCGAAATTTATCAAAATTTCTGATCTGAAAATTTTCATTATATTAAAGCTTACTCTCTGAAAAAGCTACATATATAAAAATGACATAATTCGTATTAATTGATTGATATTTGAACTTGAACTTAATATTTTAAATTCTTTTTTTATTGCAACGTATTATATGTAAAAAGAAAATTTCTGAAAGTTTTAGACTCATTAGCTAAATATAAACGCGTGTCTTGTAAAATTTTGATTTTTATAATTTAGCAAATTATGAGGCAAGTATTCATGTTGTTTTCAAGATTTAACCCAGACTTGGTATTTTAAATTGAAATAGTCTTCAGAAAGAACTAAAGCTCAATACAATGTCAGGGATTTTGCCGGTTATTTTCCAAAAATTTGAAAGATTAATACCAATTTGAATATACCAAAAATAATTTTTTTTATTTTTTTATAAATTTTCAGAAAAAAAAATATTAGACTGCATTGACAGCTCGATGGGTCAGCTCTACGGAGCTGAATATAAACCTAAAGTGTTGTATTTTTTTAGTTTATGTTCGATTCTTTGCCATTATACGAAATCGATACTGATTTAGATCTCCCTCATCTCAAATTCTTAATTTTTAAAAGACCTTCAATTTCTTTTTTGGTACGTTCAAAACGGTTTTTTATAGCTAAAAATATAGCCTCTGGAATATAAATACTTTTTTGAAAATCGTTAAGTTGGTACCCCTGTAACACTTTTATCTCAGCTGCTTTTGGTCTCTAACATTCAGGAAACATAGTTCTAACATCCTAGCAAACAATGCTTTTGATTTAGTGCTGTGTATTAAACTTATAGCTTGCATTTTTTACCTAAAGTAAAAGTCATACTATTCAAGTCCGATGTAATTTACGTGACGTATAATACATTACAGATAATTATGTATATATGCAAAAGGAAGGTGACCTTGACACCGTTAATTTGAGTTGACGGAGTCTCTTTGAGGATATTGCGTTGAAAAGTTACGCCGAATCAAAATTACGAATAAATTTAGGTGAGCGAATAGGAGTCCGCAACTTATCAGTAACTACAACGCAAGTCCTCGGGAACTTGAGGTCTCCCATTTGTTCACTTAAATTATATCCTAATTTTGAATCGAGCGTAACTTTTGTTTGAAATATCGTCAAAGATGTTCCGACCACTCAAATTAAAGGTCTCAATGTATTGCATTTGGACATGCACAAAATTGTTCGTAATGTATAATACGTTACGTAAATTAGGTCAGGCTTCAATAGTATAACGTTTACTTTAGGTGGAAAAAGCAAGCTGAAAAAAATATTCACGGTTATGCTATAAGTTCAGTACACAACACCAAACCAAAAGCATTGTTTTCTAGGATGTTTGAACTATGTTTCCTGAAAGTTAGAGCAAAAGTAACAAAGTTAAAAACAGAACGAGTTACAGGGGTACCAAATTGACGATTTCCGAAAAATTTTGAACGGGACAAAAAAGGAATTAAAGGTCCATTCAAGTAAAAAATTTTCAAAAGTAGTAGACCTAAATCCGTTATGATTACGTAAAATGGCAAACGATCAAACATAACCTAAAAAACACAAAATTTGAGGTTTACATTCATCTCTGTAGAAGTGACCCACTGAGCTGTCAAGGGGGTCTAATTCTTTTTCTTGAGGTTTGTAAAAAGATGAAGAAATCATTTTATGGTACGTTCAAATTGTTAAAAATGGAAGCTCACTAGAATTTTTTGAAAATAGCCGTTTTTTGACTTTGTTTGAACATTAAGAACACTGTACTGAGTCACACAGTAGACTTTAGAGGCTGAAAATTTTTTGAGAGCTTCTTTCCGTAGGCACTTTCATATAAAAAATCGACCGCAAGTAACGAAGACTCGAGTTCGCAACAATTTTTAAAATTTATTTGTAATGACTCATATATATATATATATATATGTATATATTCTGGTAAATAAATATATATACATACATATATACATATATATGTATTTATTTACCAGAAAATTGATTTATATATTGTAAAATTCCTACAGAGGTAATGTTATTACCTGTAAATAGGTCTGGCGGGACTTTTTACTAACTTAAATTATTAATACTTAAAAATATACTTAATCTAAAATTAATTTAAAAAATATATTATCAGAAAGTATCATTCATCGTATTATGAAAATTTCTGACTCGTCGTGATATATAAAAATATTCAATGCTCAATTTCTGTATTTAATATACAAGTATAGAGTATATTTTTGAAATTTAAATGTTATATATATATATATATATATATATATATATATATATATATTAATTATTTTTCATTTTCAGATTAGTTTAGTTTAGTGACTACACAATCTAATCCAATTTTTTAATTTTATCTTTATAGTACTTATATTGTAATACACAGTTTTGACATCTTATGGTCTCTTATTGTAAGTTCATATTGCTAAAATACAACTGCTTTTGTTACTAATGGTTTTTGTTATTTATAGTAGTTGTACACTTTTATTTCTCGACGTACTTCGAGACTCTAAGAAATTGTTTCTAATTCAGTAACATGATATAGTAATGAATTGAAAGTAAATAACTGCTCAAGATTTAATGGCTAATAGTGAGATACGAATGTATTCTTGCTTATAATTTATAAAATTCTATTTTACGGAGTTGTAACTGTTACGAATAGAATTAATTGCAACTATTTATAACAAATAAATGACGCTGTGTAAAAAGTTCCAATGCAAAAGGTTTTCAAAAGGTTTTTTATCGTTCGGACGCAAGAATGTTCTCGAGTTTCTTTATGCGTTTTTTCGGCGGCGGCGGCGACTTTCGGCCGTGATTTTCGGCAACGCGAGCATCGGGCCCTTCGAGTTCGCACGTCAATGATGTATTCGTTAATTCGTTAGATGAACTTTGGCCTTTGTACAAATCGGTACTTACAAAGCGCGTTTTACTAATAATGCTAATATATATTTAATGAATAACCGACTTTGGTGTACAAATTATTTTAACAAAATCCTTAGTTTAATTGCGCCCCGAACAGTAATTAATAGAGATTGTTTTTATATGCACCCCCCCCCCAAGAAATTGCATTAAATATCCTCTAAATTACAGTTTTTACTGCAGCAGAGAAAAGCAGCACTCATTGAAAACAAACAGGACATTAGTATGTATGGATCCAGAGAAGACTCAGTATTGGCTAATAGTATAATGCTTGATATTAGAACATACATTTGTGTTAAGGGCAAATGTAAATCATACAATAATCGCAAACATCGGCGTATCTCCAACTACAATTACAATAAAATGATAAACTCGTATCCAAAAATCAGCAATAGTCTATATAATATAACAAACGAAATAATAAATATATGGACACACAAAACAGAAAACATAAAAGCGAATATCAAATACATAAAATTTGTCAAAGGAGCAAATAACGATTTAGATGTTAATAAAGATCCAAATATAGAAAAATATAAACCAGTAGACACTGTCTTCACCAAGATTGATGAAATGACTGAAAAGAACAACAAGAAAGCTAGAAAAATGGAAGCAACGGCGGCACTTGGACAGAAGATTAACAAATCAGCAAGTCACAGAATGACATACGGAGATATTAACTCCCTAGGATCGAACACGAAAACAAATTTTCACAAACTCAATGTATCCACTTAAACAACAATCATCTTATAATGTTATTGTAGTTATTGACGATATAGTCTTTACATCAAACTGCAAATGTGATTCAGCTAACCAACACAAGAGATGTTTCCACATTACAGAGTTACTTGTTCTGTTGGACTTAGTTACTAGGCTAGGTTCAACACCATAGAAATAATATTATATGCAAGAGATAAACACGCGACAACAGAAAAATTTACGACGGCAAGATCCATGTTATTAAGGTATTGGTAATATTATAGTGCTAGGTCAACATGATTAAATTATAAGAATAAAGATATTTATAATATCAAAGAAAAATGTACAAAAATATAGAATCTTAAGCATGTGTAATGTAATCTTAATTAACGCGAATTAATATAATGTAGTCGTCACATTATTACTAACTATATAAAAATATAGAATCTTTAACACAATTTTTAATGATAATATTAATTAATAAGGATTTATATGTAAATGTTAAAGAGAGATTATATATCACTGTTAAATTTTTAATAAATTATTAATAATGTTATATAGAGTTGGGATGAAGAGTCAGCAGACCTTCATAATCCAACCAAAGTATGTATGAATGAATGGTGAAGGTTGGAATGATCCATGTCTGGAAGTCCGATGTGGATACATGCTATCCTTATGAATGAATGGTACTTGCATTGTACGGCTGGAGGTTTTTGCTGTAATGAATACAGTAAAACTAACCAGCACTTTTTATTTTTGTTGTTAATCCGGACCTGCGAACCGGGAATACCAATTCCCTCTGCAGGATTTGCGGCGTTATAGTGTGTTATCGTGTAAATAATTTCTACTCTGTATCGAATATAGCAAATATTATATGTAACTCTGGAATAAATAAATAAATAGATTATCTTAGATTTTTTGGAAAAAATAAAGACTAGATTTTGTGTTTTTTTATATAACCTCATTAATATATTTATTCCATTTCATGTTAAAATCAAATAATATTTCTAGGTATTTCCAGGCTTCTACTCTATTTATTTGTTGTACACCGACTTTTATTTTTAAAGTATTTAGGACACTATTAACATAATTACCGTAAGTCATATATATATATATATATATATATATATAATAGTTAGTATGAAGCTATTTTTGCATTACAGGTTCAACTTATATATATATATATATATATATATATATATATATATATATATATAACTTGAACCTGTAATTAGTATGAAGCTATTTTTGCATTACAGGTTCAACTTATATATATATATATATATATATATATATATATATATATATATATATATATATATATATATAACTTGAACCTGTAATGCAAAAATAGCTTCATACTAACAAGATGTTCAGTTAATTCTTAATGCAAAGTTATTCAATCACACGCTAACAAGACTTGACATCTGGAAGGAGCAGCAGCTCAGTAAACTAGTTGAAGAGACCAGCGATGCAAGAAGTTCCACCATATATTAATGAGCGATTGCTTCAAGTTAAGCCACGCTTAGAAATAGTAAAAGCCAACTTAACAGCTCAAAGTTTGTCTGTACTTATTGATAATAAACCGCTAAATTGTTGGTGACAATGTGAGCAATGGAGTATTAGATTGTTGCTTAACTTTATTCACTTCGCTTCGGTAGATGTATTATTGTCAAATTTATACTATACTTTATTGATTCATGTAGGGGAAACTGGAGTAAAGTGAGTCATGGTTATTATATCTTCAACAAATTATTATTTACGCCTAATTTTAATTTTGATGAAAGATAATTATGCAAGGATGATAATTAAAAAGTTTCATTGCATAACAATTAATATTTTATGAAAGAAAAATAATTGTATTTATCGACCTTAAAAGAAAGTTGGTTTGTCGAATTCGTTATAACGATTAAAGATGTTTATAATCAATTTGATTGCTTGATTTTTTTTCTAATTACTTTAAATACGTTTTACTTACTATTACCAAGAATACAGAGTTTTAAAAGAGATTTTTCTATTTTTAAACAAACATTTTAAAGAATCGACGTCTCGGGGTAAAGTGAATCGGGGTAAAGTGGTCCGGAAAATAATGCGATAGCACTAATTTATAAGCGGCCAGATGAGAAATTTAACAAAATATTAATCAAGGTATGTGTTAGTGTAGTATACAAAGCCTTTGTTGTAACGCATTTATGGTATTTTAAAGATTTTAGGATGTCTTTTTAGTTTTATTATTGTCTAAATTAACGATTTTATATATTCTTGTACAAAAACTAGTAAAATATTTTCAAAATATTTAATTCTATCTTCTAGTTCACTTTATCCCGCACTGAATAGCCCGGGTAAAGTGAACAGGTATTTTTCAAAAATAGGCAAATAATATTAAACTTAATAAATGACTTTCTTTTAAGTTGCTAGTATATTTATTGATGTAAGAGTTTTCTTGTGCAACTTAAAAAGTAATGTTTTAAGTCTGAAAAATACAGTTTTTTCGATTTTTAGAGTTACTATGTTCACTTTACCCCAGTCTCCGCTAATGTATTTTCTGCGTATTGTCTAACATGTTTATTAAGTTAAATAAAAATAAATATTTTTTATGCAATGAAAACAGTTTTTAATTTAAAACATAAACATTGAGAAATTTTAAAATACACAGTATTTATTGCTATATTTTTATTCAGCGAGGCAAAATGGGCCATGACACACAAAGTCGCAAACATTTCAGCGATTAAACGACCTCGAATTTTTTTCCATTTTAACAGTTTGTAGCCGCGAACAGTAAAAATGCGAAATATTTATTGCCGATCGGCCATTCAATTGGCCAAAACGGTTTCATCCACGTGTTCACTCGCTTTATTTTCTTCGTGATTGTGAGCTTCCGGGATAGCAAACTGTCAGCGGTTTATTTGCGCCGCGCAGATCATCGATCATCGAAAATTTACGGTCAGCCTCGATATCCCTCGCGAGCGTCGAAAATATCCCGCGTACAAGTTTACACGCATCACCGATCCGCGGGAAAACCATTTTGGATATAAAGGACATTTGCGAACGTTCAGTTTGAAACGTACATGTATTTTCTATGAACTCTGCGCTATCGTGGAAAATAGTATGATTTTGATGATATATATGTTATTGTCTTTATAATCATAATTTTTGTATATCTTATTTATGATGCATAAAAGAAAGGTATATATCATTTCATCTATAAAATTATACATAAAATTACAGGTAAAGAAGTTCGTATTTATTATACCTCATCTTCATGGCACTTTAATAGCGTATCTCTTTAACTTATAATATTAAATATCATAACAGTGATAATTGCTAGTAAATGTTAAAGAGTTCTATTGTGAAGAGATTTGTTTCTTCTATTTTTTTACACTAGAAAAGCTAAACAGCATAAATGTTATTTGGTATTGAAAGTTAAATTGAGACTCTATTAAACTTCCAGTGAAGACGAGGCATTATATATTTCAATTTTTGATACTAACAGAAATATCAAGAAGAGTTCAAAAGTTTAAATAATTATTTATTTTTACTTTAAATATAATTTAAAGATAGTTATCTTTATAGGTACAGAGTGATACAAACAACATTCTTCCAAAATTATTTCTGTAAAAAGTAAAATTATGCTAAGTTTCTTTATATTACTTTTGATATGATTAATAATAAGATTTTAAGGATTTATTATGTATATGTTTAATATTAATTGAGTCATCAGTGCCGATCAAACTTTTAAATCCCGTAAAATTTTCATATATTAATATTTATCATAAAATTGAGAATCCATCACAAGAAATTATTTACATCACACCGAAACTCCGAAGTACTTAAACAATTTATAATAACTGAAATTGCGCGAACAAACCGAAGCATTTCAATATCAGCAAATAAATACACGATATATTATTTTAATACAAGAGAAAATGCATTTTCTATTTGATCACTTAATAATCCTATCCGCCTATAATTTTGAACCAGGAGTGCGCTCACCGGCAAACTTTACGAAGCTCGCGACATACGAGTACATAGCATAGCAGTCGCGAATACTCGCGATATAAAACCTTGTAGTTTCGCCAAGCGTTCGGTCAATGATGGTCTGAACGAGAGGTAGAAAAGCAGTGAGATGGCGCAAGCGGTAATAAAGTTTAAATTCGTAATAAGATTATGTTTGTGCGTGTGTGCCACGCCAAACCAGCAATTTGTTCTGCATAAATCATCGCGAGGCTCGCACGGACGTGCGTTCAAGTATTTTCATTTTTGCTCGACGAGAGTTTTTGACGGCAATTTTTTTTTTGGAGACGATGGTAATACTCATATTTTAGTAAAATTGGAGTTTAGTGACGAAATTAATTTTTAATTTTGAAAATAATCAATGTTTATTTTATTGTGTAGCTGTACCGTATTTACTAAATGTTTTCATTTTCAATGTACACTTCAGGTATTATCATAATTCAATGTTCTCTCGGTAAACATTTGAACCATTCTATTTATTTTGGTTACAAATGTACATCAGGAAAATTTATTTATGAATTATAGATGAAGCTTTAGGATGGTAAAGACAGGTTCTGCAAAAAACATGTTAGGAACATGTTTTGAGACATTAGGGGTCAAATTACACTATTTTTAGAAAATATGTGTGTGTGTGTGTGTGTGTGTGTGTGTGTGTGTTTGTGTGTGTGAGTGTGTATGTGTATGTATGTGTGTGTATATGTGTGTGTATATGGATATGTAGTAACATTACTCTGAATATAGACGGTGGAAATTAATTTTTCAGGGTTCGTTTTTTTTGTTCTTTTTCACCCATTTCTTCCCAAGCGGCCATTTTATAGTCGATTGGTTTTTTGCCTAAAAAATTGTCGCAAAAGTTTTCCAACGGAAATTTCAAAACTCTGACTTCAGAATCGGAAAGAGCGGACAATTTTACTTCAGAACAGTGCTATTGGTTATTATTATTTTTATTTTCGACAATTTGTTAGACAAAAAACCAATCGACTAGAAAATGGCTGCTTTGGAAGAAATGGGTTAAGGACAGTATTCAAAAAATTTTTTTTGTTATTTTTCGATGAGTTTTTATTTTTTAGCGGTTTTTCGATGTTTGAGTTTAAGCTATGACGTCCAACAGACTACAAATAAGATTAAAGCTACAAGCTTTTAAATGTGCCTTTTATTTTGGCCTATGCTTTCGCACAATAGCCAGGGTCTCCAAGGCAAATCGTATGTAATTAGTTATTATTGTATTGAACCATCGTAATCAGAATTATCGACTTTACTTCAATTCTTAGAAAAGACGTCTCTTTTTGAATATTGATTGATATTACTTGAAATTTTTATTAATTTACTACCTTGGGATACGTACATTGATATAGCCGCGAGGTTCAAAAGTAGTTTTATTAGTGGGATATACTGTACGTGATTAAATATTAATCTCGAAGCGTATATCCATAAACATTACGTTAGTATGCTTTACGCTTTCATATAATGATGGCGAGGTGCATTACTAAGCATGTTGTTCTACAATTCTGAGGTACGTAAGCTAAAATAGCCCGCGAGGTTCAGAATATATAGAAATCACAGGTATGATATGCGTTACTAGTTATTAGCGGCGAGGTGCATTACCATGTGATGTATTACGTTCAATTTTATGTGTATATATTAGGTAATTTTCTTAAATTCGAATTTTTTAGTAATAAATCTGTTTATTAAAAGTATTTTATACGAGAAATAGCTTAATATAATCGGTACAAAAATTGTAAATAAAATATAATTACTTTTTGGATGTTTAATTTGTAGTTCTATTATTTAAGACAAAATCGTTAAATAATTTATTTTTAGTCTTGGGTGTTTTAACGCATAATATTTATTTTTAGTCTTGGATGTTTTAACCCATAATAATTATTTTGTTTTGGGTATTTTAACCCGAAATATTTATTAATACAATGGAGATTTTGTGGGTTTTCGACTTAAAACTGTCTACCCGAATATTTGAGTCTAGTATTTGTCCATATAATTGTCTATAAAGATCTGCAGCAAGCTTAGCGATACTAGAGGCACATTGTCTCGAGAGGTTGCTAGAGCGAGCTAATTCTTTCTACTATTTTGTCTTGTACAAGCCGTGCTTTACCTGAACAGATACTGCTCTGGAGACACTTCGGCGAGTGAGACGTTTCTACTCTTACTTCAGCACAAGCTTGGCTGTACACCTTAGTGTGAGAAATCTATTAAATCCTATTAATTCCTTTTTCCAAATATCAAAAGATCCTATTTGCGAATAGGATGTATATGCAATTTTTGTATTGGCAAATAGGATTTAATAGATTTCTCACACTAGGGCAGGAACAGATTCTGCTCCTGAGACGCTTCGGCGAGTGAGAGTTCGAGTTTTAGAGTTGACACAAGCTTTGCTATACAGGAACAGATACTGCTCCTGAGGCGTTTCGGCGAGTGAGATACTCTGAGTCAGACCCAAGATTGCTTTACAGGAACAGATACTGCTCCTGAGGTGCTTGTCGAGCGAATGCTGGTGCTAAAGGGTCTAGCGAGCGGGGTGAGGATGAGCAAGGACGAATAGCGAAGAACGTTTCCTCCTTTTTCTCCTCCCACCCGCTTTTCCTCTCATTAGGCTAATGCTTAAGACAGAGAAAGAAGAATAGAGGGTGTGGGTAAATAGGTCCTCAGAGGGCGTCGCTAAAGAAGCGCGCGCAGCTAGGCTTTGGCGTTCGGGCCTTTTTTCGGTGGGGTGAGCTTTTTCTTAGAGAGCGAAGGGAGATCTTGTCTCTCGCTTGCTTTCTTGCTCCTTCTCTATCTTTCGCATTTTATATTTGATTTTCTTAATATTAACCTAAAATATTAATGTTTATTATATTTTTATTTACTAAATGATCTTAAAATATAATAGTCATTTCATAAAAAATCATTAATGATAATATAGTGAAAATATTTACTTTCTATATATAGTTATATTATATAGTTATTATTTTTGTTAAAACTCATATTGCAATTGTAGTAATTAATTAAAGTGTACATATGTTTAAAATAGTATAAGATTAAATGGTAATAATAATGAGAATAAGTAATGAATGTAAAGTTAATATTAATTTATGTTTACTTAAATTCAAAGTGTGTATAATAAAAGGTTGCAGTAAAAATGACTATAATGTAAACTGTAATTAGTTAATAAACATTCATATTTCAGTACTTAAAATTATCATCTTATATGTAAATATTATTATTACAATAGAATATTTAAAACTACATTTAGAATCAAGCTGTCGACTTGATTCTTTCGCACAGCATTTTTATTTGAATTATAAAACTATATTATGATGTTAAAGAATGTAAAAAGTTATTATCTTATACGCTACGATATCTGTTTTCAAAATAATATTTCAGCCTGTATTTTTCTGCCCGAAAAAGGCTGCATATAGTCGATGTTTCTGCACTCTCTCAGCTAGGGTAGAGAGAGAGCAAATGCACATGTGCGCGTCTAACGGCACTTGCCAGACGTACCCTTGCTGTGCAATGCGTCTGCTTAGAAAAAGCTAGCTTCACACTGGCGACAGTCTAAAGAGAGGTTTTAAAGTAATTTTTTTATTTTCTATATTTTATAATAATAAATATCCCTATCATCGCAAGATGTCACAAAGTTTTTTGCGTTTTTTGATACGTCAGAAATAATATCATCGATTGAGTGATAATGCATTTGAAAGAGCATAAAATTACCTATTTTTTCCGATCTAAAATTTTGAATAATCTGTTACTTTAGTTTTGTTATACTCGATTCGTCAAAATTTTAAAAAAAAATTGAGATGATTAAGAATATGAAGATGAATATTCTGTAAAATTTTTTAGGCTTTATCCTTTTATTTTGAAGAGAAAAAAATCGATTTTTGTCACCAACGATAACTGGAGTAAAACATCAGCATTTGATTTGAAAATTGCCAAAAATTTTGATTTTTACTATCACTTGGTTGTGTTATTTGCTCAGATCATAACGACCTTATTTAAGGTTATGTATTTTTTGAAATTTTTTTTGTACGCTTATCTTTCTAGAATGGCATGGTAATTTTTGGCCAAACAGAGTTCATTTTTTGAAATGTTTTAATGGAGTTTCGAAATTAAAGAGAAATTTAAAGATTCATCGACTCGTTTTTTTATAATATATTTAAAAAAGCTCCGTATTTTTTTTTACTTAGAAAATAATTTTCCTGAAAAATTCAAGGAACAGAAAAATGTACTTAAGGGCGTTTACCGACTGACAGTAAGGTTAGAAAGTCAATTTTCGAAATAATTACCATTAAATGTCAATATTTATAATGAAAACCATTCAGTTTACAATCTAAAGCATTCAAATATTAGTAAAGAATATTAAAGTTATGAAACAGCACCAAAAGCAAAGAACGGCATTAACGTTTGTATATATTGTACTACGATATAGATATACTATTAACATAAGAGCACAACTTTAGATAGCTATATCTTTAAAAAAAGTATGGCTTGTTATGTCCAGTTTTTCATGTATTACTTCTATGCTTATTTTACATTATATTATACTAGTTTTTCAGAACGATTTAAAGAAAACTTGGCTTACAATAAATAAAAATGTCCATTTTGTGAGAGCTCAAGATAGGGCTAGTATGATAATAATAGAAACTTTGAAGCTAAATATCTCGATTTTTGATACCTCAAAGGGGGTCGAAATTTAATCCACGTATAAAACACACATAAGTTAACATACAATAAAAGTTTCAAGAGATTAAAAAGAATTAAATTATCCTGTGAACGTCCTTAAAAACTTATTAGTTGATAAATTGGAAATTTTCTCAGCGTTCTATTTAGTAAGCGCGAATCGTAAACGGGTTAGTGTCTTAATACACCGATTGATCACGAGTTATTTGTCGAACTCTGCACTCGAACCTCGTTTTTTTTTACATTCCGCGACTCTGCACATTTAGTACACACACAGCGATCTGTAATATCGACGATTCCGAGCTTTGAAATTAGAAACTTCGAACTTCAAGCGGAATTCGTCGATTCAGCGCTTTCAGGCTCGCTCGTCCTCCCGTCCCCTCTCCCCAAACCACTCTGTGAAATCTTCGCGCACCATTCGCTCCTCGTGGTGAATTTTTTCCCCGCTGCCTCTCGACGTTGAAATTTTTCCGCCGCAGAGCGAGAGGCTTGTGTTTACCTCGGAGTGTAGTGCTGATTCCTTTTTTCTCCTCGGCGGATATGCTCGGTATATGTATGGCCCGGGTTGCGCTATTGCATGCTCGCGGGGTCTCCTTAAAACGGTATTATCCGAGCGGGAGGAGGTGGAATTTTAATTCAAGTCACGAGTTACTCTCCGGCGCAGACGTTTTATCCGCCTTCGTTTAAGAGAGCAAGCGCCTGCTTAAGATTTGCTGCTGCTGTTGGCTGACTGGCTGGAAAATTTTACCTACGAGATCAGTTTTGCTTTGCTTGAGCAGAGAAATTACCTACGGAATTTATTCTGAGATTTTTTGAGAATAATTTAGTTTCTTAGTACTCGCGAGACAATGGAGGTTTTTGAAAAGAGTGGGATATCTATAGAAGAGCTAATTTTGGCAAGAATTGTTCGAGCGAAAAGAATGATAGTTATTAGAAGTTCACTATTCGTAAATTGTTACGTACAATATAAATGCAATCTTTCTAATGATGTACGATACATGAAGCTGAAGATTTTCTTTTATGGATTTATTCAACAAAATTTTAATTTTGATGTGTAGAGATTTTAAGCTGTGAGCCACTGTGGTGGGAGGTTCGACTACAATTACATATAATCTAAAATAAATTTAGATGTTGCATATTTCAATTTCACTATATTTACTTTTAGCTCTAAAAGCGCCCCTTTAACATTTCAACGATTAATGGATACAGTATTGGCTTGTATACCCGACTTATACAAATTTATGTATTTAGACGATTGTTCTTTTTGAATGTTATAAAATAATAATACGATGGGCCCTAATTAGAAATAAGTATCTGGTGAGCTTTGATTAGAAAAGACGTATCTATTTCAAGGTTATTTGGTACACCAACTTTTAGGTCAAGTGGCAAAAAGTAACATCAATAAAGATACATCTTCTCAATTTGGAGCTTGCGAGATTCGTCTTTTTTATTAGGACCCATCAAATAGTTAGATAAGTTCTGTTTTTTCTACAAACTAATTTTACATTATCATCTGACATGAATTATTTTCATTACAAAAACACATATTATTAAAATTAGTAAGATATATAAAATAAAGTATCATCAACCCACCTCCACCCAATCAATTACATTGCATCTAATAACACTTAAACACTTAAGTTAATACTACAATCAACAGTAGCAAAATCCAACCATTCTGCATCGTTCATCTATTGACAAATACAATACATCATTCATAGAGCCAAGCTCCCACAGGAACTCAGCAGCCTTGGATTCACCAACACCAACTTGCACCGTACAATCTGCGCCTGGAGGCCCGGTGTTTTAATTTTCGAGATTGAATTTGGTCGTCTAAAAAAGAACTAAAATTGGAAGCGCAAAAAAAAGAAATGGAAAATAATAGAAATATAACAGAGAATAAAATCCCCTGGCGTATATAAACCGCGAGCGAAACTGAACATTGAGCAGACACAGCAGTGAAAAAAGAGAATATCTAAAACAAAAAAATGAACGCAGAAAAATAAAACAAACAGAGAATAAAAATTCCAGTATATACACCGCGACTTGGTGGATAACAAAGGCTCCCCGCGAGCATCCAACGCGCGACATCAAGAGCTTTTTATCTCACGCATTCGTGCTCGCGCTCTATATTCCTTTTATCGGTGCGCATCGGTGCACGCGATTCGCCTTCTCCACCATGCTGTTTTTTCCTCGCTTCTCCGCGGAGGCGAAAAATCCAAGGAAAATCGGTAGGAAAATCCTTGGCGCGACGTAGAGCGCGAGTCGCGCGATGCACGCACGCTGCTCTCTCTCTCTTTCTGCATAAGAGAAAGGGACGCAGAGGGACGAATTGAAAGAGATAGGGGTGGAGAGCGCCCGAGTGGGAGAGAGAGAGAAAGGATATGGGCGAGTGACGATCAAGAGAGAGCGCTATTGTGGGAGCGGGAAAGAGTCGAGTCGTTTTCATCTTGGACCAGGAATCGTTTTCCAATACCCGGCTGCGATTTCGCCTTCTCCCCGAGAGCATTTTCTATTTTAAATAATATCCCGTCGGTAGTAAGAGGGAGAAAGAGGAGGAGGGGGTGAAAGCAGCAGCATCACGACACACGCTGGGGGATTCGAAAAAACGCGAGAGATGGAGGGACGGAGATTTGCAGAAGGTAAACTGGTGGAATGGGAGAGAGAGAAAGGAGAGAGGGAAACGGACGGGGTGCGCGTACGGGAAGGGACAAAAATATGCGGGAAATAAGCTAAATAGAGAGGGAAAAATTCAGAAAATGCGTTTGCTCGAAAAAGGAGGGATTGGGGGGAGAACAAAATCAACGCAAAAGGAAAGCAGTGATGGTTATGGGTGTAGTTTTTTCTATTGTGACTGTTCTTAGCAAACTGGTTTTAACTTTTACGAGTGTATGACATTAATTTCGTTTATGTACAAAGCGAAAGGCAGGTACGGTAAGAAAAATAAATGGCAAAATAAATGTTTGGTTAATAAAAGACAGCAGCATTAAATCTGAATAATCATATTGGAACTTTATTTTGTTATTAAATTTTGATTTGATGAAAAATAAAGAACTAAAGTTTAAATTAATTTAGCAATTCAAAAGACTCACTCACCAACGTCAAACTTTTCATGAAATAACATTTTTTAATAAAATTTTATTATTCTATTAAAGTGGCTCAAATTCTTTTAA
Organism: Gastracanthus pulcherrimus; assembly: GCA_949152435.1. Taxonomy (NCBI): domain Eukaryota; kingdom Metazoa; phylum Arthropoda; class Insecta; order Hymenoptera; family Pteromalidae; genus Gastracanthus; species Gastracanthus pulcherrimus. Next base: position 190,540,597 of record OX424572.1, on the reverse strand, counting down.
TCAATTTTCCAAACGTATGAAAGGTATTTATTTTTGCATGAGCTATTTTATGTAAGAAAATCGTGTTAATAAAATTTTGAGTCCTGTCTTGCTCTGGAAAGGCGAGAATATATTATGTAATTTAATCAAAATAGTACATTTATATTATTTAAACATTCGACATTCAAATATAATTAATTGGATTACTAAATAACAATATCTGTAAATTGAATTTTAAAAATAAAAGTTTACAAGAATTTTATAAGATTAAAAAATTACAATGATCATGAGGTTTTATTATCATTATTTTAATAAAAGATGTCAATTAATATGTATATAAGTCCTGCATAATCAGATTATACCATCCATGTACACAGAAAACACTAAATGTGAAGAGCAAACAATATCATGCAGGGCTGCTAAATTACGGATTGTAATCTGAAACAATAGAAAAAACATTTACTGAGTAATCAAAATCCAAGAAAAAGTCAACAAAAATGAAAAAAAGCTCAGACTACCAACCATCGCCCACAAATTTCTGACACTTTCAAAGCATCCAAGAGTTTGGCGCCCAAGCGAGCGTGCCAGGCCGCCGGATACATCCGGCCTCTGGCTGCAAATGGATGCGCCCACATATTGCCCAGCAGGGCAGAAAATTAAGAGATTGGCCGGCGGAGCGAGCGAGCCGATTTGCAAGAATGAACGAGATTTCCCTGCCGACTGTCCTCGGATATGACTTTGAAATTCAATTATCCTACGCTCCGCGCCGACTAATTAAGTGCTCATTTCTTTTGGCCGAGCGACCTCGGCGTACATACGCGAGAGCCCGTGCAATTTTATAAAGTCGATGGATCGGATACGCCTCGCCGTGCCTCTGGTTTAATCGGTAATCGAGAAGTAGCTGGGCGGAGCGGATCGGGTGGCATGTTTCGTTCGGAAGTGAGCGGCCGAGGATCGACTTTCTTTTTCCGATCGTCGTAATAACGTCAAACGTTCCGGTTGGGTTTGCTATATTTTCGTCGGTTGGTGGGGTTTAGATTAAGAGGGGAGAATCAACCAGGATGGGACAGCACCCAGAGTGGGTCACTAATGGTTTCGATACTTTTCAAGTATATGCAGCTGCGGCGATTCGGGTATTTGAATTGACATTATAAAAAAGCATACTCACAGAATTTCAGATTTTTAGGTAGTTTGTATAATAAATTATTCAACTTTGTATATTGAATTCAAATTCGACGTTGCTTGGGTCACCGTCAATTACGGGGAACCACTTATTTCATTCAATTTTCAATTTTGAGAAAATATCTCTATGGTAAGTTTTTGTTTTTGATTAGGACAATAACGTTTCATAAAGATATTTGCAAAAAATTGAAAATTAAATGAGAAAAGTGGTTCTTCGTATTTGTCGTTGACATGTGGCTTTATCATCACCTTAAATTTGGGACACCCGTGCAATATAAAAAGATAAGCAATGAATATACCTCTACCAATGTACATATACCCGTACAAAAAATATTATAATTGTTATAATAAGGTACTATTTTCTTTAAACTATTCTAAAATCTAACAGTGAAATATATTTACGGTAATTAAAATTGGATTAAATAAAAGTGTCCCAAAGTGGAGGACCGTATCCCAAAGAAAACGACACTTATGCCTCATTTCTTCCTTAAACTGCAATCACTCTAATTCCTTAATCTTAATCAAACTTTGGTACACTGCTTTCTAGTACTTAAAGCTGTCCATAGGGATTAGTAAAATTAAATTTGATCATTAATGAAGATTTTATACACAGAAATCCTTAAATGTCCCAAAGTAGGCGATTCTCCACTATCAATGTTGTTTTTGAAATATGTTACTGGGAAAATTAGACATTCCATGCAGAGAGAGATCTTATGGAATTTGTACAATATAGAACACGAATATGCTAATTGTGGAATTTGAGAGAAATCATGATGCAACTAATTATTTGTACATAGAAAATTTGCATTGTTGTCTGACTGTTTTCAATACATTTACATTTTTGATACATAATAAATTATATTTTTTGTTATAAATGTAAATATAAGAAATGTGATGTGATATATGACATAAATAAAGTTTTTCTTATAATTCAGTCAAAAATTTAATTATGGTGTAGAGTAACTTTAAAAGTGAATTGTAATGTTATGAAATGAACAAAACTTTTGCGTGGAGAGTAATTCTTTAATGAAAAGTCGTCTGGCTTAGCAAACTTTTAAGAGCATTCTTTGCAAAACTTAAAATCATCCAACAATACGACAAAACTTGGTCAGAAAGTTATTAAAGCGACTATTATTTGATAAATAAGAGTATTTTATTTAAAAAGCATACATGTAAAAAAATGTTATGTATTTATTATTTAATATAAATTATTTTGTACGAAGTTTATAATTATTTGACAAACATTTTTAAGCTGTATTAATAACGATAACATAGATGTGAATTTAAACAAGAATAGATATTTAATTTTTTACAGTCGTATTAGTAAATACCAAGCTCTAGGATTTTAAGCATAATATGTACATTTGATAGATCTCAAACTGAAATTTTTTCAAATGAATCTGATATACTCTGAATACGAAGATTCGAAATGAAGATCGCTCGGCAAACTTTCTGCTCATATTTCAGGAAATTTGTCATCTTAGGCGATCAAAATAACCAGTCAAGTGTAACATCCATGAATCATACATATAAATTCAAATATATGCATTCGTACAAGGCAGACCGGACGAATGGAACTGAAGAGAGGAAGAAAAACAACAGTCTACATTAAATTAGCGCCTAAGGATACGTCTCGTGAAACGCTAAATAATAAATGCATAATATTGGCATACTCAATTGCTTATTATAATTCAATTCTAATCAATTATAATTATGAGTTTACGTAGTCATAACTGATATTCATAAATTATGAAAAAAGGGAAATAATAGATGAACTTTTGCAACGTTTGACTTTTTATATGAAAATATACCATGCACAGATACCTAAATAACTATAAAGTCAATTTTCTAAAATAGTCGATTGAAGTCGTTTTCCCGGTTCATTACAGATTTATAATAATTTAAATATATAATGTTTGAAAATTTAATCACTTGCAAAAATACGATTTCCTCTTTTTATTTATACGCATAAAGTATTGCTCATAATGAATTTTTTTATCTGAGGCGGTATTTATATTGTCAAGACAAATGTATATGGCTGACTTATATCGTCTGTTTCTACTGAGAAACAAAAATGACCCACATAAAGCGACAATTTTATATAGTAGTTATTATGTATTATACATTATTTTTCAGTATAATTGTAATCTAGTCTTTCTTAAAAAACTGTTGTATGTTATAATTAAATGAAATTAGAAGTTTATTGTTTTAACTTAACTTAATTACCCCAGATAAGATTATATATAGTTATACAATTTTACTTGCAATACTCCTACATTCATAATTACAATATAAACAAAACAATCGCGTAATACACTATTCATATACCTCCAACGGTTCATCCCGTACTTTTGCCAGAACGTTCTTCACCTCTAATATACAACTACCAGTTCAGCAACGTTGTCCGTCCGTCTTTCCCCGACGCAATAAACAGACTGCATATTTCGTTGCATGGCTTTCATCCCCATCTGCAGCCGGTGTTCAACCGGGAAATATTACAAGCGAACCAAACACCAGCGAGAGAGAAAGAGGTCAGAACGATAGAGCGCCTATGTAATTCTAAATTTCAGTAGCCTGCAGCAGCAGGTCGGAGTCGGGCACACGTACGCGTACACACCGTATATACATTGTAATATTGATCGTGTTCAGCCGAGTCATGCGAGCCGCACAGTCCTCTCTCTCTTGCTCTCAACGACACTTGCCTGATGTATGTATATAGAGGAACATCGACGCGCGGTAAAGTCATGTTATAGGGCGACTGGTGTATACGTCTGTGCGTGCGAACGCCGGAGATAAAGTTCTGCAATTATATAAAATGCACGCGAAAATTTCTTCCGCGCTTTCCCTTATTTCTACACGCCGCTCTATTAATTATAATGAGATGAGTTGGGAAAATTCATGTTGATAAAAGGTTTTGTTAACGAATCGGTTGCTTCTCTTAATTTCATTTTGAGTAGTACTATGCACAAATGGCTGAGGAGTAATAAATAATCATGAACAAAATTGATCATAAGAGATCTGGCGTTTGAAATTAATTAAACTGCGATTATTACATTATCTATAGAATGGAAAATGGAATGGAAAATTGTGAAGCGATTACATTTTAATTTATCATTAGAATTATTCTTAGTATCGCAATTCAATTTGATTTGAGATGTATTAATGATAACTTTATCATCTTAATTACATTGCATTCCTTTTGTACCCTAGTTATAGCTTTGAGAATAAATTAAATTTCTAAGACTACAGATACGATAATTTATTATCGAGTGAATGCTACAGGAATAATTAATATAAATTGTAATGGATATTGTTACAAGCTGAGCACGGAGAATTAATTGTTAATTGGATTAAATTATACCTTTCTAACCCAGATTTGACAATACCTATGTTTTAAAAGGTTATAATAAAATATCTATAGATTATAATAAAATTTTGTGAAAATTATTCAGGAAATTATATTTTTTTCAAATGTTATCCCTTGTTACTAAAACTTATTTAACATTTACAAAATTAAATATAAGTCATATATTATTATAAAATAAAAAAGCGCAACATACATAGACATTTTAATTCATTTTATCAAAATAAAACATTCTAAAAAAAGAATCTCCACATATCATATAGTTTAACAGTACCACAATGCACGATTAAAGCTAAAATCTTTTCCGATCGCGCATATTTACGGTACTGTCCACGGGGCCGCCCATTTTGATTTACATCAGTTTCGTCGCGGCGTGCTCGGAATTATCTCGCAATCGATGGCTTTGGGTCGCCGCAGGGACTATGGCCGACGATTGACATTTAGTCGCGATGTGAAAAACGGCCAAAGTGGAACGAATGGCGCTCGCGATTCCGCGGATGCCGGATTTTTTCCCGACCGCGTACCGTGGCCTGGATTTGCGAGACGATGAATTTTTTCGTTAAATTAAAATATTTATGAATAAATACCGTGGATTATATTTCGCGTTTCTTTCACTCTGCTCAGGCTGAGCTGACTTGTATCTAATACTGGTGGTGTATTTTTGAAAAGCTTTTATTGTGGTATGAATATTGTATTTTAATGGACTTTGAGGTGGAGTTGTACTTAATATTTTAAATTATTTGCTTATGTACTTAACGTACTTACTTAATTTATAAGATTGATTATAGGATTATTAATTATAAAACAAATATCTTTACTAATTTTGGATAATTTTTATCTAGGAACGTCAAAATTATTAATAAAAAACTTAATTTTTTTATAAAAGGAATTATTGTTCTATTACATAGATCTCAGAAAGTTGGTCCTACTTTGTTACTAAACATAAACAATTTATTTTTGGATTTATTCCTTACTTTAAACAAAACATCGATTTTTATCAAATTTTAATTAAAGCTTACTTTTGACAATTAGGATCTATGCTAGTATTTTTTACAATAGAGTTGTGAAAAGTATCTTTTAAACAGGTGTTTTTTTTTTATTGACATGAGTTTCGATCAAGAATACCATGTATTTCTTGTTATAAATTTAAATACACATTTCTGTTATCGTTCTAAATAAAGTTTGAAAATATTTGGTTGTTATTTGGCAAATAACTATAAACTTTGTGCAAATAATTTCTATCAAATACGAGAATTTATATTAAAATTAAAGGGTTCATTTTTTTACATTCATGATGCATTTCAAATAAAAGATACTCTTTTTTATCAAATAATAGTCGCATAATAACTTTCCGACCAGGTTTTAACATATTGTTACAATCTTAAGTTTTACAAAAAAACACTCCTTAAAGTTTGCAAATCCAGACAACTTTTTATTAAGGTAATGCTAAAGCCACCAGTCACCGACAAATATGAGGAACCATCTTTCTTATTTTGTTTTCAATTTTGAGTAAATATCTCTATGAAACGTCCTACTCAAAAACAACAACTTTTCAGAGAGATATTTTCTGAAAATTAAATATCGAATGAAAAAAGTGGTTCCCCGTATTTTACGGTAACAAGAGGGTTTATCTTAAATACTTACTGTCCACGCTAAGGTTTTGCTTCTTCATAGAGGAAGCTTTTTGATAGTAAAAAAAAAGTTTTGCTACAAACATATTAGAAACATGTTTTGAGTCATTAGGAGTCTAAATACACTACATTTAGAAAAAGTCTGTATGGATGTGTGTGTGTGTGTGTGTGTGTGTGTGTGTGTGTGTGTGTACTTGCGTGCATGCGTATATATGTGCGCGTGTGTGCGTGCGTGTGGACAGATGTGGATGAAGATTACTCTGATCATTTACCGTCAAAATTAATGTTTTAGGGCTCAATGCTTTGGTTTTTTTAGAGGAAGGGGGTTGTAAAAACATATTTCTTGTTCTTCGATGTTCTTTTGCTTTTTAGGGGTTTTTCGATTTTTTAGTTTTAGTTTTCGGCTTCTATGGTATGTTTGAAATAATATCTTCGATTCATTTTTATGCATTAGAAAGAGCAAACAATGACCTATCTTTTCTGACCCGAAATTTTAAATAAGCTACTTTCGTTATTTTCTAATATACGCGAAAACGTCGTGCATTGTTTAAACGGTGATATCTGGGAAATGTAACATGAAAATTTTTTCAAAAAATTTGAGGTGATTAGGAATATGGACAAAAATATTTTGTGAAACTTTTAAGCCTTTATCCTTTTCTTTTTACGAAAAAAAGTATTTTTGTAAAATTTTTTTTTGGCGAAGGATAACTTGAGTAAAACGTCATTACTCCTTCTCAAAATTTCTAGAAAGGTAGCTTTTACTATCTCTTGAGAGTGTTAGAAGCCTAGATTATAACGACCTTTACATTCGGAGTTATTTCAGGTTGTTTTCTTTTATCGTTCATATCTCGAGAACGGTGTGGTAATTTTTTGGAAACCATGGTTCATTTTTTTCGTTCTTTAATAAATATTCTGAATTGAAAATTTTGAGATTCATCTATCCGTATTTGTTTTATAATGATTTCTCTATTTTACGATATTCTGAAATCGATAAGGTAAATTATTTTTGTGTTTTAGAAATAATATGATTGTTTAGTTTAATTCTTTCTTTTTTGTATTTAATAGCCACGTGTCCCCTCTTTTTAGGACCCCGATATGTCACAATTCATATGTGATTTTGTATTTTACATTTGTATTTTATATACTTGTTTGTTGTGTTGTGCGATCTCGGTCGAGCGAAAGTATCGTATCAGACACTTTTGAGGAGGCTATATGCGTAGTCGGAGATCTTTTCCAGATAAAAACTCGAAGAAAGAATTCTCAAGAATTTTTACCGGGAATCCAACCGTTGACAGCTAAAGCGTCTTGAATTGTAGGCAAGCGTCTGCCCACTGAGTCAAAGGGGGCTCTATGATCGCTTCATTTTGCATTCGAAAGAGTATAAAATTACTTATATCTTCTCCGATATGAAATTTCTGTAAGTTATTTTTCTTCTTTTGTTATATATAAAAACGTCTTTTTCTATATAAACTGTGATATTTCTGTTTTTTTTTTACAATTTTTCCATTGATATTTCAAAATATTGAAAAGATATTTGAATATTAATGCAATAATGTATATCAGTATATTTTATGTTTTATTTCCTATAAATCTAGATAAAAATGATACGTATGAACGATCTAATTATGTAATTTTAGATATTGTTGAATTTCAATTCAAGGTGAAATGTATAAAATTAAAATTAGTAATTTAAAAAAATAATGGTACCGTAAACTGCTTAAAACAGATTTAATTTATATACAGATGTAAAAAAGCATGAAGCTCCCCAGAAACTTGAAAACATTTTAGTCCCGCTATTACACTCGTAAATCGCCTCAACACGCACGAATCCACCTGCGCAATAAAAGCAAAACTCACACCATCCCCTCCCAAAAAAGAATAGCGCCAGTAAAAAGAATTTCGTGGCGCGGCATATGCGGCACCCCCCCCCCCCCCGCACTAACTCACAACAGCGCGTGTAAACTCTTCGTCCACCAGTGTCTAAAAATTTCATTCGCGAAAGGGCTAAATAATACGTCATCGCCCCGTAAGCAGCACGCCCGCGCCAACGCAAAAAGCGCCGAGGAGAGAAATGGCTACATTGTTATAGTCTGTATGTATATACGAGAAAACGAGAGTGAGAGAGAGGGAGAGAGAGAGAGAGAGAGAGAGAGAGAGAGAGATGGAGCGAGGAAGTGAGTTGAAAAGTTTTCAAGTGGGTGCTCGAAACTTGGGTGGAGAGTCCACCACGCGAGGAATGGCGAGAGCCGGCGGCGGCGGTGGCGGCGGCTTTATGAAAAATTTTAATCACGCTCGCTTTACGATCCGCGCGTGTCTCGAACGCTCAAAATATCGCCGCGCTCCGCGAGACTTTTTTCAGCGTACGTGAATGTGTATGTGTGTGCGAGGACGAGGACTGCGCACGGATTTCGTATAAGTACGAACGTGGGTATGTGGAAAAGAAAACGAAAAACTACTCGCTGAATGAAGTTCTGGAGGTGAATTAGAACGAGGGTTTTGCAAAAGTATGGTATCTTTTGGTCAAATTTGCTTGACGATTTGTTTGAAACGTCGACGGCAAGTTGAAGAGTGAAGATGTTTTTAAATCCAGAATAAGAGTTGTTGGAGACTTATTAATTTTGTCTGTACAATGTATGAGATCGAACGTATCGAGCGTCATTAATATTTGAACATCCGGTATTGGATACTCTCCTTCTTATTATTATGCATTCGAGTGCTAATATTGTTAAAACAATTTCTATATGTATTCACTTATAATTACATACATATTTAATTGTGTAAAACGATGGTTTTTCAAAGTTTGTAATCTTTTGATCAGACTTGCAATTCGATTCATTTGAAACATTTATGGCAACATAAATAGTAAGGTTGTTTTTAAATCCAGAATAGAAGTTGTACAAGATCAAACTGATCGAGCGTTTTTAATATTTAAACATCCGATATTGCATATTCTCTTAATATTATTATGCACTTGAAGTGCTAACATTTTTTAAGGGACAGATACACCTTTAAATTTTAAATTAATTGATAATACATTTTAAGATCAAAATAAGTCACTCATCATATATTACCTGATTTTTACGGTAAATTAAAGCCCTGTTTGGCTATAATGAAAACTTCCATATTTCTTGGGTTTAGAGAGCCGATGTGATCGAATTGACGCTTTTAAGGTTATATTATGATCAAAATACATGTAGTTATGATATGAGTGTGGGAGTTTATATATAAAAAATATTGACCCCAGTTATAGTGTATTTAACCGAAAATTCTTCGATTTGTTTAAATTTTATTATGAAATATGGCTTAAATTGACTATAACTTTGGTCAATAATAAGCGTCAATTTGATCACATTAACTTTCTAAACCTTGCGGTAGACCACCGAAATATAGAGGTTTTCATTATAGCCAATCAAAGGGACCTAACGACCTTAAAAAAAAAAAAAATTCTCAGTTATGTTTTTTTTCGGTAGTATATGATAAGTGACTTAGTTTTACCTTAAAATGTATTAACAATTAATTTAAAATTTAAAGGTGTATCTGTCTACTTAACTCAATTCTATAGTAACGATTGGTTATAATAAGATACACATTAAATAACCCTAATGAACATTCCAATATGATCAGATAAAGGTAGGTAACATCTAATCGATATCCACATTTATCCCGCTAGTAGGCACACTTTTCGGTACTATGCGGACACGTGCGTGGGCGTCTTTGATGTGCTAAATTCAGGTAAACGGTATTAGCAAGGATTATTAACAAAACAGAAAACTACTAAAATGGTTAGAGTGATTTGGGTATCAATAATACAAATTTGTTTTATGTATTCTTCAGAAATATTATTGTACTTCAAATAAAGCAAAATTTAAAAACAAATTTAATTAACTAATTTATAGAAAAAAATTATTAACAAAGTCGAAAAAAAATTTTCACATGTTCATTATTGATAAACAAATCACTCCAAATATTTTTAGTATTTCAGATTTGTTAATAATCCTTTTATAAGAATACACAAAAGTCCCAATATGCAAAAAAAATATTTTACCTGAAAAAAAGCAGTTTATAAAAAGTTTAGTGTCTCAAAGGCGCCATTTGCGTGCTCGTGGGATTTTAATATGAAAATGAGGTATTTATATGAATTAGTAACCTCTAAGTCATTTATAATTTTTCTTCCTGATAAAGAAAAGTTTTATACCATTTTTTTGCATTGAACGTTAGTCCATTAAATTGTTATAAATTATTTTTTACTAGAGATCCATTAATTGTCAGTGCAAATACAAAATAATTGATAAATTTTCCAACAAAGCTATTTTAATTTTTATCAATGTCTCTTTATAAAGATTTACGTGCAGAAAGCCAATTTACACTGCAGCACGACAATGGCACACCGCGAGCACAACATTTTATTGCAAATAAAATTTATCGTAACTGCGTCGCGATATTCTCGCGGAACTCGACTTGGGAGCGATATTTTCAGAAGGGTGGTCGCTCCGAAGTGCCAGTCCCGCATTCTCTACCGTCTCTCTCGCCTTCTACTCTAGCATTCTCTCGCCCCCTTTCGTTCCCCCCTTTCTTTCGCTGCTCAATACCGCGCTATCTCTCTCTTCCGCTATCTCTTTCAAGTACTTTCCTATGCATCGCTCTCCTCTCGAGCATTCCGCTCTACATCTTTCTGTGTCACTCGTCTTTTCTCTCGCTCTGTTTTGTATTCTATCCTCATCGGACCCTCATTTTCTCTCTCTCTCTCGTCTATCTATGTCTCTCTCGCCTATCTCTTTCTCTCTCTCTCTCTCTCCCTCTCCCCCTCTTAGACATCAAACTTCGAAGCTTGATAAATGTTGGTAATCGTTACATTTATGGTCTGTGAAAGGATGAGTATATCACTCCTTTTAGACGCGAACTGGAATGGCTCACTACTGCCACACATAGAAATTATTTTGCTGCTAAAATTTTATGAAGCATTTTTAATACAGTCGTGCCTTCCTGTTTAGTTGCGTTTTTAAACTTCTTTGTTGCTCTTCACCCTGTTACGAATTATATGACTACCTTGGAGATACCAAGATTCAGCACAGACACTGCGAAATTTATTTCTCATCAACTTTTCATATTTTTGGAAATCATTACCTCCTCATCTGCGCAATATCACCTCCATCCCACTTTTCAAAGCTCAACTTCATCAACGTCTCCGTGGCATTGAAATTAAATGATCTCATTTTACTTCGCCCTCTCCTACTCAACAACTGATCCATTCACAGTAATCCTCATTCTCTCATGTTCTAATATGTCTACATAAATATATTTTACTTTGTTTTTGCTACGCAAACCTTTGTTATTATTACTATTTGTAACCATTACTACTGTTTATAATTTTTGTACTACAGTTCACTGAAGATGTAAGTAAAAATATTGAGGAAGGATTTATCACATTACTTTTATTATTTGACTTTAAAGGACTTAAATTTTTCAAAAGATGTCATAAAGTAGATCATTAATGTCTATCTCAAGCTGTTCTCAACCTTGATGGAAATTTCTTTTGTTATATATATAGACACACACTGGCATTGGATTACATATTCTAGCATACGATCACGTATATACATAATCATGTGAATAAATGGTACGTAAGCTGACAACATACACATACATATACATAGGCATTCTACAAAGACTATCTATAGTCTTTGTTTTATATCGCTACGTTGCGACTCTAGCTCACGTTTACACTATCTCTTGTACCTTCTCTCTCTCTCTCTCTCTTTCCTTCTCTCTCTCTCTCTCTCTCCCTCTCTCTCTCTGCGCTCCTCTCTTTCACGCTCTCTTGCTCGCTCTTTTGAGTGAGGGCACCGAGTTGGCACATAGTAGGTTGAACGGGGGAGAAGAGGTTGCAGGCAGACAAGGATAGTACAAGAGCCGTCCGTCGCTATGCGGACGTGATCCCCGTAACTCATATCACCATGTGTCACCGGCTTAATCTAATTCACGATCGTTGTCCGTCGTAACTCACTCGAGAATAATTGCTCGATCAATATTTCCAGGCTTGTGTGTGTGGGATATCGCTTCTCGGTGGGCGCGCAGTCTCTCTCTACTGAGCGAGCGAGCGAGCGAAAGAGAGAGCGAAAGAGAGAGAGATAGAGAGAGAGAGAGAGGGAGAGAGAGGGAGTGAGAGAGAAAGAGAGAGAGAGAGAGATCACACATACAAACTGTGCTGGTGTTGCTCGACTCTTGACGCGGAGAGTGCGCGCTTTGCAATCTTTGGTTATCACTGGCTCACTTATCGCATCGATGATTTATTGCCCCCGGGACTTTGTGAACACTTTGACGCACCTTTTCGACAGAAAGCGAGGTCTTTCAAAGCGCTCTGCAGTGTAAAGTGTGACTCGTGGGGCTTCTTTGCATTTTTTGTTGTTGTTTTTCTCTTAAAATGATTGAGGGATCAAACCACTATTGATATTGAAAAATCAATGTAAATGTTTGACCATCTGATAATTAATAAATAATGATACAGCTGTATAATGCCGTTTATTTTTGTATTTCCAAATACTGTTACACTAATTCTCAGGATTATGATGTTCTGAAGATTTTCTGAACAGTTTAAATCAATTTCTTGAAAATTACACCTATAACCGTGCACCCCACCTTTCACTTATAAATTTCCAATCACATTTAGCATTTAGCAATTGAACCTGAAATATTTTACATTTTATATGTCCGTATAAAAGGTTCCTATACCAAAGAAGATTCTGACATTGCGTAATAAGTTAGAGGATGCGGGAGGACGTTCAAAACTAACTCTAACGTTTAGAGTTAGCCAATATATTAACACTAAAAACAAATTTAATCCGGGCAAGTGAAGGAAAACTTTAAAAATCGAGGGCCATATCCAATAAAATAAGTGAATAAATTAAAATTTTATAAGACATTAAGAAGTAAAAGTTAAAGAATTAAATCTTTTTCATATTTTTTACATTGTACAAAAGGAAATTTTGGTTTAGATGCTTAAGATTTTAAAAATTATTCACCAAGCGCCGACTCGAAAGTGCAGTAACACTCGGTATTTGCTTTTCGACGATCAACTTTCGAGTACGTACCATTCGGCAAGCATTTAGATATCGTATATCTCCCACTTTTCGTATTTCTCCTTCTTCTTTCTCCTTGTCGAATCTTTCTTTCTTTCTCTATTTCTTTCTTTCTGTACAATGTTTATATCACTTTTATAAGCTCCCTATCAATGTTTTACCTGAATTTGGCATAGGCTATCCATGGGCATCCACTTTTAACTAGCAAGCATACTTTTTGCGGTGGCTTTTGTCCTTTAATACTAAAATTCGTATATTAGTAGGTAATTGAATAAATATCAGTATGTACGTTTACATGTCTCTAATAACGCTAGTGTTAGTATTAGTATTTTTCTGCTTCCTTTCTAAAGACTTTCTCAACTTATTTAATTACTCAAAACAATATTCACTAAATAAGTTTTAAGATAATTAATCCATAAAATTAATGACTTTTTTCACATAATAAAATTTTGTAAGTAAATTAAGAGAACATTAGCAAAAGTATAAAGTCACTCTTCGGCGTGAAGATTCTCGAGCTTATAAAACGATTTATTCAAGCACTCTCGACGTTTTACGAACGAAAGAGAAAAAAGCCCTCCCAGCGAGATAGTCAGAGAGAGAGAGGAAGAGAGAGGGGGGGGAGAGAGAGAGGGGGGGAATGAATTATTAAACTTCTCGAAATGAAAGTTAAAACAAGTATTTGATCATTTCATTCGCCTGTTTCGTAAGTGTAACATCCGAAATTCAAACTCTCGCCGCGATGGGCGCAGCCGACTTTTTTGCAAGTCATATCTTGCATCAACATTTCAATCACGAATCGTTCGTGCAAAACCAGCGGGATTAAGAGGATTTTTTTCGCGCGCTCGCTAGAAGAGGAAAGAAAAGGAGCACGACGATTAGCATAGTTCTCGCGGAGCAAACGTCGAATCCGACTTCGCCTACGTCTCGGAAAGTTCCGACTAAGGCAGCCAGAAATAGCGGAATAAAACTTTGCTCAGCGCGCGGCCGAGATGAAAAGCTAACTTTGGCAGGAGCCATCTGATAATATACCTTACGCCGCCGCCGCCGCCGCCAAATAGTCAAGGGAGAGAGAGAGAGAGAGAGGGGAGGGGGGCTGTAATTGGCCCGGATATCTCATCGATAGGTCAGGAGGTAGTGTGCGAGGAGGAAGCGCGAGCAGTGCCTTGCCTCGCGGGTAATGAAAGTTGAAGGGAAAAAAAAGAGGCGGGAAAAAATGGGGGATGGATGGAGAGCCACTCGATTCACCGCGGACGCGCACTCGGCCATTAAGTTCGAGGCGGCTGGCGAATCAGTGTAATGGAGCGCTTTGATTTGTACGGATCAAGAGGGAGAAAGATAGGAAAAAGGATACACCGAGTTTTCGGAGGTTCGAAGAAAGTTTAGCTTTTTTCCTAGCTGTCTTTGCAGGCGAGAGGAAAACAGATGGTTCTCGAGCTCTTCGAGACGATAGGGCATGTTGTTACTTACTTGCGGAATGTTACTTGCGCCGAGGCGAACACTTTTTTGACTGCGTGAAGTTTAGTTCTACGCGGCAGAGCAATACGGAGTGTTACTACTTACGAGATGCTACTACTACTTCTTATATAAAATTGAGATGGACATTGATGACGCGATTAATCGGCAGTTGATATTAAATTGATAAAAATTAATTCTTTTACATAATTGGAAATTGAACAGAAAATATTCTTTTTTAAGAATAGCAAATGGATCAATAACTAATCCTTCTCCTATTTGGTATACTAATTTGTTTCTATTATGGTCGTCAGTCATCGTTCGTTATTCGCCATTTGGCATTGTCGAGTCATCGTGTTTAGATAGACATTTGTATCAGTGTGTATATTCTGATATGTTTCAACATAGACTAGCACACATCATACACACAAGTAACATCCATTATTATAACTGTGGAAGCAGTAAATCGCATTAATACATACATAGACGCACACAGACACACGAACACTCACATATACACGCACAGCTATAAAACATTTATACGCCAAATACTAATACATTCACACTTACACACTCGTATACTTTACACACGCATGTACGCACGTACTCATGAACGCACGCAAAGCCATACGTACATATATTCATTGACATACAGTGACACAGATTTAAATACAGATACACTAATATACGTACGCATTAATTTTCTACGTTTTTGTCGTTCGTGCTTCATCATTTCTCCTCAAGTTGGTTACCTTCCTACTTACATTAATGTTTCTCCAGAAATAAACCACTCAAACTCTTCTCCTTCAAAATGTTTCATATGTAAAATAAATCTTAACTTAAACGTGTCAAGTGATTTAAATGGTTACTATTAAATATATATATATATATATATATATATATATATATATATATATGTAAACAGTATACAAAGGCATTGACATAACCATCCGGGATGAAAACTCGTACTTTCTATCACCTCGGAGTAATCTAATCGCAGTATCTGCACGATCCTCCAACTCCCAAGGCGCGATCCCTTAAGCCCGGGGTCACTCGACGATTTGCTTATGTCGCGCTTCCTTTCAGTACCGATGGCGCCGTACTAGCTTCCAGTCCACGGGATGGTCCCAACAGCCTTGTCTCGTTTCTCGCGCAGCTTGTCCAGCATCTCGACAACGAGATGAGAAAAAAGGATAGCGACGATCGCTGGAAGCATCGACTGTACCTACGATGCAACGAGGAGAGGGTCACGCGAATTCCCCACTCCCTGCTTTTAGTGATTTCATCGAGTGGTCGCCGCGATAGTCGCAGCTTCTATCTCTGTTTCTTCCTCCACGCTTCAAAAAATGTTTGCTTTACTTCGTTTTTTAACGATCCCATCGAGTGCTTTTTTAGTACTATATCATTGGTATTTTGCTTAGGATCTATTCGCGTATTATGAGTGAGATAACTGTAAACTATAATTCTGATAAATGTGCCATCTTATATATTATACAATTACATAAATTATTTTAATTAATTAGATGACGAAAGTATATATCATGATAACCAATCAGTAGAAATGACATTTTATTCTGTTGTCATCTAATGTGATTCAAGAAAAATTTTATCTAAAAAATTACTAATACACTAATTGTATATTTTATGTTCTTGTTTGCTTGGAACTTTAGTTTACTACTAGCTTCTTCAAAGTTTTAGAAGCTGTCAAAAAGTGCTTATTGTGAGATTATTTACACTAATTCTGAGTGTTTTTTAGTATTATTTTGCTTAGTATTATACTATTCTTTTGTCTTCATTATTGTGGAAATCTTTATATGCATTCTCTATGCTGTATGAAAGTTGTTATTATTGTATTGTTTTCTTTTTCATCAACCTTTTGTAGGTTATTGTTTTAGTATCTGCTTCTCTTTCGTTATCGGTGCATGTTGAAACTTTGACCTCATGCATTTATATCGGGTAGCAATTAATAAAAATCGATATCTCTTTCTTCTTCAGTTACTGGTTCTGTCTCCTTTTCTCCTTTCTTTGTCAAACTGTCTCTTTCTCTTTCTTTTACTCTCTTTTTCTCTCTGTTTCTCGTGTAGTCTCTCTCAAATCCAGTTTCGCTTCTGGTACTCTTGAAAATTACGCTCCTGCTAGCGATGTAGCCAAGCTCCGTAAAATCGAAAGAAGAGCAGTAGAGATAGTGAGAGAGAAAGAGTGAGAAAAAAGAAAGACACGATATAGAAGAAAAATCCGCAAGAAAACGTAAGAAAAGAGAGATAGAAGTGAAAAGGAAAAAAGAGGAGGTGATATAGAAACATCGCATTTAAAGGGGTAAATAGAGTATAAAACAACATAATAGGCCAGAATATTGAAGAAAAGCATAGGAACAACGAGAGAGGCATATGAATAATCTGGAAAGATTCAGGCATTATTCACGTGTGAATCAAATTCAGAAGTAAAAGTGGACCCAAAAACAATTATAAAGTGAGAACAAAAGAATGAAAAGAATGGAGAGGTATAAGAGACCAGGAGATAGGACACAGATTCGAATAAAGAGATAAATTGACCGGTGGCTGATATTTTTCAATTTCCTTTTGGTCGAACGGCCGCGACACAATGACCCGATGACGATGATATGTTCTCTCGGCGCGGAAACCTCAAACGTATCCCTCTGTAATACGCTTCCACGTACACAATACTTTTGTAACGATGGAGGGGTGAACGTAGAACATACGCTGAACGAGCGACCATTATTTTGCCTTTCCTCGGGACTGATTGATTGGCACGGGAAAACGGGAACAAAGATCAGTTTTGCTTCGCCTGTACGATTGTGTACGAATTCCGGTGGGGCGATACGATTCAAAAGCGGAGCTTTATTTGACGTTTCTGCCGCATTGCAATCTCTTATGTAACGTAAGAATTTCTTTATTCATCTAGATTTCGACTGATTTTACGTACTTTTTTGTTGAAGAATTGAGAAAATTAAATTGATTCCTGAATGCATTAAAACTTACTTCTAAACTAACGTATACATGAACGATATTATGTGAATCTTTTGAAAATATTTACACATAATAATTATCAGTTAGCGATAATAGTTTTCATTAATTTTAATATGATTATTTGTATTATTAATGGAAAATATTATAGTAGACAAAATTCAAACTCAAAATAATTAATGTTTTCTTTGATAAAATTTAAAACTAATGTTACTAGTTTAAATAAATTTGAAATACTAAGTTCTAATTGATAAATTTAATAATACTGCTAACGGTAAAAATATTACTCTACCACTGACTAGCAAGTAAATTCTGGCTTCGCGAAGATAAAGAAGACGTAGACTCCGCAGACGTTTGCATGTGCGCTATCTTTTACGAATGATGCAGGTATTAAGGACGAGTCTCTTGAAACGCATTTGTTATCCGATAATGCGATGCAGAACGCTGATTTCGCGCACCTGAACGAGCATTAAGTAAATTACGTACCCATTAGACGAGCTTCTGTAATGCGAATTTACGAGGTGATTTGTGCTTTGCGAATATTTTATACGACTTGGCTAATGAGTATATAAAATCATGTCAGTTTTCAAAGGCCTGGCTCGTTATCCCTAAGTATCGAACAAATGTGTACGCCATTTAACTTATAATGGGTTGATTAGTTACTTGACGTTGAAGTTCTGCCCAGTAATTATTTACCTATTTTACACAGACTATTGAGGCCATTTAATTAGTGGGATTCAATGAAACTTTTTATTTTTAACTACTAACGCAACAATGAATAAATAGTGCCATTTAATTAATTAAACTTCTAAATGTACGAATAAAAACTTTCAAATATTGATTAAATGTTTTAAAGTTTTAGAAATACAATTGCTAAGCAGTTTACATAAATATTTCAATTAAGAATTATACTACAATTGAATACGTCGTATGAAGCTTTTGACATATTTTAAAAATCATAATTGAAATGCACCATATTCAATCACTTCAACTCTCATACATATTTCTTTTCCTGCAATTTGCAGCGTTTCTATTGAAATAACCAAGCAAAGTGGTGAATACTTACAGATGAATGGTGAAATATTTTTCACATCGACTTCTGTGTAGTTCTGAGCACACGACTCATTTCTCCCTTGCCAAGCTTATGTACTGAAAAATAAATAAAAATGCTATTTAATTAAAAATATTTTATTAATAATGTATTGATAATTAAAAGTCTTAGCTATATTATATATACATATACACATAAGTATTTAAATATTACAACCAATAGTAGTAATTAATAAGGGAACCCGTGTGAAGTAAACATAGCAACTCTTCAAATAGAAAAATATATATATATTTACCTAAACATACTAGCAAATTAAAAAAAGTAATTTTTGTGAGCAAGAATAAATACAAATATTAATTTGTATATATTCGAAATATATTAATTTATATTCAATGTTAATATTTTATCAGAAGATATCTATCAGTACATACTATTTCTCTCTGAAACGTTCAATATACATTAAAGTAGTTGTATCCTATAACTCTACTAGTTAAAGCAACAACGTTCATCATATTTTTTGTATATTAATGTTTTCAATTTTTGCTAAACACAATGTTTTAGATTAACTATTTTTTCATAATATACGATTGGTTTATCTCAATTTAAAGTATGTAATTCATATTCAAGTAATATTTATTTCTCTTGACAGCTATGTATAATGTTAATGATCGATAAAGCTCGGGAAAATTAGTCGATTTCAAATAACATCTTGGAAACTATACGGGAAAGTTAGTTCTATTGCAAGTATGATAAAGATTAGTATAATTATGAATTTGGATAAACAGCTTTAAAATCGCAGCGTCTAATTCATCACAAAAAAGCTACCAACACAAAAAGTACTTCAATATCATCATCACTCGACCATCCATCCCATCGTCCAGATAAACATCGAGCCCAAATATCGCGTCCCTGCACCGTATCTCCCACGCTCGCTAGCTTGCTTGTGCCCCCGCAGCCGGATCATAATTTACCAGCTATTACTCTGTCTCCCTAACGTTTCTCCGTCTCTGCCTTCCTACTCTCACCCCCCCTAGGTTAAATCGATTTCCGCGTGCACGCGTCTACCGTGCGCGCGCTCGTCGGTTAATACACCGTCTGAATGACAGAAGCGCAATAGAGCGAGTTTCGGTTATTGTTAATTTCGCGAATGCGAGGCCCGGGCTGCTCTGTCGCGCTGCAACTATGCGCGCGCGCGCGCGCGTTCGACCGAGGATCGCTGGCGCTGCCTCGCAAGATCCGAGAGGTCAGCTACGCACACTCACACACACACACACACATGCTACCGAGTATTCCGGGGCATCCAGTGCGCACACCGCACTGAACTATTGTCTATCTCCAGCTCGTTCTCTCGTGCGAGATGGCACTTAAGCACGAGAGCCAGGGAGAGCAATGCGAATAACGCCCTATCGATCATATACCTAAACGGAAACGGAACGACCCTGGAGAGAGGAAGAGAGAGGGATAGTGAATCTAGAGCGAGACACGCTCGCTAATTCGGTCGGCGCGGCGCTTTGTATGGAAAACGCTGATAGGAGCTGCCCTGCTGTACCTACGCTCTGACTCCTGCGCCAGGGACGGGGAAGATTCAATTTGTCGGCTAATTTGCTGGCTTGTAAGATAATCCGAACGAGCGCGGCGGAAGGGGCTGTGATCTTTTGCGAATGCCACTGTTTTCACCGGGTGCTGATGAATTGGAGCCGAGCGGTGTGGCGCTCGTCGAGAGCGCGGTTGAATTAATTAGCTCGCATTGGCTTTCAAGTGCTTTATTAGAGATGAGGAGGTCTGATGGACGGAAATTGATAATGGGAAGCCGCGACCCTTGAGGGAATGTCGGTAAGAATAGTGGAGAACACCGGGTAAAAACGAAGCACTTTTCTTTCATTGAACTTATTATCTGCAATTTCGGAATTTTTTCCAATTTCGGGGAATTGTTTATTATTGAAACAACATACTATCTCAGACTCTGATTGAATAACGTATAATTGAGCGTGTCAATGTTACCAACTTAGTTTCGAAAAAATGCGTGTAGGCCAGGTAGCATGTTATTCGCTTACAGCTTGAGATAGCATGTTTTTTAAGCCGGATCTGAGGCCGCGTATAATTTGAGCATAATTTGAGATAGTACGTTTTTCAAACAGACTCTGAGATTGCATATAAGAAATTATGAAAATAAAAATGAATTTATCTAGAGATTAAAAGACGTTGAATGCTTTGGATAAGCATTATAATATTGCTGGCATACAGTTTTAAAAAACATTTTATAATTTTATAGTTTAAATTAGTTATTAGTTAATTAGTTATTTTGATAGTGAACAATGGCATGTACAAAATGAGGAGGGTCCAGCCAAGGGGTGAGAAGAGGACGTGAAGTGGGAATAAAGGCAAGAAGGGCAGATAATGGGAAGAGGGGAAGAAGAAGATTTTTAATATAATGTAATTGTTAAAATAATTTTTTTTAACTGTAAGGAGGGATAGTTAGGAGAGGAAAGGAGGGAGAGGAGGTGAAACAGGAATGAGAAGAGGCGAGGAGATAGGAGAGAAAGGAGGGGTATGAGGGAAAACGGGGATAAAAGAAGGAGCGATGCTGGACTAAATGACATTGTATTAGTCTGGACAGTTATAAAAATGAAGCGATTTATTGATTTTTCAATAATCTGAGAGAAAGCTGCAATTCAATCAATCATCGAACATTTCTCTTTGCTTGAATACAACCTATGTTCCTCGTCTACATTACATTTTTTCGCAATTGAAAAAGTTCGCAATACGCGGGAGTTTTCTATCGCGTGTTTGTCATGCTCCACCTTTTCACGCGGCACTTTTTGCCAATAAATAATGGTCGTCCTCGAAGCAGAGCGAGAACACGTCTTCCTTTCTGTCCATAGATTTTTGTTCCGCGCTCCACTCGGATGTAAACATCATTCTCATTGTCAGGCAACGCGCCTGGCGCGCACTATCCTTAACAGCGGAGGAGTAATTTCAGCGCGAGCCGAGTAGAAGCCTATAGGCGAGATCGCGCTATGTGCGCGCACTAGAGAAATCGTAAAAGCAAGACAAGTCGAGGAGGAGGAGCCGTCGCTCGTTGCCGTGAAACTCAACACGCTATTGTAGTTTATACGCCGTGTGTATGTATGTGTGTGTGGAGGAGGAGAAGCGCGCGGAAATCGGATTTTATTTCTAGGACGTTTGATAGTAACTTTGAACTGCAACTCCTGCCTTGTTTGCACGTGCAAGTTGCGAAAAGCTTGAGTCTCTCTCTCTCTCGCTCTCTTTCTCTCTCTATCGCTCTTTTCCCCTCTCTCTCATTTGCAATTGAGGCATTATTATGTACAATCCGATCTCATGCTTATTTACTTACTCTAAAACAAATCTTATTGTGAGAAATTGCTGATCCAGTTAATTAGAAATTGCAGCTTTTGTCGAAACGTAGTAAACAGATAATTGTATTTTGCTTGTAAAAGTTTTTTTTTTTAATGTTTAGTTTTTGATGTTAGCATGTATTACAATAAATATTTGTAGTATTAAAATAGTACCTAACTTCAAACAACATTGAAATGTTAATGTAACAATTAATGTAATAAACTTCCTTTCTTACTACTCTATAAACTGTATTTTTATAATATTTTAGTGTATATAGGACACGAAGTAGTTAAATAGTTATTAATATAAAGTGAATAAAATGAGCGTATAAAATTAAGTAGACTCAATTATTATACATCTTAAAATTACATCATTTGTGATGTATACTTAATCGGCAATTGCCCTGTCATCTCGTCAGATAAAATCAGAACTCTGAAAATGCAGGAAGTTTTCTTAGTCTATCGAGGAAATGTTAAAGGCTGATATAGTTCACCATCTCAACTAAGTTTAAAATGAAACGGGATAATAATATTGCCTTGATCGTAAATACCCTTAGCAAAACTTGATCTTGTAGATCCAAATAAGCAGCTTTTCATGTTTATATATCAAGTATGAACTATTATAATTAAATTCATAAAAAATACATTGTAATCTATTAATTAGTTGTCTTAGATTTGCTTAATCTCTGTTCAGTAAAGATTATTCTACAAAAGTTATTAAATATATTTATTTATTCCAGAGTTACATATAACATTTGCTACATTCGATACAGAGTAGAAATTAATTACACAATAACACACTGTAACGCTGCAAATCCTGCAGAGGGAATTGGTATTCTCTGTTCGCAAGAATATAAGAATGAACAATAAATAAAAACTTATTTTTTTATTTATAAGAATTA
This sequence comes from Gastracanthus pulcherrimus, assembly GCA_949152435.1. Taxonomy (NCBI): domain Eukaryota; kingdom Metazoa; phylum Arthropoda; class Insecta; order Hymenoptera; family Pteromalidae; genus Gastracanthus; species Gastracanthus pulcherrimus. Next base: position 190,517,620 of record OX424572.1, on the reverse strand, counting down.
TTACTTTATCAAAGAGATATCTTTTCTACACTAAAAACTTTGAAAAAGACTCCTTAAACTTGTCATTATTTTACGTTAAAGCATAAGGAAAAAATAAATTCTGAAACGCAATAATAACTCATCAATCATTAATTGAAAAAAAAATTTAACGTAGTAAATTGAATAAGGTATATTTGGCATTCAATTATCATACGAAATATAAGCTTCTACTAATTGGCCTTTAAGAAAGCGATTCTTTGTAAATTTAAAATAATTGCGCACTATTATAAAAAGCACAACTTTCTTACAAGCAAGCTTTTTTTACTTTTTTTTAACTCAATGAAAGCTTCTCCCACTTTCTTATAATCGTTTGATGAGAGGAAAGAATTCCACAACCGAGTAAAAGCAGTCGACGGGAGAGAAAAGGAAACGAGATCCGGTCTTGTTCGCGCGCTTATTAAAGAAAATCCGGAACGACATGGCGGCTTCGGATTCAATTCGTTCTCGGTCGGATTACATCCTCTTTAATGCAGGACATTTAATTTCCATCGGATTTGATAGGAAACAAGTAGATTAAATAATCTCATTTCGCGGATTCTGAGAGGTGGTATAAGACTTATTTGTCTGTCTTCCTCTTTAGCTCGTTCTGTATACCTCTTTCCATCACGCTTTCTCAATCTCGCCTTTCTTTCATGGTTCGCTTTTCTTTTGAGATGCAGAGTCTGACAGCTATCTATTAGTTATATTCCACTATTTCCCTCCTACCTTTTCTCTCACTAACTCTTTCTATTCCCGTCTTTGAATTTTACTTTTGCTGTTATCTTCTTTTTTCTGTATCTCTTCGAATTCATTACTTTTGTTACATTCATTAACCTCATCCTATTATTTCTTTTATCATCTTTACGCTTTTTCATTCCGTTTCTTATTCGTTCTATATTCCATTTTCTTAGCAACTTTTCACATTTTAAAATTTTTACTAACGCCCTTTATGTATCTAAAAGAAATTAAATAATTATTTATTTTGCTTGATTGACCGTTCAAATTTTTACTACAACATTTGTAGCTATTTCAATTCAAGTTTGAAAAATTTTATTGTTCTGATCTATGTCTAATGTTTAATGTTATATCAAACAAAATAAGTAAATATTAATAATTCATCTTAAATAGGCGCCAAAATGAAGATTCACTTCATTCTAAATGATTCCCTACGATCAACAAGCATTTATTTGATTGAAAATGAATTCTCTTGAGTCGAAAAATGTGACATTTTTTGATGTTAGAAGAATCGTTTTCAATCAAATGAAATCGGCATACAAGAATCGATTTGCATCAAGCAGATTTTCATCTTGGCGCATATTTAAAAATAATTCCGCTTGATGTAAGAACTTATTTATCTGAGTGCATATATAATTAGCATTGATTAGATATCTCAGACAGCAGAGCGGGGACCAACAGAATTCAAATTAAGTGTTGAATGTATGTGTTGCTTTATGTCAAATTTTCTATGTAATGTACCTGTCTTAATTTATTTATTTATTTATTTATTTTCTGTCTATTTATTTATTCATGTATTTATTTACTTATTTATTTATTTTTTATTTATTTAATTTTTTTATTTATTTATTTATTTAAGTATTTATTTAATTATTTATTTTTTTATTTTTATTTTTTTATTTTTTTTTATTTTTTTTTTATTTTTTTATTTATGTATTTATTCATATATTTATTTATTTATTTATTTATTTATTTATTTATTTATTTATTTATTTATTTATTTATTTATTTATTTATTTATTTATTTATTTATTTATTTATTTATTTATTTATTTATTTATTTATTTATTTATTTATTTATTTATTTATTTATTTATTTATTTATTTATTAATTATTTATTTATTTATTTATTTATTTATTTATTTATTTATTTATTTATTTATTTATTTATTTATTTATTTATTTATTTATTTATTTATTTATTTATTTATTTATTTATTTATTTATTTATTTATTTATTTATTTATTTATTTATTTATTTATTTATTTATTTATTTATTTATTTATTTATTTATTTATTTATTTATTTATTTATTTATTTATTTATTTATTTATTTATTTATTTATTTATTTATTGTGTAATTTTCTTATCTATTTATTTATTTTCAACTATTTACATTTATTTATTTATTTTTATTTATTGTGTAATTTTCTTATCTATTTATTTATTTTCAACTATTTATATTTATTTATTTTATTTATATTTATCAGGTTTTACATACAAAATAAAATTTTAGCAACCAGCTCGAATGTATTTATAGGCAAGAATGGATGCATGAATGTAGCTGTAACGTGTGTGAATATTTTTGTATTTTTTTTTATAAAAGTGACGCGATATATATGTATTGTAAATTGTGCGTATGCTATTACCAAAACTTTATACAGACTGTACCTGCTCGAAATGTGATAACATGACTATATGTGATTTAAAAAAAAATACTGTGACAAATACGTAAATTTAATTTAATCTTAAGAAATGAAACTAAATGTACATATATTCTGTACCATATTTTTGATTATCAAAATAAAAAGTATATTTATCTATCTATCTCTCACGCTCTCTCTTTCTCTCCCTCTCTCTCTCTCTCTCTCTCTTTCTCTCTCTCTCTTTCTCTTCCTCTTTCTCTCTCTCTCTTTCTCTCTCACTCTTTCTCTCTCTTTCTCTCTCTCTCTCTCTCTCTCTGTCTCTCTCTCTCTCGCTCTCTCTCTCCCCCCTCTCTTTCTCTCTCGGTCACTCTCGATAGCAACTGTGAAATTTCGTGAAGTAAAACGGCTTTGCATAACTAGAAACTCGAGCTAGCATGAAACTTTGGCTCTTCGTCACCGGCAATGAGAATCTCGCGAGAATAGCGATGGGAAAAAGGGGGTTGGCGGGTAAGAAGGTACACCCAGACAGGAGGAACAAAAAGAAAGTTGGATTTTGACTTTTGACAGCGTCCGCTCGAAATGAGCGAGCATCGCCCCGCTCGTCCGAAACTTCGCACCACGGTGATTCACGATGGGTAAGTAATGGAATTACACTCAATGTCCTGTGACAGAGGCGCGAACTCGCGAATCTCTCAAATGTATCGGAATGATGAGGCTTCGGGATTTGGATTCTTGAATATTCAGTATGTAGATATGATGGATTATTGGCAAGTAGATAAAACATTTCTGAGCCATTAAGTTTATTTAAGAGGATGTAAAACAGCTAATACTTACATCATGATCATACATTTATTAGAATCAATTATTAATGAAAGATTCTGATGGACAAGGATTATAAATAATTATATTCTGGCTTATCACGTTTTATCATATCAATATTTATATATTCTCTTAAGTATATATGACATATAAAAGTAGGGTTACGTTATGTACATATTTGTGGTGCATTATATGCCTCTGTAAGAGTAATTTTCAATTTACATAACTAACAGTTTCTTTTCCATAAAATGAAATCAAGCGTTTTGTTCTAGATCATCATAATATAATTTGAGTTTTCATTATAGATTTCGACATTTTATACTCATCAGAGGCTAAATTCGTATTAATATTAATGAACATTTTTTTAAATATTAGTTATAAATAATTTCTTTCAATTACAGCCAAATTCTCAAGTTTATAACTTTACAATAAAATTTTAAGTTTTTTGTATCTGTTTTCGCTAATTGCGGTGGGAAAAATAAATAATACAATAACCAACGCAAAACACAACAGTCATTTTTGCTGAGATTTAATTATAAGATTTGTAAAAGAAATTAAAAAGGTAATCGTTTGTTATGTGTTTACTGACTTGCAACTATTAAAAATAGCCAAAGCTACTTCAAAATGCTATTCATCTATTTATTACTAACAACATTTTTCTGGTTACTTATAAACGTTAAATATCATAATGTTCATTCATTTGCCTTATATACAAAGCTATTTTTGTTATAACTTATTTATCTTTAATACTAATGCAATACCTGAAATGTTTTTCTTACTACAAGTGCATGTCTTGTGCACCATTTACTAATTTGCTTACAAATTTTTAATATATAAACTTAATTCCTTACTGCAAAATATTTGTAGTAGTGCTTTGATAGTTTTTAGTGCTTTGTGCTGTATTTTTGTGGGTGGTGGTGAAAATGAATGTTCCATGAATACTACCAAGGATTCCAATATTATCAAGGATCTCAGGAAAATACCTTGATAAGTATATAGATGTTAAGAAACAATATTTTAAGAATGTTATATAGGTATGTAATAGTTAATAAACATAGCTTAAGAATAATGGTTAAGAAATTTAGTTTAAGAACATTATAGAGTTTTTACTAGAACCTGATGAAGAGTATACGAGACACTCGAAATGTTGTAAAAATATTTATATAATATTTACCAATTTCGTCTACAATTTGCTGTTAAAAGTAATCATTTATATTAAACTATATCATTCGATATTCAGTATTGAAGAAAATACATTTTATTCGAATCATGTTTGATTTCGCTAGAATATAGATAATTCAAATTAACAAATATTTATTTAATATTATCATATAAAGTAAGTCACTTGATAGAAACACACTATAACTATCAGCAATAGAATCTTTCCAATAGATTTTTCAATCCTTCAACATTGAAGGAACTACGTAACTATTTAATCAGTCCGTCTGGCATTGAAAGCTCTTAATTCCACGGCGGAGAAGAATCCCGTCCGGCGGGGGCGCAGTGCGAAAAATTGTTGACTGAAAAATTTAATCTCGCGATGCAATTAGCGCTCGCGTATACCTTCTCCGGTCACTATCGATCCTCGCGCGAAAACGCTCCGTTTAATCGTAGAAGAAACTGCCATCGCGATTCTTGCTCGAAACTTCCACCCCTCAAAGTTCCCCTTTTAATTTCCTCGGCGGCGCGATACCGCGATATTACAGCTGCTTGTCGTCCGAAGAAGAAGAGGAAGCAGTAGCAGCAGAGGAGGAAGGAAGGGACAAGGGGTTAGCTGCCTACGAATAACGGGAATAAGAGCGAGGTAAAGTTTCGAAACTGTCCGGTGAATGAAATAAGAAGTTCGCTGGGGCTCTTTCGGAAATACGCTTTCGCCTCGATACAGCGCGCCCCGGCGCTCGCTCCTCCTTTTTATCGCTGAGAACACGCTTCTCGCTCGGACCCCCGTCGAATGGATTTTTCGTAGCCAAAGCTCTTCGTGCTCGTGCTTGGTATCTCTCACTCCGCTTTGCGTTCTCCCCCTCTCTCTCTCTCTCTCTCTCTCTCTCTTTTTGTTCTTATAGTGCGAGAGTGAGCGCGCTTCACGTGAAAACCTTTTTCGCCGACATGCAGTCACATAGTGCTCGCTCGATTGTTTTCTACGAGAGTACGTGTAACGCACGTGTTAATGCATTTTTGCTTTTGCTTTTAAACTGACGGGGGTGCTTTAAAATATTCCGTGCGATGTCTTATGCGACAGGATATTCTGGCAGTGATGTATCTCTGCGTGTGGGCAAATATTTCATCTACTTAAGCACAAAGATACAGCAGAGTCAAATATAACTTTAAGATAACTTATACAAATAAAATTTTGATATTATATAAGGGTATTTAAATTGAATCGCAAGTTTTGGAACCTGTAGGTTTTTATAAAATAGTGAACATAGAAGACAATAGTATATTGCGCAACAAGTGCGCAAAATAAGCGACTCACAGGTGTTGCGTATAATTTCTTCAAACATGTGTGCAAAGCAATTAAAAAGTGATTGCACAATAAGCCGAGTACTCTAATCCTGCTCTGTTCGAAGCGTGCACAAAGTAACTATTTTGAGCATTAATTGTGCAAAGCAGTCACTTTGCGCACACTTGGAACATTGCGAGAATGGGTTATTTTGCGCACGACGTTCGAAAATAAAGTTTTTTGGATACAGTGTGCATAAGATGAGATTTAAAAAAACGTAAAAAGGGATTTATATTACATGTCTAACATCTTTAAAAAACGAGTGTCCATATTTCTCTATCCGCTGATGCGTAATCGGCTAAATACACCCACAATTTGTATTCATTGGTTTGAGAATAACTGATCATTTACGATAAAAATTATTTTAATTGTAACAATTTGATAAATTGTAATACATAGTTTTCCATGTGTATAATTTGAAAGATTTATGTAGTTTGGGGTACGAAAATAAAATTTAATATTGGTATAATCAAGTTTTTAATGGTTAAAACTTATGTAAAATTGAATTCCAGCTTATTTTCATGCTGTAAACTTCATAAATCATTTAAAGTTTCCTTGCCTTAGAATCTGTATATGCACAGAAGTTGTGTATAAAATTTTAAGTCAACTAGATGGAAGTTATCTCATGATATTTTAAGACAAGTACATTTTACCATCGAAACAGTCACCATATTGGAAGAGGAAAATACTAGCAATATTGGTATGTTTAAGGCTGACAAAGTCTTGAAAATTCTTCATTATACATGTAGGTAACATTACAATTGACCAATTCATTACTAGTATTAATGAAATTTATTTGTCTATTATAATAAAATTGTTTTAATTACAATTTTAAGATGTATGTAACCCCCATAACTAATTTTGTAACTTATACAGCAGATTCATCAACACCCATCCTAAAACCCTTGTATACTAAGTTTCTTACACATTGACGTTCATCTTTAGGATCCTTTGATAACTGCACTTCGTCAAGCGTAGCTTAAAAAATCTCATAATTCATTTAATCTAGTAGAAGCTCAGAGAAAAACCTTTCCACTCCATCCACAAAAACAACTTCGTCAAAAGAAAAACAACCCCGTAAATACCAAGATAGAAACCAAACACCCTCCACGAAATCACGTGACGTCGCTCACATTTCGCCGCACCAACTAGGCACATATACTCCGAGCAGTCGCCCTGATGGAAACTTCCTAAAGACTCTCACCAACCCACATATATACCGGCGACACGCGCGCTAGCTCGCTCGGTCATAATGACGCAAAAAAGGCCTATAGAAGTGGCGTTTTAAATCAATGTTCTCACGCGCATAATACGAGTCACGAATATACGCGACCTCGACTCGCCTCGCGTGATAGCGCATATACGCCCCCTCCCCTTCCCCGCTTCGCGCGAGAGCCATTACGATACATCATGCCGCGCTGCTTTGTCGCTACGGCTGGTTAACACTGGTGTCGCTGGTGTATGAAAAAAGGGGGATAAAGCGCGGAGGGGAAAAAGGTGGGCATGAAAATGTATTTGAAGGTAGATCTGGTGTGGGTTGAGTACGAGGTTGCTCGGATGATTTTCTAGAAAAGTTAATTTATCGTGTAGTGCGAGTGAGGGTTGTTTCTTTTTCTTGGGTATTTTATTTATAGTGAGTGAGTGTATCAGATCCATCGTATTTTATGTAGATATGTGTGTTCATACTTTTATATTTTTTAAATTTGTTTGCGTACAATTATGGTTCTTATGTATTCCTATCACTCTGTATAGTAGATTATTTTCTGTATAGTAGATTATTTTCTGTGATTATGTCTTACATTTAAGGATTTTGCCTGTTACAGTATTCCGCACACAGTATGTACTTACTTTAGACAGAGTGAAACTAGGTTTGGTAAACTTGAGTTCTAAACCACCTAGTTTCGTAGTATCAGCAAATATATAATGTCAAGTATACTGACAGAAAGGACTCCTAAGCTGAAATACAAGTTCTTAACTATAAGGACGTAATATTTTGTTCTAACCCAGTTTTCTGTGATTAGCCTATTATAATTTATTTTAATCAATGAATCATTTAAACTAAATATCTGATGACTTTATAGACAAGATTTCGTGCGTTGAAGTTAAATTTTCTTATTATTTATTAATACTACGAGTAGAAAAATTGTAAAAACACCCCTGGTAGAAACTTTGCCAAGTTTCTAGCTGGTTTTTAACTAATGTGACGAAAGTAACGAGTTTTAACTACTTTCTAGCCAGAACTTGGTAATTTTATTCTAGGTTACATCATTAACTATAAATTATTCTATTTCTTACTGTAGATTTAATAAAACTGAATAAGATAGTCTTTTAATACCATCACAGAAGGTTTGTAAGTGCGTGTTAGGCCGACAAAACTGGTAGTCTAACTACTTATACATGTAAATGCATATATATTATAAAAAAAGCACATATATTTCATCCAATCGTTTCTTAATTGGCTTAAATGACCAATAATTGAACTATATCGTCTATCTATTCATTTTACTAGCTATTCCAGATATCAGTTTTGCCTTTTTCGAATTAAATTTATTGTTTCCAAAATGCAGATCGAAAAACAAATTTCAATATCTCTCCAACACTGATACACTACAAGCATGATGCTCAATTTATCTACAGAAACATTCGGGCAATATTATTGCAACGTTTGCCATTGCACGAGATACGGTTTTACGTTTTTTATGTGCGCGCTCGCACACGCGTATAATATTGCTGTGTAAGAATATGTATTAGTAAGAGAATTTACTATGTTCCGCCGATATGTGCATGCGAGCGATTGCATGTATGAATGCGCGAGTACCGCGCTCCGAGAGAAATTCATGGAGCCGGGGAAGAAAATTTTATTGCCTTCAATTTTACGGCCTAAAGAGTTTTATTGCGATAAGTGATCGTTTTGCAAAGAGAATTGTTTCTGGATATTCCTCTCTTGCTTCTTTCCGCCCGGTTTTTTTATCCTCTTCGCCCATAATTTGGAATTTTTTTTGCGTTCGCGAAACTTTTCATGACGTTTGGCGTGATCGCGACGGTCGCGCGCGTTCGGCACCGACTTTTTTTACGAGACTGTAAACGCTCGTTTTTATTGTCGGCTTGCGAAATATATATATATGCACTGTCATGAATTCGTTTTAATAAAGTTTATCGCGCAGCAGATTTCAGCTCGTGTGCAACATTAAACATTATTGTAGCATAAACTAACGGAGGGCGTATCTTATCGAAAGCGCAGTAGGAACAATGCAAATAAAGTAATTAAAATTTTTAAAAGCTCGTAACCTATTTGAGTTTATATAATTATATTACAAATATAATGTCAAGTCTTACATTTGTTTACTTTCAATTTAATATTCATTAATTATGATAGAAGCATCGATGTTCTATTTGTATATTGTTAAATATTGCATTAGTTCATAGACCATTCCGATAATTGATTTAATTTATATTGCAAACTCCACTTGAATTGTTCAAAGAAGGGTTCCCACGGATGCGTAGTAAGTCAGGTGGTGCTGGGGAACGTACAAAACTGACTCTACTGTTTAGAGTTTGCTAAAATATTAACATTAAAAAAGAAATTAACGCGGAGAAGTAAAGAAAAATTTTGAAAAAAGAGGACCAAATTCAATAAAAGAAGTAAAAAAAAACAAGATTTATTAGGCATTCAGTAGCAAAATTAAGACATATAATTATTATTAATGTTTTTTACTTTATTCAGACAGACATTTTTGTTAAAATGCTTAAAATTTTATAAATTCTTCAGGTTCATATCAGTTTTATAGCGCCCCCTCCCCCCATCAATGTTTTACCTAGGGCTGGCATAGGCCAACCATGGGCATCCTCATTTATCACAATGGAAATTGTTTTATAAGTTGAAACTCAATGCTCGTCAGAAAGTTTTCATAGGAAGTGAGTTTATCAACAGTATTGTATCTCTTATAGCTTTGCGTATTTTTTCACTATTGCGTTTGATAAATTGTTTTTCTAAGTAGTCAGGTTTAATTGTTTATCGCTGAGAAAGTATTGAGTTGTGATATAATTACATTCAAAATCAATATATCGTATAAGTAATTATAGAATTAGAAGCCGTTCATTACTTACATAAAGCGATTTTCCGCATTTTTTGACCCCCTCCATCCTCTATGTAAGAATTCATAAGATTATCATGACCCCTTCCACCCATCTTGCATAAGATTTTATAAATCATGACGAGTTACAACTAAAATAATTAAAATTAAGTTATTTCCAAGAAGTAGTTTGAAACAAATCTTTGAAAAAGCATCTTTTTATAAAGTCTTTTCTTATAGTAAAGATAATAAGACGCTTTGTTCCTTTTTTATTTCAGCAGCACCCATACGCATTACTTAAAACGAAAATTTTTCAAACCAGTTTCCCGACTACGAATAACAAACAAATCTTTTAAAATTTGAAGCAGACAATGCTTATACAAATTTAAAGGGCATAGTAAGCCGTTTATTCTGAGTAATTGTTTAAAATAAAGAAGTCGATAACACAGATTTGTGTAAAAATAATTTTCTTTCGAAAAAACGGCGTACTATGCCCTTAGCATTTATGTAAACATTATCTGGTTCGATTTTCAAAAGATTCTGTTATTATCTGGGTTCAGAAAAAGCGTTTGAAACGTACCCTTTCCCTTCTTCTTATGTCCCTTCTCCATTGGGATTTTAAGTGAGTCTCGCTTTAACTTTCACTATTAGATATTATTGATACTGTAACAATCAGGCTATTTCGGGAAAGTGCAATAGGTAGAGTATATTTTTCTTTATTTTTTGCACCTTAACAAATATTGTTTACATGCAATAGAATAAACATTATTCAACATTCAAAGTTAAAACGAGACGCACTTAAAGTCCCAATGAAGATGGGGCATTAAGGAGATGCATCAGACCTATTTTACGCTTATATATACATTCGAAAATTTTATTTTTCTCAAAAAATACGCATCAGAATCAAATTTTCTTTTCAGGGTCGCTTTATTTATTTTCATATAAAGATTCTTACTAGCTTTTATCATAATATATCACAGTCTTTAAAATGGATACACAACACAAATTGATTCTTCCCAAGTGTATTTGAATTTAACGTTTGAAGTATATCTATGTATAACGCATATATAGATATACTTTATACGTTAAATTCAAATCCGTTCGGGAAGAACCAATACGTGTTAGGTGTATTTCACAGATAATATTGACGGTTGAGTGAAAAAAAAGATTATCTCGGAAAATGCTTGAAGAACAGGCTAACTCAGTTTTCGCTTGAAACGCGGGCTAACTCACAAGGAGAGTTAGACCCTCTGGGTCACAAAATTTTATGAAACTTTTGGAGGTGTTTTTTTGCATCTTAAAATGAAGCCTAGCACTCGTAGTTTTTTCCAATGAGCCTGTTTTCTCGAGATATATGTCATTATATCCCAAATGCGCATTATTTCAGTTAACGAAGCACGTCTTCTTCTCAACGTAACTCTGCAAGTTTGTACAGTAGAAAATGGCCATAAAACGCAATAAAACTAGGCGAGAAGAGCTTTAATTTAAGCTTTGTAGTGTATAAAGCTATTAATCCTAGTAAAAGTTATTAATAATCGAATATAAAGTTTCATCAAATTTCGTGACCCAGAGGGTTTGGACTCTCCCTGCCAGTTCGCTCTTGAAGAACGGGCTCAAAAATCGCGCGAACAAGTGTTTTTTCAACCAATAATTTCTCGCTTTTAATTATTTACTGGCAAGAGTAAAAAAGAAATATATTATGTTTTGTAAATATATAACTGTTTCGGTTTTTGATTATTGCTTATTACAAAATACAGCGAGTCCGTGCCGACTGCTTGTCAATAGCGGCGCATATGAGCAATATCTTATTACTCGGCCGAAGTCGATTGACAGTTGGATTTCTATCGAATTCGGCCGACAAATCACCACGATTACGACGATGGTTTATACATATTCGTAGAATGCACAAGTAATAACAATATTCTTTACAATATTGAATTTTAATATCATGTAAATAATAACAATATATCTTACGTGAGAAATTACTGTATTACCCCCCCCCCCCCCAAGTAAGAAATAATAAGATATTTTAGAGCTCTCCCCCCCTAAGGGTGCTTACGTAAGTGATGAACGGCCCCTTATCTATTTAACTAAAAGATTTACCTTTAGTAGTAAAATTTATTTTAGTCAGCCATTATTGTGGAATTCCTATAGAAATGTTTACATATGCCAACTTAATATAAATTGTCAAAAGCTCAATTTTTCTTAAAACATAATCATGTAAGCATATGCTGCTCCAATCATGGGTATAATTACGTCAAATGTGCGACGTCAAGTAAACAGAACCCTCAATAGCGTTCATGAAACTTCTCACCACGATAGCAGGCATCAGACGGTGATTAATTAAAATGCCGCAACTTGTGCAACATGACACATCTCTCATATTCTCCTACTTTGGCCTACACGTTTACGTTCTTTTTCTTCGTATTTCTACTGTTTTTGCTCTATATTGTAGCTCGGAATATATATATATATATATATATACATTGTAGCGCTGCACAAAGCAATGCATTTAAAGGGGAGCTTATACTCATACTATAGTTTCGAAGCGATATTCAGACTTTATTATAAATGTATGAAAAACACGTGTGTTACGGACAGCGGGATGTTTTGAAGCCCGTACGTTACCTTTGCGGGGAAAACCGCTTGTCGTAATAAAATTTCGGGAAAACATTTGAATAGTAGGAAACGCGCTTTCTAATCCTCTACGTGTCGACCGTAATAAAAAATTTGGGGAAACGTTTCGACGATAATGTACACCAACCTTTCCTCTTCCTAGGATAGCACGTGTGCGTCGGGATGCGAAAACTATAAAAATAGGTGATTACGCCCTGCCGAAACGTCACATATGACCGCCCATCAATTAAGGCTCTCCATTGGAAAAGCGTGCCAGGAGATCGACAGTGACGTCAAAGGGGTTGGACACACGTGTGAAACGTACAAACACGCAGCCGATTTCTCGAAATGCTTGTCTTTTCGTTTGAAAGGGAAAAACGGTAAATGTTATTACCTCCGGAGATTGTAATTATATAGGTGTGAGAGAATGAATGTCTGAGTGAACATCACAGCGTATGTAATGTCTATTCGTCGAAGTACGTATTATGTATAATGGATATACTACAGCTAGATAATTACGAATATTATATGTAAACATAAACAAATATTGTATGTAGATTTAAATTAATGTTTTATGTAAATTTAAGTTAATGTTTTGTTTAAATAGCGCCTAATTTTCCGTGACCGAATTAATATTATAATGAAGTATGTTACCCTACACTAATAGAGTTTAAGTTTTGAATGAATATATCATAAGTACGTTAGGTATAACGCGAGTTCGAGTCCTGACGCGGCGAATTAAAATAGGAAAGATTAAAAGTGGAGAGTCTGAGCTGACGAAGGAAGAGTCCGCGAGCTTCGCGACAGAGGAGGATCGAAATAATCAGATGAATTGTATACCGAATATTATATTCGAATATTAAATCAAGTTTGCTGGATAAACGCATGACACTGGCATGTCATTACAGGTCATAATTTTTTAACTAAGATTTTGGACCCTCCGCTTTGCACAAGTCGCCTTTATGTGCACGGACGCAAAACGGCGGATCCGTGGCCGTGAGCCATTTAGCTCGGGGAAATTGTTCCTCGAGGCTGTTCAGATCTCGTAGGGGAGTTCGGCTCCCAGGTTTTGCAGGTCAATTACGTACTCGGGGAGGTCGTAAGACTGATCCGAGGCCGGTAGGCAGCCAGGTAAACGGGTGCAAGGCGGGGGGAGTGAAAGTCCGCCCTTCGGGTCCTCGATCCTTAAAGTGGCCACCGCGTATTTGGTGGGAAATAAAGAGGGAAGGGGTGAAAGGGACTTGGACTGAGATAGAGAGCGAGCGGACACTTCATTTCGTTAGCAGGACTCGACGCGATCGGTTCTTATATTTGCGTGCGCACGTTTTTGTTTAATCACCCGTTAGCGTTTGTTTAACTTAAGTTCTTATTTCATCTGTCGATTATTGCTTTGTAAAATAAAATTTCTATTAGAATAAAACTTCAGAAAACTCATTTTACATCACATGAAAAATAACAACAAAAAAAACTAACTCTGTGTGATTTACCATTCCATATTCCTACTCATACGCCTTAACCCGAACAATGTGTGTATAAACTTGCAGGAATTCTTATTTGGAAACGTATTTGCAATACATAGGAAAATATAGTGCAGGATACATTTGTAAATTTCTCAGAAATCGCAAAAACTATGTATGTAAGTATGTTGGATTTACTAGTAGGCAAGATACTAGAGTACATACATACTTGCATTCTATGAGCGTAAGAATCATTCGAATAATGTTTGTTTCAAGCTTCAAGTGTAAATCAAGAAAACTGTTTTTGTTAAGTTTGCGATTTCCAGTAAATCAGTTTGAAGCAGAAAATTATTCCTACAAAGTTCAATAATACGTCGATTTACTTCGATCTTGTCGATTCTTTTTAATAATGCATAATTTATATATCTTATTTATTTAATATTTCATATTTTAATTAATATTGCGTAGTGCAAAAAAGATTTTAGAACAATTTATAAGATACAGATTCTAATACATATTTTATATAGGGGCCTACGGTGGCTCAGTAGATAGAACGTCGGATTCCCACGCCGGTGACCCTGGTTCGATTCCTAGTATCTGTCGATTGATACAAGCACCTCTGTAAAACTGCATGTGCTTTATTTACAAACACAACGCAGACCCTCGTCGTCGATTAGCATCATATGGGAGCACAAATATGGTGACGTTAAAAGAAAGTATATATTGTATATCGCTAAATTTTAATTAACATATAATTTTTCTCGTTACCATAATATATTTGAGATAATATTGTGAGCTTTAGAAACGTAAAATCAGGTGCTAATCCAAACACTTTATAAAAAACCACTGCAAATTCATTGGCACTTAACTTCTTCAAAATAAATTAATTGTTCCAATATTAAATTCTTTGTTCTAATAAATTAATTTTAAATTGAATAACGCTTTCTAAATAATTGCCAAAAAGGGTGTCATTTTTTATTATTGATGGTTTGACGAAGGATATTTTTCTCCTAAGATTTCAGAACGATATATACGTAATTTATTAAAATTATTTAAATATTTAAATTAAATGTAATCAGATGTTAGTACGTAAATTCACTGAATTCCTAATCATCTAAAAGTTTGTGAACGATTTGCCATCATAGATTTCCGAGATATAACTTAAACTAAATAAGACTTTTTTCGTCTATAACATAAGGAGTGAAAGTGCCTATCCACAATACGCAGTTGTCATAGATACGTAATTTTATGCTCTTTTTAATGCATTTACACTAAATTGATCATGATATTTCGAACATATCAAAAAACTTGGAAAACTAAACCTCAAAAACCCAAAAACCGAATAATTGTTATAGAAAGAAACTAATCGATGTATCATTAAATTTCTTTCTAATTTCGAATCTTTATTAAAAAATAAAGCCCTGTCTGGTAAAAAATGACCCTGCCATTCTCGAGATATACTCGACCTAAAAAAAAATTAAAAAAAAACATTACCTCAAATATATCGAAATATAAAGATCGTTGTGATGTGTTAGAACTTGTTCAAGAGATATTAAAGAACTATCGTCTTGTAAAGTTTCAGATGAAATGCTGCTGATTTACTCCAGAATTCACTACTGAATAAAAATCGTTTCTTTTACAAAAAGATTTTTCTCTCTTCAAAAGAAAAAGATAATGCCCTAAATATTTAGAATATTCTTCTTCATATTCCTAATCATCTAAATTTTTTTCATAAATCTTTTTTTTATATTTTACAGATATAACCGTTTCAAAAAAATTCAATTTGTGAATAACAACACAAGGAAAATAGCTTATTCAAAATTTCGAGTGAGACAAGATCGGTAATTTTATGCTCTTTCAAATACATTATCACTCAATCAATAATATTATTTCTACGGTATCAAAGAAAACAGAAAACTAAAACTCAAAAATCGAAAAACCACTAGAAAACAAAAATGCATCGAAAAACAAACAAAAAGCAATGAGCTCCGAAACATTAATGTTCACCGTGTATATTCAGAGAGAAGTTGATCCACATCCATACATACATACACACACACGCGTGCATATACACACATACATTTATAATACAGACATTTTCCAAAAATAGTGTATTTTGATTCACAGTATTTCAAAACATGTTCCAACATGTTTTTATCAAAACTTCGTTTTTTACCATCACAAAGCTTCCTGTATGAGAAAGCAAAGCTTAATATCTTACTTTATTGTAAATTACTTGAAAATATAAACTGTATCCACCTTATATTACAATTTTTTTTGTATGCACACGTGAATGTACAAACACCAGCAAAAAATGTTAACGAATATTATTATAATAAATATTTACTTTAACAATATTATTACTCAACAATATTATACAGCAAAAATGCTATTTCTGTGTACTCACGTGCATGAACAAAAGAATCATAATTAATTAATCAGTCTAACAAATTTATATACTCGAATAAACTTAATATTTATTAAACTAAAGAACATCTTTCTTATATTAAATACATATTTACTTTATGAAATAAACTGTTATCTTGCTTCTATTAAAAAAAAAATATATTAAAATCAATATCAAAAATATTCTTTTGCAGTGCACGCGCACCTATACATCAGTCTGCACAAAAGTGCGTGTCCCCGCGCATATGCGAGAGAATGTTCGCGTGCGAGCACGTGCGCTGGCGTGCAGCCATGTACACAAGAGCGAGCTTGCTCGCTGACAACGACGAAGGGCCGCGCAGAAAGAGGCAGCAGCAACAGCAGCATAGGGGAGGGGGGCAACGAGGAAGACGAGTTCATCGGCGTATATACGTATGGGCCGCCGCCGCCGCCGGAGCAACCCGCGAGCGAGCCAGCGCGAATAATTAGGTGATGTGTTTATCGCGCATCAGTTAATGCACCTCTCTGCTAGCTTCGCGACCAGCGGCGCAACCGAACGACCGGTGCAGCGAACGAGCTAATCAATTAGCGTGGCGAGAGAGAGAGAGAGAGAGAGTAGTGGATATTCTTCACTGTTCGTCGGCGATTTCTTGCCGCATCCATGGTCGCGTCGAATCGACGAGTACAGGCAGCCTTATTCGTCGGATAATTTAGCTTTAATGATTTTGGCTCGGACGAATGACAACGAAAAGCGGGCTAGCTGATTTTGGGCTGGTGTAGCGATATTCGGTGCTGGTGACACGATTTTGTGAATGATTTCACGTTTCAATTACAGTGAATCTGTTTAGAGTGGAGATTGGAGCAAAGAGAGCCTCGGGACAAATTACTCATTATTTATAAAAAAAATATTAGGAAATAATATGAGAGTTATATAATGATTTCCATAATTCGAAATTTTGTTCTCTGACATTCCCAAATCGCTAACCGTCATAAATCAAACTTTTTTCATTCTCATATAATTCGATTTATTGAGGTTTTACTGTGCACGTATAAACATGTATATGTTTTTAAAATCTTTTAAGTCGTGTCATACAGTATAATATATTATTATGCATAGGTTATTATCTGCTAATGGATTTGGTAAAATACGTATGAAGCAAATTAAATTTAAATTTTATCTACAAATTATATTTTTAGACACGGTTTGATTAAATTATATCAATTGGTTTTATTGACCACTTTTAAGCTATACACATAAGCATAAATACGCACTCATAAACCCACACGCACACGCATACATATACTCACACTCTTTAAGTCAAATAGTCTGGATTTACGTGAAGTTATAAAAACAATGCTAGTAGGCTTATATCCCTACCTTTAATAAATCATCACTGTAACTTTCAAATGAAAGTATATAAAATCTTTTAAGTTATCGTTATCCAAAATTTACATTACTTTAACATTTTGCTTTTCCTTTTTCTCAATGAATCCTATAACTTGAAAATTTGCAGGATTATTGTTCTGTATAAAACTACAGTATTCACTAAATTATATCCTCAAGTATTCGAGTTATAGAGGTTAAAGAATCTTAATTACATAGTATAACAAATGAAAAATAGTATGTTATTGTAAAAGAAAATTTGCTTCCCATTCCTTCATTAAAAATTTTTCGAATAACCTCTATTTTCAAATTATCAAATTTCAAAAAAGGGCTCTAAAATCCAAGTGAGTCGACCATATTTGCTTAATTTTTTTATTTCTTCCTAGATATTGATAACAAACATGCATGCCCACATACCCACATACATACACACACATACACTCACACACACATACACTCACACACACTCACATACATACATACATATTACAAAATAGTCGATTTAGTACGGCTGAATGATTTAAATTAGCATAAAAAAGATATGTATATTTTTTAAAATTGCTATTAAAAAATACTGAATGTGACAGATATTAATAATATATGCAAATATATATACAGATATAAATGTATGATCAAAATAAATATTACAAAAAATACGTCTTCAAATGCACAAATGTAACAATTTTATTTATAAGCAGAATTTAATAATTACATTTTATTTAATGAATGTGGTATTTTTATACGTACTTTAAACCTGCAGGTAGCTCGTGGAATTTTTAAAAATAATTAAAAGCTTGACAGCAACGAGTTTGAATAAAGACAGGTTTGCGCGTATTTATAGTCAGTGACTTTAGCAGCGATATTATCAAATCCATCAATAAAATCGCAGGTACAAAGCCACGTTCAAGGGCGCCGGCACCCATAAATATTTACCAACACCATTGAAAAATTCGTGTAATGCGATAGCTCGTTCGGCGAGCAAAGAGAGAATTAGTCGATCAAACAAATTCAATTTGAATAAAGTGAGCGCCGCTTAAAAAAGAATATAACTTCCTACTGACCGAAGTTTTTTGCTCACCGTTAGTTTACGTTGCTGCATGAAAAATTTATGTTTCAAAAGCAAGTGCGGTTATAACGCCACGTGGAAAAATCGAAACTACGTCGGTTCTTATATGTGCGCGGCCATATACGCGACTGATTTTCTTGAGCACTCTTTTACAGCTCGCTGCACATTAGGAGCACGTGGGTTTCAGTTATACTGAAACAACTTTTATAAGGAAGATTTATAGGCGATACAGGCTTGGATTAAAAAATGAACTCACCGTTGATTCTACTACAAGAATATATGGCTTTGTGTTTGCGCAAACGGAGGAACGCAATTGAACGTAGCGCCGCCCGTGTAGAAAAATAAGTCTGGGACAAAGTCTGGCCCAGGTCTGGCTCATAAAGTCTTGCTAAATCTGGCTATGGAGATGATCACAGACTATAAGCCAGACTATATGCCAGAATTTTGTTGAATTATGTCATGAAAACTTATTATTACATACAACTAATTAGGACACTACACTCATTGTTAATATCGATCGGAATCGTAAAAAATAATAGTTTTCGATTAAACATCGGAAACATTTTTTTTTAATATTGCAATCATCTACGAGATTTAAATATTTGTAAAAAAGGACACAAAGATTTAGGTTACTGCAGAAATGACGGAACGCTATGCTTTTGGTTTGCATTTTTTGCCAAAAGTCTGGGATCGTCTCCGAAGCCAGACTATTTTTTGTACACGGCGCGCTTAAGAAAATAACGCCAATTCAGATAGTTTGAAATCGCAGCATAAACAAGAAATTTCATACTCACTTCTGGGTCCAGGAGAGTGAAAATAAATATTTCGAAATAACTTGAAATAGGCTAAATTACATAATTTATATATTTCTTGTATTCTGTTCCAATATTGTCAATATTACTTTTTAATTGAAGGGCCAAATGCAATAATGGTACTCTTATTAATACTTTTTAAAATGATTTTTATCTCAAATAATTCATCTACACTTTAGTTTTTGTTAACAAAATATTTGTATTTTAAAGAAACACAATATAAGCTCAAATAATAGTTTAACTAAAGTTAGTCTTAAGTTATAAAAAATGTTTTAATTTAAATCGTAGTATGTCCTTTTATCTACAGTAATTAATTATTAATTATTTATGTATGTCATTTCAGCCAGATACTAATATAAAGTATTTATTTCATAATATAAATCCTCATTGATATTTTCAAGCCTGGGTATTTAACAAATGAATAGATCAGTAAAAAAAATTAAAACATTTAATGCATTTTCAGCTTTTCACACTTGAAAAAATTCAAACGGGTTTACTTCAGCTCTCAGTCATATAAATGTAACATACGTAATGCATTTATAATCTGCATTATGCAAATTAAAATTTTATACCATGACTGTAAATCCGATTAAGATGAGTAATAAGATTTTAACATGCAACTCTTTCAGCTGATGTTTGTAAAACTTTATGTTATTTTGGTATAACTATAAATTTAATTCTACTACCTATTAAAAATAAAATAATAAATTAAATATATAGTAAATTTTATATAGTAAATATTCAATTTCATAAGTATTCAATTTTAATTTTAAATAAGAAAAATAAACTCAGAATCTTATTTGTATTAGTTACCTTACATAAACTATTTTTAACCATAATTATTCAAAAAAGAATGCCCATGAGTTTGTAGATTAAAATTTTTATTGAAATTATTTTTTAACCTATTCAGTTGGTTAGTTTTGAAATAAAATATGAACTTTCAAAATCAAACTTGACCCTCTTAACTACAAGAAAACTGGTACAATATGGCCTGGATGATACTAGTTTTGGGTATTAAGTATGCTGAAATCTTTGACGACTCGTACGATAATTTTAAATTTTATGGCACTTTTCACTACTTTCAAACAGATTAAGAGTAGTCCAATCAAATTAGACACAGAACAGGGGGTTTTGCGGTATAATTCGAAGGTCACAAAAAAAATTAACGGCATAGAAGAGGTGTTTTTTAGTGAAATAAAATTAATTCCCAACTCGAACTAATTTATGCTTTATCAAAAAAAAAGAAAAATATAAAAACTAAAAAATGCTTACCTATATTTTGGAAACTACTTATCGGAGAGAAAAAAATTTCAGATATTTTTTGTAGGTATTGAAAAGATCTATAAAATGAGACGTGTTGCATTAAGGTTACCTGGTAGAAAATAGACCAACCGAGATGGCCTGTTCGTCAACGGTTCGCCAATGACGTTGGCCAATACTTACTGCAGTAATTGACCAACGGTTCACCAACGACTGCTCTATTTGTGATTCTAAAATTTTATTTTCAAATTATAAATTGAATCATTAAATGTACATCACTAAATATATATGTTACAATAAACCACTGAATGATAAAAATAATAGCGCATATGCTGTCATGAAGTTGTAAAATATAGTTAAATTTTGATTTAAAGTAGGGTTATGGTTACGAATGGTTCGATGTATATGTATATATTGCGCCTACCCGCGCTTCTCGCGCAAACTAAGAGCGCGTCTTGAGTTGCGGAGCATGGAAATATCTCTCGCAACTACTGGTTTTGGTATAATTTTTTACTATCTATCCAACTTTCCATGTTTTCATATTATACTATAGAATTGATAGAAATTATTTTTTATTTTATACTTAATTCTTAATTATAATAGTAAATTATAATGTATTACCCTACTGGAAATGATTTTGATGTCAAAAGTTTGCCAACGTTTGCCAAATTTAGACAAAGTTTGCCAGAGTACGCCAAATGTCTTCCAATTGGCCGTTTTGGCACACATATGACAAATTTTGGCATACAAGATTTCCTCCACTAGGGTAGTAAACTAAATCATCAATTTACCACACCTAACCTCAAATTTTAATTAAGTGTATATAATTATATGTGATTTTTTAAAGTAAATTATATAATTATGCTCATATAATGAATTTTTATTGATTGCATAATATACCATAACACTTTACATAGCTTTCTTAAGCAGTATTTAGTGCTTTTCGCCGTTTTCAAATTTTCAGCATTCGTTGGCCAACGACGGGCGGAAACGCGTTTCAAAATAAGTGGGTTCGTTGGCGAATGGTTGGTGAAACTACTGGCCAACCTTAGTAAAATTGGCCAACGATTGGCGAATCGTTGGTGAACGTTTCTACCCATGGATAATTAGTTTTAGCGAAATACAAAAGAAAGTAAACCAAAATTTTCGGCGCGCGCGTGCGCGTGTTCCGTGCTGGCGGCTCGAAAAGGTCGGTCGGCCGCTCTCTCCTGCGCTGCGCATGCGCGCAACCTCTCATGTTTTTTATCATTTGCGCAAAAACTACTTATCCAATCTTAACACAACACATCTCATTTTATAAATATTTTCAATGCCTACAAAAACATATGAAACTTTTTTCTTCCGATAAGTATTTTCCAAAGTATAAACCAAAAACTACATTTTGGAGTTTGACAAATTTTTTTTTGGATAAAGCATAAGACCTTCTTCGAGTTGGGAATTAATTTAATTTCACTGATAAACACCTCTACTATGCCGTTAATTTTTTTTTTTGGCGACATTGGAATTATTCCGCTTTTTATATCTAATTTGACTGGACTAGAAGGTAAATATTGTTTATTCAACCAGTGCATAAAGGCCTGAAAGTGTGTGCATGAACACATACTTTATTTCCAACCTTATTTATTTATAATTTACAAAACCATCGATGGACGGCTCATAACAGGAGTTTCCAAAGAAACATATCAACCCGTAAAATATCAAAAATATTTAGCAGCATCGTTAAATCAATATCGCGTGCAAATTTTTCTCTCCCATTCGTTGCTATTTATCCAAGAACCCCAATCTAAATGAAGAAGGCACTCCATTCAAATTCAGCCTTCCATAAAAAATCGAACCTCTCCGCTTCTTCCTTCTTTTGCACCCCACACACGAATTATGCCGGTCCGTGAATCCTCGCACACGTACACACGCTCCGCCGCTTTGCGAGGTGTCCACAAGGAACGCAGAAGCCGGATCTAAACACGCCCAATAAAGGGAAAGTTGGAGAAAAGCGAATCTGACATCGAGCCGACGTTCTCGCATTTTTCACGCGCCGTTCGAGAGAGAAGAGAGGAGAGATAATCCTCAATCAATAATCGATCGTCCTCGGCCCGTTATTTCGAATGGTTTTTAAAGAAAGAAGGAAAAGGCTTTTACTCTCTCTCTCTCTCTCTCTTTCTCTCTCTCTCTCTCTCTCTTTTTCTCCCTTTCACTCTCTCTTTCTCTCTCTTTCTCTCTCTCTCTCTCTCCCTTTCTCTCTATCTCTCTTTCTATCTCTCTCTCTATCTCTCTCTCTATCTCTCTCTCTATCTCTCGTTCTCTCGCTCACTAGGACAACGGACAACGATGCGCTTTTATCCAGACTCTGGCAAGCGTGACCGAATGAATTCTGCGCGAGCGTAAGGATTCTTGAGGAAGGGCCAAGGGATAGGGGGGGGGGGGGGGGGGCAAGGGACGTCGAAAGAAAGGCGTATAACATCGGTAAAATAGAGTGGCATTCGGTCTATCAAAATCTTATATTGAGTCTGAAAGAAATGAAGTTTCCAGCTCCGTAGGCACTCGTAACCGGATGAAGCCGACGAGAGGGTGGCGGATGTATAGGACAAGGTGTTGAAGAATGGAAGAGATGGAGAAGAGTGAGTCGGACAGCAGTTTTTATGCTCATTCTTTCACGAGGTGCTACATCTTCTACAATTTTTCTTGTTACGAATATTGTAAGATAAAATGCGCCTTTCATCATGCAATTATTTATACGTCATTCCGTATAGAAATCATATTTACATTGTATTTCTTAATACATATTTAATTGTAAGTGTCTTTGTAATTCTTAATATACAATTTTTTTTTAATATTCAAAACTATTTTAGATTTAAAATTGTTATTACTAATCAATCTATTTCACTAATTAAAAAATTTAATTTTTATATTTTCAATTTTTTTTATTTATTTACACCTTGATTCATACAATTAACAATTTAAAGTAGAAATTGTAATTTCTAAAAAATCACTTTTTATCTGAAAATAATTTAATTAAAATCTACATTAGTACAAAATATTCATTTCATTAGGTATTGATTCGAGAATTAAATTTAGATAGATTAGTTACGTAATTATAATATTATGCGTGTTAAATTGAATTAAATCTAATTCGATGAAGACAAAAATAATATTAATTCACAAATTATAATTTAACCACGTTATTCAATTAAATAAGCTAGTGAACTCAATACTGACATTTTAAATGTAAAATTTACTTATTATTGCAGCAAATTAATGTTTGTTATGCATTAATGGCTTCAGTATTTGTATGACTTTCTTAAAAAGGAACCATTTATTATAAGCTGTAATTTTGTATACAAATTTCATACTGAATTTGTAGAATTAAACAAAAAAATAAAAAACTGCTGCCAATGCATTCTCACTTAGCTTCCACAACCTAGATTAATTATTCCTATATGAAATTCTTTGTTCTAATAAATTAATTTTAAATTGCTATATCTATTTCTAAATAATACCTCGAAAAGGGTGTGCTTTTTTATCATTCATGGTTTTACAAAAGATAATTTTTTACTAAAGTTACAGACAAAATGACATACAATAATCCTTATCACAGCAATTTTTCTCTGTACGCAATTTATTCAAATTGTTTAAATATTTAAATTAACTATATGTTAGTAAGTAGTAAACATATGTTAGTACGCAGATTAATTGAATTAATAATGATCACAAATTTTGTGAACGATTTGCCATTATAGATTTCCGAGATATAACCGTTTAAACTAAATATGACTCTTTTCATGTATAACAAAAAAAAGGTCGAAAAACTAAAACTCAAAAATTGAAAAATCGAAAAAATGTTCTAATAAAGAAGCCAGTCGATGAATCTTTATTAAAAAAAGAAAAATTGAACCCTGTTTGGTAAAAAATTACCGTCTTATTCTAGAGATATACTCGATCAAAAAAAAAATTTAAGGAATATATAACCTCAAATATCTCTAAATATAAAAGTCGTCTTTATATAGGCTTAGAACTTGTTCAGGAGTTACTAAAAAGCTACCATTTTGGACAGTTTCAGATCAAATTCTGCCGATATACTCCAGAATTCGCTACTGAATCAAAATCGATTTTTTGTACAAAATGATTTTTTTCTCTTCAAATATAAAAATAAAGCCTTAAAAAATTACGGAATATTCTTCTCCATATTCCTAATCATCGCAACTTTTTTCAAAAAGTTTCTTTGTTATATTTAACAGATATAACCATTTGAAAGAAAATTATGATTTTCTGAATAACAAAACAATGGAAATAGATTATTCAAAATTTCAGGTGGGAAAAGATATGTAATTTTATCCTCTCAAATACATTAATATTCAATCGATGATATTATTTCTACGATATCAAAAAACCCAAAAAACTATAATTTAAAAATTGAATAACCTGTAGACAAACAAAAACGCATCAAAAAACAAAATAAATTTTTTATAGCCGCCGGCCTTAAAGAACAGCAAGAAAAATGAGCTCCCAAACATTCATTTTTATCATGTATATTCAAAGTAAAGTTGATTCGCATCCATACATACACACACACACACACACACACGCGCACGCACGCACGCACGCATGCACGCACATACACACACACATATACACACACACACACACTCTAAACACACGCACACACACACGCACACACACGCGCACATACACACACACATCGATACAGACATTTTCTAGAAATAGTATATTCTGATTCCCAGTGTTTCAAAACATGTTTCTAACATGTTTTTAGCAAAACTTTTCTTTTATCATTACAAAGCTTCCTCTATGAGGAAGAAAAAATAGTTTTAAAAATATTACACAAATAAAATATTAATCAGAAGAACGAAAATTTCAGTAATAGGGCGAAAGAAATTGAGAGAACAATGCCCTTATCACTGAAGGAAGTAGTATATAAGGAATAGGAGAAAGGGAGAGTGCGACCTCTTTTCTAAGGGCCGTTATTGATTTCGGACTGCGGGCGATAAAATCGTGGGTGATGAATTGTAACGCTGCTCAAATGATAGGTAATTTACTCGGCATAATTATTGCCGGCAAATTTATGGGCGGCTTCATGTTATATCGCGTTTAAGTATGTTCGTATTGCTCGTGGGCTTGTGAGCAACCGTGTGCGCGCGCGATTCACTTTTTCTCCGTTCTACGTGCTGCGCGCTTCCTGCTTTGTACTAAAATAACGGTGAAAAAATGGAGAAATAAAGCGAGTATTGAAAAGAGGGTTTAATTTTATCTTCCAATGCATGCGATGAGAGAGTTTAATATCATCAGGTGCAGATTTAGAATTTGTAGGAAATAGGATGAGAGAAGCAAGAGAGAAAATTTATTGACTGATGGATTATTTCTAGGTAATACTTGAATGATTGAAAAATAAATCTTATAAAAAATATTGGAAATCAATTTGCATATAAAATAATGTTAATAAAATAATATCGTTCTAATATTATTTTTAGAACCTAAATATATTTTCCATTAATTCTTTTAAATTATTCTTTTAAATTTTTAGCAAATTTGTTTATACATAATGGTTATTTAGTTTAGAAAATTTTTGAAAAAATTATATTACGTAAGAAGAAATAGTTACCAGATTAAAATTTCTCAAATTACTTTATGCGGTTATGTAAATATCCAATAAGATCAAATTAAATTTATTAAAGACTACAGTGTCTATGCATAATTAATCTTTTTAAAAAATGTTATTTTGAGTATATAATATTAAATTATCATCGTAAAACATATTGTTAAACACTAAAATGTAAGTTACATCGTTTAGAACAGGAAATTCCTAACATCATTTTATTTTATAATTGTTTAGATTATCATTCTTATATAACTTGCCAAAATATCTACTAAAAATATAACTCGTCTCTCTCTGTAAATAGAAAGAGTGACTGCAAAATCCTATTAAGTCGAAATTCCATTGAACGGTTCTCAGAATTAAATCGAGAGTCCATTGACTTCAATTTTTTAAATTCATCAACTTTATTCCATCCGCGGATTTAACGGCTTTCACTTAACGGAAATCCCCTTTCGTGAATCGCCTCTGTTCATTGCTAAAACCTGCACCAGTGGTGCATCGAAAGCTTCCTTACTAGGGACGAACTTTTTCGCATCGCACGCCATAGCGAGAGAGAGCGAGAGCGAGAGAGAGAGAGAGGGAGAGAGAGGGAGAGAGAGAGAGAGAGAGAGAGAGAGAGAGAAAGTCTCAGCAATCTGTGAGCGCCCGGCGACGGTGGCGTTAATCAAAGTCTAATCAAACACGTCGTAAAATTCTCCAGCTTCCCGGAATATCTTTTCCGTGGAGCGTTCGCAAACTTTGAGAAATTGCCGGCTGCGATTCGCACGGACGCCTCTTTGCGAAATATATTGGATGGCGCAATTGCACTTTCTTCTGTTTTCACAGTTAATGTTCTTAATAATTTTGTACGAGATGTTTGATCTGGTGCTTGCTTTCTTACATTATTACTATACAGACTATGTACTTGATAAACTTCAGCAAGTGAAAAGACGTATTTTTTGAGAGAAACTTTTTTTATTAAGTCGTCACTAATATTTACTTGGAATTTACTAATCAATCATTTTAAATAGAGTGACAACATCACTCGAGTAATATTGGTTACATTTTGTCGTATAAGTATTGAATATCGTATTATTATATAACAAACAAATTAGCTATAATAGGTACATATGCAAATGAATTCTCTTAAATGAATTTTGAATATGAAATAAACAATATCGATAGTATTATGGAACTAGAAGACTATGATTATAAATACTTTAAATGCGTTGTTTTCGAAAGTGCTTAAAAAATCATTTTTTTCAAAGTGCTGAATGTGCTAATCGCCCTGGTGGAAAACAATCTAGAACTATAATATATATCTATGTAGTTTGCCATGGTAAATAATCAACTTTAAATTTTACGGGCTTCTTGTATGTACCAAATTTTACTTATCCACTCAGCAGTCCATTATGGATCATAGCCAAGAATGCCAGCTCTAAATGGAATAGAAAATACAGTATGTTACCAATTATAGAACCCTTGAGGGCCTATCAGCGCCATAGCTATAGTGAACTAATATATATAGTAAATAAGGAAAAGTTTTCACTGTACTTACGTCGGGAAAAATACACTAAATGAATCTAAGAGGTGCGGTCGCTTCCTTTTTATGGAATAATCTTATTTGTTTATAATCCAAGGGTTATAAAGTGTGTCAGAATAAAAATAAATTTCCAAGCGGAAAAAATTTAGCAGGATGAAAATTTTGAAAACCAAGATGTTTTATTTGGTGACAACTTAGCATAAAAGCTAAAGCAGCTTCGAGCAAAAAGATTGATGATCAATGAATGCCAAAGAAATAAATATATATTGCAATAATAACTGTTGTTTTATTTAAAAAATTATAGTTATGATATAAGTAGTGTATAGATCAATAGACTATTTTTTATTATTTCTTTTTTATGTGAATGGGCATTCGAACATTAATAAGTGGAGGAAATAATCCTAAACTTTTCCATCCTTATAACCTGTAAAACAAAGTTTATATAACAAGTAGATCAAATTCTGTGATATATATATATATATATATATATATATATATATATATATATATATATATATATATATATATATATATTAGTTGACTATAGCTATGACACTTCTAGGCCCATAACAAAAAGATAGTTGGATATAATCACCCATCAATGAAATTAATGAGTGAAATTAAATTAACCCCAAATCAATTAAATTTTTGATAGATTAGGCGATGTAAAATAGCAATTAGCCCCAGAAATAGACATTATCAATAATAATGCACTACATTAGGATCTGATAAATATAGTTTTGCTAGAGCTAAAGATGTTGGATTATGAGTGCATTTTGATGACGTAAGTATATACGCATTGTTTAAGCTCAATAATACGTAGGCACACATTCATGCAATGCATATACAAGCCAAGTGAAAGGTGTTAGATCTTTTGAAGTAAAAAGGTATAGGGAAATGCTTCAATCCGAGCAGAATCTCCACGGAGGTAAGGATGTACAATTAACAGTGCAATATATATTATAATATATTTACTAGACTTATATTTTAAAATACAAGTTCTACAAAAACTCGTATGTATTTTATTTGAATAAATATTTAACCAGTATTAACGCAAAAGAAAGTAAAAGGACATGAAATAATTTGAATCGCCTATTGGAAGCTTAATTTTCTTTCCTACGTCATAAATATGACTTTGTTTATACAAATGTCCATGATCTAGAACCTTATATTATCATAGAATATTATCACTGAAGATCGTGTAATGCTCACGAGAATATAAATAATAAGACGCTTCCTGGCTCTGAGAAGCCAAACAAACGTCAAATGTTCACAAGTATTGCTATACATTGTATAAGATTCATAAAAGGATTTTGGAGAAAACACTACCTCTTTCCATCTCAAGATGACTGAGCCGATTGACTAGAAGTAAGAATGCCAGAAAAACTACTAAAATTAGTAGGATGCACTGTGCAATTCACCCACTCTCAAATATCCTAATTTCTCGCATTCTTTTATCATATCTACAGATGCTCCAAATTACGATATTGTAGCTGTTCAGAGTCAAAGTAACATATTTCTATTTATTTATTTCACGAACTCCTGAGTCCGCATGTTTTCTTCCTTGCTCTGTATGCCAACTTAC
This sequence comes from Gastracanthus pulcherrimus, assembly GCA_949152435.1. NCBI lineage: Eukaryota > Metazoa > Arthropoda > Insecta > Hymenoptera > Pteromalidae > Gastracanthus > Gastracanthus pulcherrimus. The sequence continues at coordinate 190,488,132 of OX424572.1, read as the reverse complement.
TCCGCTACAAAAATAAAATGTATACCTGCGCAAACCACTCGGCACCAAAAATAAAGAACAATGGTACTCCAAGACGATTATTATGAAATTATAATAATTAAAATATTCGGGCCATCAGAATCTTAATAAGTCAATTTCTAATGCTCTCATTGCATAAATCATTTATGAATCGTGTACAATATCATAAGTATATAGCTATTCTATTTAATAGTAAAATATGCATCCAATTAGAAGACGAAATAGTATTGTATATTCCATACATTTAAAATAAAAGCAAATGAAATAGATGACGTCTTGAGTTACTTACAAGGAGAGTATCAGGGATGCGGGTCCCAACATTTTCTGAAACTTTGAGGATCATTCAGTGATAACTAGAAATTAAGCATAGCACTCGGAGTTTTTGTGAATGGGTCGTTTTTCTTAAGATATCAGCTGTTCTACTCCAAATATTCATTATTTCATTGAAAACTGGTATCTCAATCCATGATGGTAACTCAGCATGTTTTTGCATTAAATAAATTTGCCTCAAAGTATCTAAAAGTAATCAGAATGAGTTTTAATTTGAGATCTGAAACGTTAGAAAATATTAATCTAAGCGAAAGTTATTAATAATTGATGTTAACAACTAAAAATGTGTGAGTATTTGAGGAAATTGAAATATTTTAAATCCGTTGACTTTTCATGCATTTTTGTTGATATTTTTAATTGTTAATAACTTTGGCTCAGATTAATGTTTTTTAACGTTTCAGGTCTCGAATTACAACTCTTTCTGTCTACTTTTTGAATACTCTCGAGCAGATTTCTTTAATGCAAAAACATGCAGAGTTATGATCACAGCTAGAGGTACCATTTTTTAACGAAATAATGAATCTTTGAAGTAGAATAGCTGATCTCTTAAAAAAGGGTGCATTCACAAAAAGTACGGGTGCTACGCTTCATTTCTAGCTATCTGTGAAAAATTCTCAAAGTTTCACAAAATTTCGGGATCCGCATCCCTAATACTCTCCTTGTCAGATATTTTTAAACTTATAAATAATAAATTCTATTCTGTGTGTCCTTCTTAATATATTTTCTCTATGTTCTTGTATTATTTGCAACGTCACATAAGTATATTGCACCACACACTTGATTTTCTTTTTAATTTCAGTAAAGTATACAACACAATCCAAGAATATCGAACTTTCCACAGAAAAAAACTTCATTTGAACTTTCCAGTGTAGTTTTGCGACGCTCTGTGCTTACAGCGGGAAACTCCAATTTTTTCTCCGACCGCCAAATTACAAAGTAGTTACCCTGATGAAGCTTTTTCCGCGAGTACACGAGTGAAGGAACAGAGAAAGAGAGGTAAAAAAAGGAGAGAGAGAGAGAGAGTGGCGGCCGTCGACATCGGGGTAATCTCGCGTTAAGCCAAATATCGCCGGGAACTTAGCGCCTAATCCAGTGTGCGCGGGCGCCGAGCCCCGGTCCTATCTTGAATTCGGCTTAACTAACCTAACTCAATTTGTCAGCGCGCAAGGAGAGTGGGTCATATTGCTGAATCCGAGCTTGCTTGTCCTTTCGCCGCATATGACACATGCCTGTCCGTTTTTCTAAAGCATCAAGCAGTCTGTGCACACCCCTTCCCACTCCATAATTTATCGTCTTTCTTCTACGACAAGTTTACGACTTGCGCACGTCTCACGAGGTTACTCCACTTTCAGAAATCGCGGACGCTTCTTGTGTTGTTTTGAGAGTTGCAGTATTTCAATAACATATTAAATTATAGTCGGTATTTATCTTTTAAAGCTTTTACGCAATAGATTTTCTTATTTACGCAGAGACCGTTCTCATGTAAACATATGAAAAAACGTATTTTTCAAGAACATTTTTCCCTAGGATCAAAACAAAATATAGAAGTATGGGAATGTTGAAACGTTCTGCGAAAACTGAATATTATTCTTCAAAGAAGGTGAATAAATAGAATTACGTTTAACAACTACTTTGATGCGTACCGCTCATGTTTATAATCGTAACACACATTTAAGAATGTATTAAAATATGAACAATTTTATAAAACATTGCGACGTTCACCGTCATAGTGACTTTATACGTAGTATTATTTAGTTATGATAAACTGCATGTATCCAAATGAAAATTATAGTACTGAGATATACTTGAATTAGTATAATATTGCTTTTTCCAGAATTTCATTTAAAATTTGATTATCAATATATATATATATAAATTTCTTGACGGAAAACCAGGTGTCTTTAATCTATTTTTGTACAGGTTTATAACTGATATATATTAAACATTTTACATACCTAATCTAATACATTAATAATAACTATGGGTTTAATATCTTAATAGCTTCCGGTAAAGAGACCACTTTGTCCAATTCAAAGTTAATCTCGGATAGTCAAAGGCGTGCTCTAACGTCACGCTCTTCCCTCCTAAGACGAGTACGCGAAGAGACCGAAATGGACGGCAGGGAAACCGGCAGCAAATGGGAAGCCTATATCCCGCACACAAGGTAGTCAGAGCGACGACGGCGACGACGACGACGACCAGTGCCGAGGCTCTTAATGAAAATCTCACGCGGGCTCGACTATGACGACGACTACTACTACTACTACTACTATACGGCCTGTTTCAATTATCACTGACCTACTTAGACGGCCAGGCGCGATTTCGACTCGCGTCAGCGTTCAACCGTGGGTGCATCGGTACTTCTTGAATATCGCGCCGCTCTTCCTCGCGTCTCTCAGCGCCCGGAAATTTCGGCAGTATTCGCCGGAAACTCATTCGGCCCGGGCCTCGTGCCATGCTGTGTGCGCACGGGCCATTTTATAATCGCGCGGATGTTGCTAGCGGGAAACTATTGGCGAATTCGATATTTCGAGGCTGTTAAATTATTCAATTTTCAATTGGCCTGGAACGACGACGACGGAACGATAACGACGAATCGGTCTTGAGCATTGAATTAGCTGATATATATATATATATATATATATATATATATATATATATATATATATATATATATATATATATATCAGCTAATTCAATACCAAGAATACCCCCACACACACATGTATATAAATATATATATATATATATATATATATATATATATATATATATATATATATATATATATATATATATATATACACACATATATATGTGTGTGTGTATGTGTATTCTTGGTAGCACCTGGTATAGGATGAGTATCAGAATGAGAAGATGAACATGTGTATTTTTGAGTTACGTGTCAGTTTTCGCAATCGAGAGAATAACGGTTATTTAAAAGGAACTGGGACGTATCATCACTTTTTCTTAATTGGTTGTTTTAGTTTATTGATTTTTTATCAGAGTTTTATAAAATGGTATGAGACTGAGAGTGAAATCACATGGAGCGGAAAGAGGAGCGCGTAATGGGTTCGCGTAACGAGCACCGGCCAATCAGAGAGTTTGGACTACTCCAGCTTCTCGTCTTTTGACTGCTATGTTCACATGAAGCGGAATTAACGCAAGCGGGATAAACTTATTTAAGGTTTTTTAACCATTGTAATAGATTAAAATCGACTAAATAAGCATTATAGTAATAATATTTACTATTTCCTAATTTGTTTCTAGACTAATAATGGATTTGATCTTTTCTCCTCATTACGTTTCATGTGAACATAGCAGTCGAAAGACGCAAAGCAGGAGTAGCCCAAACCCTCGCCCAAATTTCGCGCACCCATTACGCGCGCCTCGTTTCGCTCCATGTGATTTCACTCTGAAGGACTTTCATACAATTATCAGATTTTAAGATAAAAGGTGCCAATTGGATATATTCAAATCTAACAATTAATTAATTAATAGTATATTACGCTACAAGGGCAGGAAGGCTAGGATTCCTGCACTGGGCATCATATCGCGCAGTTCAGGACTTCTAGCCTTCCTGCCCATGTAGCGTATACTATTTTTCTTTATAGCCGGTCGAAAGTACGTTTATAATTATTAATAAGGACCTCAGCACATTTGATTCCACGGCCACGTTTATTTTTGCTCCTCGCTTTAGCGCCTCTATCGGCCAGTCAAGGGTGGCAAACACGTGCTATGGGGTCGCCATTTTACCTCCCATGGTGCGTATACTATTTTTCCTCACACCAGCACCGAAAATACACATTTCTCTCCAGGCGCCCGGGAGGAAAAGTGGTACTTTCGGTGCAGGTGTGGGGAAAAATAATTTTATTTTTATTGCTATAAGTTCTCTTTAATAGAATAAGCTACTCCACGTATCAAAAAAACCGCTGCCAATTCATTAGCACTTAGTTTCCTCAAACTAAATGAATTGTTCTAATATGAAAATTTTTGTTCCAATTAATTAATTTTAAATTGCTATATCTCTTTTTAATTCGGTTTTCAAAAATGTGTGCTAATTTATCATTGATCTCTTTTTAATTAGGTGCTCAGAAAGGTGTGCTGATTTATCATTGATGGTTTAATTTATAACAGTTAATTAAACTAGCTGTAGCCATACTCTTATTTTTATTTTACATTTATATATAAATTAAATCTGTTTCAAGCAGTTTTCGGTAATATTATTTATTTAAATTAATAATTTTCACATTGAATTTGAATTCAACGACATCTAAAATCACTTAATTATATCGTTCATACGTATTATTTTTACCTATATTTATAAAAAATAAACAAAAAATATTGATATACATTATTTCATTTATCTTAAAATACTTTTTCAATCAATATTTCAAAATATCAATGGAAAAATTAAAAAAAAAGAAAACAGAAATCCTTCTGCTCGCATCACTCGCCAACTCTCAACACACACACACACACACACACACACACACACACACACACACACGCACACACACACACACACGCACGCAAGCACGCACGCACGCACGCACGCACGCAGGCACGCACGCACGCACGCACGCACACACACACACACACACACACACATTTTCTAAAAATAGTGTATTTTGATTTCTTAAGTCTCAAAACATATTTCTAACATGTTTTTCGCAAAACTTTTTTTTTACTATCACAAAAGCTTCCTCTGCGAGGAAGCAAAATTGTTTGTGTATGTGTATGTGTGTGGGTGTGTTTGACTGGGGCCGTGTGTGTATGTGTGTGTGCGTGTGTGGTGTGTGTGTGTGTGTGTGTGTGTGTGTGTATGGATGTTTATCAACATTTCTCTGAATATACGCGGTGAAAATTAATGTTTTGGGGCTCAGATTTTTCTTTTTTAATAAAGGCTGCTCAAAAATATTTTTTCTTGTTTTCGATGCATTTTTGTTTTTTTAGCGGTTTTCTTTTTAGATTCAACGACTCGTTTTTGTTTTATAATGATTTTTAATTTTTATGATTTTTATTATGTTTGGTCGCTTATTTCTTGGGGTTTAAGCGGAAATTTTGGTCTATTCAAATGTAGGTGAAGTTCGGAACGGTCGTGGAACTATTTTCAATTTTAACGTGAATCGATTTATTAAGGTCTAAAACAAAGTATCCGACATGCCTAAAATAGGGCTGTTCCTTAATAAGGTTAAAAACAGCCTAAAAGTAAGGAATGATTTTTGTAGTCCTATCGAGACGTTTTATCTCGATAATTTTTGTGGTAGTGAATGAAGAGCCTTACAAACTAATTGAGACTTGAAAAGAAAATTAAATAACTATTTTATTTTCTTATTCGAAAACTCGGCTTTTTTCTGGGTAATTCTTTCACATTCAAGTAAAGATTATTTTATTAAACATGTGTACATTTTTTTGATCGATTTAAGCGTGAGAAAAACTTTGCATCTAATTAATAATAAATAAGAAACATTATTTCGAGGTTAGAATAACAGATTTATATGTATTAAATTAATTGGTCGCGTTACATCTCGTTAGTTCATTGACCATTACAAAACGAATAAAAAACTGCACTTATATTAACACTTTCACGCAAGTTTTTTATGAGGAAAAAATTTCGATTTGATATTCGCAGTTCTAATACTACCGAAGCTACATTATGTATTCGACTCATCTATTTTAAAATAATATTGCCAAAGTTATATCCCGCTCATTTTTATACAATATTTTACATTAGAGATCTAAATATATTCTTGATTTTTTTCTAAGCAAACAATCACGGGGAGCATTAATTTAGTTGGCTTAATACAGTTTAAGCAGAGGTTAAAATGTATAGATTTTAGCATTTAAGCAATTGTTCAAAATATGCAATACGTGGGAAATGTGAATATATGAACGACATTTTTTCTTCATAATCAAATTACATGAAAGAATTAATATAAGTTCATAGTGATTTAATTTTCTTTTCGAGTCTCAATTTGGTTCGTCATAAAAGAAATTGATGAAAAAAATGCTGCTCATTCACTCCCACAAAAATTATCGAGATAAAACGTCTAGATAGGGCATAAAAATAATTCCTTACTTTCAGGCTGTTTTTAACCTTATTAAGGATCAGCCCTATTTTAGGCATGTCAGATACTTTGTTTTAGACCTTAATAAATCGATCCACGCCAAAATTGAAAATATTTCCACGAACGTTCCAAACTTCACCTACATTTATTCAAAGCTAATTCTTTTTTGATCATCATAAAAAATCCAAATTAGAAAAACTTTTTTAATTTCGTCAATTTGTTTTTGTTTTATAAATGTTTTTATAATTCATACTTTTTCTTGTGATGGTATAATAAATTAACTTTCTAAAAACTTAAATGTTTTGCTAATTATTTATAATAATTTGATGAATTTTTATCTATTTTTTGATGAACATACGAAATCGGAAAATAAAGATTCCTCAATTCGTTTTTGTTTTATAACGATTTTTCTATTTCGATATTTTGAAATCCGTAATGCAATTTTTGATCATAATCTTATAAATATTTATAATTTGTCTTTCGACCACAATCGATGATAAAACACACACCTTGTTGAGATATTAATAAGAAATTTATATTGGAACAATTTATTTAATTTAAGCTGTTATATTTCTAAAATATATAGCAATTTAAAATTAACTTATAAGAACAAAGAATTTCACATTGGAACAATTAATTTAGTTTGAAGAAGCTAAATTCCAATGAATTGGCAGCGGTTTTTTTAATTACGTAATTTGAACGTATACGTCACAGGGCCGTTTATTCTAATCTAAAAATTATGTATTTGTAATATGTCACTGAATATATGCACAATATTTATACTATCAATATTATCACAGTATTTTTCAAGCTATTTTACATCAAAGCAATAATTCATATCATTACAGTTATTAACGTTAAGCAAGAGCAACCTCTAATCATAAAATTAAGTGCGCTCCGCTCTGCGTACGATGCAAACACTTTCTTCTGAAAGTTCATAATTTGTTTAAATTGCTGAGCGCACACCACCTCGCACGCGAGCTTCGGCAATAATAACCTAGAAAAGTCTCGCAACAGCATCGACGCAGCAGCCAGTGGCGCGCGAACGCAATTTGTAATGATTTCTCGGTACAGCGATTAAGCGCGATAAGCTTCTCAACGCGCTCGCGCGACTTTTTCAATTTTCCCTCCGCCCTGGCGGCAAAAAAATACCGTGTTATCATCTCGCGGGCTCGCGAGCTCGAATGCGAGCCGCACGCGTCACGTTAATAGTCGCGAGCGCGCCTGCGACCGAGTTTTAACTCCGTAATTAGCGGCGCAGTTAGAGCGATTAGCGTGGCGTTTTTCTCGGCACGGTTCTTCCGTATGCAGCAGCGGTGATGAGACGCGGCATTTGAGCAATTTTCGTTTTCATCGGTGAGCTTGCGATGAGATACTTTGAAAGTTAAGTGTGAAGGAAGTTACTTCGAGACGAGGGAGGAACGCGAGTGCTTATGCGATCAAATTTTGGAAAGGCTTGGAAGTCCATTGTTAAGAAAATGAAGTGTTATATTAGTTTCAAAGCATATAAATTAGAAATTTTAAAGTTTTAATATTGCATTATATAAAATAATTTAGGAAGTGAAAAATATATCTTTACTTGATCGAAAACCAAAATAGACTGTATTTTATTATGTCTATTATGCAATATTATTTTCTTTATGAACATAATACCGACAAAACAACACTGTTTCATAATCAAAACCCAATGCCTGAATATTTTTTGTAATAAATTAATTCTTTTAATTTATTATTATAGTAATTTTATGAATAAATCAAGAAATATAAGTAAACTAGTTGATAATGTATGATTAAGTTTAAAATTATTTAGTACATTTTAGTGCTATTTTAACGGAATTAAATGTTGATCATCAATTGGTTTTACTAGGAGAGTGTCAGAGGATTGAGAAATAAAAATTGGTTAAGTTTTGAGAGGTGTTATTTGATACCTAACAATAAAGTGTAGCACCATTAGTTTGTTCCAACGGCTTATTATTCTCAAGATATAAATCAATCTACCCTAATTGTGCGTTATTTTAGTGAATTCAAGTAACACTACTTATGACCATGATCCCGCAAGTTTTTATGCTAGAAAAACTACCGAAAATGTAAAAACTAAAACACGAAGACAGTTAATTTCAGCTTTGTTTCGTACAAAAATATCTGTCTCAAAGTTATTAACATTCAAAGAAAGTGATTAAAACTATACGAAAAATTACCGTATTTAAAATAATTAAAGTCTTAGAATTTTGATGTATTTTTCATTTTAGGTGATCTTCATATTCTTCATCATTTTCTTTGAAAGTCAATAACTTTGGAACCGATGAAATTAAACCTGCTTCGTTTATTTTTATTTATTTTCGGGTCATTATTTTCTAGTGTAAAAACTTGCAGAGCTGATTAGAAATACAAGTACCGTCACGGACCCAATTCCTGATCAGTACCCAGTTCTGGATCATTTGGTTACATTTATTACTATTTTGACTTTAATGTATACAAAATTTGTTTTAAAAAAATAATTAGTAATAGTAAAGTATTTCGCAGTCATATAAAATAACTTTAAATGTTACTAGTAAAATACATTTTTAAGATAAAAAATGTTAAAGTTGGACGTTGTTGGCAACGTCATGATTGACACCATCTTACTGTAGTTGACTACAAGTGAGCATGCAAAGAAATTTACATCATTTCTTTAAAATTTTGTAGTGGATCGTAGAAAAACTTATATAATTAAGTTATTTAACAGTTTATTCGTATAAATCACTTAAAACATTCATACAAAATATTATTGATATTTGTAAAAACGTGTGATTAGAAATAGGGTCTAAATTCTTATCTTTTACCCAATTCCTGATCAGTATTAATAACATGTTTTATGTGTGTTTAAAAATCTTAAAATACACAAATATTTGTAATAACACAATTTTATAAGTAGTTTTAATCCACGCGTAATTAATTTATCAGGCAAAAGCCGCACAAAACGTGACTATAAATCACAACAATATGTGCATTTTATAGGTTATAATATATGCTCGCACGCGAATCTATATCGTGCAGTAGACTGAGTACGAATAACCGAACACTTTTACCTCGCCTAAGTTTCACATTTATAATCACACAACCAAAAAATGTTATGTTTTAGTATATCTACTGTATTAGTATTGCTTAATAAGTTTTTGTTTATCATATAAAATACTTATGCTTAAATAATATATGTAATCAGGAATTGGGTCTTGATATTATCAGAAACTACTCCCATACAAATCTTAAATGATCAGGAATTGCCCCCACAGCTTTTTTTCTTTGAGGCTTTATATTTAACTTAATTTTTATTATTTAAGTATTTTTTCAATTTTATATTAAAGATTAACAGTTATATTTGTTATTAGAAATTTCATGTTCCATGAATACCTCATCTTTATGCTTTGATACAACAAATAACATGACGACGTGTCTTAACTGATCAGGAACTGGGTCTTTGACGGTACCATTTTTCACTAAAATAATACACAGTTAAGGACGATTGATTTATATCTTGAAAATAATTATCAATTGGATCAAACTAAGAATGCTACATTTAATTTTTAGATGTCAGAAAAGTCTCTCAAACTTCGTTTCCCAAACCTTTGACGTTTTCCTAGTTACCTAATCAACACTTCAAAAATACTTCAAAGTTTATCATAAAACTATACCTTCGAGCATTATCAATATATTTCATATTGTGCAAAAATAGTCCATCTACCGTTTTAAAACATCATGCAAGAACTTAAAATTTACACTAATAGCCCTTTAATAAAAATTAATATTTTTATAGAGTAAAGAAAGTAAGTTGTGCGTAATAAATAGGCCAGGTGCATGCGAGTGATTATTTGGAAATCAAAATCAAGCCCTTCGTTGAGCGCAGGCTCTTACACGTTTTCTTCCTCTCTCTCTCTCTCCTTCTCTCTCTCTCTCTCTCTCTCGCGCTCTCGCTTGCTCTTTCTCTCAGACTCTCGCGCAAGCCAAAATTGCACTCCCGGCGGTGGCTACTTGCCCGCCACGAAATTGCATCTTATGGAAAGTTCGCGCGGGGAATAGCACGCGGCGAAACTCGTGAGCGGCAATGGTTGAGAAAATTGCCGAGTGTATGGGAAAATAGTTAAACGAAGAGGGAATTACGCATTAAAGGGAAAGGAGAAGGCTCGTAAAGCGGATATATGGGTTATTATAGTCGCGTTACTAATTGTTTATTGTAATATATCGTTTATTTTGTTTCTTATCGTTTATTGTTCATTGTTTATTGTTTGTTTTACGTGAATTTACTTTTGTTTGTTAAGTTTAGTAATTCTAATGAAAGTTTCTCATGGTAGGCTGTACGCTCGACTTGTATTAGATAACAGCATTGAACTTTTATATTTTACACATAAATCGTAAAGCCTTAGAGCAGGTTATCGAAAATACTGAACAGAATATTAATGTTACAAACGCGCATTAAAATAAACAAAACAAATAAATAAACGATATTTTCATATTTCTACGAGTAAATTAGATTATTTTCAGACAAGATACTGCAACAAATATGCAAAATACAACAAAACATTTTTTAATATTATTTATATAATTAAAAATTGTATATATACTACTGTTAGCGATTGTTTGAAAAATATATTAATGATTGAATATAAGAGAAACGTCTAAAACTCTAAAATCACAAAATAACATGTGAGTTTAGTTAACACAGCAACTAAAATGAATAATTCACAGTCATATAATTTAGCAGCAATTTATGCATGCATAAAAATATAATTTATTTAATAATTAGACCTCTGTTGCTCAACTAATTAAGGCGCATGACTTGATACACGTTCATCCTCAAGGCCGCGGGTTTGATATTCTCCGTTGGGTTGATTTTTTCGGCAACAAATTCGCAACTCATTATTTCAGACCAATCGCTGACGGAGATCGAACTTAAGTCTGATAATTATGGCTCATGCAGTAAAACTGAAAACCAATGAGAAAACATATAAAAGGGCATGTCCTATTAAAGATGTTCACCGGCTGACTCAAGGTTAGAAAGTTAAATTTCGATAAAAACATCATTTAGTGGCAATAATTATAATGAAAACCTCTCAGTTTCCAATATAAAGCATTGAAATATTAGTAAATAATAGAAAAGTTATGAAAGAGCGTCTAAAACCAAAGTGCCGCATGAACTTTAGCATATACTGTACCACGATATAAATATACTAATAACTTAGGAGCACAACGTTAGATAGATATATCTGTAAAAAAAGTATCACTTCTATGCCCATCTTTTTATGTATTACTTCTATACTTATTTTACGTTATATACAAGTGTTTCAAAACGATTTAAAGAAAACTTGATTTACAATAAATAAAAATGTCCGTTTTGTGAGAGCTCACGATAGGGCTCCCATTTTCAAAATTGAAACCAAATTTCTCAATTTTTAATACCGCAAGGGGGGTCTAAATTTCTACCACATATAAAACACATAAATTGACATATAATATTCGCTATGTTAAGCGACAAATGGCGCGCTTCTGGTGGTCAAAATTTGAAACTTTGAGATGACCTCAAATCGTTGTTCAAACGTAGCTGCGCTTGTGCCTTTAAACATGAATTTTTAGATTTATTTAAATAATCGAATAAAATGGGTAGAAAATGGTTTGAGGACATTTTATATGGAAGAAAGAAGGGCTTTGAAAGTAAAACATTAAATATATTGTAGTGTAAATTCGCTAGTTGCCAAAATATATATATAATTCATTACATTGAGTAATTTGCTTTCAAAATATTTTCTTCTCTCACATAATACGTCGTTAAGTCATAAACTTCACTCTCCATTTATATTTTTAAACAAACCTATGGCTATACATGTTTACAGGGGTAAACGCGCCTATATTTAAACTAAGATTTGGGGGTGTCTCATTAGCTTCTAAGTTTGTCCATCAGGGGCGCGTTGCAGTTGCATAACATAGCGAATAAGTTTCAAGACATTTAAAAAAAATTCAATTATCCGGTGAACGGAAAACAAAACAAAATAAAAATACAATATAACAATATAAAAAAGTTTTTCTAACTTCATAATCAACATACTAAGTAATAATAGCTGTTGTATTTTTTTTTTTTTTTTATTATTATTTAACGTCGCCATGTTTGTGCTTCCATGTGGTGCTAATCGACGACGGAGGTCTGCGGTGTGTTTGTAAACAAAGCACATGTAATTTTTACAGAGGTGCTTGTATCAATCGGCAGAGACTAGGATTCGAACCCGGGTCACCGGCGTGGGAATCCGACACTCTACCGACTGAGCCGCCGCAGGCCCCTAGCTGTTGTATTAAAACAATAAATCGGGCATAAATCATTTAATGTATTTCAAAGAAATCTAAGTCTGTTATACACAATTTGTGGACCCTTTAAGTTGGAAACAAAAAATTATTGGAGCGTAGTATTTTGTGTGACACAGTACCATAAAAAGTCTAAAGTGACGTAAAATTGTCTGCGGTTTAACGCTAATAAGGCTGCAGTTTCTCACTTTGTATAAAAGTAAGCAGCTTTTCAGTGTAAATCTTCAAAGAGCTTAATCTGCAGTTTACGATATTGCGGAAGGTTTTGCAGTACTATATCTTGACTGCGACTAATGAAACCATATTAAATTTGTAAAAAAGGTTATACTTATTACTTTGCACAATTTTTACGTAAAAGAATTAATCTTCATTAAAAATAAGAAACGGTCACATCAGTGTACTGATATGACCTCATAATCGAGCATGGAGTTCATTTGATATACACTTTACTTATTTAAAGGAATCTGAAGCAGTTGAAATACTCGCTGGATATATGAATATTTATTCTCAGATATGACCTTAATACACTTCATTAATTGAAACTCTTTATATTAATAGAACAATGAAGAATTATGAAAGCATATAAAAGTTAATCACGTTAAAAAAATTATCAATTTGCTCTAATTTAAAAATATCCATTTTTCCATTGAAATATCATTGAAAGTATTAAGAGCATGATTTTGCGAAAGATTATTCATGCATTTATTAAACGTAATTCTAGATCCCTTTTTCAACCAATCGCCAACAACAAAAAGCTTTTTCGTCATTTCCTTCAATTCCACAGGAAAAATTTATTAAAAAGTGTCACACATTTCATTAATACCAATATTCATTCGAACGTCGCCCGGTAATCTCCCGATATACCGGGCGGCTACAGCGGCATTGACCAGAGTTGCCCCATCAAAAACAAAAAGCGTTTTTCCGAAAGTAATTCTTTCTCCATAATCGCATGACAAAAATCGGCTCGGCGACCCAGAAAGCGCAGCTTTTTGCCCGAGACAGCTAAATCCATCCCTAATGGGTTCCCCCCTCCCCCATCCCCCTCCCGCAGCGCCAGCAGCTGACGAATCGACGCCCCAGCCTCTGTTCATCGAGTGTAGCAGGAGTGGCGCGGCGATTTCGTGCGCTCGTCCCCGACACAAAGCGAGCAAGGAAGAGGGAGACAGAGGAGACACAGAAACGCGGACGGTGAAGCGATTTTTATTGTTCGGCCATTATATTGAACAAATTGAACATGAAATACGGCCGCGCGAACGCTTTTGAATTAAAAATTGAGCTATTTTTTAAGCTGGGAGAGGCGGTGAAAGGGGCAAATTGCAGGATTTGACGCTGGGAAGTCTGGAGGAATTAAATGGGGTACTGGAAATCACGAATAATGGATCGGAATATCTTTTTTGTAGAAAAGATACTTTGGAACAGCGCATTTACAATCTATTTTATAACATTTTTTTACAGTAATACTAAAGTTTTGATATTATTTATTTACTAAAGTTCAAATGAAAAGTGATGCTTTGAATAATATTAGATGGTAATTGAAATTCATTATATAGGCTATTATATGACTTTTTCTACAAAGGCCAGACATAGCAGAAACATAACATGGGTTTATGTTTTGCTCCTGTGGTCAGTTTTGCCCCAGTTATCTAGTATCCCTTTCCCTATTGTGATATATTATCCCTCATACTAGAGTCAAGATAGGTTACCGAATTACCTACACTATGTTGCTAACAGTAATGTTTTGTAATGTGAACAAAGTTATTATTATTTCTTAGTAATATGAATTACGTTTAACAAAAAAAACTTACATTATTTTAGATGTACTATTTTAATTACTGATTTATGTAATATAAGATATTATAAATAATATTAAACTAATATTTTAATATAATGCTGTAATGCACTTTTCACATAAAGGACCGTGATTACATTGCATTTAGTAATTTTATTTATTTTATTGCACACATTCGAACATCCTGACTAATGCATTATTATTATAATGATTACAACTATTTGTTCAGATAATCAAAATATTACAGAAAATCAAATAAAAAATAGCGATTCAACACATTTTTTTAATAGACAGATGTTCTCATTTTATAGGAATATCATTTAAAAAAAACAATTGCGCTGCAGTAACACTGTAACCTATTAACTGCGACAAAATGACACTAAATAAAGTAATGCGTTTTATATGCATGTACTGTATTCCCATAGTGTTTCGCAATATTCATAATTCTCTATCTGTTTTTATTTAAATCGTACTAAAGTAATGTGATTGTTATTGAATTGTAAGTGAATATCTTAGACATAGCGTTTACGTCGTTCCAATGCCTTTAAAATACATTTTAAAATGTATTGTTGTTACGAATTCGCTACAAAAAGCAACTCGGATATTACGAGCAAAATTAAGAAAAGCCTATGTATTACAATTGCTGTTCGAATTTATCGAGTTTAAGACAAGTTTGTTCAATAAAGTAATAAAGATTGTATGTGCTGTTGCACGTTTAATTGATAGATCTAAGGTCAGATGCCATATTTGTTCCACGGACATCAGCCGAGTAGTGAATATATGGTTTATTTATATATTATTTTAATTTGATAATCTGAAAGATCGGCAGCTCTCAATGTTCAATTATATATTTTTTAAATCTTCATAATATTTTAAAAGCTGACATATAACGAACGTCCCCTATAACAATCATTATCCCTTGAATCTTATTGCAAGCAAGATCCACTGTATTCTTCCATCAGAACATAACTCCCCAATAAACCACCAAAACCATCCATCGCCAACTTCCTGCCCCCCCCCCCTCCTCATCCTGCACACGCCCCAACAATCCGAATCCCCGCGGTTTTCCAAACCAACCTTCCGCCTCGGAGAAACCACCACGCGCCCTATACGCAATGAATCGGCCAGATCCTTAATCGCGCAAGCAAGCCGCACGTAAATTCACGGTCGCGACCACCGCCACCACCAACGCCACCACTAGCATCAGACGCGGCGGCACCGGTGCAATGTCCCGTGCAGAATCTCGGAGCGGCTAGCCGCTTTACCACCGCCGCCACCGCGCGATCTAATAATCGGAGGCCCGAGTAGCCGCACACACACACACACACACACCCATGGAGCTGCCGCTGAAGCTGGGATTACGAGCCACTGGTGGCGAAGAAGTCGTTCCGAGGAATCAGCGTGGCGATCTCTCGGCGAACGAGGGACGCGCGACGCGAGGAGATGAGCAGGAGGAAGGCGCGCGATCTCTGCGGGAATCGCACCTGCTTGCCGCGCGATTTCGAGGAGAGATAGAGGTCAACGAGGGGAATGCTGATTGCGTGGAAAGATTCTTGTTTTAGGACGGTCTTGTTAAGTTCCTTTGGTTATTTTTGGGAAGAATAAATGTACGGGTTATTTGGTCATTGCTGTGACTTTATTTGGGTTTTAATAATTTATGGGAAGATGAATTTGTACTTGTATTTTATAGTAGGTGTATGGGTAATTATTAAGAAAGCTTTGGGTGTTTAGCTTTAACTGTCCCAGTAAATGTACTTTAGAATATACAAGGGGGCTGGAAAGTTTTCAGAGCGCTATAATGACTCAAGTAGAAGATGTTCCTTTAGTTTTGAAAATCTAAATATTCAGTTAATCTGAATAAATCCTGTTTAATGGTCGATTTGTCATTTTCATGATATTTTCATTGGTATTTTCACGTCACTAAAAATGTTGCTACATGTTACATATGTAGCACAAATTCCAATTGTGTAATACAATTAAAAATGTCTAGCTGGAGATTGTTAGATATTCAACTGGACTTCCAACTCGATATTTTTACAGGGTTATGTACATTCTAATATTTATGTATAAGATATAGATCTATTTTCTTGGACTTGTGACTTTGACCGTTGAGTTACTAAAATCTGGCTGACTATACTTAAACAATTCTACTTAAGTTATACATCTTATTTAAGTTACTGAATAAACTTACAGTAAAGTGTATTGATTTTGTTAACATTACAAAATTTTACAGTTTCTAATATTGTAGATTCATAAAAATTTATAAAAATTATTATTTTTTATTTTTATACTTGAATATACTTAAGATACTTGGAAAAAGTAAGATTCAATCTTGATTATTAGACTGATACGATATTTTATGTCTATCTGTATGCTTCTTGTTATAAATTATTTTAACGTAAAAAGCTGAAGATCAAATTAATTAATTCTCATTTTTTTTTAAATATTTAAAATCATTGCTTGTACATATTTTAATTAACGTTACATTAAAAATCGGATGTGTTTGATTAACTCGCTAATTTCTTTAGCTTACAGTATTTAGCTCAGTTTTAGAAGTTTTTTTGCATTTATTTTAAGCAAATAATCTACTTTTATCAAAGCTTATAATTCTTTGTAGTTAACACTATTAAAAATTTAATTGAAATTCAAATAGTTACTTTGAGAGACAAAATTACTTTCACCCACAAGTACAAACAAAAATTTGAAAAGAATTTAGAAAATATCTGTTAGTAAATGCTTTTGCTTTTATTATTTTTACTTTAAACTTTTTATTCGATTTTTGCCTTTTTTAATGTTTTTACGGTCAAAGAAAAACAGTAAAATTGAAAATAAAAATGAAAGTATACAAAGAACAGCACAAAAATAAATGAAAGCAAGAGCATGAAAATATTATGATGATGCGAAAGAAAAGTAAAAGGTAAAGAAAAAAATATGAAAAGCGAATGAGAACAAACCGTAAAAGAAAATAATGAGATTTCAAAGCGAACGAATACCTATAAGAATGTAGGACAGAACGAAAAGCTTACGAAATAAAGGTTAAAAAAATTAAGTGTGTGCATATATACGTATGTGCGCTTAAAAAAAAAGATGAACAAAAAAGAGAGAAGGAAAAGAAAAAATTACGAAAAAGCAGGAATGAAGGAGAGTCAAAAGGGGAAAGGGAGAAACAGAGTAGATTCCGCACTTAGTTTGTCGGCCTGGCGCGATATCTAGCGCTGATTCCTGGAGTTTGTTCTTTCGCCACTTTACGTTTACTGCCTCGTTTCGCGCACTTGGCTCGTTTCTGTCGGGCATTTCTTGGATTCATGGTTAGCATAAAAAAGCCGGAATATGATGTTACCTCGCTTTTCTTTCTCCGTACCGAGTAAAAGAGAGTAAGAGAGAAAGAGAAGGAAAGCTGCACGTTTTGTATCGACAGTAAAACTCGTGAGTTCTTTCTGCGTGAAGCGGATATTTCCATTTTTCTCGTCGTGAGCTCAGAAAGTTTCAAATAATTTTAATCCGAATTGAATCTACCTATTGAAAAATTGAAACAGTTGACATGAACATGTATTTGTCTTTGTGTTTAAAGCATGAATCTTGCGCTGAAATAAATATTAAGAAAATTAATAAAAATATTAACTAACCATTTTCATATTGTTATAATTAATTGTAATAAATATTAATGTAAGCTCTTAATTTTGATAATATTTAAACTTATCGTATTCGATTGCTTGTAAAGACACTCATTCTATTCTATTCCGATATCTAACTTAAACAAAAATATATGAACCAAACTGGAGGCGGGTACTTTTTACAAATCTAAAATCACTGTATTGACATTATTAATAAAAAGTCGTTGTTCTTATATTTGATCGGTATTCAAATCTATCATACTGAATTGAACCCTATCGTACTGAAAACGAGCACTGTGAAAAACGGGGAGTGTAGAAAATAAAAAACGGGTATTGTTGAAAGAACGTTCTGTCATGATTGGTGGATCAGTTAGGTTAGGTCATTTACAATGTTTGTTCCTCCCAGTCCCATTATTTCACAGTGCTCGAACTTTTATTGTACTTTAAAAGACACACTTTTTCCATTTATAGGAGTTCTATGTAATACTAATATATCACGCTGGCGATACAAAATCAGAGCCAAACTGGTTGTGCTTACTTATTATATATAACTTTATATAACGATTATGGACATTTAATTTTATAAATCGGAAAATACTAATTGAGAGAATGAATGGAATAATGGTATAACTCGAAAAATGTCGTTTTGAGAAAAATGAGAAACACGTGAGAATCTTAGTATAAATTAATTTACATTTTTGTAATTTAACATAGTTTTTCAAAACATAATTATACATTGATTTCGTAAAAGAACTAGCTCGCCACGCGGTCTGCGGCCTGCGGCCGGCAGGCCGCGTGACTCGTCGCTCCGGCCCTTCAGAGCGAAAAAATGTTGCATACAAAATGTTGTATTTTTTCGATATTTACTACTTTACCCTGGATATTTTTAACATGAATTGTGTTATAATCCAATTGTGGACTTAAATCAATTTTTTATGCTTTTTTTTTATTTTTATAGCTTTAATTTAGGTTTTCCTCGACAAACTTTGTTTAATTGACGTTTTCGTAAAAAAGGTTAGATACAAGAAAGTTGTATTTTTTTGAGTTCTACAATTTTGCTGTGGAAAATGCGTATAATGTGTTATATTTCAATTGTGGTCTAAAAATTGATTTTCGAAGACTTTTTTGCGCTTTAATTATGTTTCTCATAATTAAATATATATATTTAAAAGAGTGTTTGAAATGTGTTCCTATAATGTTGAAATATGTTCTTATGCAATAATTTGTTAGTTGTTAAACTATTACACTCTTTGCCTAAAAATACACAAAACTGAATATATGATCTGGAAAATAAAAAATTAATTTTTTCGAATTATACCGTTCATTTCAAGTCAATTTTATGAAGTTTTAATGATCTTATTCATACGAAATCTGTGCTAACGAAGAGTACTAACTTTATATTATTATGGCAAACCCTCAGCGGATTTTTAGATTTTTTTTCTGTTGTTTTAAATTTCTTTAATTTTTTGTACAATTGTTTAGTACCTATTTAATTTTTTAGTAGATTTAACATTTCCAGCATCTCCTGACTCGATGAATTTAGCTTTTATTGAACATTTATTTGCCTTTTTCCTTTTCGTGCTTTGTTTAGCGATAGTATTTGCTGAATTTTCAGCAACTTCAGCTGTAATATATTTTGTATTCTCTGCAACATTTTTTCGTTTAGTTTCTTTGTTAAAACTGTATTTAACGTTAAATTTTATAGTATTTACAGCGGCTTCTAATTCGATCTTCTATATTGCAAGCTGTGAAAATAATTGACGTCCTGTAGAGAATCCTCTTGTAACAAATTTATTTTAGTAGCGTATACTTTAAAGTATATAACTGAATTTTATCAGAAAACCTAAGAGTCCTCGGCAAGATTTTCAAGCAATATAAGCGTTTGAATTGCAGAAATCACTATTTGAGAATTTGCTTTATACTGAGTAACTTATTTACAAATTTTTATTTTTGTTTTATTGATACCATGTATAAAATAATAAGTCATGTAATAGTCATTTTTGCAAAATACAGCTATACCTTTTTTCCTTTAAAAATATTGTCCAGGGTTTTAATCGTCTGTACGATCAAGCGAAAAAATACCGATACAGTCAATAATGGCAAGTGGGAGTAGAACAGTGGGAAATCAAAAGGATGGTAAACGAGGAAGAGAGAGAGAGAGAGAGGTAGAGGGAGAGGGGAGAGAGATAGCGAAGAGCTTTAATGTTCGGACGAGTTGAGATCGATCGAAGGTACATTAGTGAAATTGGCATTTATCGATGTGGAATATTGCTGACAGAGGTGGCGGCAGAACGAGAACGATCGGAAGGAAGAGAAAGAAAGAGACGTAGCGAGTTCCAGCGCTTCGAGTTCTTTTGCCGTTAACGAGCTTTTTGAAGAGGCTGAGGTTTCTACATTTTTAACCGATTTTCAATAAAGCGTTCAAGTTTATCGATTTTATTGCTCTATATTTCTAGCATTTGCATTTGAACGAAATTTAACACCACATTGCTTTGTGAAGTCATTAGCTATTTATCATACTATTTTCTAAATAGCTTTAAATATTATTCTTAGACTTACAGATTAGAGAATTTTAGTCATGGTTTACGTGGCTTACCTGTAACATACAAAAAATTAAATTAAATAAACATTCAATTATAAGAATATTTTAGATATTATAGATTTTATTACATATTTTCAAAATTGATAGGCATAAACCAGTATTTAAGGTCTTTATGATAAAGAACGGTATCAAAAATTACGTTGTTATGTGAACTTGCAACTATTTGATTTTGTTTAAAAGATGATGCTGATAAAATAAATTATTTATGAAATAAATGTTGCCTTGTTGTATTCAGTTTGTGGCTAACCACACTGAAAACACCATGGTGGAAAAAAGCGTCCACAGTGTAAGGATACATATTTCCCATGAAATGACATTTCACCGATCGTAAGACCAGATTCCACCCACCGTAGGGCAAGATTTCATCCACCGGGGTCTTGTTTCTCACTCGTGGCACGATAAAGAGTTCAACGCGGTGACTTTTTGGCCCCACGCTAGGAGGTACATCCTTACTACAGTTTGTGCCTGGTTCATACTACTATTTATGATAGCCATTTTCCACGGCAGTTTTTTCAATGTAGGTATGTTGTATACATTACTGAGCAGTATAACAAATATTTAGTCAGACTATTCAATTACATTAACCCCTTGAGTACTGATGGCAAAGAATCTTTGCCATTGGAGATTTTGTAGTACTTAACTTCCCGAGTAACTGCAATAAATTAGATTTTCGGTAAAAACACCTTCAACAAAAGTTTTACAAATAACGAAAATACGTATTTTTTCTATTATATTTTTTTCGCTAGGAGCCAATAATTTCAATATAATCAGGGCTAAATACAATATGATTTTAAGATCTTCGTTTCGGCACTCAAGGGGTTATCATTTAAATATTTTACACTTATACAAACTTGTTAATTTACGTAAGTATGTAAGTTTCATAGTCATACAAGAATTCCTAGACTAATTTATATTTATATAGAGTTATATTTTTCACATCATGATCATTATTTCTTGCTCCTCACATTTCTTACAAACTGAATTATTATCAGATAAAAGAACCTTCTACAACATCTCAACAACTGTCAACATTATTTTTTAGTACCAGCGCACGCAGCGTAGCTTTAACGAGTTACTTCAAAAAGCGCATTATTATAAAACCGGGAGAATTTCAAGGATCACGAGAAAATCTGCTTCTTCCCCTCCCGCGCGCTGGAAAGTCCATGACAAAAGAAGCCGGTGTAATCCGGCGTCTCTCTATATATAAACGCGCGTATCCTGTGCAAGCTTTCCCCGATGCTCATCGAGACGGCAAATTTGACGAGAGTGGCAGCCGACGGCTTGCTCGCATGCATAATGGAAAATATTTACCAGTCAGCAGGACAAAGAAAGCTGCCCGAGCTCCGGCGCGCGCTCTTAATCCGGGGCGAAATTCTCAGCCGCTTAAATGCCGGTTTAGTGCCGTGTAGTGGGTAAGCCTCCCCCTAGACACAATGGAACGGTTCTCTCCCTCCCTTCTTTTGCTTCCTACTAGCCCAGCGTGAGTTCGAGAGGAGGCTGGAAAAGCTCGACTTGCGCGGCTCGCTCGGGCTGTCTATGCGCGTGGATATTTATGTATAAGTGTATAGTAGATGTGTATTATCCGTGGCCGAGGAAAAGACAGGCGAAGAGGGTGCCGATGGGACGAGTGTATGAAGGAGTTATTTACCGCTAAACTGTTGTACGTGTTACGTTGTGTATTTACGCTCGCTATTGCGTGCGTGGATTATGCGAGAGCTTGCACGATGTAAATTGCTAGTGAAGTACGTAAATAGGTGAATAAATGTGTTATAATTCTGCTGTAGTTTGATCGTATTTGATTTTGAACATTAAAAGCTTTAAGGTTAAGTTTGAATACATTATTTTTTGTGTTAACTATTTTAAGTGAAAGTTTATCATTCTTTAATTTGCAATTATTACAAAACACAAAAGTTTTATAATTAACTTTTACTGGAGTACAATGATAGAATTTATAAGGACAGCGAACTATTCCACAGAATGGCGTTTATTTAATATTAAGCCTAAAATGACTCTTTAGGTGAAGAATTAATAATAATATTAGTATTGGAAATATTAATACGATTTTAGAAGCTCAATTATTAGTTTGTTTATAACTGAATGCATCAGACCTACTGTACCGACTGAACATCATTGTCTCGAATTGCTCATCCCATTAAAGAGAAACCGCTACCAATTCATTGGCACGTAGCTTTATCCAAACTAATCAACTGTTCCAATATGAAGTGAACATTGATTTAATATATTAGTTATAATTATCAATTTGTTCGTTTTTATATTAATAAACATATTGTATAATATTAACATCATAAAATTCTTTAGTCTGCGATCTCCTGTTTCCCGTTTTCTCAAAAGGTTAGTTAACTTTTTTATCTTTAAAGCATCACTGTGACTATATGTTTATTAGTAACAGAAATTAACCGAAATTATACCGTAATTAATTGGCAGTGAACTGCATTTTATAACCGACTTAAAAAAGAAGAAAAAAAAACATTATTTTATTTATAACAATTATGATAATTTAATAATACGTTATAATACATTGTATAACAAGAGCGATATATTTACCAATAATGCCACTTGGGTGACATATCGCAACGTACGCGTATGCACTATTGGCAACTATACCGAACTTGTTACACAATGTACTATAACGTTTTGTTAATTTATAACAATTGTTATAATTAAAATAATGTAATTTTTTTCTTAACATATTAATGTGCTCTCAGATTTTTCAAATTCAATATGACGAATTCAATATCGTGAACCAAAAAATAACATAGGGATCCCAAAATCTTCCAAATAGTAAGTTTCAAGTAAATCCCATTGATTTTGAAAGTTCTGTCCACCATATTGGTTCCACCATTTTTAATTTTGTATTTTTGTCAGAGGATTCGTAATCAGCGTCTTCCAAAAACATTCAACTAGCGAGTTTTTAGAGAATTCGGAAGATTTAAAAAAATACGTCCGACACATTGGAGCCGGCACTTTAAATTTTGTATTTTTAACACCAAATTTGCAACCAGCGACCCCAAAATCCTTCAGAGTATCAAATTTTATCAAAATATATTACCGTAGAAAGAACGTAAAGAGGGGTTAAGATACGCGGCTACCGTTCAAGTGGCACAACTGCATCCCCGATGTCCACTGCATTTCTCCTTTTTTCCCGACAACCACAACCTAGTCCAGTCAACAAAGAGCTGAAATCGACTCTGCTGTTGGAGTGGCTACATTTTTTATATAAATATGTAACCTTCGCATTATCAACATAGGGCCTCACAAACATCTATGTATAATATACAGGGTTGATTCTCTATGTGATTAGCGAGAAAATAGTTGAACAATATTTTTCGCTTATAGCCCTGTACAAGCCTTGTCCACGCATTGTAGGTAAACAAGAGGGGCAGATGCCGCGTACGAGCAAGTAGCAGCGCTATAGTTTATGCTTCGAGCTCGATCTCGTGTCCAAACAAACTGTATAGCGTCTCCGCGCGCGCAGCGTTAGCGATTTCTCGCTAACTACGTGGACAATCAACCCTGCAATTTTACATAGAGGTTTGTGATATATATATATATATATATATCAAAAATACAGCCACTCTAACCGCGGAGTCGATTTCAGCTCTTTGTTGACTGGACTGAACAGTTACAATAAAACTATTTCACATGATAAATAATAAATTGATACCAGCAAAGTATTACTATTAGTAAACGTTAAAGTTTATGAAGAGTGAATTTATTATATCAGCATAAGAAAAAGCATGGATTATAAAAATCCATATTTAACTAAAGCGAATTGATAAAACTTACAAATTTTTAAAAATTTCAAATCTTAAGAAAAACAAAAAAAATAAGCCTTGAATAGTTAAAAATGATCCTGTCATGCCCGAGATAAGAGATTAAAAAATGTAAAAAAAATATGAAGTCTAATATTTGGAAATTAAAAGACCTTATTAACTGGAGCAAATAACTCAACCAAGAGATAGTAAAAAGCTACCTATTTGAAAATGTTCAGATCAATTGCTGCAGTTCTACTCCTTTTATCGCGCGACACAGAAATTTTTTTTTTCTCGGAAGCACCGTTTAAAGACAATGACCTTTTCGCGTGTCATAAAAGAAGGGAATTAGCTTATAAAAGTATTTGTAGTCGCAAACGATGGTTCATTTTAAGCTGTTTTAAATGCATTTTATCGGAATTGATTATATTAATTTCAACCTATAAAAAAAACCTGAATAACTAAAACCCAAAAATCAAACAATCGCTAAATAAACAAAAACGCATTGACCAATAAAAAATATTATTTGTCATCCGCCTTTGTGCACCAAAAGTCGAAGACGGAGCCCTAAAAATTAGATTTCGTTGTACCGTTCCCAAGATATAGAGGAATACACATAAACACACATATACACACATACACATATACACACGCAGGCACTCACACATACACAAACACTCATATACACAAACACACACATACACACACGCACGCACACACACACGCACATGATTCCAAATGGTCCGCAACATGTTTTAAAATGCTTTCAGAAAACTTTTTTTTACTATTACAAAGCTTCTTTTAGGAGGAAACAATATACATCAGAATAGATTTACTTGTCCAGGATAACTCTATTTTTTTAAATGAAGGGCAGATGGTTATCTAGCTAACGTCACTCGTGACACAAATTAAATTATTATAATGAAAAGTAAATTATATACTCTGTTTTTTTATTTCCCTTACAATTGGACTGATCTAGTTTCCATAATCGCAGAATAAAATGATCCTAGGAAGGAAAATCGATTCTGATGCGTATTTTGCAAATGGGACGAATAATTCGAGTTGATCATATTCGATTGGCACAAGTAGGACTGATGCATCTGCATAATGCGCACATAATAGTAGAGTTACAGTAGAACTTCGACAAGTCAAATATCTCTAGAAGCCGAACATTTTCGCCATTTTTTTTTCTTGAAGTTAGAAACCTCTATAACTTAAAAAATGGTAGCTTTAACTAAAGTATCTTAGAGACTCTGGGTTAAAGTACTTCTATAATTCAAATATCAAATTACGTAAACCAACCTCTATATGACTAATGCTCATTGCGCATAAAAATGGCATACATGTAATTATATGTAATTCCTGGTAAAATTATGTACGACTCCATATAGTCACATGTAACTAAAACAAAATTTTTGACACGTGTCTTTTTAATTCCTCAATTATTTTATTAATCAGATACTGTATAAATCAGTCATTAAAATGAATCGTAAACGAAAATTTACAATATTAACTACTACTCAAAATTAAAAATAGTTCAAAAAAGTTCAAAAGGAAGAAAATATATTGCTTATAGTATTGTTGCTTCTGTCACTCGGTTGAATTACAAATCTAAATTCAGGAATCTATCAATCTCTTAGTGTCAGTCTTGTAATGAAAGGGTTGTAAACTTTTAATGTATATATATATAAAAATATAATGAATGATGCCATACAATATATAAATTTACATAATGGAAGTTAATATAAATTTTAGCTACATATATTAACTAGACAGGTTTAATAATAATACAATATGTAGTTAGGACAGAAGAAACATGTGTATCTAAATTTCCTCGAGACCGTTATTTATTTACCAACGATATTTACAATAGTTATATTAGTTCGGATACTCGCAATCCGGATTATCGCTCATTATATCATCTTCCTAAGCACTTTAATAAGCACAATCGATTGATACATAATATTGATTTGATTTCGTACGACACACAATTAATTTCCGAAATGTAATCAAATAATTTTATCCCGTAAATCCGCGAGAGTAACGATTGAAGTGCACGAACATATTAATTTTTTACATTTCTATGAGGCATTTAAGGAACGGACTAAGGACGGATTTGTTATATTAACAACTTATCTTTAAGGTTGGAGATCGGCGAACGTTGGCTCTGCTCACTCGGGACCGCTCTGCTCTTCGTTGCCGACGTGCTTGAGTTCTTGGTGGTGTCCTAATAATGAGGATCTCCCGTCGGTGTTTCACCCTAGAGGTGGTAACTCGGCACACGGTGTTTTCTTGGCTATCGCGATGCGGTTGGAGCGGTGTCGTCGCAGTAGTTGTGTCGATGGCGGATCCCGAGCAAGAGAGAGCGAGCCAGCGTGGTCGCGAATATTTATATTCCCGCGACTATTCTTCGCACTGTGATGTGAGCACAACAGCGACGCCCAAACAGAATAATATATCGACTATATCTTTATATTATCTTCGCCCATAACTCGCATGTTACAGGGTATTAAATAATAAAACATTTCATTAACGTTTCGGTGATCGATGCCACCCACATCAGAATCAAACTGAAATAATTTATTATGTTTATTTAATATTACAAAAATATACAATAATAAATTCTATTTAAAGAACATTTTACAATTTTTACCTAAGTCAAGAAAGCTTTTGAGTGTATGTCGATAATAAACTTTTTCTTACGCCACATAATGTGGCTGGTAAGAATAACATCGGATATAACAAGTGGATCTTCACGCGACAAAGCTTCAGCCATCAATGTTTAGTATCAATGTCAGAGCAGCTGATTTCCTTATATAGGCAATTTCGGATGTTTTTGGGTTTTTAAATTAGCTGTGTTTGTCTTTTATTTAGTTTAAGTGTGTATCTTATGTTAGTTGATGCGTGTACCTTCTCTTCGTGTCGTTTCACCTACATTTGTTGCTGGAAAATTATTACATTTAAGTACATACTCTTATCTTTGCCTTCGATTATAATATTACTTAAATTATTTTTTATTTTCGGGATTGTATTCATTGACTTTTGCTTTGACGAAGCTGATATATTAAAAAAAAACATGTATATATGGTAAGCAGAGGATTGTTTTCTGTTTGTGTCATTGCCTGTGTCAGTGAGTTCATTGTTTCGGTTTCTGGAATTTATTGTTCATATGCGTTTTTTTATGTATTTATTAATAAATTCTATTGGATAATTGTTATCTAATAAAAGTTTTTTTGCTGTGCATAAGTTTTCTCTGTGGAATGTTTTATATGACAGTCTTAAACCTCTATCTATTATGTTATACACCATAGCTATTTTTTGTAATATTAGATGTTGTGAATTATAATTTAAAAATCGTTCAGAGAAAGTTGGTTTTGTATACCAATTAGTTATTATTTTTCGTTTTTCTTTTATTTGTGAAACATGTAGAAAACTTATGGAGTTGTTTATTTCAATTTCATGAGTAAATTGTAATCTATTGTTGTATGAATTGAATCTGTTTAATATTTCGTTTACTTTATTTTTCAGTGTGCACGTAATTATATCGTAAACAGACCAGCAGTAAACATTAAGTTTAAATAATAATCTTTGTAAACATTCGGTTTCTAAATCATCCATTACTATATCTGGAAATGAACCGGATATCGGTGATCCGATCGCTGTGCCAAACGATTCTTTGTAGTATTTATTATTGAATTTAAAATATGTGCAATCCATAAATAAATTGCATGTTCTTAAAATTTCATATGAATGTATTTCTGAATTTTCCTAAATCTGTGTATATCGTCTTTCTATGCTTTGTTTTACCATGATTTTGTCTATGTTTGTATACAATGATTTTACGTCTAAGCTGATCAGACAGTGATCCTGTGGAACGTATTCATTTTTTATCTTTTCTATGAATGTAACTATATTTTACATATGATTTCGGTTTTCTTATGCTATTCGATAATATAGGGTACATGTATTTTGATAAAGAATAAGTTGGTAAACCTATTTTATGTATTTTTGGTAAGCCATAACATTTTGGAAGTTAGGTGTCTGCGTTAATCTATTGCTGTTGTATGGTTTCCCGAGATAATTATTGTGATTTATCCGAAATTGCCTATATAAGGAAATCAGATCCACTTGTTATATCCGATGTTATTCTTACCAGCCACATTATGCGGCGTAAGAAAAAGTTTATTATCGACATACACTCAAAAGCGTTCTTGACTTAGGTAAAAATTGTAAAATGTTCTTTAAATAGAATTTATTATTGTATATTTTTGTAATATTAAATAAACAAAATAAATCATTTCAGTTTGATTCTGATGTGGGTGGCATCGATCACCGAAACGTTAATGAAATGTTTTATTATTTAATACCCTTTCATCACAAGACTGACTGGGAGAGATCGATAGATTCCCGAATTTACAAAAGGTATTGCTGCCGAATTTGAAATTCCTCTCATCATAAGTTTATTCATTTCTTTATGAAAAATGAAACAATGACCTGCATAACTTGTATTTTGGTTTTCTTACTTAACCAGCAAAAAATAATTCTTAGCTCGAAAACCTCCATGAATACAACATTTTTTTCATTCCCTTGCAAGTAGATTAATGGAGATTCGACTGTGTTTACATAACATCGATGTCAGTAACATATCGGTGCTTAAGGGGGCAAAACATCTTTGAAATTATGAAAAAATCATTTCTATATTTCCTATTTCGATAGGAAACTTCGCGCAGAATGCGCTCCCGTTAGTGTTATAATGTTTAAAAAATTTCGTTTCAAAGTTATACGCCAAATACTAAAAGTACTTTTTAACTTTATTTTCTTAAAATTACATCTTTTTACAAAAATGTGTTTATTCAGATAAGAATTGCTTGTAATTTTTTTTCTAAGTTACTGTGAGTAAAATATTGGATATATTAACCAATATTCGTTAAAATATCAGAAAAAAATAATGTATACATTAGAAAAATAGATACAATATTTTTTATATAACGAAATTTGTGAAATTTATTTGTAAAAAGAAAATCAAAAATATATATAATTTGAATTCTATCGGAAAGTTTTGTAAAGGTCAGTTCCGTTCTTATATTTTAACGAACCTATTGCCTTGTAGTACTATGTAATACTATGTATTATACGTAGAGTCTCTGTACTGAGAATTTTGACAGCTCTTTTTATCAGTCCGTAATTATTGTCAAGTGTGAATAATATTTTTTGCGTTCGTGAGTGAAGTCGCGAGTGAAGACTAAGTGAAATGTAGTGTAGTGAAAAGTGTATTTATATTATATAAATCTAAAATAGAGGTCAATTGTAAATTTTAATAATAGGAAAATGCAATAAGTTCAAGTATAAGTGCAAGTGTGATTTACAAGTCTAAATAGTATAAATTATGTAGTGTGATAAGTGTATAAAAATATCTTCTAGTAAAGTGAAAGATAAATATGGGAGATACAGGGAGAGAAAAACTCGGATACATTTACCGGAGATCCTGGCACTTACATTACAGCCTTAGTGGCTCAAGCAGTAGAATTACATGATCACCAAGCAGTGTCGGCTGTAGTACAAAGCAGCTATCTCATAGCGATTCAGACGCGAGTTACTGCTACTATACTAAGTTTTGCAAATTTATCATAGATTTTTACGATGAAAATCAATAATTTACGTTGAATGTACATTTTTGAAATATATTAATCATTAAACTTCGTAAAATATAAGGTAATTTGTATGGAATCCGAATATTCGAAAAGCTCAGTCGTTTCGGCTACTCGCCTTTGGGGGGTGAGTCAAGCTAAAACTGCTTTATTCTACAGCAGCGCTGGCGGTGTGATCCTATCGCTGATTTTACTTTACCACTACAACGCTAATACGGCAGCGTTTTGCTCTCCGTGTATGCAAGTACTCATCCGGATAAATAGTTTTCTCGAGGTAGACCTAAGAAGAGACCAAGAGAATTTTATGGAAGGAGATATAGTGATGATCCGGATCAGAAGAAACAAAGACCTTCTTCATCTTCAAGAAAATTTAACAGCGCATCATCAGTTCATGAGTCTTGTAATTCAAAAAATAGAAGTATTGACGTGAATATTCTATTTTCTGAACTCAATGATATTGTACTTTGCAGTGAATGTCATGGCAATGTACAGTTCAATGAGTCAAGAATACAAGGACTTTGATTCAAAATTGATGTTGTTTGTGCACAGTGTGGTCAGATGGGTGCCATAAACTCAAGTAAGAAAGTAGATAGAAAAGGAAACGCATGGGAAGTGAGTAGGAGAAGTGTACTTGCTTTACGTACACTTGGCCATGGACATGCTGGATTGTTTACTTGCTGTGGCATTATGGATTTTCAAAAGCCAGTAGCACAATATTCTTTTGACTCAATAAATAGTTAATTGAGTGAAGTGTGCGAGGAAATGGTGCAAGAGTCCATGAATGCTGCAGTTTAAGAGGAAAAGGATGTGACACCACCAAATGCTAAAGGATTAGATATTTCTGGTAATGGTTCAAGAGAGGGTTTTCTTCTTTGCAAAGCCTTGCCAGCATCATCGGAAATAAAACCGGAAAGGTTTTAGATGTCGCTATAAAAAATACATTTTGCAAATCCTGAGAAAGATGGAAGTGATGGGATTTGCGAGATGTTCGAACGCTCAGAAGAAAAGTACAGTGCTATGTACCAAAATTACGTTTAAGATGGTGATTCCAAAGTCTTCAAGGCAGTGACTGCAGCAGAGCCTTATGGTAGCAGATTAACTGTTGCGAAGATAGAGTGCATTGGTCATGTTCAGAAGAGAATAGACATAAGTCTCAGGAACTTGAAGAAGTCACTTGCTGGAAACATGTTTTCAGACATTAGGAGTCAAAATACACTATTTTTAGAAAAAGTCTGTACGCGTGTGTGTGCATGCGTGTGTGTGTATGTGTGTGTGGACGAATGTGTTTGAAGATTACTCTGAACATTCACGGTCAAAATAAATGTTTCAAGGCTCAATGATTTTGCTGTTTTGAAAGAAAGGGGGTTGTAAAGACTTTTTTTCAGGTTTCTTGATATGTTTGAAATAATATCGTAGATTTATTTTTTATGCATTTGAAAGATTAAAAAACTACCTATCTTTTCTGACCCGAAATTTTAAATAAGTTACTTTGTTTTTTCCGTTATACACGAAAACTTCGTGTTTTGTTTAAACGGTGTTATCTGGGAAATATAACATGGGAATTTTTTTTTAAAATTTGTGGTTATTAGGAATATTGATAAGAATATTTTGTTAAACTTTCAACCCATTACCCTTTTCCGTTTTCGAGAAAAAAATAATTTTGAAAGAAAAATCGTTTCTTTTTGGCGAACGATAACTTAAGTAAAATTTCATTGTTCCTTCTGAAAATTTTCAGAAAGTTAGCTTTCTACTATCTCTTAAAACTCTTAGAACCGTAGATTATAACGGCATTTACATTCTGAGTAATTTGAGGTTAAGTTCTTTTTTATTTTTTTATCGTATATATCTCAAGAACGACGCTCTAATATTTTTCAAACCAGAGCTCATTTTTTTCGTCTTTTAATGAAGATTCTGAATTTAAATAAATTTTGAGATTTATCTATCCGTTTTTGTTTTACAACGATTTCTTTATTTTACGATATTTTTCGATATTCTGAAATTGATAAAGTATATGATTTTTGTATTTTAGAAATAATATGATTGTTTAATTCTTTATTTGTATTCAATGGTCATGTGTCCTCTGTTTTTTGTGACTCCGATATGTCAGAATGCAGATGTGATGTTGTATTTTATATAAGTACTTATTTGTTGTGTTGTAAAATGTTAGTCGAGCGAAACCCATCACCTGCTTATGAGCGTCTCAGACCCTTTGGAGTGATATGTCCTGAATTAAAGCACAATGCGTAGTCGGAGATCTTTTTCAGGCGAAAAATCCGACTAAGAAGTCTCGAGAATTTTTACCGGGAATCAAACCCTCGACTGCTTGAGCGTCTTGTATCGGTAGACAAGCCTCTTACCCACTGAGCCAAGGGGTGCTCTGAGATCACTTCATTTTGCATTTGAAAGAGTATACAATTACTTATAAACGGTGATATTTCTGTTATATTTTTTATAAGTTTTCTATTGATATTTTGAAATATTGATTGAAAAGGCATTTAAACATTAATGAAATAATGCATATTAGTATTTTTTTTGTTTTATTTCTTATAAGTTTGGGTAAAAATTATACGTATGAACGATTGAACTACACGCTAAATCCGTTGGAGTGAAATAAATCACTCCAATTAGAGTTATCTAATTATTTTATTTTATAACGATGTTTCGATTTTTGAATTTAAGTTTTTCAAGTGTTTGGATATGTTCGAAATATTATGATAAATTTAGTGTAATTACATTTAAAAGAGCATACAATTATCTATATTTTATAACCACAAATTTTGAATCGACACTTTCTTTTCTTTTGTTATAAACGAAAACGTCATATTTAGTTTAAATGGTTAAATCTCGGAAATGTATGCCGTAGCAAAACATTAGTATTATATCTAAAACATTCCGAAAAGGTAACTTTTTCCTATTGCTTTCTTTCTCCTGATTTCTGTTTTCAGACCATGAGGTTCTTTAATTTTCAAGATATTTTAGTTTATATAATTTTAATTAAAGAAAAATTAAATTTAAATCATAATGAAAAAAAAACAGAAAGCTTCCTATTTAAAAAAGGAAGTTTTTAATAATTATAAAATGATAAATTACGCTGAATATGTAATTTAAATTAAATGTGTACTTCTAATAAATAATTATCTTTTGATAATCGATCAATGGTAAATTAGCTCGTAAGATTATGGATATTACTTTTCAATTCATTAGTTATGGTATGAATACAGAAAATTAATTTTGACTATGTAGACAAAATTTTGCATATATATTATATATGGTAAATTAATTATAAATTAATTAAAAAAGCAATAAAATGTCTGTAAAATGTTTTCTATATATTCAAAATTAATTTCCTTTATTCATACCATAACTAATTTATTGAAAAGTAATATCCACAAACCTGGATTAGTTTGGTCCAGCGGTACACTTTGAATCTTACGGATAGTGGATTAGGAGCTTAAACAGTCTTTCTATTATTACTAGATGCTTTTAGGGTTCTAAGAAATCCTAGGCCTCTAAAAATATAGGTAAATATGTATACTATTATTACAAAAAATGTTAGCTACATTGAAATAAACTGACATATTTCAAATACTTAATATCTTTTTTATATTTTGAAGGTGGTGTGCCCCCATAAAATAAATCAGTTTCAGCTACGTTGAAATGAAGAGAGAGGCTAACTCGAAGTAAACACATACACACACACATACACACACACACACACACACACGCACGCACGCACGCACGCACGCAAGCACGCACACGCGCACGCACACACGTACGCACACACACGACACACACACACACACACACACACACACGTACACACACACGTACACACACACACACACACACACACACACACGTACACACACACACACACACACACACACACACACACACACACACACACACACACACACACACACACACACGTACACACACACACACACGTACACACACACGTACACACACACACGTACACACACACGTACACACACACATACACACGTACACACACACACACACACACACACACACACACACACGAAGTGAAAATGAGGCGTGAATAGAAGATACAAAAGAACCGAGCGAGAAATAAAGTACAAACACCCAGCGAGATACATCGTCAAGACGCGAGAGAAAGTCTCGCTGCCGTAGGATGTCGGTGGAGATTTAACATGGAATAAGGCGATTACGGCTTAGCTTAGCGCTCCCGTTGCATCTCGCCACTCCAGCTAACTCTTAAGGCGTGCTTTCTCTTTCTCTCTCTCACTCTCTCTCCCTCTCTCTTTCTCTCTCTCTGTCTCTCTCTCTCTCTCTCTCTCTCTCTTTCTCTCTCTCTGTCTCTCTCTCTTTCTCTCTCTCTCTCTCTCTCTGTCTCTCTCCCTCTCTCTCTCTTCCTAGCCAAACTTTAGAGCTGGCAAAAATGCCAAGGTAGTAAGAGAAAGAGAGAGAGAGAGCAAAAGCTCGAGATAGAGAGAAGCACTGGAGCACGGCAACAAAATGAAAATCGCCTGAAAGAGGCTTTACTGCCTCGTCGTCGAGGCTTTCTCGAGTGCGCTACTCAGCTTTCGGCATTCATTTGTTTGAAAGGCGCCCGCCTGCGTTACCGATGTTTTCCGATTCGACGCGCTCGCCTCCGTTTCTCTCTCTCTCTCTCTCTCTCGCTCTTTCTCCTGCTCTATGCTATACCTGTGTATGTCTCTCGCGGGCCGCGCGGATTCCGCTTACGCGCGCGTATTCGTATAGAGCGTGCCAAAGCGGATCTACCCCCTCCCGTTACACACCGATTTCAATGATTCTGAATAAATTTTAATGTCTCTGCCCATTAAGAGGCGATGCGCGCGCGTACTGGAATTGCGCGGATAAAATGGTGTTTTAGCGGACTTCGGCTTATTCGTATTACGGGGAGACTGCGAAATGTTCAATTCGACGATTCCGTGAATTGCTTTCGGTATTTTATTTATTTTATTTTAATTTAATTGGCGGCTTATGATTTAGTGTTTACTTTGGTTATTGGGATTAGGAGTAACTAAAATGTTTCAGGATTATTTCAAAAGGATCCGTTTTTTTTGACAAATTGGAAACAAATGACGTACTTTGTTATGGAAAAAATAAGATTTTATAAGAATTAGGATCATAGATTTTATTTTAAGATTTTTCTTACTACATTTTTCTATTTATTTTTAATATTTGTGCGAGATTTATTGTAAATTCAATTTAATGGTTAGGGGAGACGAGGGTAAAGTGAACATAGTGACTGTAAAACGCGAAAATAATGTATTTTTCAGACTTTAAACATTACTTTGTAAGTTGCACAAGAAACTTCTTACATTAATAAACATACTAGCAACTTAGAAAGAAGTCATTTATTAAGTTTAATATTATTTAGCTATTTTTTAAAAATTCCGGTACACTTTACCCGGACCTTTTAGTGCGGGGTAAAGTGAAGTAGAGGATAGAATTAAATATTTTGAAAATATTTTACAATTCTTTGTACATGAATAGATAAAAACGTTAATTTAGATAATAATAAAACTTAAATGACAACTTAAAACCTTTTAAATACTATAAAATACGAAATTGTTAAATATGGAGGTTATTTTGGCCCATTTTGACATAAATACAAAGTGCGTTGCAACAAAGGCTTGGTATACTATACTAACACTCATTTTGATAAATATTTTGATAAATTTTCAATCTGGCCGCGTATAAATTAGTGCAATCATATTTTGTTCCGGACCACTTTACCCCGAGACGTCGATTCTTAAAAATGCTTGTTTAAAAACAGAAAAACGTCATTTAAAGCTCTGCATTCTTAGCAATAGTAAGTAAAACGTATTTAAAGTAATTAGAAAAAAAATCTAGCAATAAAACTCATTATAAACATTGATAAACGTTATAATGAATTCGACAAACCAACTTCCTTTTAAGATCGAATAATACAATTATTTTTCTTTTGTAGAATATTAATTGTTATGTAGTGAAACTTTTTTATTATCATCCTTACATAATTATCTTTCCCGAAAATTACAATTAGGCATAAATAATAATTTATTGAAGAAATAAAAAGCATGATTCACTTTACCCGTGTGTTCACTTTACCTCAGTTTCCCCTAGTATTATTTTGATTTGTATCTTTATCTGACAGTTAGTTACTATTTATTTTCAATAATAAGTGTGATGAAACAGCCATTCGTTTTTTTTCAGAATAACTACTTAAAAATATATATTAGTATATTTATATAAATTACTCTGTCAATAAACAGTAGTTAGATATATCAGTTTTTCAAATAGGAAATATCTTCCAATTAAATGAACAATGTTTGAAGAATGTAAAAAAAGTATGTGAATTAATTAAAACTTTTATCATTCATAAATGTTCTCAAATATTACACGAATTCTTTATTTGGAAGAAGCAGTTTGAGTTTTTAAAATCTCATTTGCTTTAATATAGACAATGCATTTATACATGCAGAAACAGATTAAAATAATTAAAAATTATACAAAGTAGTCATGCTTTCTTTTTCAAGTGCTTGTATTGAAGAAGTTTCTCCATTTTATACCTAAATCACAGTACCTACCTGACGAAAAATATACACAATGGAAGTCTATTTATAAGATGCTAAAACTGCTTCAAACGCTTGCGTAACATAGCAACTCGCAAGCAATAACTGATTCTCCAAAATCAACACAGAACAAAGCAATTCAGTAGAAAATTTC
The DNA here is from genome assembly GCA_949152435.1 of Gastracanthus pulcherrimus. NCBI lineage: Eukaryota > Metazoa > Arthropoda > Insecta > Hymenoptera > Pteromalidae > Gastracanthus > Gastracanthus pulcherrimus. The sequence goes on along the minus strand of OX424572.1, from coordinate 190,451,240 downwards.
TCTCACAAAAGGCTCAATGTAATTTCTATCGATCGCAGTCGGTGTTTTGAGAAAATCGACCAGACGAATGTCGGCGCCAATGCAAATGACTTTCTGTTTTCGTGCCCTCGTCCAACGTACTATACGACGTCGTCCTGCACGTCACATTTACCGTGCACGACCATTGTCGAACCCTAAACAACGAGACGCACATGCGAATTCCTCTCATTCGTATTCTGCCGGGCGCTGCGCTTGGGAACGAAATAAAAAGTTCTCCTCGAATATCGCGAATTTTCGACGTTTCGCTCGGATCTTGCTACCCAGGCTCATCAAAATCCGTTTCGCTGATTTTTATTTCTATTTGCTTGTGTCTCTTTTTTGCTTACTTTTGTGTGTTATCTTTGATTCCAATAATATGAAGTTACTTACCAAAAAAGGTTATGAAAATAAGGTACTGAAAAAATTTATCCATTATAGATTTATTAATTCATACAAAAAATAATATAAATTTTATATAGATTAAAAAGAAAATTATTTAAACCATAATGCAGAGAAGCCCACTTTTGGATAGAATTTGTGTTTAAAATTTCATCTAATCGATCAAATTTAACTTAGCAAACCTCTTTGAAGCTAAGAAATAATTACTAAAGATTGTTTCAAACTAAGCTATTATAGTAATTATAATGAATGTATAAAGAACAGGCATAAATGATGCTTACTTTAAAAACTACTCTAGAATACTGCAGTCGGCAACTGTTGAACACTTTTGTTCATTGTTATTTGAATCACACTAGATATATTTTATTGTTCGTATTTGAAATCGTTTAAAGAAAATAGCATTTTATTAAATGCAGGCATAAAAAAGACATTGTTCCTTAAAGTTGGATAGAAAATTACGCATTTCGAGCGTGTTGCACAATGTACTATTTTATAGTATGTAATTATAATACATATTTTAGGGATATATACAGCTAGAAATGTGTTTATTGATTATTTTTTTGTACGATACTCCAAGATTAGTTCCAAGTAAATTCGAATAGTTTGTAAGCACCTGAAAGTGCATATTCAATTTTGAATTAATATTTGACCAATTGACTTTTTCAGAACAGTTTCTTATGATCAAGATTGACAAAAAACATTTATAACTCTGTATAAATATTCACTTGGAATTCCAAATAACCCATCGAACAATATCTCCGAACTCAGACTACAAGTAAACAAAAAGCGACCGAACCACTGGGAAACTTTCCAAAAATAAAACGTAAAACTTGCAAAGTTCGTAATACATTTCTAACCAATTTTCAATATTTAAATATCTGCACGTATTTGATCCATCGTCTTTTTTAACGCATTTTCTTACAGTTACGATTAACAGAAAAAAAAGGAGAACCTCAACGCAGCAAAAACTCTCCCCAAAATATCCACCAAGAAATCGAAACAGACCATCCAACAATAACTCAGACTTCGGGTAAACAAAGACAAAAGAAACCGTCGACGAGCCACCGAAAAACTTTTCCCCTTCGGCAAATTTTCTCCGCCCACCTCTGCACACCTCTTCGGGCCTTCTTCTTCTTCGCTCGTCCGTCCTGTGTGTGCTCTCCGCGGGCTCGTTCCTCTTTTTTCTCTCTCCTCCTCGCCGCTGAGATAACGACTGCTGCGCTCCCACTCCTCATCCACTTTAGCCTGGACTTCGCCCTTCAAAGAACTCGGCCCGTAATTCGTTTATACGCATCTACGATGGCTCCTCGTTTTCTTCTTTCGCGGCGCGGACTCACCTTGTGCCGAGTCCGCTGGTGGAGAGATCTTTCAGAGAGACAGAGAGAAAGAGAAAGAGAGAGAAAGAGAGAGAGAGAGAGAGAGAGAGAGAGAGAGAGAGAGAGAAAGAGAGAGAAAGGAGGAGTTTGTTGTCGGAGTGAAATTGATGTCGGGGCGTGTATGAAAAATGAAGGTAAAGGTACGGGTTCTCTTTGCCTATCTAATTTGACTACAATGAGTGGTGGGTATATGCCTCGTGTTGCTGATGAATTGCTTCGTCGATGACTATTTAAGATTTTTAGGGAGGGTCTGAATATTTAGAGTATATAAAGGTAAAAAGTTATTTATTTCGTTAGCTTTTCGATACTTTTGTTATATGGGCAAACCCACTTTCAAATTTTCGTTTTAAAAATAAACTCTTGATAATAAAGTACTCACGTATATATGAAGTTCATTTTATTGGAAAATGAGTATAGTTAATTTTGGATTACTTCATATAAGGGTGATTTTCACGAAACTGTCCTTTTTATGGCCCATCTTATAAATGAAAATTGTTTTTATAATTCAAATCATGTAATTATGGAATTATTATGTTTTACTAAAAGATCCATGATACTAAATAACATATTCAGCTTAATAAAGTAGCGTAAGCAGGCAAAATAGACCTAAAATGTTCGTTCCGTGACAAGTTTTTAGTTTCATTTTATGGAGTAAATTAAATATAGCTGTTTTTATGTGAAATTAGGGTAATTTTAAAATTGTGCTACTTAAAGTACAAATTAGTATGAAAAATTTGTACACGGCCAGAGTATGTAAAAGTTTAATTTACTAGTTTAAAATATCACTCAATCAGTGTCTCTATCCCCTCCGTCACAACAAACATGCACGTATATCTGATCAAAAATAATGTTCAAGTCCACAAATACAATGTATTATAATCAAACATGAACATATGTATAATATGCAATTATAAAAATTCAGATTTATAAGCTCTGGCTTGCGTAATAAAAGCAGTTTGATACCATGGAGGGGACATACAAAATGACAGTTTCATGAAAATCATCCATAATTAGCCATCTTTGCAAAGTAATAATTTATGCTTGAAAATATTTTCTTGCAGGAGTTTAGTTATCCTAATAAGAAAAACATTCTACATGTAATCACCAATTATGTAAGTTTATTTTTATAAAATTAGAATTGCGTAATATAAATTGATGCCCCACTGCTTTTTTGCTTTCTAAAAGAGAAGGCTTTGTAGTATTCCGTAGATTTTAATCATAACTAGAACAGACAAAGATGGTTTTTGTTTAATATTTACCATAGTAAAAAGTGAAATTTTCAACTGGTATTTTTAAATAAACATTTCTTGAATACTGAAGTATGAATTATTTTATTTACAAACTAATAAAATAAAATAACAAGAAGGCCGGAATAAAAGTATGTTGAGAAATAAGCATGTTTTTTACATGCAATTATATTAAAAACAGCAAAGTTAAATGTCGGTGTATTTGCTGATATGTTTATCGTACATTTTTAAGATAAAATTGTCCATTTACTTTTAATACTGCTGAATAAAAGACTGCACTTTCCTAACATGAGTGTAAGTGAGAGAGCTTTAATTCCAGTCACAGATTAAAGCCTCACGTACCAAAAAGTAATATGCGATTATTGTAAAAGCTGTATAAATGCATAAAAATGTAATAAAGATTTATAAAACAAGGTATTAATTGAAACGCTTTCATGCTTGTACAAACGTGCATATAAAAAATGTTTAAAATTCCACAATCACAATGATGAGATTTATTACACAGTAACAAATGATACAGACAGTATAGTAAGTTAAACAAATGTATTGCTGAATGAAACGTTTAATAGTTATTAATAAATTGGTGTCTTTAAAAATTTCATTTAACTTATTCCAAAAATGGCGTATATTAAATTACCGATAACTTTTAATACAATAGCAGTTTAAAAAGTATAATAATACTTACAAGAAGAGTGTCACACCTCCGGATCACGCATTTTATTGAAACTTTGGGAGGTGTTTTCTGGCACCAAATAATGAAGCCTAGCACCCGTAGTTTCATCTCATAGGCCCTTGGGGACAATACATTACCGTTTGTGTTCAAAATACGCGTTATTTCAGTAAAATGCGGTAATATACTTGGTATCATAACTCTGCATGTTATTTTGCTAGACAATGATGTAATAAGTTAAAAAAGTTTACTAAAATAATCAAAAATAATGACAAAAGTGCATAGAAAACTACTCAATTTAAGAAGCTGAAAGTCCTCAAATTTTCATGAATTTTTCGTCATCATTTTTGATTGTTCAAAGCTTTGCAACAAATAATACTTTTATATGAATCAAAGCTTAAATTAAAGCTCTTTTAGTAAATTTTTTTATCTTATTAGATCATTTCTTTAGCAAAATAACTTGCAGAGTTATGAAACGAAGTATTGGTACTACTTTTTACTGAATAATGCGTATTTTTAACACATATCTTGTCCCCAAGAGCTTATAGGTCGAAACTAAGGATGTTAGGCTTCATTTGTAGGTATCAGAAAACACTTCGCAAAGTTTTATCAAAATCCGTGACCCGATGGTGTGAGCCTCTCCTTGTTAGTGTATTCAGTAATATTATGTAGTAGTAAATTGTGATAATTTGCATTAATAAACTACCAAAGTAGGAACAATGAACTTGTGTCATCCTACAATTATAACTATCTGAATAGTATGTGTATGCTACGAAAATTCATGCAGTTAAGAATAACGTTCTCGTACGTTTGTTTTTTAAATTTTTTAAGGATGATTCTAACGGATTTATAGTATTCCACCCTTTAAGATATAAGGTACAAAACCAATACCTTTGTAAAGAACTCATCGAAATATGAATTTAAACAAAAATAATATATACTTTAAAGGCAGGGAAATTTGAGAAAAACGTGATCAGGAAAATCGAGAAAACAAGTAGAAAATTCCAAGTTTGATTAGACGGGTGCATTGCATTAAATGCAGAATATTCATAGATACTAATTTTTATCATTTTCCGTGTACTCTATGGACAGATTTTTTTCTTAATTATGTTTTAACGATATCTGAATAATGATTAAACAGGTTTTACCAAGTGGAGACAGAAGCTACCAAAGATATCCTTCTTTGCATTATAAACTTGTACCAATGTGCACCTAATCCTTAAGCAGTAGTAAGTAAAAAGAACTACCCAAAGATTGTTCAAGCAAGCCCTAACCAAACGGTACTCCATCCACCAATTTAACGCGTATTGATAAAAAAGAATGAATTTTTCATCACCCACCAACCACGCCACTACCACTAAACAAAAAAGAAATAATACTCACCGTACGGTTTCTCATTCTCTCTCGACGATATAACGAAAACATTACGATACATTACGAATCTCGACCATTGGGGAAATCTACTTCACCATCGCTAACTCGCGCGAGCGCTTCCGTAACTGGGCCGCCCACGCATGAAAAATAGGCTGAAAATCCGTACATACGCACACACATACACATTTACACACTTGGGATGGGGTGCGTTTGAAAAATCGGCATGAAGCATTGATGGAAGGCAAAAGAAACAAACCTCGCTCTCTCGCTCGCTCGCTCGTGGCCAATTGCACCGAGAAAACTCTCCTCTCTCTCTCTCTCTTCCCCCGAAGGTTTTCAGGCAATTGGCCGACGCGCGCGCGCGCGGGGAGCAGCAGCACCCGACAGGATGAACGACGACGACGCGAACTCCGCGCGCTGCTGCCGCCGCATTGATTTCCAATGCACGCCTCCTCCGTCTCTCGCCTGGCGCGCACCATCTCTCTCTCTCTCTCTTCGCTTTCCATATGTATGTACTTTTATATTTCGCGCGCCGGTCCCTGCGCGATACCCTTCTTTATCATTTTTATGGCTGAGTTAGAGGTCGTGAAATGAGCTCCCATTTATTCGGCTGCCCCCCCCCCCTCCTCCCGCCAATAAAACACACACATGCACGTGGATTCACGAGCTCCGGAGTACGTATAGTATATCTACCCGCTGGCGGCGCTGCTGTTACGCCGCTCTCGATCACCGTGTGTATTTTTCCGCACGGTCGAGCCCCGCGCGCCTGCTCCCCGCGTTTACGGACTCGCGGTGGAATTTAGCGCGCGTAATCGAGTGTCTCCGTGCCGGGTGTACGCGTGTGCGTGTGCGCTTGTGTGTTTAGAAGTGATATATACGCGCGCGTGTCTCAGCTTGTTTGAGGTTTATTATTGCGCTGTGTATGCTGTGTTTGTGCGTCGGGGAATGCATATATCGCTCTGATTGCGATTGTAGATTCACCCACTGACCTTCGACATAGAATCTATGCGTGTGTATGTGCTGGTGCATTTATGCGCATGATCTTATGCGTATGTGTATGTATGTGTATATGTGTATGAGTATGTATGTGTATGCGTGCATGTGTGTGTATGTGTATGTACGTGTACGTATGTGCGCGTGCATCTTTGAGTGTGAAAGGGTATATGTGTGTGTGTATACGAGAATGTATAGGTGTGTCTGTGTGTGTATGTGTGTATGTATACGAGAATGTATATGTGTGTATATGTGTGTGTATGTGTGTGTGTATTTATGTGCATGTATGTATGTGTGTTTCACACGGTCTTGTTTCGCCTTAGACTAGTGTGTGTACACCGGTGAGCGCGAGCTGAATATAGCGAAAACCATGCTCGGTTTACGTACTATATTGAGTACATTGCTCGAACGCGCTGCATTCCGACTGTTGAATGCGTGGTGCGTATGCATATACGTATTTGGTGCATTTAGATGTGTATACGTGTATACCTATGCATATGCTCGGGTACGCACATGTTCGTATGTGTGCGTATAGGGGATGTAACTTTACGTAAGAGAATTTATGGCATCATCGTGTGGAAGTACGCGTACTCGACTTTGGTTTGGAATAGTTGAATCCCACTGCAGCTGCCGCCGATGTATACGACGTATGTATGCGTCAACGTAATGTCTATGTATAGGTTTGAATGTAGAAGGAGATAGAGAGAGAGATTGTATATAGGTATGTGTTATAATCATATGCAGCTACGCGTAGCACTGCGCCAAATATATACGAGATCACGCGAGTAGCGCCTGTTTTATATACTAGCAACGCTGGTCCTCCTTTACTCCTAGCTGCTGCTGCAGTCTGGTTACCGCTCTCGGTCTCTGTCATCACATATCTTATTCTTCAATTTGTTCCCGGCCGATCGACTTAGCACGTGCGCCGAAGTTCACCCCCCCCCCCATTGCTACTCTTCTATCCTCCGTTATATTGCACACGTCTCTCTTTTTTCTCTTTCTCTATTTGTTTTTCCGCTTTGTCTTGCTCGCGCACTTTTTCGCGCCAAGCGATTTTATAGGAGTCCTTAGCTTCTTTTAGGTAAGGAGGAGTCTCCGCACTATCTCGTACAGAAGATTTCCCTCGTCGGGATATTTTCGCGCCTCATAAATTCTTCCCCCACTGTTAAAATCGAAGTAGCACTTGGTACTTTAAATAGATTCTTAAGAGAGGAAGAAGAAGGAGAATGAGAGTGAGGACGGGAGAGAGAGAAGAAAGAAATACAAAGACGGAAGAGGTAGTTGAGGAGCTGAGGTAAATCCGATTTCGAAGACAGTTATGAACTAATATATCTAGAGCGAGTATACGTATATATATATATATATATATATATATATATATATATATATATATATATATATATATAAGGTCGTAAAAATTGGCACCATGGAGCAATTTTTATTCCTATCGTTAGTCTGCGCAATGGGGATTGTTGTAATTTGCGTGATTTTTATTATTTCATAGATGCAATAAATTTTTGTAAAAAGCAGGGATAAAAATTTTATTTATTTAATGATAATAATTGTTTTACCTGAATAAATGGAAAATTTTATTTTGTAATGTACATTTGTTATACAGCATACACTTCATTTTTTGTATTTATGGTATTAATAAATTCCTGACATTTTTTTATGTTTCACGATCATAAAGGTATTTTAATTAAATTACCGCAAGTTAAAACTTTTTACAGCTTCCCTCGGTGTTTCTGTATTAATCTCGTCATATTGAAAAAACTTTATCATACAATATTTGTACATAGCCCACATAACGCAACAAATTAAAAATAACTGTAGCCCGTAACATTTAATTTTCATCTACATATGACGATCACATCGTGCGCTATTCATGTAAAATGCGTCGATAACGGGTTACAGGAATTTCATAAGCACTCGATTAAACGTGTATTTTAAGACAAAAATTTACGGGAAAATATCGGAATCAGTCATTATCGTAAAACTCGACGACTATCCCGGTGCAAAAGTGTATATCTGCCGCATGGCTGAAGCGCGTATACATAAATGATTTCTTTTGCCTGCTCATGGAAAATCCGCACGCGCGCGTAACGAGTTATATCGATGGAAAGCGCATCCAATAAACATTGCAAGTCACCGACGAAGCGTGAAATGCACATATCTCAAAGGGCTTAACGCGGTTAAATTGATAATTTCTCATTAATAAAATGAAGTAAAAATATTTCAAATGATTCATTTGGGTCAATTTAAAACTGTGGAAACTCTGGAATGAATTATAAGTGCGAGGCAGAAATTATCAAAAATAAGAAATAAAATTATTCATTTTTTGTGAACTGCTTGTTTATTATTTGCTATATTATTCACTTACCAATGACAATTTTACGAGATTTTATTATCTCAATTAGTCAAATTTTATGCTAAGTACAGGAACTTTCTATATTCAGTACAGTCGGCTGACTTGATCTCGACTGTTACTACTTGCGAAGTAAGTCATTTATTATTAATAAGTACCATTACAAGTGGAATACTCTGGCGCTCCGATTTGAAAATTGTTAATTACTATTAGATATCCGTTATGGCGCACTCATCGTGCATCTGCCTAATATTGTTGCACTGAAAATACTTATTATTAATATATATACACCTAAATGCTCCACGAATACGGATGAAGCGCCTAATAGTGAGAATTATATTTAGCCAAAAGCAAGATGCCCACGGATGCGTAGTAAGTCAGGGAACGTGGGGGAACGTTCAGAACTGACTCTATTATTTAGAGCTTGACAATATATGATCAGTGAAAAAAAAAGTTAATGCCCGAAGTGAACGAAAACTTTAAAGAAAGAGGACGAAATTCGATAAAATAAGTGAAAAAATCCAGATTTTATCAGGCATCAAGTAGTAAAAATTAAGAGAGTAATTATTTTTAATGCTTTTCACTTTATACAGATGGAATTATTTGTTTAAATGCTTAAGATTCTATAAATCGTTCAGGTTCATATCAGTTTTATAGGCCCCCATCAATGTTTTACCTAGGGTCGTCATAGGCTAACCATGGGTATCCTCCTTACAACTCAACATAGTATATTTTCATTTGTTATTATTTGTAGTCGATTTTTATTTTATTTCATATTTATTTTTACACAAATCCCCGGTGACTGATACTATGTTCAGACATGTTATACCTATTTAAAGACTTATGTACTTTTACAAAATGGATAACTATAGATTGTTATATTGTCATTCTCCAACTATATATATATATATATATATATATATATATATATATATATATATATATATATATATATATATTGAAACCTACAATTTTCAACAATTTCGTTGCAGTAGGGTAAATCGTGATTTTTTACAAGCTCTTTATATTAGTAGCAAAAAATTATGTATGACTGGAAAGCTTTAAAAGTATATATATATATACACACACATATATATATATACTTTTAAAGCATTCCAGTCATACATAATTTTTTTGTTACTAATATAAAGAGCTTGTAAAAAATTACGATTTATCCTACTGCAACGAAATTGTTGAAAATTGTATGCTTCAATGCAAAGGTATTCCATACGTAATAAACAATCTTCGTATAAATTATTGTTATTGTTATTCAATCTAAATAACACTCAGCTGATTCATTTATTCATTTCAATCGCCACTGAATTTACTGACCCTTACGCGAATAAAAAGCAGAAGCCTTTAGCCAAATAAATGACATTCCATATTTTTCTCTCTCTCTCTCTCTCCCTCTCTCTCCCTCTCTTTGATAATTCAACTCAAAATGCCCGTTAACCCCGTTTCCGTCATTCTCAACTCCCCAGCCATCGCGCACTCTCACAAAACACCTCGCACACAGCCACAGCAACCATACGAGCCACGACCGTACACGCGCGTTTTAATCTCGAATCGGCGCCGGACGATATATCGGATTATCGGGCTTAACGCGCTGCGCCGGGGAGCAGCACAGTCGGGCTCGTCAAGCGCGCTCCTGCCTGCCGGCCTTTGGCAAAGTGAATAAATGTTGACGAAGGCAAACGCGAAATTAGAATTGAAATATAACGCGTTACGACCAGCAGTTCTAATTAACCGTCAAAGAGTGGACGAGCGCTCTCGCGCGCGCACAGCACAGCCGTTGTACGCCACAGCTGGTAGGAGAACTCGTGGGGAGCATATGTGGGACGAGGAGCGCGGCTGCTGATGAATGCGCGTTCGTTTTCTTGTATTCTTCGGATTGCGAGCGCGGCGCCCGCGTCTGTTTCAAGCTTTCCTCCTAGTCGATTTGCATGATTGTGTTCCGCCAGAGGTTGCGAGGCCGTGTGCTGTGAGAGTTTCGGTGCCGGCTGACTGAAATTTCGTATTACTACTGTGAAAGTTTATTTGGAGATTTTTATTCGTCTAGTTTGGTAGGGTGAATTTTGTATTATTTTTGCAGGATAGTTGATGAAATTTGGAAGGTTTTTTTTTACTGTTTGAGATAAAGTGCTGGAGAAATGGGTGTGGTTCAGAAATATCTTTAATTGTGGAATGAAATGGAATTGCGTGGTTCTGATTAAGCATTAATTGCATAATCATATATTACGTGAAATAACTAAAATTCACGGTACGTGCACAAGTGCAATTAATATTTCCTCATACAAATGGTTCAGTTGATGAAACATAGATGTAATGATGAAGTAACGGTAGTCAGATACATTATCTGATAATGTTACTACGGAACCAATCTATTTGTTAAGTATCATTATTACATAAAACACTCAAATTAATTTATAGAATGAACTCAAAAAGCTACAATGGTGTAAATATTTTATTATTTGATATGTATATTTAATTCATTTTTATTTATTATTGCCTTCAACAAATTAGTAACATCTAATGATCTCATTTATTTATACAGTAAAAGATTATTGTCCAATACTTTTTTCTGTGTCTATTCGCTGATGCTTGGACAGTCACTGGCGCAGTAACCCTATTTTATCAAAGAATATTTTTGATACTTTCATCACAATTAAAAATGTATATTATGTATCAAACTTACCATCGTAGAAATCGATATTGATAGTAGCCAGTAACTAACCGTTAATAGCTATATCTAGCAGACCAATTTCCATCAGATATATAATAATCAAAGAAATTACTTTAATAAATTACAAAAATTGAATGTAATTAAGATAATACAAAAGCAATCTATACAGCTCTAGGATAATGTGTGTAACAGGTGTGTAGCTGCTGATAAAATAGAGCCTATTCTATGATGCACATTGTAGTTTTGATTGCCTGTGAATAGAGCGCTTACGCATAAACGTCGATTGTGTGCATTACCCATAAAGCATACACCGACGGAAGCAACCGGTATTGTTGACGAATACGTAATCAAGCCTATATTCACAAGTATTTTGTAATCTTCTCAAACATCATCGATTAACGAACGCTCCGTGATTTATAACTAAAAAATCAATTACACATTATTTCATCATTACGTTTATAGAAATTAACTATATATAATTTTTGTCTCTATGTAACTATATATAATATTATATATCATTATATATAAGTGGTTCTCATTCGAATAATAAATTAATGCAAATTTAACAAAATAAATAATTGTTTTTATTAAAAATTATTGATGTCCTATACATCGCATACAAAAAATTATTTAAAAATAAATAAATTGCCCTAAAGTAGATTTGAACATAGAACCTCTAGGTGGCAAGCCATTACCTTAACCATCACTGACCCAACAGTCTTGTTGTAAGAGTAGTATCTAAAATACATCATAAGCTGTACCGATAGTCACCTTATACATAATTATATATAGTTATATATAATTACATATAAATGGACTTAGAAAATTTTTCAAAAAAGGAGTAAAATATAGTCACTATAAATGAAAAACTAGATGCATATATATATACATGTTTATCTGTGGGTTTCTGGTAAAACAACTCAAGTCCATTTTTGAAAATTAAGTTTTGAGCGATTTTAGTATCCTTACATTGTATATTTTCTGACAATAATGCAGATAATCGAAAAAGTGTGAAAACAAATGACTATATCTACTACCATGGTAGAAATTTATCCCGTCCACTGTATAGATCTATGTAGAATAATCTCGCGCTATGTAGATCTATGTAGGCAAACTAGATAGATACTATAAAGGCGTGTAACGGTCGACCCTTCTAGTTTCCCGTATTATTTGCCCCGATAAAACTAGATAACCAAAATTATGACAATAACAACCACTTAAAGGTTATGTTTTAAGAAACAGAAGCATTATTATGTATTATTATGTATTATTTTGATTTAAAGGTATATATTTACTTGTTATTGCTCACCTATTACCAATGTAAGTAAATGTAAATAACCTCTAAAGTGTAAGATTATCAAATTTTAGATGTAACGAGTTTTTCTATTTAAGAACTCGATAACAATATTATGTTACACATATATATTAAACAATCAAAATAAGAAAATAATCTGAATATCCAAATAACTATATGGAGTATTAGTGCATATGTTTATTTTGTTTACGTAAAATTAGTTCCCTCACATTTGATTATGGTCCATCCTAAATACAGGCTAGGTTTCAAAACCTGTATGGTTTATGCAAGGAAAACTATTTTAACACACATTTATTATCAATTGATTAATTTTCTATTTTTAAAAATAAATAATGTATTTGAGGTGAGATCTTATAATACATAAACTGCTCATCCGTGATAACATTTTCAAAGACAAACACATTAATCGAACGCATGTAGACGATAATTTTCTTTATAAGTATCAAATTACTATGTTTTAACTGGCCATATATGTCAAATGAAAGTGTTTGATTATAAATTAATCGCAGTAGGAAATACGAAAACAGAACATATATATATATATATATAAAGTAGATTTGAACATAGAACCTCAATATATATATATATATATATATGGGTTCAAAGGTTGTGTGCCCCCTTATATCAGGGGTTTGGTCGACCCGCAGTAATTCACGCATTTGATGCAAAGTGTGTACTGCGTTCTTTATTAATATTTGAAAATTTGAATACCTCAAATATTTGAAAATATTTGAGGTATTCAAATTTTAAAGTGGTAGTTTATTTGGCGATGTATTTGGTAGTTTACTTTTATTCTGTCTGTACATTTTATGGCGTTATAGCTATTAGTTGACCTCCCATGAGGGTCAGTGCGTATCTGACTTAATCCGCGTACGAGAGTGCCGCTGCTTCTCAAGCTTATCGGGCCGCAAGCCCCCACTCTACACTTGACGCCGAATATAATAGCCGACGACAGCCGAGGAAGCACGGAGGAGCTCGAGCGTGTTACGCGCGTACTACAAATGCATTCTACATCATATCACGGGCCTTCGAGGCTTCGTTCCTTAACCTGACGGCCACAGATCCACCTTTCGGTTTCTCTGTGCACGTGGGACCTTCAATACCATGTAGGCGAACTCCCTTCGAGGTCATAACAGCCTCAGGGTGATAAATCACCCCTAGCTGGGGGCTTCAGGGCCACGAAGTCGCCTAAGCAACTTCGCGCACAAGGAACTCGGCCAACGAAGCTATATACGTGCATACCAACCTTTAACTGCTAATGCGTGTACCCACCTTCATTCGATCCTTATTTACTTTCTCGCTCTTTCCGTGCTTCCTCCGCCGACAATCGCGCTCACATGAAATAGCTGTCATTCTATTCGTAACAATACAATTGTATATAGAATAGCGTTATATATAATCATATATGATTATATATAATTGTATATACTTGTATATAAATTTTAAATTAAATACATTAATAATATAATAATTAATTCATGGAAATTTAACATTAAAAATATTTTTCATTCAAGATTAGCAATGTTTATGCATTTCTTATTACAAAAAATTATTAAAAAGAAAGAAAAAAAAATTGCTCATCGTGGGATTTGAACCCAAAATCTTTGAGTTATGAAGCCGTCACCTAAACCACTACCCCAACAGCTCTTGTTGTAAAAGTAGTTGGTATCCGAAGTGCATTATAAAGTATATTTGTAGGCAACTCATATATAGTCGTATATACTTATATACCATTACATATAAATGGACTTAAAAATTTTACTTCACAAAAGTAAAATAGAGTTGGTAGTAGAAGTAATATATTGTTGTACAGTAAAATTTCAGGCACTGGTGAAAGATGGGACTAAGCGTAACGCGTTTATTCTTGGTGGTTATGGTAGCTAATGACGGGGTCCAGGTAGTGCGTTCCGTAGGTTTTAGTGTCTAGCCATAAATACTGGTCGGAGATGGTGTCCAGGTGATTATAGGTGCCGATTACGAGGTCTAGATAATGCGCTCCATAGTTTTTGAAGGCTACATATACGCACTGGTCGAAGAAGGTGTCCAGGTGGTTATGGTGGCCGGTGACGAGGTCTAATTAACATGCTCCGTAGTTTCTTGTATGTAGATGTAGATACTGGTCGGAGAAAGCGTTCAGGTGATCATAATCGCCAATAACGAGTTCTAGGTAGTACGCTCCGTAGATTTTGAATTAAATATTTTAATATTAGAAGATTTGTTAATACAGATCGACATTTCTAAAGTATTTGGGAAGCAGTAATATATATATCTTCCTATATTATATAATGGTAAGCGTTATCAAGTCACTCCACCCTCCTCCACCCCTCCACACCCTTCCACCCCCTCCACATCCCCTTCACATCCCCTCCACATCTCATCCACATAATAACGTTAAATTGTTTGAAAAACTACGTTATTTTTTTTATTTTTTTCCCTCCACCACCCCTCCATCTCACCCCATACCCAACCACCCACTCCACATCCCCTCCACATAATAACGTTAAATTGTTTCAAAAACTACGTTATTTCTTTTACTTGTTTGCCCCTCCACATTCCCCTCCACAACCCCTCAACGTCCCTCGAAATCCACTCCAATACCCCTCCACTTCTCCTCCACATCCCATCCACCCCCTCCACATCCCCTCTAAAAAATTATGATATATCTTAAGTAAGAATTATAGAGTTCTGGTTCATGCACATTTTAATTGTGTACAATTTAACATTTGTCGAATATAGATATATTAATCAATGTTAAACTGTACACAATTAAAATGCGAGATTCTTATATTAAATATTACAACAGACACTCAGTTCTACAAGGTTTATTAAAGTTTAAAAGTTGAATGGGGGCTGGTGAGCGGAGCGAACAGGGGGGAATCCCCCCTAGTATATATATGTATATATATATGAGTGGTTCCATGTCAAGTGAGCATCTCCAAAAATTAAAATGTCCAAATCTCTGAGAACATGTTGGTACTCATATCCATAATTTATAAAAAAAAAAATTCAGTGCTCAAAAATTTGAACCGGATGAATTTTTAAAATTGAAATGGGTAAAGAATATTTTTTTCCTATTTTTACATAGCGTACACTTTTTATTTACGTAAATGTAAATCGGATCAATATTATTTAATGATAAAAGTTAAAACTAGGCTCTATTAAAGTCTGGATATAGAAGGGTAATAAAAAGCACACAATTAGAGTAAATAATTATAAAACATATTATATAACATTATATCCTCCTTGCCCAACCAAACTCGCTTAATACTACTGCAAATACTTCCCCCATCCCACTTTGATAAGGCGTTTTCCTCTTATTTCAAAAACTCCGCAGAGTATGAAACCAAAAGAAACATAAAGTAACACAACGTTTCTGCTGTAAATTGTATAACGCAAGATATTAAAGTCCGCAACTCCGAGGGTGGCGGATGCGCATGTGTACTGGTCCTCTATGAGCAGAAATGTGAAATTTGTCTCAAAATCGTACAACTTTCGATAGAAATAAGATAATACAAAAATTATTTCTGGAGATTCTATATCAACACACTCAGTATGCAAAAAATGCTGATAGTAAGTACGAAATTAAAATGTTATCAACCACCAAAAAGAATAAACGTAAAACTTATAAAGAAAGAAAATAGATTTAATCTTTTATAAAACTTATAAAAAAAATGTATCATTTCTTATGGATTTTTACTAGCCAATTTAAAATCTATGAGTAGAAGTGATCCAACATATCAAACATTGGAGAAGAATGATATTGAATATGCTAAATATAGCACATTTTTCTGTTTTTTGTATAAAAAATTAAATCTTCAAGATATAGATCTTACCATTACTTATGAATTTTAGAAGAAACTTTATTTGAATTATCTTTAATCGACTGTTTCATAACTGGTAGTTTGTTATAAGGTATATATTATTAAGGAAGCAACAACTACATCAAGTTTATGCGCAACAGAAATTTAGACATCAGTTTCTACAATACGTATATTATACTCTATAATAGAAAAGAAGCCTAATGCCTCGTTTTCACTGACACTTTAATAACGCATCGCTTTAACTTTTAATATTAAATAACATTACAGTGTAATAACATAAATGTTATTCAATATTAAAAGTTAAGAGACTCTATTAAAGTGCCAGTGAAGACGAGGCATAATGCCCGTGAATAAAATTCAAATGATTTGGGATATGGAGGAGAATATTACGTAAAATTTTCAAGTCTTTACAATTCTCTTTTTTCGAGAAAAAAAATAATTTTGCGAAAAAAATCAATTTTCTATCGCCAACGATTACTAGAGTAAAATGTCACCATCCCTTCTGAAAATTTTCAGAAATGAAGCTTTTTACTATCCCTTCGCTGAGTTCTTTGCCCAGATCATATTCAAAGATATCTGAGGTTAAGTATTTCTTGAAATTTTTTTTAATCGTTTACATTTTCCTTTTTTAAAGAAGATTTTAATTGGATAAAATATTTCAAGATTCATCAACTTGTTTTTGTTTTATAAAGATTTTTCTATCTTACAATATTTTAAAATCGACAATGCAATATATGATCATAAGCTTATAATTTTTTGTAATCATCTTTTGACAAACAATCAATGATCAAAAAACACAGTTTTTGAGCTATCAATTAGAAAAAATATAGCAAATTGAAATTAAAATATTAGAATAAATAAATTTATATTGTGGCAATTTATTTAGTTTGAGGAAGCTAAGTGCCAATAAATAGGCAGCGGTTTTTTTTTACTATCTCCACTTCTTTTTTACAATGGCTCAGTCGGTAGAGTGTCGGATTTCCACGCCGGCGACTCGTCTTTAATTCCTAGTCTCTGCCGATTGATACAAGCATCTCTACAAAAATGGCCTGTGCTTTGTTTACAAACACACCGCAAACTCCCGTCGTCGATTAGCACCACATGGGAGCACAAATATGGCGACGATAAAAAAAATTAAGAAGATATATGAAGATTCCTTTTATTATTTTATTTCTAACAAGAATTGAACGACTTATTAGAAATGGTTTTCACTTTTGCGTCCTAGTGTGATCACACCGCCACTTTTCGATATCTTGCGATTAAGCTTAATTAACATATACCACGTTTTTGCGCTCTTCCACTTTTAAGTTAATTTTCGAACTTGGTACGTTGCAGTAATCCACCTTGACCAAGCAACAGCTACTGCGTACATACGAAAATTAGACATTGGTAATAAGCAGATAAATTAGAAGTAAATACGACATGGATGCACGTTAAAGCAAAACTTGCAAAAAAGTGGTTTAGTTGAATATAGAAAGGTATTGGTTTTGAGCGTTGATGTGCAGGAACTTTTAAATCACAGGGTGGAAGGTTCGTTCATAATATTATTTTTTTTTCTGTATGATAACCTACGAATTTACTGCAATTTTGTAAATATGCAACATATTAGTGTTTTTGAATAAAAATAAAAGCTGCTCTAATTTATGTTTTAAATTTACTAAGGTTTTACTACTTCACTATTTGAAATTCATACAGATACATTGGGCACATTTGCGTAAAAACCATTTCAAATATTCACGGGGAAAAATCACGACCAAGTTACATAAATGCATGTAAATTCGACCTTAAAATTCATGCAGCTTTAACGTTGCGCTCAGTCAGCTTATAGCGGTGTCGCACCAATGCCGAGTCTGCATTGTCAGTCAATGTACTTATCATATGAGGTACCTGCAGATTACTTTTGTTAAGAAACTCGCTCGAAACTCATTAAAAATTGTAATATAATCTTCCTATTTTTTAGCTTTCCGTGAATACAACATTTTATAAATGGTATATACAATGCGTATCAAGTGTTCCAGAATAGCAAATTATTTCGTATAGGGTAGACGTACTGATTTTAGCCACATTAAGGTTTTTTTGACTTTTGAGAACGTATTTACTGCAGCAAAATATAATGTTCAATCATTAAAAAAATGTATACATACTGTAAAATATATGTATTTGATAATAATATCGTTTGTTATATGAAAAACACCGAGGAAATTTCGCAAATGTAAAATCTTAAATAAAACTCATTTTGTACCGTTTTTGGCCACCTGACATCTAGATTTGATCATAGGGATGTACCGGTTTTGGCTACTATCAAAAGTGATACCATTTTATATTTACCATAAAAATTCTTTCGAATTATCAATTATACATAAATTTAACAATAAAGCAGATTGTTGTGGTAATTGCTTCAATTTAATCTCTTATATATATAATATAATTGAATATTTACATATATATATATATATATATATATATATATATATTGTATGCTAAATTATAAATATACGTCAAAGTCAATTATTATTCTAAAAATCGTAAAAAGGATAATATTTCTTTCTTAGAACAGTTTTTTCTTTATTCGCAATTCTACATTATTAAAATCAGAGAAATTTTGCTAAATTTAATATAACTTATTATATAACAATACCACATAAAACCTGTAAGATGCTTTTTACTCCTCTAATATTTTACTTAATTTAGACTTTTTATTTACCAAAATTATTGCTTGAAATCATTTTATACATTTCTTAGACTTACAAAACCGAAGTAAGCATGTAAAAAGTAAATCTGATGTATTATTATTGACTGAGCTACTATTGGTATATTAAGTTTATTGTACCGCTTCAGGCCATCATTTATTTTCCAAAAAATTGCAGTGTTGTTAGTAATTTTTTAATTTATTTTTAATATGTTATCCTAATCAATTATACATATGAAGTTATTTTTGACCGTAAATCATATTACTAAGAAATACGAACGATTCAGACATCTACTTCTCTTGTCTAATTGTCTAAGAAAATACCGTTTCTGACACACCTCAAACTTGAAGTATTCTTCCTGTGTAAATATTCTGAGCTAAGTGTACCTTCATTATTGTACAATGTTCTAAAGTACTTAAAAATCATATAAATGCCGAAATTGTATCGAATTCGACAGTTACAACTTTTAAAATGATTAAAATTATGTTACATGACCAGAACTGGAGTACTGGTCACAAACGGTAAATCCACCCTAAATTAAATTTTTTAAAAAAGCCACTTTATAATCTTTAGCATTTTGAATGAAAAGTTCACTAGTATCATTTACTCCGAACATTGATTCTGTTGATTTAATAACCATTATTAAATTCGTTGTCATTTCTTCTTTCACAAAAATGTACACTCGGCGGACAAAACATCTGATTCAAACGATTTGAATTTTCTTGTAATTTTCCAATGCGGTTAGATAAAACGTGCATTTGATTCAATAAAATTGCAAATATTTAAAAAAAAATCAAATCATTCATATCAGATATGTTGTACGGCGAGTGTACAGTCTCCCCGTCAGTAACAATAGTCCTTCATATGATAAATCTAAAAATATCAAAATATTTTTTTTTTCCATTTGCATTACTATTTTACCCGTATCCGCACTGATTTCACTCTGTCAACCATTTTAAATCCCCACAATATCCAAAATACCCACGACTCTATTACTGCAAAAACAGCTCAACCCAGCGGCGTACAAACTGTTTCTCCTCTCAAATAAACCTCGCAGCCGCCTACATCCACACCATAAAGAAGCGAGATACAGAGCGAAACACACAGCCTCGGCGTACTGCAACACCAGCAGCAGCAGCATGCAGCAGCAACCGAGAGATGGATGAAGGGTAAATACGGTCGGTCCGCGCGCTCGCGCTGCATTACGCAGTCGGCGTACGTGCCTTATCCGCGGACCTCCACCCGCATAGCCTTGTGCATTGTGCAGCGCGCGCACGCGGGATTATATGCGTTGTGTGTTGATGCCGCGCGTGCGAATTTCGGTAGCCAGTCGCCGTTGGCCAGTTAACGCACTAATCAGCACAATCTTGAGCGTCGCCGAGCGTGCTCTGTGTGCGAGCTGCGCTGGCGGTTCTAAGGGACGCGAGCGCCCTCCAGGCCGTAATTAGAATTTCGATTTGATGTAGGTCATGGATAGAAGGGTGGTTGGTTTTTTAAGTTGCAGATTATTAAAAAGGTCTGCTGAATTAAATTTTCTTTCCCCGATGATAACTCAAGTAAATCGGCAGTTTGTCTGAAACTTTACAAAAAGGTAGCTTTTTATTTGTATTTTTTACGGATCATGGGATCTTTCATTTTCTGAGGTATTGAGGTTATTTATGTTTTGAATTTTTTTTTGATCGCTTATATCTCGAAAACAGCGCGGTCATTTTTATTAAATAGCGCTCATTCGTTTAATATTTAAATGGAGATTCAAAATTCAAAAGAATCTTTAAGATTTATTGACTTTTTTGTTTTATAAAGATTATTCGATTTTACGATTTTTGAATTTTAGATTTTCTGATATTTTCGCATGTTAGAAATATTATGATCGATTTAGTGTAAATTCATTAAAAAGAGAATAAAATTACCTATCTTTTACAAACGCAAATTTTGGATAAGCTCTTTTCCTTCTTTTGTTATACGCGAAAACTATTATAATATTATAATTTCATTGTGTAGTTCGGTAAAATTATAATTTATATTCAAAACTATTATTTCACCGAGCTAAAAGATGTTTTTATAGTTGTTTAATTTACCGCGTGCACAGAAATAAATATTTATTTTCGAGAAAAAACAAGCTGAAAAGATGAAGCTTTGTATTGTTATATATTTTGAAATAAAATCTATAACTTTATTTATCTGTTATGATATGTAGCGCGAATACATATAAAAAGTTTACATAAAAAGTTTTTTTACAATTTTTCAATCAATTTTTTTTTGTATTTATACGCATTCTTTTCTGTAACTACTATTAAATTTCTTAAATTTCAATTGCTTTTCTGCATCCACGAAAAATGTAATTTAAAATACATATTGAGTACTAGCTCCAACGATAGCTCGTAAAACACTTCTTTTTCGTTACAACATGAAGTTTCGATTTCCTATTGTAATATTAAAAAAAATCACGCTTTGCATGTATTACCTTTGCATATAAACCAGATTATTCTTGAATCCAGAAAATCTCATTCAAGAGCAATTCTAAAATATCACCACGTGACCTACAAAGCCTCCCGTGGCAAAACACTTACCCCAAAAACAACATCAGGCAGTCGAGCCACTTCCACACACACCTACACTCACACATTCCGAGTAATCCTAATCCCAAGTAAAATAAGTAGCTCGTCTAAAGTCTAACAAAGCACCCATCCCCTGTACCTACAGAACAGCGCCAAAAATCTCCCTCTGTGACATTCAATTAACGGCATTAGCGCGCCGCGCGAAAACCTCGCGTCATTATTCGGAAAGACGCGCGAGTGCGCGAAATTCTGAGACACTGCTGCGGCGCGCAAAGGGCCGCACAAAAGAGCTCTCCCTCTCTCTCTCTCTCTTTCTCTCCCTCTCTCGCTCGCGAGTTAGCGAGCAACTGTTAAATGGAGAAATTAGAACGCGGCGCGGGGCGCGCGCGCGCGTGCCGAAATTAACGCGCGCGTCGCGCGAGCGTCATATAATCGTAGCTCTCGTGAAAGCGCACGCGCGCGTGCGTACGTGTGTACGGTGGATACGTGTGTTTCCGGGGAGGTAGCGGGATGAAGGGGATGAAATTGGGAGCTTTATAAGGCCGGAGCTCCGTGTAATTTCGTCTTATTTTTGGAGGTCGGATGGTGTTGGGAGGATGTAATATGCTTTTGAAATAGATCATTTCGTGGTTTTCGTGGTTTTGCTTGGTTCTTTTTCTGATATGATGTATCTTTTCATTTCGTGCTGGTAGTAGGTAACGTAGTAACTTATACCGTTAATTTCAAATAGTAAGCTCTTCAAGTTATTATTCTTTTAACGTGTAAATATTGGAACGTGAAAGAGATTAAATAACTCTCTTAAACATAAGGACTACATACTCGTCCAAAATCCACGTCACATTCGTATATGATTCATTTTACAAATCTAAAATACCGTGTCATATTATTCTCGAGAACCAACTAAATGAGAGATGAATAACTTATCTGTAATTTAAGCGGCTGCAGATATTTTTAGTCTATATAGTTGTACAAACACGAGCAAATCCTTAAAATCGGGGTTTATTAAATGTGTATAT
This sequence comes from Gastracanthus pulcherrimus, assembly GCA_949152435.1. Classification (NCBI taxonomy): domain Eukaryota; kingdom Metazoa; phylum Arthropoda; class Insecta; order Hymenoptera; family Pteromalidae; genus Gastracanthus; species Gastracanthus pulcherrimus. The sequence goes on along the minus strand of OX424572.1, from coordinate 190,428,715 downwards.
TAAATTACTATTCTATTCGAACCTATAAATTCGTACATGTTCAAATAATTGCAAATTACACACAGTTGTTTAGGAGTTTTATTTTATACCGATATCTAATAGTAACCGTGAAAAATGTGAATAATACTGGACGCAAGCACTTTCTAAGGATCTAAAGGATGTCGGATAAAAATCAATCAAATCCCAATATTTCTGACTAACTTATTCCGTAAAACGATTAATCTTCTTTCAGTATATATATACACAGATATATACAGAAAATTGTATCATTCGTTCATATAGAAAAAATTGATGTTAAGGGACATCTCAATAGCGTGCGAGCACGACCCATGTGCAAGCCTATATAATAATTATTAAAAAAATAGTTTCTGACATAAAACTTTTTCCGAAACAATGTTTTGTTAAATGTTTATCAAATAAAATCTAATGGCATGTAAAAAACCTCTTATTATGCCGTGTTCGTGATGCTTTCACACGAATACCCGCGCGGTGCGCGCTACTGAGAATGTGACCTAAGAAAACGAGTTTGTAATAACATGGTCAATCTTTAGCATACATCAATCAAAATAATAATATTAAAATCAATACAATGTAATTTTCTTATATCTAAACAAAAATTGTGGAAAATTCCAATGAAATAGTAATTTCAAAATCATACATGAAACATGACATCAAATACTTTAACCTTAATACTTACAAGTCGAGCAATAATACATAAATCAGATCATAATAATTCAATAAATAATATTCACAAGAATACAGAATCAAAATCATGCTTATATTTTCTTTCTAAAACTCATTCCACAACACCACGTCTGCATCGCGCTTCCATAAACAACCGCAAACAAAAAATAATTTCCCTTGCCACGTATTCCTTAATTATAATCCTAATGCGTATAACCTGCTTCCTTAAATCGAGTCGCGAGTAAACGAGCTCGAGACGCTATCCGGCCGGGAAAGGCGGGCAAGTATAAAGAAAGTAGAAAGCCCGCAAGCTCCTCCCGCGATGCGGCGCGCGCGCGAAACCGGAGAAGCGAAATATCCTGCTCCACTCTCTCTCTCTCTATCTCTCTCTCTCTTGCGCTTTTCTCCTCCTCTTCGTGTCGCGCATAAATCCTGCATAAGGTTAAGGCCCGTAAATTACTCTTTTAGAGCGAAATCTTTGTTGCAATTTATGCAGGCCGCGGCGCTAAATCATTTCGGCGGCCGAAGAGGGCAATTTATAACAATTAAGCCGGCCGCCAGTTGCGGCGCAGTGCGCGCACACGAGCGCGAGCCTCCTTATATATACTCAGACGTATATAGCGGAGAAAAACCCAGACAGAGAGAGAGAGAGAGAGAGAGAGAGATAATGCGTCGCAGAGGCGCTACGGGCTCATTTTCGGTTTTCTTTGTTCACGAGCTGCGGCTGCTCGGGCTGAGCAGTCGATTATGCGCTTTTTACGCGGAGGTCTTGGAAGATGGCTAGCGGCGATTTTGATAATTTTTCGCGTTTTGCAGGGTAAATGTTTGCGCGTGGTATAGGTGGAGGATTGTGTCCTTGAGTTTATTGGCAATTATCTGGGAATGGTTTCAGACTTTATTGTGGTGGGAGAGTAAATAGTTTAGCGGCAAATTAGTGAGATTGAATACGTGTATTAGCATAACGAATTTGGGAAATTTTGTAAAATCATTCTTAAGACGGTAGCTGGCGTAGAGTAAGCTATATAGAAAAAGAACAGAAATTATTTTTTATTATATTTATTTACTCTTGTATTATCCAATTTCATCACATTACGGGAATGTAGAGGTACTTGATTTTTCATTTATAAACATTTATTGTATAAACATAATGAACACTAGTGTTCCGAAAATTTCTCTTAGAACTAGAAGGCTCTAGAAATTCCAAATTTTCTAAATTATTTAAATTTATAGTATGATAAAAGTTCATAATTAATAGTTCTTAAATCTTATGCAACAGAATTTTAAAGAATTTTTTCAGTTTAGCTTATACGAGAAGTTTATACAATTTAAAATTGAAATTCTTCAAATAACACAAGCTCAGCATATTTATTTGAATATGCATTATGTACCTTTATTTGAAAACTTTCTCACAATAAGCAAACCAAGTTGGAACTCAACAAAGATTTTAAAGTTTTAAAACTTTTTAGACTTTTAATCATCTTAAAAATAAATCTCAATTAGCAAGTATGAGTAACAGCTAAATAAAAATGGATATAAATTTAGATATACCTTTTTCCAATTGAAATTTATAAATTAAGTAAATTCACGTAACTGTTTACATTACTATACCTATCACACAGCCTCATTTCAGGAAGTTATTACGTCATATTGGAAAAAGAGCCAAGATTTTAGGCAGCGATTACATGAACGAGTAGAGCTGCGCCAACAATTTTTAAGCAGCTAAATATTTAATGTGATATCTTCCCGTTTAATCTGTAATCCGCTTAAAAATGTTCTCCTGCTCTTAATTTTCGTGAAAATATATAAACGTATCTAGCAAAAAATAATTACTGCTTGTTATGTATGACTGAATTTTAAGAAAGAATAAATTGTATTAAATAATAGCATTGCGAGATATCATAGCTATTCTTTCTCGTAACTTCGAATCTTTTTATATTTCTTAAACTTACGTTAATTATCATCATATTAATTAATATTATAATTTTAATATAGATTAACGAAAAAAATAATTTTTAATGCGTAAGATGAATAAATCAATATTAATTATGTATTTTAAATATGATTTTCTTATTACATACTTACAAGGAGAGCCCGTGCAGTAAATCTCATGTAAACCAGACCCGATTCAGACCAGATTTCCGTAGGTCAGGTAGGAATAAATAAATATGAACTTTAATTAAAATTGTAATAATGACAACAATAATAATAATCACAATAATAATAACTAAATTAATAAAAATAATAGTACCATTTATCATATTAATTGTTATAACTAGGGTATTTGAGCCAATTACTGTGCTCTATATTGATTATTTCACCGAATAACTTTACGATTTAATATTTGTTTAAAAGCAAATATCGAAGGACACAGTAATTGGTTCACTTACGTTATTGTTATATTACTTTCAAAACAATAATAATAGTATACGAACATGAAAACATTAATAAAAAAAATACTTTAATGTTAATAAAAATAAGTGATAATTTTAATATAGAGATCTATCTTGCCGACAGGTTACGTCAATATTACTTAGTAGATGATAGGAAATACTAGTTAGATTCCGACGTATTATCCCTCACTTTTCCTTACTTACTAAAAATTAGGAGTTCGGACGAGATTCAGGTACGGAACTGCTTTGTTTTACGAAAGAATCATAACCTCAAAATAAATAAGCGCGGACCTCAGAATATCAGACAGGATTCAGGTAGGGAATCCGTGAGTCCCGCTCAATACGAGGAAAAGACAGGGAGTCCGGGTCTGAATCGGGACTGACTTCCGTTGGACCGAAAATCGGGTCGGGATCGGAACTAATTGCGGGGACGCTCTCTAAAAATTCCTGCACGAGAGTGCACGCCCTGTGCGAAACAATTTTTATACCCATCTGAACGAAAATAGACACTTTTTTCTGTGAAAAGCGACACCAAAATTACAGTTTGTGCCCGCAAATCACTTTTTTCCCGAGTGAAAAAGTGACTTCACTAGAAAATAGTCAAAATTCCTTTATTTCATCAAGTTCTACCATTAACCCTGATTTTCGATTGTCTTTTAACAGTCCATTAGTCCCGCTTTCCAAGTCAAAAAGTGGCCACAGTTGAGATGGGCATAAAGTATTATATGTAACTCGAGAAAAAAGTTGATTTTTCCTTTGGGCGAGCTTCACTCGCTCGGGCAGTAAACTCACCCGTGGGAAAAATATTCGACTTTTTGCCCTTGTTACATAATGTACTATTTTTTAACTTGAGAAGGTTATTTCTGATACCTCAAATTAAGCTTAGTACCTGTAATCTTTTCCAATGAGCCCTTGTTCTCGAGATATGAGGTATTTTACTTCAAATGTACGTTATTTTAATTAAAAAATGTACCTCTTCTTTTGACAACAACTCTGCAAGATTTAATATAAAGAAATTAACCAAAAAGATAATCAAATTTGGTGAAATGACCTATAATTTAAGCTTTGTTTTGTAATAAATCATTATTATGATTCAAAGTTATTAACAATTGAAGATGATGATTTAAAATGCATACAAAGTCATCAAATAACTTCGCATAAAAATAATATTTTTATACGAAGCAAAGCTTAAATTACAGCTCCTTTCACCTACTTTCATTATCTTTTAGGTATTTTTTTTCAGCATAAAAACTGGCAGAGTTTTTGTGAAAAGAAGATGTACAGTTTTTCATTAAAATAACGCATATTTGAAGTATAATACCTCATATCTCGCAAACAAGGGCCCATTGGAAAAGATTGCGAGTGCTAGGCTTTCTTTTTAGGTACCAGAAACTATCTCTTTAAATTTGATAAAAAATCGTTTCACACAGGGTGTGTACTCACCTTGTTAATTTTACTTCAAATCAATTTAAAATATTATGAAAATAATTATTTACTATACACTGACCTGTTAAAATTTAAAATCTTAAATTAGAATTTGTCTTAATTCAACTCTTCCTCATCACATCATCTCCATAAAGCTAGCTCCTTACTTGATCACATGATTTCTGAAATACAAATTTTAGAAATTAATAACTATAGAAATATATTATGTATCTGCGAATTCTAATAAAGCGTATAATAAATCACATGTAACCTAAAACGTACTTCCTCTATATGACTTATCGCGTGATTCAACACATCTATCGAAAATGAAATTAATTAGAACCACGACTTAAAAAAGCACGCTAGCGTTCTTATCGTAACAAATTATAAACCAAGTCACGAATAACGTACATCTTATAACGAAATCGTTAGAGAAAGTAATTTGTCAATAGATAGTGTCAATGATTAATCATCTATTATACTAGCTTCACATAGTACCTCAAAAGAAAATGTATATAACCCATTCCATTTCACAGCATTCAAAAGAATTTTAAAATTAATTACAATTACTCCAGTCACAGCACCCGATCGAAACTGCTGTTCAACCTCTCAATTATCAGTAACCACAGCATAAAGATACCTTCCCAATATCCAGCCGCTAATTGCAAGAAAGTGGGGGCAATGGTTTGCAGCCATTCGGAGAAAGCATCCCATGCTTACTTAACCGCACGGGCACTTATGCACGTCGTCGTCGACGAAGCTGAATTTATTGCCCTCCCCTCTGTGCGGGAGAGCGCGAGCTCGCGCGAGGCTAATGGAAACGTAAATGGCCATAGTGACTCATTTGCATTGAGCGCAAAACGTGAAACGACCCAGAGAAATGGCGCCCAACGTGTGCGTGAATGCGAAGTCCGCGCAGCGGCGGCAGCCTGAGTAGGTTAAGAGGCGGTTTACGTGTTCATTCCGGTCGTGTTTCGATTCGGTCTTTGCCTTAATTTTGAGTAAAGTTCTTGGTAGGGTAAGCATGTTTTGATGAAGAATTACAAATTTTACACTGAGTTTCGTATTTAGTATAACTAATATACTAAGTTATATTCGTGATATAAAATTAAGGCGATGCATTAAAATATATTTTAGTCAAAAACAAATTCATTAAAAAGTTTTGATTTTTTCATAAATTTCATGTCAGAAACATCTTTCCTTTTCACGATCGTTTCATTCACGATAAATAATTAACAAAACACTTAAATTGTTATCAGAATTGAAAATTATAACAGGTTTCTGAAAGGTAAACATTTATGTCCATTTAAAATACCTAGATTCTAGCAAAAAAAAAACTAGAAATTCGTAGAAGAAGAAATACCTGGAATATTGTTGATGGCCATTACTATTGGTTTTTATTTCTAATAGCTGTTTGAAACAGTTTTACTTGAGTAATTATTATAAATATTCAAAATCACAGGTGTTCAATTATTTACTGTGTAAAAGATACCCACATGTTGACTATATTTATTAATCCACACGTTGGTCGTCAGGATCATATTGCAAATTTAAACTTCCCAACTATGATTATGAATAAATTCCTACATGTCAAAACGTCATCAATCACAACTTTCTCCTGCAAAAGATTATACAATATTTATTTCAACTGTAATCAACAAATTAAACATGCATAGTAAAATAATCCGACGTATGGCAACCCCTACACACCTGCCACTTTAATTTGTGGATTAACATTAAATTAGGCTCTGTTCCCGATTTAAATATGTATACATGTATGTCGATTCAGCGCAATCAAATATTGCGTAAGCCGCGTACACGATAATCGAAAAGGATCGATTTTTCGATCGATTTTTCGATCGATTTTTTCTCTCCACCGATCAACAGATCGATAATAGGAGAGAGCACGGGGCAGATAAGCAAAGAGGCTTGCCTGCGGACGGTAGGCTAAAGAATCGGCGTACTTCTCTCGGAAAGGAGTGATCTCGTGTGAAGTAAGCAGAAAGACTTATTCATGTACGAAATAAAATCGATATATTTATTCATATTTTTCTAAAGAAAAAGAGAGCGTGAGCGGGCGTAGCAAATAAATGCAGTTTAAACAAAATATAAAAATAGGGGCGCATTGCGGCATTTATTCTTTTGTTTTTATGAATATAAAAAAGGCGGCGCAGAAGCTCCGGGGCTCAGATTTCGTTTTCAATCGCCGAGCTGAGAAAAGATCGTTATGTAAAACCTACATTTCTGTTATATTAAATTCATTTAAGAAATATTGTCTTTGCTTTTTTTGTCTTGTGTGCAATTAATCGTTTACGATACAGGCTCCTTTCTCCGGTCATCCATTATACGATTTGCGAGCGGACCCCAGTAGCGTCCGCGCACACCACGCTCGCAAGATACCACCACAAACGACATGCGAAACAAGCCGACGGAAATTAAAGCTCGAGCCGAGGCTTAATTACCGGGAGGAGGGCAGGCGAGTATCGGGGCCGAATAAAATAATAGCTCTAATTGATCTGATAAGTTTGGCGGCATCCGTTTCTAGTCTCGTATAATGCGACGCATTATAAACTCGCGAGCGCGCGAGTGTGCAGCGCCGATTGCATGCTGTACGATTATTATCAGCATTATTGGACGCGCGCGCCTACGGTGCGTCAAACGGCACCGCGATGTGGGGGCAAATTAATATTTCTCTTTTTTAATTTGACTTGCGGTGTGCATTGGTTAATAGTTCGATGTTTGGGTAATGATCATGATCTAGTATGTTTTCTGCTGTGTAGTAATAGTCTTGTGTGAAATAGTAATTGAAAGGATAATATTTTTTATACGTATTTTAAAATATGAACTACAATTTTTTTATTTCAATTTCTTGCAGTAAACCCGTATATAGAATTAGTGATAAGTTTTGGTTCCCGTGTAAAAAAATTAGTCTGGCACTAGTCTGGGATTAATCTGGCTTAACAAGTCTGGCGAAAGTCTTGCAAAAGTCTGGGAGAAGTCTGGCTTAGGCCACTATGCCAGACTTTTTTTTGGATTTATGTCAAGAAAACTCATTTTTCACAAATAAATAATTGGAGTAGTTCATTAATTATTAGTATCGACTAGAATAGTGAAAATACGTACTTTTCGATAAAATAGGAGAAAAGTTTTTTTCACATATTGCAATCTTGTTTAAAATATGAATATTTGTAAAAAAAAGAGACAAAAATTTAGGTTACTGGCAATTTGACATGACGCGATGCTTTTGTTTTGCAGATTTTGTCTAAAGTCTGGCATAGTGGCCAAAGCCAGACTTCTGCCGGACTTCTGCAAGACTTTCGCCAGACTTATTCAGCCAGACTATTGCCAGACAATTTTTTTTACAAGGGTTAGGCTAAAGAAACTGTTGGAAAAGTAGACAATGCTTATTAATTTTTTTAATTTTTACTAAAATTTGTATAATAATATCTTTTATATGTAATTTTCTGTTAATTTTAAATTAGCGATGTCCTTATTACGAGTACAAGTATTCAAGACTATTTTTAATACTCAAGAATTAATCTTCGAATAACTTGAATTTTACATAATTAAATCTGAAGTATCTTGAAGCTTCTGTCAGAAAGAAGTTATATTCAGTGCAACTAGTGCAATTTTAGCTTCTATTATTAGTAAAGAAATATTCTTAATTCTAAATATAAGTTATCTGCTGATTGAAAATTTTATACTCGTATTTCCGGCAGAGAAACGGATTTTCTGTCAAAATTTTAATGAATATTAATAGTTGAAAGATGATTCAACGTTTTCTTAATTTTGTATAAAATAGGATCCATATTTTTCACTTTCACGTTTTTCTTCAAGGATATAACAGAAATGACTTACTTTTTCAAACGATAATGTCAATCACGACTGTTAACTGCAGACTCAAAATTGTCAAATAAAGAATATGAAAAGCTGGAAAGTATGTAAAGTGTTCAGAAAATCATTTAAATATATTTCATCGTTTTCGCGCGATTGAAAAGAACGCCGATATTTTTAAAAAGATTTCTTAGTGTGTAATTCGCGTGCGGAGAAACGGCAAGTTCCAGAAAGCCGAGGAGAGTATTAACCGAGCAGCCTAGCGACTGACCTGAGCATCGATACGACGTGGGAGATTATTAGCACAGTGCCGTCGAACTTGCGAGTTGCCTCTGAAAGCCGCGCTGCGCTAAATTCCCTCGGTTTCTCATGATGCTCTGAGCTTTCGAGACGCTAAAGCCCAGCCTAACAGGAGAGAGAGGGAAAGAGAGAGACCAGGTATGTCGTGAAATTGGTCGAGGCCAAACTTCTTTGATCGCGGTCACATATTTCCGACAACCTTAGTATATCAACGTCGTTATTGATGTTTGAATGAATATTGCATATCTTGATCATTTTTCTACAAAATTTTATTTTATTCAAATATTTTGTATAATTTATTTTTTTGAACAATAACAAAAATTAAAGTTTAATGCGACTTAGGCGCTGTATTTCATCCGCAATTCCTAGTGTCAACCTCCACAAGGATGTTATCTTTGCAAATGATATCAAATCTGAAAAGAATTTGATTTTCTGAAACTCTATGGACCTTTTTTCTATATTGAAACGATAAGATACATGCTAATGTTAGATACTAACCATCAACCTTCATTTTTACTCCATACAGAAGATAATATAAGAAACAACCATGATAATGATGCACCTGACATTAGTCTAACGAACATGCAAATCTTTTATGTAACAAATGAAGAGCCCAAACAACAGTCATCTTAGACCTTTAGTTGGACCCTGAATTGTATGTATAATTATAGCATGTTCAAACTACTTCTTGTTTAACTATACTTAAATATATCGATAGTATACATAAACGGATTATCAGACTAATTTACTGTTATAACAATTGGAACATTTGTTATAGCATAGGCTCCATACTACAATAATTCTTACCACAAATTCCCATTGTTGCAATATGTTTACAAAAATAATTGATCTCCTAACTCAAAAAAGATCATAATGAGTGTAATTTTTTTACATATATATAAGAATACATTCTGAACCTGAGAATACTATATCGTAACGTATACGATATATATCGTAACTCACGGAATATCCCAGCGTAAAAATTTACGTGTCGATATCGCAATTATTTAACGTCAAATGTAATAAGATACCGTGAAATTAACAATCTGCCATCTTAATTTCTACGTTCAAAATACATTTTTGAATACCTTCATTTCTTTTAGAAGGCGAAATATTTTGTGCAGATTCCAAGCTCATTATTTTACAATAAAGGATCAAAAGGAATTTGCTTTGAAATACGAATTGGAAAAATTACGATAGCGTAATTTTAAAATATGAAATTTACGATATTGGATTTTCAGTGTATTATCCTAAGTATCTACTATATTTACGATTTTTCTGAGACTCATCACATCATAGATATCTCAGAAGTATTTCAGAAACATCTGATATTGAGCAGCGAAATAGTATATTGTGCAACTAGTACGAGAAACGGGTGATTTTTGAACGCGTGTGAAATTTGACGCCCGAGCAAAAAAATTATCTGAGCGCACGTGTTGCACATACTATTGTTTAAAACGAGTGTAAGAAGTTATATCACAAGATATTAGCTCAAATACTAATATAACGTATAAAACAATATAAAAACAACGAGAAGCAAAATGCTTTATTTTTCAGCGTGCGAGAAACAATGTTTCTCGCACGCTATTATAAAAGTGCATGAATCGGACACTTCTGGTACGCTATTCAAGCATGATAAATCGAATTCTCGCACAGAGCTTAAAAAAATAGTATATTACGCAACTAGTGCGCGAAGCAGGTGATTCTCGCATGGGTGTAGTACGCGTTACGTACTTTATTTATTTAACCGCGTGACTGCGCGAAACGTTTTGCTTCGCGCACTGAGTGTGCGAAACTTTTTGTTTCGCGTACTATTTGCTCAAATGCGAGAATCATGTGTTTCGCCCACACTGAACAAGATTGAGAAATTGGGTTCACGCACCGAGTTAGAAAAAATCTATTTTGTGAAAAACAGATTATTTTATCTACGGTAAAATCCACTGTAAAGAAAAAAAAATCTAAAAAATCCCTCTCCATGCTAATAAACTAGATTTTCTGGATGCACTAGAAAACCACTGTATCTCTAGTTCTACATAGATTGCATAGGATTCTCATAAATGCAATATCTGTTTTATATCGTGTAAAGAAAATAAGTCTAAGACAAGTCTGACAAAAGTTTGGCTCAGAAAGTCTTGTAAAAGTCTAGCTGCAGGCAATGATTTAGGTTACGAAAGAAATGACGGAACGCTATGCTTTAGATTTGCATTTTTTTTGCCAAAAGTCTGGGATCGTCTTCGACTTTTGCAAGACTTTTTGAGCCAAACTTTTGCCAGACTTGTCCCAAACTTATTTTTGTACACAAGATGTGCTATATAACTATGGTGGGAATGAAAGAGTTAACATTTTTTTAAACGTTTATTTATTTATTCACCAGGTTACATTTAGTAATATAATACAATATCTTATAATAACATTATGCTATAATAAGATTGTACTCTGCATAGATATACAGGTTTCTGTACGCAGTCGGGTTACAAAAATAAATAAAAACTTACAATAGCAATGATAAGCTACCTAAAAACTACTTAATACTAACTATAGAGCTTTTATGATATATGCTAAGGTACAAAACATAAAAACTCAAGTTTTTATTATCCATCATTCCATTTCAATTACATTACTTTTACTGTAATACTATACTATATTCATATTTCTTATACATTTATTTATCTTCTTTTCTATAACATTTTTATTAAATTTCATATTTTTCAGATCTATTGAAAGTTTATTATAATATGCTGCGGAAACTAACTGTATCTTCTATTATTATTTCTTTAACGAATTATTCTTCATCATAATTGTTGTCATATATAATATTTTCTTGTAATTCTCCAATCCTCAGTTCTTCACCTGCCATTGTTTTTTATTGGGTTATATAGATTATCCGTGTTTATATTGTTCTATGTAATAAAAATGTTCCACAACATTCTTTGTCATCAGATGCGTGGTCGGCTTCTCTATTGGTCTTAAGTTTTTCGTTATATTTCTGACAGTTTATACATTTCTTATTTTCTTTATTGGTGCAATACTTATCTAGATGCTTTTCAAAGCAAAAATTACAGAATTCATCAGTAGACGTAAATTACTTCGAACTATGTCCGTACATTTTACATTTATAACATAAGTTTACATTAAAATCATCATAAACTTTGCATCTATTGCTTCCAACGTATAGTTTTCTGTCTCTCATAATTCCCGCGTATGCATCATCTGTTGCCTCTGCAACTAGAGTCAGTGTATCTGTTTTATTGCTTATGTATTTCTGAACTATATTTATCTCTTGGTATTGATTCAGCGAATTTCTTTCACTGATGTAACTTTTAATTTTTTCATTGTTTTCTTATTCCAAATATTTTAACACCAATTATTCTAATTCTGGGTTTTTTCTTTGTTTCAGTATCAATCTTTGAATTTAATTTTTCTATATTTTGTAAAGCTTCTTCAACTTTATTTACATCGTTTTTAGCTTCAATCAGACCATCAATTATTCCTTTTTTGTTGTTTGGTACGACTATTGTACTTGGTTTCTTTCTGTTTTTACTTAAATTTTCTGTGTCGACTGCTTGAGCACATATTTACTCTGGCACCTCGTAAAATGATTGTCTGTAGACTTTTTGCTTTAACAATCCATTGCTCTCTTTTAGTTCTAAATACAAATCTTTTAATAATTCACTCTTTTCTTGTAATTCTTTATTTAATAATTTTAGATGTTCATTTTCAATCTTCAATTCTCGTACTTCATCGTTTGATTTCTGTTCTCATATAGATTCTGTATCCTGATAATTTTTACTTGTTGTTTTTGCTATCACTTTTAAGTCATCATAACTCTGTTTTAACAAATTATAATTGGTTTTTGCTTGTTAACATTTGTCTTCAAGTTTACATACTGCATTTAGTTTATTGTCGTCTTCCTTTAATTTCGCTATAAGTACACGTGGATCATTTGAGGTTATGTTCACATCACTGGTATGTTCATCGCACACTACCGATGAGTCTGTTATGTACTTTCCATTCTTTTTCTTATTCAAATCACCTTTGTGAAATGCACTATCACATACTATACAAACGACAACACCAACTGTTTATGTCGGATGGCATTTAAAGGATATATCTGGAGGAATTGCCTCAGGTGGCATTGAAATTGATTACAAACAAATATAATAAGCTTAATCGAATCGAATAAACTTAATCTATATTATTCAAATAATACATAGAAATTTACTTATTTGTTATCATTAAAATTACATTATACCCCCACGTATCTAAGTGTACGTTAATCGGCTAAACTATAGCATTTATAACAATAAGTGATTCAATATTCATATTGGTTATTCACTCACGGTAAGCCATGGTTATAATAACAAGTACTAATTTACAAATATCTAGTACTCAGAAATAAATTTGTATTTCATGTATTAAAAAGTAAAGATTAAATCATTTAACCAAACGGTCAACACACGAACGCTATCCATATCCACCCCTTCTCAAAAACATCCCTTCCCCACAAAAATTCCCAGCATACTCCACTCTCTCCAACTGCGCACACGTGCCGCTGCAGCCCATAAAGCGCCCTCCAAAACTCCCAAACCAAGACACCAGCCCGTTGTACAACAACCTGGCCAGAATTTCCGCCGCGCGACGCCTGCAATTTTCGCGCGCGGCCGAGGGCATTAGCGCAGACTCCCCAGAACCACGGAATACTCGCGCGCGCGCGCGCTCTCGGAACTTCGCCGCAAGTTCCACGGTGGCGAACGTCTTGTCCCTCGTGACCGCGCGCGGTCCGGGCAGATATCGCCCGGTGTATATCAAACCCCCGCGCATGCTTGTCCTCTCCCTCGCCAACTGACAAACTTATGTCTCTCTCCGATAGTTACTCTATAAATAAATCCCGTAGGATCCCGGGAGGGATGAGCCCGGGACGAGCGAGTGTGGGAGGTACGATAAAGACGAGGCTCTAGCTGTAGCTGTTGGGGATGGGGATGGACGAGTAAATAGTTTAATTAACGGGGACCTCGGCTGTTGTCGATGGCACGGTGGAGGAGCTTCGCCGGGGATATATATAGAGAGAGAGAGAGAAAAAGCACGCGCGCGTGACGAGACCTTATATGGAATCGTGAAGTTTTTTAATTTTTGAGGAGTGCGAAGTTTCTAATTGTGTTCCGTGCTGGAAAACAGCGCAGCGGCGACGGTAGGAATTTCAGGTCACGAGACTTAGAAATTGGCCGCGGGCGGAAGGCGGGGAGTTATCGGAGGATGATCGAGTCCGGCAGTTTCCGGGTAACTAGCTTCTGTGCGGTCAGATCAAATGGGCGTAAAAATCGTTAAAATTATTTTTCTTATTAAAAAGTATTGGCACTGGTATTGTGATTTTAAAAGTTAGACATTTATATCACGTTTAAGTATTTAAATATTTATTTACATTTATATTATATTACACTGAGAAAACCATATCGTAAATTTCATATCCTAAAATTGTGATATCCTAAACTTATGGATTCATATATCGCAGAGCAAATTCCTTTCGATCTAATTTTGTAATATCATAAGCAGGGGATATGCACATAATATTTTGCCTATTAAGAGAAATTAAACTATTTAAAATTGTATTTTTTATGTAGAAATTGCGTTTTCAATACAATTTAAAATAGTTTAATTTCTCTTAATAGGCAAAATATTATGTGCATATCCCCTGCTTATGATTTTACAACATTCGATCAAAAGGAATTTGCTCTACGATATATGAATCGAAAAATTTAACCAAATATATATAGTAAAATTTACGATATGAAATATATATATCATATATTACGCCAGTTATGATATTGTTATCTCAGTGTAATTTATTTATATAAATGTAATATAAATTTGTAACAAATAACACGTCAGAAAGGTTACAAATTTAGAGGGAAAAAATTCTAAATGAGATTATGTTTTTTTAATATTTATACTTCGAAATAATACGTGTTCGAAAATCAAAACAAACTTATAATCGTTAATTATTCCAAATACGAGAGTGATCAATGAAGCATCTGGAAAAATAATTAATTGTATTTATAACTTAATTTTAAAACTGCATAAAAAGTATTTAATTATTCTTAATTATCAGTACAACATAGTAACGAACTCTCGCGAGCTTTATTGACGTTACCAAATTTATTCTCTAACCAGGCGAGAGAGGAATGCATCTTTGCGCGTCAGCGGGTTCTTTATCTAGCTTCCCGGTCACGAAATGGAGAAAAATCATACTGGCGCTCGCCCGTATCAATAAAGTAATTACTCTGTGAAAACTTTCATTAGTAGTTACCCCTTAGTCCGTTAGCGGTCGCTATATATCGCGCATCCGGATCACGTAATTCTTCGGCAAACCCGCGAAAAACGGGTTCCCTTTCTCCACCGTTCCGTCTACCTCCATCTCCCCTCCTCCATTTTCTTTCTTGGTCGGGCGATAAATCTTCGTTCGGCCGAGAGATGCTCGAGCTGCTTTCTTTTTCCTGCGAGCGTACGCGCTCCCTCGCGAAGATCACACGCCTTGGCAATGTCTGGCCGCGGCTCGTGCACGTGTACAGCTGCTGTACGCTGGCCTGCGGAAATAATATTTTCTAATTCTTGAGCTCTGCACGCGTGTTTCCGACTACTTTTTTGTCGAGGTTTTTCTTTTCACGCTGAGTGAGTATTCCGTCTTTATGGTAACGGGATATTTAGAGTACTGGAATTCGAATACAACTTTGGAACGTGATCCAATATTATTTAACGCAAAACGTAAATACGTTCTTTATTTCGACAAACGCCATCGCAATGTTTACCTTGCAAATAAAATTATATAAGTAACTCTACTCGCAGATATTTTTATACCGTGCGTCGTTACCTCGTGTAACAACTTTTCCAACTCTAAACTCTTTTAGTAACTTTATCAACTTTATAAACTTTTCAGTACTAGAAACTAAAAGTGCGCAAAGCGTTATACAATTTATATACTAAATTTAAATTTTCTTTCTTGAACGAAGCAATTAATTAAGGAGGTTCAATAGTGAAGTCAAATGATAAAATGTTTCTGAAAATTTAATATGTCATTCTTCTATGAAGTTTACAATAGCATATAAAATTTGATAGCATTAGCCATTACCGTTTTAATGATAATTGACTTCAAAGATTGACTCTTATACACGGGCTCTTATGGGAACAACTTGTAAACTGACAATAAACTTCGAATACGATTGTTTAAAAATGATAAGAAAGAAACAAAAAACTATGCAAAATATTGGAAAAGTATTAAAGACCATGTACGCAAAAATTTTAGAACGAATGATAATACTGATTCCTAGTACTAAGCGAACGTGTAAATAAAAACCCTAGCTGTTGGCTGAGAGGGGAGCTGGTGTCCGGTGCGAGGGGACTCTCCTTCCTCCCCCGCGCGGGAGATCTATCTAATCTCCTTAAACGATGTTTAAAATGATTATAATATAGCGCGAGATAGGTGCGACCACTCCAAGGGAGAGTCTTATATTTTCGTCATCGCAAAGTGTGTAATAACTTGGAAATTAATAAATTGTGGCATGAGAACATGTTTACGATTAAAGGAACCCATTTCGACATATTCTAAAATATATTTATAGATGTGAGTGTGTATTATGTAATCAAGTTTATCAATTAGGACTTTGCATGAAAAAAGACATTAAGTCCGTAATTGTAGAATATAGAAAGATAATGGACACGTATTTGCTCTTTGACCAAAATATGAAATCTTTTATTTTTGAAGATATTTGAGGCTATTTTTTTATTAATTTATTTAACGGCTGCAGGCGAAACAAAGGAGAGATAACAAAGGAGAGATAACTTATAAGAACGAAGAATTTCATATTGGAACAATTAATTTGGTTTGAGGAAGCTAAGTGCCAATGAATTGGCACGGTTTTTTTCATTTGTAACAAATTTTACAAAAACGTCATTTAAATAAATTTTATCGGATAAAAATGTAAAATAAAGTGCAAAAAAGAACATAAAAATCGATTTTTTTTATATCTTGAGTAAATTGCAATTTTTTGACTAAATCTTTCGCGATAAAGTTGTAGATCTCAAAAAAAAAAATCTTTCTTGTGCTTAGCACTTCACAAAAACGTCACTAAAACTGAGATTACTGGGATAAAATTAAAAATAAATTACAAATAGGCATATAAATTTGAATTTGAGCTGTATCTTGAGTAAATTTAATTTTTTAACTCAATTTTTATAATATAAATTCTTATAATAAAAACTAATAACTAATTATCTTATACCATAAATTCATTTTTATTTACTTTCTAATATGCCAGACCAACAGGGATCCATAAATATGAGAGGCTAACGTAAAAAAAGCGTAGCTGTAGGCCGCACGTGGCAACCTAGTTACAATTTAATTTAACATTTATGTTAAAGAAGTTGAACAGAATGATTTGTGAATCTTGAATTGCTTCATATAATATACCTTTCGTTATAAGTCGAAAGATGAGCTTATAAATCGAATTATTTGCTTTTGATACTATGTTTAATGTTTTGCACAGTTTTTCTCTGTTTTGAATTACAACAAAGATTGCAAGTGCATGATCAAATTAAGAAATAGCACATGTTTACTACAAGACATTTTCAAACAAAGTTACTGCAAATCAAGTTAAAAGCGAGTATTAAATGTTAATTTCACACTACGATAAGTTCTGATGTTACGCCAGTAATGAATGCATAATATAAATTAAAGGCGAAATCTCGGTTATGCAAAAATTGGTATCCCCCCAGGCATCTCATCTCGCTGCCAAGAATCCACATACATGCAGCAGCAGCAGCGGTGGCGGCATGCGTTTGGCATATTCCGCGCTACAATGCGAGTTTCTAGTTTCAGATTAGAGATGCTAGATGTATCTAATGGCGTTATTAGACTCTTGCTTTCAGAAAGTGGCCGCTTATGGAGAGAGGTAGGTCCCGAGACGCCGCTAAATTACGACTCCGCAGAGCCTGCTAAGTGAAGTATGCACGGAAAGGTATAAGATGTGCGCATTTTCTCTCTCTCTCTCTCTCTCTCTCTCTTACCCTATCTCTCTGGCTGTACCTCTATACCTCGCTTCTCTACCACAGAGCTTCTATTTTCTCATTCAATTGTTCGAGGCGTGCTGTACTTACGAATTTATTAAATATTTACGCAAAGTCGAGTGCTACGTGTAATCTGAAAAGGTTTGGAATACATATATTACTGTTCTAAATTGTAAGGACTGCGATTCGGTGTGTTTAGATTTGAATATGTTTGATGTACGAATAGTGTTTCAATTCGTACTTTTAAGTTATTTGTCAGTACTCTTGAAGTAAAAATCTATTACATTCATATATTAAGTAGGTGAAAGTTTTTACATTATAGATAATATAATTAACTAAGATTTTAATGTTATTTCGTAATTATACTATAAATTTTTGAAATTTTTCTCTTTTTAAACCTTCATAAATATTTTCTTTGTTAAAAGGTATTGCATATATTATATTTAATTTATCTACGTAGTTAAATAACTTAAATTGAGAATGTACATTTTAAATGTATTGCTATAATTACTAATAGTACTACAATAATTCTTTATTTATTTAAGTGATTTAAAGACCTTCTATCTTTTAAAATGTTAAATTAACTTTATAGTTTTTAAACGTTTCGAGGTGATATTAAATCTGTTGTCACATTTTTCCCTAGATAGTTTTCTTTCGTCGGTGTTGTTTAAGTGTTATAGACGCACAATCTATGATTTTGTGTATGATTTTTAAAAATTTTGATCAATACTTATCGAACTAAATTAAATTTTTTACTGAACGGGTAAGTTATTATTAGTATTATTATGTTATTATTATTATGACGTTTTCCTACAGTATAACGAAAGAAAAGTTATCCATAATTTTGGATTGCATAAGATACATAATTTCGCGCTCTTTCAAATGCACTTACACTGCAGCAATGATAATATTTCTATGATACTAAAAAACTCGAAAAACTAAAACTTGACTAAAAACAAAAACGAATTCAACAATCAATATAATTTTTTCACCAACAGTATAGAATTTCTAAAGGCTGTAACTCGGTTTCCTAAAAAGGCACATAGTTCTGCTAGGTCTCAAAATATTCGTTTAGAAGCAACGAATCTAAACATAAAATTCCATATATACCGAATGATATTGTTTTATGAAATATCCTAAAAAGTGCCACAACTTTGGGCACTTGGTCTATTGTATCAATATACTCTCTCACCCACGTAGAAAAAAAAGTTATTTAGTTATATAGTTATAAAAATTTTATTTCATATTCCTCATATCAAAATCAACAATTTAAGCCACCATAGAAAGATGTGCCATGCTTCGCTGGCCAGTAATAAAATTATAATTTTGTAAATTTGCAAAAAACTGTTGGGTAAAAATTTCTTGGCAAATTTGATAAGTTAAAATTTTTTTCTACTGTTCAATCGAGCATGGTACGTAATTCAATATGGGCTTAAATTATTGTTTTTTGTCTAAAGAATATACTGTAAAATTTTGGTAAACCTCAAACGACATTTTTTTTCTTTAACAGGTTGAGAGAAGCTAATGTATAAGCCGATTTTTCAATTATCTACAAAATTTATTAAAAGTTTTATTATTTTTTACGTTTACAGTAAGACAAAATGCAAAGAAATTTGCGTCAATTCGTGACATATATATTTTTAATACATTTAACCGTGTAGACAGTGATATTAATTCACTGTATATCGTTAGTTAATTAATACATTACATCTTTGGACTGTGATAAATCTACTCTTAAAACCAAAATGTACATTTCAAATTTATTCTTCAGCTACTAATTATAGTAAATCTATTTTATATACATTCTGAAGTTTATTTTTAATCTGCACAGAACATAGGGTACTTGTCCGTATTAGTGTGCCATGAAGCAATGTTTTGAATTTAATAATTGATTGCTGAACGTACTCGTATATAGCTTTAATCTTTGCTATTGAAGTTTACATAGGTACTCTAACGTTCCGCGTTTAAGATGGAATTTGTTTTAATTGAATATATTAAGCATTCATACAGATATATTAGAAATAAAAAAAAAGGTTTTGGTCCATATTAGTGTGCTTCTTCAATAGGCTATAACGTATTACTGTGTCCAATCTGCCCGTATTAGTGTGCGTGTTCACAATTCTGTGCCCCCGATTAGTGTGCCTGCTCAAAAACTGTGCCCCCGATTAGTGCTCATGAAATCTCATTTTAATTATTTCTATAATTACTGCTAAATATTAATTTAGCTTAATTAAATAATTTTATTATTATTATTTTTTATTTATTCATTATTTTGAAATATTATAATAAATAATTGTAATTAGACAGTTTTTAATTAATAATTAATAAATATAAATAAAGTTTCAAAATATTTGAAATTAATAAATGTGATAGACACAGAGATATTATGAACAAAACTAAGTATTTGACACAGAATTCATAATCTATAAATTATCTAAATTCATGCAAACTGATACAATGATAATGATTTAGTATGCACTATTCCATAACAACAGCTTTGGAAAAAATAAAGCTTGCGAAAACTTCTTCTCCCTTAGAATTCTACAAGCAGAAGTGAGGCTATTCCGTCTATCATGAGGGGGCGCATAAATACGGACAAACTTCGAAAATCTCGCGGTATTACTGGATTCATTAATAAATTAATAAATTGAATCTAAAATGTTCATTTCACATTTTTAATATTAAATTGAATTATTTTATGATACAATAAATATTTTGTTTGTCATAAATCACGTCCGAATAATTAAATTAAGTTTCGAAAAGTCAAGCAATCCTTAGCATTTTAGACAAGGAAACAAAGTAAAACCACCAACTCATGATTCATATGTTTAAACAAATTATAACTCTATGAAAAACATTTTAAACTTTCATGTAACTCTTGTAAACTGTAACTTAATACTTTATCTTAGTTTTAAAAATAGTTTTACTGATTCATTTATGATTTAATCGCTACAAATTACATTAAAATAAATGGCACACAAATATGGACAGGCTCATAAATATGGACAAGTACCCTACATACTTATCTTTTGTAGCTAAAAGTAAAATGGTCAATCAAGTTCCATTTTGGTATAATTATCAAGAGAGAGAGAGAGAGAGAGAGAGAGAGAGATAGAGAGAGAGAGAGAGCGAGAGAGAGACAGAGAGAGAGAGAGAGATAGAGAGAGATAGAGAGAGAGATAGAGAGAGAGAGAGAGAGCGCGAGAGAGAGACAGAGAGAGAGAGATAGAGAGAGATAGAGAGAGAGATAGAGAGAGAGAGAGCGAGAGAGAGACAGAGAGAGAGAGAGATAGAGAGAGATAGAGAGAGAGATAGAGAGAGAGATAGAGAGAGAGATAGAGAGAGAGATAGAGAGAGAGAGAGCGAGAGAGAGAGCGAGAGAGAGAGAGAGAGAGAGAGATAGAGAGAGAGAGAGAGCGAGAGAGAGAGAGAGAGAGAGAGAGAGAGAGAGAGAGAAAGAGACAGTTTTTTTTTATAGGTACATATATAATACGTAAAGAGAACATATTTGCAGTTAATGTCCCGCTACACAGCTTTTAAAACATCACCAGCCATCAATCCTTAAAAAATGGACATTCTTTTGATTATCGTTTTGCACCCCAGGCATCGATGAATTTTGATCAGCTTCAATTCATGTATTCTTTTAAATAAAACGGTTTTCTGATCTAATATCCGTACATCTTATTCCATAAACCTTCCGAATACCCCACGATTCACAAGCTCTCCACCCTAGAAACGCCGCAGCCTCTTCTGTTCCATTTTAATCATCGAACGCACGCGAGACGCGACCGGCATCAAGCATCAAACGAGAAAGCCCCCGCACATGCACCACGCGTGCATCCTCCCATCACGGAAGCTTGCGCGCCGGCGACACTTCGACGCTCCGAGGCCCGCAGTTTAAGGGCTCAATGCAGCATCAGCGAACGCCATAGTGGCGCCTAATGCGTCATAGCGAAGCACAGCCTATCTCCGCGGGTGGCTATAGCTCGAAATTCTCTCTCCCCGGGCGCGCACACGGCGCATTACCCGTAATCTCGATCATCAGTCAAGCCGTGGAGCGCGGACTTTGCGCACAATGCGCGGGTTGCAGGCTCAAGATGCACGCGGGCCTCGCGCCACTGACTCGCTGAACCTGTTGGTACTGCTGCCGCTGGGTCGTGTTTGCCGGGGGGTTTATCTACATCTTGGGAGCAATCGGTGCAGCGCGGCGTGACACGACGAGAGAAGGGGGAGAAAGAGCCGCTGCAGTTGCGGCGCCGTGGGCCAGGAGTGCAGGCTGTGGTGTGGCTAATGCTACTGCGGAGCGGAGGCTTGAGAGAGTTGCTTGCGCTTTGGGAAATAAAAACAGAGGCGGCACGAAAGGGTCTCGGAGCGAGTTGGGGGTTTGAAACGGGGGTGGAAAAAGTAATTTAGCTTCGGGATGGAGGAGGAGCGGGTGACCGCAAATTGCGTAATTTTGGGAGGTTTGCGTATGTTTTTTGCTTGCTTGGATGAGAAGATTAACTTGTTGAGTGGGTTGTTTTGGTTTGGTATAGTTTGTGTGGGATTTTAGTTTTATTAGGTGTTCTTTTTTTAGAGTTTTTTTGAGAAATGACGACTGGAAAAGTTCATGCAGATATTTGAAGGACGCACGGAAAAAGGAGGGGAGACAGTTTTTCAAACTTTGAATTTTGTACTATTGCATCTAGGGGCTATTCGCATATTATGTATCGCGGTTTTTGACAATTTTAGACCCCCTCCCACCCCCTGTAATGTATATTTACTGATTTTCCTATATCTTTAATACACGCTGTAACCCTTCCCTTCTCAAATCGTTACGTAATGTATGAACGGCCCCATAATATACTTTGTTACTTTGATATGGTCGATTTTCACGAATGTTAGTCTTTGTTCATGGAGCTCCCCACTATTTTTATTTACGGACCTAATTGGCCATTTAATGGTGCATATTGTAACTTTGGCACACTCGACGTGAAAACATCTGGTCAAATGTATTTGAAATTTTTTGTGATACTGCAATTTCATTGGATTTCATTGCATCGAACGTACGTTTTCGCTAACCTCATAAAGGGATTTTAAAAAAAATCAAACGAATTCGACCAGATGTTTTCCACGTAACGTGTACAAGTATTTATGTATACTACGTCGTATTCATGTACAGAAAGACAACTTTATGGACAGATACGCATAGATACTTGATACCACGGAGCTGATATCTATATATATATATATATATATATATATATATATATATATATATATATATATATATATATATATATATATATATATATATATATATATATATATATATATATATATATATATATATATATATATATATATATATATATATATATATATATATATATATATATATAAATATTATATTCGTCGTACACAATTGCAAGATTTGAATTATTTTGGTTTTTAATAGCATTTATAAGCGGAGCCGTCAAACCTAACAGTTTAGTGAAAATTGCCCATATAAATATTCAATCTTTTACCTGTAAACCCTTAAATTATTAATCTATCTAAAAATATTGCTGTCTTTTATCTCGCATATGACTATATCACTGTTTTATGTGACACATATGATCACAATTGTTAATTAATTTGACATTCGTTCCTTTTCGTACTGACCTTTCAATTAAATATGAGTTATAATATTAATTACTTATCATCATATTAATAAATCAAATTCATATTTTAATCATATAATTATACTTTAACTTTCTGTATTCAAATTAAAGATATCTGTTGATTAATTTTTTGTACTAGTTTGTTGAATAGCTAGTTAAAAACATATTTTCAAAGGTTGCCATAAATAGTTATATTTTTTACCCAAATATATTTAAAATTTCTATTTTTTAAATAAATTCTAGCAAGCATGATAGCGTAACAGAGTCATTACCGTCGAAAAGAAAATATAATCCTCGAATTTTACGAGCACGAGAGATAAAAGCCGATACGGTTACTATATATTTTTGCGGTATACTGCCATACTTTCACGTGAAAATCCCGCTTAACGAGCATTCGTTTGATAAACCGCGCTGCGCAAAGGCGTATGCGAAAATTTTTTACTAAAAAAGCTATCGGATGTACACGACAAATTATGTTTCTTCGTGTGAGTTTGTTAGTAAACTTTCCTAAATATTATTTTATATTATATAAGTAAGATAAAATGGTAATTATGAATTTTATATTACATATTATGAAATAGTGATAATATTCAAATTTTAGACATGTAAGATGAAGCTCTTGAATTAGAAACAAATAAAAGTAATATAACATGCATTCACTTTAACCCATTCAGACCACAATTAAATCTAACCATATATATTAGCAAATTGAATTATGTTCTAAACATGACATTCGAAGTTCTAAAGAAAAAAATATTTTTGACATATTCATGTATATTTTATTGTACGAATATAAAATTAATATTCCAAATGCTATATAAAATCGAATAAACCAAAATTCCAAACCATTTCCCTAGCATTAAAATTTCTACTTGCATTTTTTCTCAAAAAGTTTTGTCGTAGTTTAAAATTCGAGATAATATGACTAATAGTAGTTAATTATTTATAATACAAATATTTTGATTCTGATGTTGATTATATTATTATTTAAAGTATGTGATTCTCTAAAAATCTTTTAGTTTATAGAATAACTAAAGTAAAATTAATCCTCATAATGTAGGGATTATAATTAAATATTAATGTATCGTTAGTAGTGCATCTTTAAATTCTTTGTTTCAAATCTTCTGTGCAGTATTTTTCATTTTAAAAATTGCAATGATTAATAATTTATGAAAATCAGCTATCAGAATTATTCTACATTAACTTCAGAAGTTGTAAAAAATACATAGGGGAGAGTTGTATACTTTGGACATAGTAAAATTCAAAAGGTTCTCAATTCGTTATTTAATATAAAACCCTTGCAAATAAAGTATATGAATAGCTTATTACCTATCGAAAATTATATAATTCATATAAACTATGAAAGACTTCATGAATTAGAACAATTAACATTAATAAAAAATGGTACTGTATGAACTGTTTGCACTTATCGTCTACACAATGAATAATTGTCTCAATGTACTATAAATAATATTATTATAAAAGGGTTTCTCGGTTGATATTTAACGGAATAACATAAGGTATTGATTAAAATTCATTTCCTGGAATAAATATTGAACAGTTATCGAAAAAAGGCAGATTGAGTTGAAAAGAATGCATTTAGCTTTTTGACATTGAAAATATGAATGAGAAATCGTACCCATGAATATACGGTAATCTAAGAGCTTATTATTGAGTTAATTTTTAGTACATAAAGAACTTTTTTTTTAATTTTCTACTTTAATTTGGTATCAACTTAACTCACGCTCTTTCGATATTATACATTGTATACTACATCAGAGATTTCATAGTCTTATAATAATTTATAAATGTTAAGCAGTACGTTATTTAACATAGAATATTAAAGAACGGAATTTAAAGAACCTTTTTTAGGATTATTATCTACCAAGTAAAACATTTATCAAATAGGTATCAACAAATTAATCGAGTTCCCAAGGTATGAAGATAT
Source organism: Gastracanthus pulcherrimus (assembly GCA_949152435.1). NCBI lineage: Eukaryota > Metazoa > Arthropoda > Insecta > Hymenoptera > Pteromalidae > Gastracanthus > Gastracanthus pulcherrimus. The sequence continues at coordinate 190,403,435 of OX424572.1, read as the reverse complement.
TTTGTAGCAAACTAGAAAAACCCATTTTTCTACATTCTCGCGTGTGAATAATGAGTTTAGATTTCCAAAATTCAGACACGGAGTATTATTCGCAATATGATTACTGAAACTCAATGAATTGAACGCTTAAAATTTTTCAAAATAAAAATAAATCAGATTTTCTATCGTATACGCTGATTCGACGTGCACTACTACCCCTACCTTTGAAAGATTGAATATTCGATAGAAATAATATTATAGTAGTAAAGGAAATGTTAATCATACGTCGTATCTATTTCTGCGAATTTCCAAAAGAAAATTTTTATTTATATCATAATTATGTGTATAAAAGCGAAATATTTTATGAATTTACACAGTTTATATTTGTTTAACTAAATTGCAAAGTACATAAGCTTCTAAAATTAATATTTTTTAGATTTAGTTTGAGCTATATATTTTCTACAATTTTTTATCAAACAAATATAAACACTGACAAGCAATAATAACTCAGTCACTGGCAGACGTTTTCCATTGTTCACAGTCTTCTTTATTGAGGTAAGGATGAATAACTAAGAACTACTTACATTAATGCATTCAGTTGAGCAAGTCATCACGGCATACTATCTGCGTTGTGTAGCACATAATTAAAGTGCTTCAAAGCGTTATTGAAGTGATTAATGAATATTAGCCAATATAATAAAAAAGTACCAATCGTTATTAGGGGCACTAAACCAAGTTAAATTTTGAAAAATCATAACCTTTTATTGTTTGTTCAACGGATTTTAACAAGATTCAAAAATATATTGAAACGAACCTTAATTTAACTAACCAATATCAATGGATGTCTTTTTTATGATCAAAATTACAAAAAAATATCTTAAATACATAAGATAACTTTAGTTAGCTCTTCTGAACAAGCATGTTCTTTTATACCTACCACAAGATTCAGGAGTTAATATCACTAAATTTAACTTTTGTAAGTTTTAAATGTTTTTTTAGCTTGTTTCTTCTTTTCATTATAAACATACTCGAGCTTTAAATTTCAAAAAGAATTCGAGAATCGGATGCGACAACCGAATTTCCATGGAACTCGAATGGAATTCTCATAAAAGAGCACCTCTTTCTACATAAAAGTTACCCCTCAAATACACTCGCTTCATTGCACCAACGATTCCCCGAACCACCGGCATCGCAAACGTAAAACCAAGTCCTAAAAACAAGCAGGCTCGTTCGTAATTTATTAAGAAAGAAACGAGCGATATAAAACCTTACCAGCCCGAGCGCATAAACGTAACGAGCATAAACGCGTCGGCCTTTTTTCGGAATTGGCAGTGTGTCGCGTTTGCGTCGCTCTTTTTCCGCGCCAGTTCACTGCGCGGCGCGAGACAACACTCGTATACAGACACTCGGATGGATGTAAACTCCGCAACGCGACACGCAACTTTCGCAGTAGGTACGGTAAAGGGGGTAAAAGCGCGAGCGCACAGGCCGCAACTTTACGAGGAGCCTATCGACTTTTACACTCGAGACGGACGTTGCGCCGGTTTCCCTTTCGATTCCGTAATGATTTTTATGTCGCTCCCTCCACCTTTCTCGCGTGTTGCGAAAATCAAAACGCGCCTACACGCATTTCCTGATGGTTGGCTTGGCGCGTAGTAGCGTGGGTGGTTGGTGTAACGTTGATGGGGTAAATAAAATGCGCACTCGCGCAGGAAGCATCGAACTCAAGAATGACGAGAGTTGTATTTTCTCTTTATCATTTTCTGTTGGAATTTGTTTTCTGTTTTTATTTCAGTCGTTGGATAGTGAGATTAATGGGTGAAGATACGATTGACGTATATGGCAGATTATAGAAATGTTATTAAGAAGCAAAATAAGTGATTATATATGCACATAATATTTTCACATAATGTTTAATAATATTAGATATAAAAATCAGCACTCTTTGTATAATATAAAAATCAAATATACCTACCCATAATGTTAGCTGTTTGGCATATTTTTATTGTAAAATTACAGTGAGTTTTAGATATATCTACAAAAGATTTAAGTAGATTACAAATTGTACTCCTAAAAATATAGGTAAACGTGAATATTTTGTACGCAGTCAGAATTATTAAATATTTAATTTAATCTCTAAAATATGAGTTTACGTGTGTTCCATGCAAAAATGGCCAGCCCCGTAATATCAAATATCTATGTATATGTGTCCATAAATCTGTCTTTATGTGAATTTATATGTCTTACATGATTACGGCATATTATACTTGTAAGTAGGTTTCAAAAATATAATATGCACCCTTAAATTCACACACAGGTCTATAAATAAAGAAGTGAAGTGCCACGAAGCTCACGAAAAAAATAAGGGTTTCATGAAAATCATCTATAATATTTAATGCAGATGAAACCTACTTAGTATTAAATATAAAATCATTATTCTGTATTTTTAGTTACAGAACAAGTACTTTGGTAAAACAAAGTACATTGATAATTTTTTAAATTGAAATTAAAACGTTCAGTAAAAATAAAGTATTAGTGATCTTTCAGACATCCATCAAAGAACATGGCAACATTTAATGTCCAATATGTATAGCTACTATATTGGTTTTACAAAGAAATCGAATACCGTTCTTAGAAATAATAATTAATTTTACTCCATATTGACATTTGTCAAAAGAATATAACTGTAACCTCAATATAAAAGCGCTTTTAAAATAGCTAGTATGATTAAATTAATTTGCTGGAAGCATAACATATTCTCTTATTTGATCATTAAATATAAAAATCTCTACTATCTCGGTTCCCACATTATAAAATTTATGAAAGAAATATCATCTCTCTGATAACTACACAAATTAAACCCCAGAGAGGCAAATTCCGAAACATCTCGCGCACAACATAAATACGAATTCAAATATCAAAAAACGCATTTGTAAATTTTCTCTCTTTTCTGTTCTCGTTTCTCCCCTCCAGCCCCCCCCCCGCTCTCTCTCTCTCTCTCTCTCCTCGTTTCATATTTCCACGCTGCCTTCTTTTCAATCCGCCGCCTAATTCCCACGCACTCCTCGCTGCGCGATATCGCACGACTGCGCGCTATACGCTTCGGGAATGAAAAGGGAATTCTAGTGGAACACGGCTAGAAGAGTGAAAAGGAAAAGCAAAAAAAGAAAGAGAAAAGGAGAGAGAGAGACAGAGACAGAAATATGTGTTTTTGGGTAGGATAAAGGTGGGTGATAGCTTCAGCTTCAGCCCGTCGGGGGTCGCGTATTGATTTGCGAAGCGCTGACTCTTGGGAATCGACGAGAATGCGCTGCTTCGCGAGCGTGCATACTTGCGACGGCGCGCCGACGAGACAAACGGAAGTTTTTCTCCCGCGCTGCCGCGCACCGCGGGATTATGCGCCGATTATTGCTCTCTGCGATGGCGCCCGATTGACGCTGTTATATATACGCGAACTGTATATCGGCATCCATGTGTGCGCTCGCGCTGATTGGAAAAAGAGAGCGAGCGAGCTTTTGTTTGCGGCGCAATTTTTTCCTTTTTTTTTGCGCGCGCCCGCGCTTTCTCCTTTTTTTCACCCTGCTCTTCCCGTCATTGATTCCGGCTGCGTGGTAATGCCAGGTCGTTAATTGCACGACATCCCGGATTTATTATTGATTTCAGAAGAATAGGTTATTCGACGGTAATGGGGAATTGAGTGTTTCCGCTTTTCATTAATTATATTGTGTGAATAAATGGGAATGGAATATGAGATGGAAAGATGAATTGTATTAAAATGCTGAAAATAATGTGAGTTTAACTGAATTGCTGGTGACTTCTGGATAATTTCTTTTCAATATATTTAATATATTTATTTCATCCGTGACTGAGCAAAAATATATCTTCTAAAATTTTGTGCATATACTTTTATTAGCAAAATAATAAATTATGAAGGAAATAGGGGAGCTCCGCCAATCCCCTGCCGATATACACGTAATTAGCATAAAATATAGAGAATAATAAAATATTGGAAAATCATATCCGTAGTATTTTCGGTGTTTTTTGTATCAGATTATAAGGTAATAAAACCTACCAGTCACGTCTTCATTTCTATTCACTACTTATATTTATTACACTTATAAATGTGTTATAAACACCATTTCATCATGCGTTAAAGCGTAATTTTTATTTTGCAAAACAAAAAATGTGACATAAAAACAATAATATAAAACATACCATGAAACATGATAAAAACAAGGCTAGGCAATGATAATTATATGTCCCTATTTCTATTTACTACAAATACCAGAGTAATAATATATTTTCAATGTTTAAAGAAAACATTGCTTATAATGTATTGCTTATTCATTTTGTATCCTAATTTATTTATTAAAAGATAACAAGTTCTTCGAATAGAAAGAATTATATTTTTTCTATAGATAATGTTATGGGTAGATATCCATTTTTGACATTTTTGTTCCGCAAGGAAAAGGTGCAATTAACAAATAAGAAAAGACAATAACCCAGTAACTCAATATTTTATATTGAGTACTGTAACTCAATATTTTATATTAAGTATTATAACTCAATATTTTATATTGAGTACTATAAGTCAATATTTTATATCGGGTTATAGTAAAATAACGCAAATATAAGATAGAATTTTAAGGAGAAGAGAAGGTGGGCTAGGGAGCGTTTCCCTGGATTCTTGATGGCGGTAGCAATATGTTTTAGTAATATAAAGAGATTTGAGAAGTAAGTCTTTGTTGTTTTTAACCTAAAACTATAATCGTGACGGTGTCATAATATATTTTACTCCGATGTCAAGCACAATTTTCAAGCAACTCTATCTGCTCCAGTTGTTCTGCACAGAACAAAGCAAAAATATGTCATAATTTTTTTAACGTTCAAAGTACCAAATACGATATAAAATAAACCACGCGAATACCCAATTCATTAAAATACTTTTGTTCGCGAAAATTTTTCTATTTGGAAATTTCCAAGAATTTTATAATGTATGACAAAATATTATGTCCACGTTGAATAAATACTTCGCAAAAAATACACTTGAAAATTTACATAAACGCAGTGGAATGAAATGCTAAATGCATTCGGAGTAAAGAAAATCAATACGATTCCGAGAATGTAAATCAGTATCAATAACCGTCATTTTTCATAATTCGTATATGTCAATGATCGACTAGAGCATGAGCAGAATGCCACGTATAATTACGATGATTCCGTCGAGTGACAGAGTGCTAACTCTTCGGCCCAGCGGTTTGGAATAAGCTTCTTAAGTCTCAGAGCTCACCGAAGAACGATTCGACAACTAAATTTCACCATTGGCTAACTACTCAAAACTTTACCCATTAGCTTGGGAATGCTTGCAGCTAACTGACTATGATAATAATTACAAAACCAATATTTGTTCATTGCATCACATTATGATAAAATACATTAGATATTGAAGGCTACTAATACTAGTCTATAACATATTACAAAGACATATTATATGTAAACAGAATAAGTTTAGAAGATTTTAATTAATATATATATTAAAAAAGACACTGTTATAATATTAAAACTTTTTAAAACTACTTGAGATACGATCACTTTGATAATATTTCTCATAAATAAGTAAGAAATATCACGTTTAAAGTGTTCCAATTAACGGCGTCGCAAGAAGCGAAACGCAGCCAATAAACTGCGCAAAAGTAGCCATCAATAAATCTCTGGAGACTCGTACGGGTACTAATTTACTTTTTAGCTTCATCGGGAGAAAATCCACGAAGCGTTATCAAGCTTTTTAGAGACGGTCGCTGCTTTATCGAGAAAATGAAAGAAAAAAAGTAGGAAAAAACGAATCGAAATATCCCCGATGAAAAAGAGAGAAGAAAACAAAGCAGCAGCACCTGCGAGAGAGCGAGACAGACGAATTTCCTCCCACGGTAGCGCGTTAAGGCAGTAGCGTAATGAGTGCAAACTTCCCTATAACTGGGATAAGAAGTGCAAGCACGAAAATAGAGATGCAATCGATGAAGGCACTGAAGACAGATAGATGGGTGGAAGCATAGGAGCCAGAACAGGAAGGAAGAGAAGTCGTTCGGTTCTCTCTCTCTCTCTCTATCTCTCTCTCTGTTTCTCTCTCGCTCTCTCACGATACCGAGTTGGCCAAACAAGATATCCTCTACTCTTTTTCCTATATATCCTCCTCTGTACCGAGCGCGCCGGCTACTATACCGCACGTCTCGGGCAAGACCTTAGACTCGTTCAACTCGTAAGTTAGTTTTTTGTTCCGGCGCGCAAAACTCTATGTTGTCTTTTTCCCCCTTTTTTTGTCTTTTATTTTTTTAACGCAATGGAAGAAATGAAGTAGTTACCAAGTCGTTTGGTCCTCTTCTTTGGTTGTTCATAATAAACGTAGGGGGTAGACAAAGGTGATATCGATATTCACGAAAACAAATAGACGAAAAATAATTACTGTTTGGAAATAATATTGTATAGTTTTATTAGAAGAGAATTCGTTTCGGTTATTATACTACAGATTCAAAGAATAACGATATACAAGGAGCACCTGATAAAATATTTCTTGATAATATTCACCTTGAGGTGAACTAGTAATTAGTTAAGTTAGTAAAACTATGCATTTTAAAGCTATTAAATGTGTTCTGGAATCTGAAATTGATTTTTGGATTTTTAATGTGAACGATTCAAAAAAATATTCAACCTCGAAAACTTATTTCTGTTAACTCGTGTAAAAGACTTCTATTTCACCATTTTCGGTTACTGTATATAAATTTATGACTAATTATTAATTACTGTACTAACTTAATGTATGTCAATTATAATTGTAATTGACTTTACAGGTGCTCCAGAAGTATTTATGGTACGCAATATATATAAATGAAAAAGTGGCTCAAAGTTGTCCCTCTGAGTGGGGTGACTGGTCATCACATTGTTTATACTATACTAAAAGGTACACTTTTTAAATTGTATACTTATAGGGTATGACTATATGTAATAACTCAAGACTAAACTTTAAGCACTTGTTTGAAAACTAAACTAATACCATTAAGCAAACCTCAGTAGTATAAAATTACAAGCTGGTTGAAAGTTACCCCACTCTACGGTACAAATATTTTTTTCATAATTATCTCTTCTATTGTCGTATAACTTTCTCATCAGCTTATATAATGCACGAAACTTTCTTAATATTCCAAAAACATAAAAATCTCTGTTATTTCTTTAAAGAACATTTCCGCAAGAATTCCTCTTATATAATTCAAAAAGTATCTCGTAATTTAAGAGCAGAAAATCATGTCCAAATAACGTAGCACTGGTGCGCGCGCGAGCGAGTCTTCTCTTCGCAGCTTCGTCGTCCCTTATATATTACCATCTCTCTGCCGTGACCGCGCGCGGTCCGTACAATCTCTCTGGGTCTCCGCGAGAGCCCGGGCTGACGAACTTTATTCCGAACTTAAGAAACGGTCTCGCTAATGAGCTTTTAAATTATTCGTTTCGCGGAGAGGATGGAAGAGAAATGGAGAGCTGGAAGGAGAGCGACACATTGTAGAGGACGGTGAGAATGTAGTGGAGAGACAGTTTTTTTCATTGTAGGTATCTGACCGAGATATCTGTTATTTTGCACTCGATGGTTCAGTTAATGATCGATGGTTTAATAGCATGTATAGATTGTAATTAGGTTAGGGAATGCAATATGAATGATTGTTGCTGTCAAGTAGTTACGCAAGATAACAGGTATTGATTTTATTTATGTGAACATTGAAGATGCATAAACGGATGATAGAGTGAAAGAATTAAAATATCTAATAATGTTTATTGAATAAAAAAAATACAAATACAGAATTACCGTACGATTTCATATTTGATATAATACTCGTAAGTGATATGGTATTTATAATTCCTTGAAGAACTTTAATTATTACAACAATTATATTTACGTAGTAAATAATGCATTAATAGTAAATTATTGAATAAGACAATTACATTTATTTTGAGCATTGATTATAAGAAAATAGAAAGTGCCTTTAAGAACGTAGTTTAATCAAATTAGTTTATATCTACAATTCTATATTTCAAAGTTTAATAAATAAACTAATAAACTGTGCTTTAAATATTGGAATTTCCAGATGAAAGATTGAAATATTAATTAATATGTATGTAGATCCAAATTGTATTTGAGCGATAATATGTTTTTATCTTTACCATTATCAGATAAATTCAAAATATAATTATTCCAGTAAGGAAAATTACGTATAGCTCAGATGAAGGATTGAATGTTATGCGATAGTTATGAAGACAACCTTTATGAATAGTAAATTTAAGTGTTTCAATTAACTCACATGAATATTTAAAATAGATTCAAAATGTTATCTTAACGAATCCGCTTTCAAATCTATTGTTATTTAGTTGTTAACTATCTTACGCTTTGTTAAAATTAAAATTTATCAATGTTATTCGATAAGCAATTGAATTATTTAATAAGCATAATTAATTATTTAAGCAGTATACTGAGATGTTTATAAATAATGCATGTTATCATCGTGGTTTTATTATAACGCTCGATGACACGATCACGAACTATCGACTAAAATAGACGCGATAGCGGATTTATTGAGATCAAGTTTGAAATCTGAGATACTCTCAGTTCTTAAGATCTGAGATACGACTATAAATTCAGACTTTAACCCATTAAAAGTATAATCTTTTTGATTTCCCGACGACTGCCACGAAATAATCGGTAGCGAAACAACCACTAAAATGTCGAAAAATCAATTTCTCAATATGACATTATACGTATGTATAATCTTAATGCGTGATACCCAAAAAGCAGAATTATCTTCTATATAGTACAAGACATATTTTGAAGAATAAAAATTTCACTATTGTAAACAGATACCCCACCAAGCTTCAACAAACGTTGCAACAAACCGTATGACGCTACAGTGCACGCCTATACAACCTTGCAGCAAAAACCAATTATCCGTGTACGCCACTCTCTCGTCGCGAGTGCGCAGCAGTCAACAGAACGAGCTCAGACGCAGCGGAATCACGTGGCGCCTCTCTTTCTCTCTCATTCTGACCGAAGCGCGAAGAAATTCCGAGAATGCCTCGGCATCGGCTTCTCGCTGGCGAAGAGAGGCGAACCGGTGTACGGCGCTCGCGCTCTCGCATGCTGCGCAAAGTGCAAAATACCCCTGCCAGAGAGAAATACCGGGAGAGAAAACGCAATAAGCCGACGCTCAGCTGCACGCAGGTTACGCGGATGACGAATAGCTCTAATAATCGTCGGCGACTGTCTTTCCCCATCTCTCTCTCTCTCTCTCTCTCTCTCTCTCCTCTCTCTCTCTCTCTCTCTCTCTATCTCTCTCTCTCTCCTCTCTCTTGTCTCTCTCTATCTCTCTCTCCTCTCTCTTGTCTCTCTCTATCTCTCTCTCCTCTCTCTTCTCTCTCTCTCTCTCTATCTCTCTCTCTCCTCTCTCTTCTCTCTCTCTCTCTATCTCTCTCTCTCTCTCCTCTCTCTTCTCTCTCTCTCTATCTCTCTCTCTCCTCTCTCTCTCTATCTCTCTCTCTCTCAGTCTCTTTAATTTTTGCCAAACAATGACAAATAAATCGTATATCTATCTATCTATCTCTCTCTATCTCTCCTCCTTCCTCCTTCGTCTCTGTATTTCTCGCCTACGCATATATATATATACAGGTCTCGTCTTTTTGACTGCGTACACAGTGAGCCACGCCTTTGATCTCGGCGTAGCCCAAGCGAACGCCCCGAGAGACTCACGAAAATCACAGTTCAGTGGAGCACCGGCGTTCGGGGTGCGAGAGAACGAGGAAGGGTAAAGACGAATGCCCCTGAAGCGCGGAGCTCGTTTTACTCGGACGATTCTCTCTTGTCTGGAGTCCGAGGAAATTGCGAGGGCGCGCGCGCATTGTATCGCCGTGGTGTGTGCAACAGCTGCGAGGTGATTTGATGAAAAAAAGTTGTACAGTATTTATGGGAATTGCACTTGAGTTTGATATGTGAAGGTTTTATGATGGAGGCTGGGGAGTAAGTGAAGAGTATAGTGAAACTAGTGGAGAGAAGGATGTGTTTAGTTTATTGCATAGTTCATTTTGAAGTACAATAAACGTAGAAATTATTGTTTGGAATCATAAGGATGATGTAACTTTAATTACAAGTGATTTTGTTTAATTATGGTGTTTTAATGACTGAGTTTCTTATAAATTCGTAATTGAAGGTATAATATAATAATATAATAAGAAAAATGGACGTAATTGTAAAACGCCCATGTTAGGGCTACACAAAATATTAGAATCGCTAAGAAAACAATATTTACAAAACAGATAAATAAAAAAAAAATTTCTGAGTATAATTTACTAAACTTTATAAAACTTGTTTATTTTTCTTTTCAATAGTAAACATTGTAGATAGTGCCGATAACTTTCGAACTTGCAAAAATGCAATATAAAACTCGAAATCAACAACGACATTTTTTTATATTATTGTACTTTTTATTATTCCCTTATAAACTTTTCTCCTAATACTAGCTGTCTATTATGAAGGAATTCAACTCATATGCAAACAGTCAAATCATCAAATTTATTAAAAAAAGTTGCTCAGTCATCATCTGAATAGTGCTTTTATCGATTAGTACAGCTACGTTTATACACAGATTTTCATGATTGATGACATTGTTAATCTGGAATAGAATGTTTATCGTAATATTTTTACAAAAAATAATATTTTATTTTATGATAATACATTTCTCAGTAAATAAAATTACTTATTAAACGAACATTATTAGTTAACTATTATATACAATCTTATGACGTACCACCGGGGATGTGTTACAGGTGGACCCCGGGAGTCAAGGAGAGGTAGAAGGTTTATGAAAATAAACTTATGAAATCAGAAGAATGAATAACACTTCTGAATATCTTTACTTTGGCGATCGGCACTGCACAGGAATAAGATATGATTTGAATATGACTCACAATATTTGAACGAATAGTAGTCATTGATGGCCGAACCAATACGATTATCAACGCGGCGGTAGAGAGAGAGAGAGAGAGAGAGATAGATAGATAAATATACATTTTATTTTGATAACAATCAAAAATATGGTACAGAATATAGGTACATATAGTTTAATTTCTTATGATTAAATTAAATTTACGTATTTGTCACAGTATAGTTTTTTTTTTAAATCACATATAGTCACATTTCATCACATGTTATCACATTTCGTCACATTTCGAGCAGGTACAGTCAGTATAAAGTTTTGGTAATAGCATACGCACAATTTGCAATATATATCTCGTCAATTTTATAAAAAAAAAACAAAACTATTCACACACGTTACAGCTACATTCATGCATCCATTCATGCCTATAAATACATTCGAACTGGTTGCTAAAATTTTATTCTGTATGTAAAACCTGATAAATATAAATAAAATAAATAAAAATAAATAGTTGAAAATAAATAAATAGATAAGAAAGTTACACAATAAATAAAAAATAAATAAGTAGATAAGAAAGTTACATAATAAATAAAAAATAAATAAATAAATGAATGAATGAATGAATGAATGAATGAACGAATGAATGAATGAATGAATGAATGAATGAATGAATGAATGAATGAATGAATGAATGAATAAATGAATGAATGAATGAATGAATGAATGAATGAATGAATAAATAAATAAATAAATATATAAATATAAAGTACATAAATATATATAAATACATGAATAAATAAGTACACAAATAAACAAATAAATAGACAGAAAATAAATAAATAAATAAGTAAATTGAGACAGGTACATTACATAGAAATTTTGACATAAAGCAACACATACATTCAACACTTAATTTTAATCTGTTGGTCACCACTCTGCTGCCTAAGATATATAATCAACGCTGTTTTTAATTTACATAGGGACGGAAGATATCTCACATCGCAGGGGAGGTTGTTCCAGAATCGCGAACCCTGGGCTCTAAACGAGTATAGGCCAGTGTCAGTGCGAGATCCCGGAACCGAGAGCTCTTTTACACCATTCCTACTGGAAGTTCTGGTCGTATTTTTCCCAAAAAGAGCCGCAAGTTCAGGAGGTTGTCCTATGTTTATTGCTTTATACAATAACAACCCCGCAAAGTATGCTCGTCTTTCCTTTATAGTAAACCAGTGAAGATATTTCCTGTGAGGAGTGATGTGCTCATCTCGCTTAACACTACATATGTATCTCACACATGTATTTTTGCAACTTTGTCTCAAGCTCCTCTAACACATCAAGATAAGTCACGGAGCAGTAGTCTAGATGCGGGACTACCAGCGCACAAGCAAGCTGCTTTCGCAGAGCCTTGGTAGTGCATGAATGGAAAAGTCGCAAGCTATAGAGGGCACGGTTATCCTTTTTTCCTACCGCTTCTATCTGCATTTTCCAAGTGAGTTTGGAGTCCATGACAACACCGAGAATTGTGACAGTGCCAGAGAAGAGGACATGCACGTCATCCTGAAACTCAATGTCGGGCAAATCAAGATCATGCAGCTGATTTATATTATACTCAGAACCAAAAACTATCGCTTTAGTTTTGCCCTGACACTGCCCGCGCTACAGCCGACATGCGGCTGATACCCTCATGCAGATCCCGCCAGGCAACTTGAGTGTAGATTTGCAAGTTATCCGCGTATAGCAAGTGTTCAACATCACCACCAGTCCGTACGTCTTGTAGGTCGTTAATGTACAAGCTGAAAAGCAGAGGCCCCAGGACTGAGCCCTGTGGCAATTCCAAATTAGTGGTCAGCCAATCTGAGTCTCCACTGTTATTTATGACCTTTTGCTTACGACCAATTATATAAGATTTAATCCACAGAAGCACACCCCTAGAGAACCGCATACCAATCAGCTTACGGAGAAGTTTAGATGGTGATATAGTGTCAAACGTCTTGCTAAAGTCAAAAAGTAACAGAATTGTTAGTAGTTTTTTCTTGTCGTTGATACCCGTTCGAATGTCCTCTGTTAGCTTTATTAATGCTCTTTCTGTACTATGATACTGTCGGAAACCTGTCTTCAGTGGGTCAAGGATCTTCTTTCTATGAATGAACTACTTGATCTGGTCATGGGCTATCTTCTCCAGCACCTTGGAGGGGAAGCTCAACAATGTTATCGGGCGGAAGTCCGAGGCCGATGATGGCACAGAGATCTTCTTGAGTGGCACTAGATAAGCCCCCCTCCAAGTTGTTGAGAAGACTCCAGTAGACAAGGAGGAATTGAAAATGCGTATGATGTGATTGCCAATGAGGTAGAGCCTTGATTATCACACTTTGGGGGATACCGTCCTCACCTCTTGCCTGCGACGTGAAATGGGCAACCGCCAGGAGTACATCTGACATTGTCATAGGTTCAAACTTAAAGCCGTCATCACTGGCAGAGTCCAAGATGCTGCCCATATCAACGCCACTTTCAGTTTGGGAGATCGATACACCCGCAAAGTATGAGTTTAGCTCGTCCGGCGTGAAACCATGAAGCTCGTCTTGCGATTTTGGCAGGAGTCCCAGACCCTTCAACTCTTTCCATATATCCGTTTTGTTATCAACGGCGTCAGATATTCTACTTCGTATATAGGCTTTGCACTGAGACTTAAAGCACTGCTTCACCCTTGTGGTAACGGCGTGGTACTCATGCCTAAAGGTTTCGTCCTTGGTCCGTGCGTAACGTCTCCGTACAGCGTCACGTTTCTTAAGCAAAAGCGCCAGCTCAGCATCAACCCATGGGGGAATTGCCTTGTTTTTCGGCATAAATTGCTTTTCAGGAGCTAACGTGTCAATAGCCTCCAATACGTTGATACTGAGACACTCCAGCAGTCTGTTAACGTCTGTATCGTCAGTGCAATCTAACGGCGACCAATCACAATTTATTAGGTATGACAGAAGATCATCCTGTTTTATGGATTTAAAGTCCGTATACTTGAAAGTTCCCGGCTTCGGGAATAAGTTAGCTCCATATGCAATTTCGACGTCGATTAAATTGTGAATACTCGTGATTGGTGCCACCTGATTGCATGAGTTAAGTACTACGTCATTTCCATCTGTCATTATTAATTCAATCCATGTGTGAGAATTTTCGAGGTGATGAGTCGCACCATGGTTTATTATTTTTAAGTTGAGATCAGTTGCTAGTCGCCTGACAAATTTAGCGTCCTCTGATGTCTTAAGGAGATTCGTGTTCAGATCACCCATGATAATTTTATGATTAAAATTCTGACTGTATAAAGCTAGGTTATCAATGAAATCGGAGTTTTGTAGGAAAGGAATGTGCGGCGGCCTGTAAATATGTGCTACAAAGAGTGGGGGATGGTCGCGTGATTAAACACTGCACATAATGTATTCAGGAATGCCTGGTTTTCCTGCTTGTGTAGTCTTAGATTCGCATAATATACTAGCTTTAAAAGTGTTTTGCACATATAGTATTAACCCACCCCCAAACTCATTCCTATCTAGTATAATTATTGAGTAACCTTTGATCTGAACGCGAGTGTCCTTGACATAAGGTGAGAGGTGCGTCTCAGCCACCCCAAACAGGTGGTAGGAGGAACCAGTCAAAAGGTGTTGACGGATTATATCAATGTGACCTCCAAGAGAGGTAACATTGATAAATCCTACTCTCAGTCCCCTACAATGACCCCCTCTCGCACTGCGTTCACTTAGTCATGCCTTGTCTGCGCCGATATTTTTTGGCTGATTCTCTGTTTCCAGTGGAGCGATATTCTGCTCCGATAATGCTCTGTTACAATCCCGGTGATTGTCTGAGGGAGTCGGTTTATTAGTATATAGTAAACAGATAACTTGTAGTTCAGCAGCATTCGTGAAAATATGAGAGATACCCCCGTCCCACATCTTAACAAGGAAACGACCTCCCCTGTGCTAAACGTACTTGAAACCGAGAGTTTTTGCTTGTATTCTTAGGCTCCGATAGCTAAGAAAGGTGGAGTTGTCTAGCATTTAATTAATGAATATTTTTCCCGTTAATAGTTGGACCTTAGTCTTTTGGTCAAGATACGTGTAAAACTAGTGATAGAGCGCTTAGCACGTATTATCTTGTCCACCAAGTCGGCTCGAGAGAGGATAACAACCCACGGTGACCGTCTATGTGCGCTTTTGTCTGCTGCCGGTGTAGTGGGTCGCATGTTGTCTGACCGGAGCAAGCAGGTGCATACTATATCCTCTCGTTTTAACGATGGTAGTACCTTAACTAATATTACATGTGCAATGGCATCATGTTTGCTCACGTCTCCCTCAAATAGAGATTATTAGTTTGTCTTTTTTAATTATATTGGATATTTTCTCATTTGATAAGGGAACCCGCTTACTACGTATCGGACGAGTTGCTTTTTCCCGCTTGTTGTTCATGGAAGTTGCCTCTGACGGAGAGGCCGCACAGTTGTTTATAATATTAATAGCATGATTATTACTATAACTTAAACTAGTATGATGAGTTTCTTCATCATTTCTGAGTGTGCCAATATTTACAGTGTTAAATTCATTTAGTAAAGTATCACCGGTGTCTGTTATTTTATTTTTAATATTATTGATTTTGCTCGTAATTTTACTACACTGATTTTCAATTTTATCTGTTAGTTTTTCTTCTAACTCAGTAAATTTTCTATTTAACGATACATTTTACTTTCTATTTAACGATACATCCAGGCAGGGAGAAGAATGTGATGACATCTAGAGATGACGAATCGCAGTCGCGATAGGAATTATCTTGCGGAATTGCGAGAATGTGCCGTAGAGCCATGATTGCGTCTCTTTCAGCTGAGGGGGCGCGGAATTTCGCGGTTCGTGTTCTCTTCGGACGGTGGGTCCAAGAGAAGGTGAGTGAGTGTCTTGCTTGGTCAATGAGAGGTGAAAGTCGTCGAGAGGCCGGATCAACCTTTGGAAGTTGGGTCCGTTGGATCGACGAAGTACGGTCGATGCTCGTCTTGCGTGGGATCATCATCCGAGGAAAACGTCGAGTCATCTGACATTGTACGCGACGTGAGCTTGGGGTCACGCGTTGTATGTAATGCAGGCGTGTATACACATAATGAGTTGATTGAGATCGGCGAGGTTTGGCATATCTGAGGTGCCGGCTCGTTAACCTGAGGTTCGACTCTCCTGAGTCAAAATGCGTAAACTTCGGCGATGACGCGTTCTTCAAATAGTCCTGTCCAAATATGTTCACGCAGATATGTTGCAGCATCACTTCATTACTCGTGGTCTCGCAGCGGTTTCAGCATCATTCCATTCTCCTGCTCGCCTTTTTCGGACAAGCGGGAAATGACTCGCATGGATTGACGACAGATCCGTTTCCGAGGCGTGTGTTTGGGAAGATGGGTTCGAGCTTACTGAGTTAATGGAATAAGGTTCCCTCCTAATTGCGATGAGTTAATAACTGTGGCCACTTTATTGATTTGAAGAGTGGGATCCATGAAAAGAGAAATAAATAGTTCAAAATTGAAAAAAAGAGAGATTACCAGAGAAACTGAAAAAGTACTTTATTCCCGGCTTAACTACAATGGCCACTTTATTGACCTAAATAGCGGGACAAAAGTGGTGTATTATTCCCTCTTCTACTTCATTCCCGCAAATTTGAGGAAAATAATAGTACATTATGCAAGAATGGAGTAAAGTCGTAGAGTATTCCTGCTGGTGGGTTTACTGCCGGAGTGAAGCGAGGATTTTATTCCCGCAACTGCGTGAGTAATTGATTCTATTACCGCAAATGCGGGAGTACAGGATTTTATTCCCGCAGAAACGGGAATAAAATATAAGAGGGAATATTAAACTACTTTAGTCTCGCTTTTCATGTCAATAATGTGGCTATTATAGTTAAGTCGTGAATAAAATAAATTTGTGCCCATCTGAACGAAAATGTCCACTTTTTCCCTGAAAGCGAGACCAAAATTACACTTTTTGTCCGCAAATCACTTTTTTCCCGCATTTCAGGGAAAAAAGTAATTTTTATCCCGCGGGAAAAACGTGACTTCACTAGAAACTGGTCAAAATTCGTTTTTTTTTTTTTTTTTTTTAACGTCGCCATGTTTATGCTCCCATGTGGTGCTAATCAACGACGGGGGTCTGCGGTGTGTTTGTAAACAAAGCACATGTAATTTTTACAGAGGTGCTTGTATCAATCGGCAGAGACTAGGATTCGAACCCGGGTCACCGGCGTGGGAATCCGACACTCTACCGACTGAGCCGCCGCAGGCCCCCAAGGTCAAAATTCCTTTATTTTATCAAGTTCTACCAATAACCCTGATTTTCGATTGTCTTCTAACAGTGCATTAGTCCCGCTTTCCAAGTCAAAAAGTCTCCACAGTTGAGATGTACATAAAGTACTATATGTAATTCGAGAAAAAAGTCGATTTTTCACTCCGGTGATACTGAACTCGCCCGCGGGAAAAATATTCGACTTTTTTCCCTTGTTACATAATGTACTATTATTTTCGTAAAATGCGGGAAATGAAGTATAAGAAGATACCATATGTTACTTTCGTCCCGCTTATTAGGCCCATAAAGTGGCATTTACAGTTAAGTCGGGAATAATAATTGTTAAATACATTATACTGAAAATAAGTTGACTCTTAATCAAGTCGTTTTAAGATGTTGCGATAAAAATGCGTTTAAAATTATTAACACGTTTTACAAGTTGCTATACATACATTAATAAACTCTTATTAACTACTAAAATTTATTAAAATATGGATATAACAGCTTATAAGTTATTTTACGATTTCTGAACGCTTGTTTGTTGGAGCAATGTAAAATTACTTAAGTCGTTATTTTAGAGAGCGGTTTAAATATTATACTAAAATTATGATTGTTTAATAATTCATAAAATTAAATATATCTTCAAGTTTTATATCAATTTAAAGATCAAGAAATCTATGTATTTGATGTAATTGAATATTTTAACAATATTTAATTTACTTAATTGATATATTATATTTACTAAAAATTATCTTTTTTATTATAATGATCTAATGTAACCTGTAAAACTTATTTATTCTATATTACACATTTTTTTTAATTAACTTGTCATTAAAGCCAATAATCCTGAGTTTTGAAAATAATATAATAAAATTATAATTGTTTAGTAATTCAGAAAATTAATTATAAAATATAAAACAATTTAATTAAGTTTGAAATATAATTTACAAAATATAAGAGAAATAATTATTGAATATAAACTGACTTAATTAAATCTGTTAAAATTATAATTATCCAGATGCATTATTTAATAATGCTTAATATTTTTGATCATATACAGAAAAAGAAACCTAAAGATTTGAATTATTCAGAATTGAATTAAAATATTTATTGTGACATAACTTCTTAATTGCATTACAATAATAAATTTATTTAAATAAATTCACCTAAATAATTTTTATTAATTTAAAATATTTTCTTTTATTTAAAAGTATGTCTTCTTCTTCAAACATATTATATCTCTTCGAAACATTTTCATTTCTTTACTAAAAATACATTTCAATGCATTAAATTTGTAAAAATGCTTATCATATATTAGCATAAGATACAGCATTCACCTCGGCATCCACTACAAAATGTATCTTATTATTCCCAACTGAAATTCCGCATACTCCTACAGAAAACGTCTTAATAAACTCCTCATGAATAATAGGCACAAACTACAGCAAACGATGAACGCGTATTTACGAAACTCCTTTCTCCTCATCTAATTTATTTTACTATTTTTTTATTCTTCTCTACCAACCCGTATAGGTACCTAGTGCCCTTTTACGGGACACTCCCACCATTTATGTGTGAGAGTATTTGATCAAATCCCCAACCTTCTTACGCCACTGAATTCCCGCATTCACCAAGGGTCATACCTTATGACGGAGGAAAAACTTGACAAACCAAGAAAACCCACGCCAGAAATCAGCCGATAGGAAAGTCAAACTTAGGCACCTTTCTTACCCCCGAAAAACACCTAAATTTTCGTTCCCCATCTGCCAAAACATTATTATTGCGACGGGGTTCCCGAGCGGTCACCAATCCAAGTACTAACCGCGCCCAACGCTGCTTAACTTGGATGATCGACCGTTTGCGCATCACCGGATCAATGATGCCGCTTAATTTATTTCACTATCGGTATGTATCAAGTGAAAGTGTATATCAATTAATTGACGACTCTAATTGACTCTAAATTTACCGGAGTTTCCCCCTTTAAAATATTTTTATCTTAAAGTAACTCGCATACCTTTTTAAAAATCTCTGTCAATTAAATTCCAAAGTAATCACTTAACTCTCAAAACTTAAGAGAGCATCTGCGCTGTCGTCTACAATCGCGTCCCCTGCCCCGAAAATCGAAAGTTCGTCGCGGCGGCGCGAAGTAAGACATTCCTCGAAATCTTACGCTGCTCCTTCACACGCGACTGGCAGCAGAATCCATCGCGTTAGGAAGCAGAAGAAGGAGAAGCAAGAAGAAGAAGAATCCTCGTGCTTCGTCGCGCGAGAACCGATGTCTCTCCGATTTCCACGCCGCTGATGCCGAGATTTCTCTCTCTCTCTCTCTCTCTCTCTCTCTCTCTCTCTCTCTCTCTCTCTCTCTCTCTCTCTCTGTCCCTCTCCTCGCTTTCTCTTTCTCGTTTCTCAGCGATTTTCACGACGAGGCAGTCCCAAGCGGAAAACCGAACCCGCTAAAATTTTTGGCGGAATAAAAGAGGTAGGCTACAGCTACAGTAGCCCTTATACGCCGATCGTCCCCACCCATTCTTCGGTGTCTTTCGATAATGCGAATTCTATTCATGACTTCGACGCCGAAGGGTTATTGCTTGGGTGGGCTTTTTTTTCTTATATCCTTTGCTCGGGATCGGCGTTTCGCTGTATGTGTGTTAGGAAATTAATCACCTTTATGGCTGGGATTAAATTCATGTTCGGAATTTCCTTTGAGATGGGCTGTCTGGTGGAAATTGAATTTTTTTGTTCTCTTCGTTTGAAATTTAAGAATAAGTAGTGTGTATAGTAAATTGTGGGATATACTTCTTTGTGAGGGATAAATCAAAGGTATAATTAAATAGTATAATTAACTACAGTTTTTCAACAAAATATCAACGTAAATACGTAAACATGCCCAATAAAGTGTAAATATAATATTGTATACTTTCTTTATATAATTAAAAATTATAATATGGGCAAAACTGAACTATACATAAGCATTGAGTGATATTTATATAACTTTTTCAATCCTTTTATGTAAATAACGAAATTATTGTTAATAAATCGCATTGTTGGAAACGAGAATAAAGATATTTCTTCTATAAAGGAAATTTTATTTCCCATTCTTATACCCCACCTACGTATATAAATAAATATTTTGCGGTATGTAAAAATAGAGAAAAATTACATAAAAAAATCAAGGAAAGTTATAACCACAAATTAGAGCTTTGAAAGTTCTTCAGAAAATCTACAAATTGCTCTCTGAGTACTTTGCCTAGGTTTATCATTTAATTACTTCCCCCTTTAATTACCAGGCCCTGAAATACAAATAGTACATTATGTAACAAGGGCAAAAAGTCGAATATTTTTCCCGCGGGTGAGTTTACTGCCTGAGCGAGAGAACCGAATCGAAGTGAAGCGACTTTTTTCTCGAGTTACATATAGTTCTTTATGCCTATCTCAACTGTGGGCACTTTTCGACTTGTAAAGCGGGACTAGTGGACTGTTAAAAGACAATATCGTTAAAAGACAATCGAAAATCAGTGTTATTGGTAGAACTTGATGAAATAAAGTGAGATTTCGGTCTCACTTTTCAGGGCAAATAGTGGCAAATTTTCGTTGAGATGGGCATAAACTTATTTTGTTCCACTCTGACAATCATGGGTAGGCAAACAAATATGAAAGGCACTGTTACACATTTGTCTTTTCAAATTTATAGATGACTCTTATATTGATTTTATTCCACTTAGGAAGTTAAAGTGAAGCTCTATTAAAGTCTATTCGTAAAAAGCCGCATTAGTCATTCAAAGAACTTCCAGAAATACAAGTCTAATCGAACTCAAGCATCTGACCTCTTCAACCCCATTACCATAATTATCGAGAACTTTCCTCGTCATCTTCGCGAGCGCGGGAAAAAGTGCCTCTCGAAGGTCAACGGTGCTCGATTAATCAAAACCTCGAAATACACCTTATTCACCGCGCCAACGAGCTACGTAAAAAACTTGAGCTCCCACCTGCCCTCTGTACTTCGATAGCCCCCCTCCCTTCTTGATTCTGCGCGCACAGCTGGTTTCAATTCCACAGACGCTGCCGCGTAATCGCCGCACGAAATCTCAAATGAAAAATCGACGAAGCGTTTTCACGAGCCCCTCGCGAATGCGGCGTAGCGTCCTGCAAAAAAAACAGCATCCCCTCGAACAATAGACGCGGGTGCGGGACACGCGCGCGCGAGGGAGAGAGTGAGAGAGAGAGATAGAGAGCGTTCAATATCTCATCAAGATATCGCGTATGGGCAATTGCTCGGGCCATTGTGTGAAATAAAAACCTGCGTGGAAGAGACACCGAAATCTTTCGCAAGACAATTACGAAAAGAGCGCACCGGAGTTGCAGGAATAAAATGACGATTAAAAGTTCTGAATTGCTCGAAATTGTATAGTAAAAATATTTAAAGATTGATAATACATTACTGATTATTTAGTCATTGAAATAAGTACTATATAATGTTAAGAATGTATGCGATGATCCCGAGTATGTATACATATACAATAAATTTAAAAGCGAATTCTGAGACGATTTATATAGTACATAAATCTAATATATACCAAGATCTACTATACATGCTTAAGCCAGTTATATATTAAAAAAATCTACAAATTGTACACCATGTAAATGTATTTAAATTTTGAAAACTAAGTATATTATTCAAAGTTGTTTCAAACAAAAGTTTATAATTTCAAGACATTGGTGATATTCTCGAAACTGTAAGTTTTATAAAGGTCAACAAGCTTCGAATAGGAACCAAATTCCTAATTTCTTATACATTAAAATTTTCTTTTTGATCGTGCACTGACGCCGAGTATCGAGCCACCGTCCGCGAAACAACTCTTTCCTTACCACCCTCATCAAATCGATACTTCCTTTCTGCCCATCCATAACACAAACTTGCGCTACACGCATCTATTTATCTCGGAAATTCTCGTGGGTGTGTATATAAAGACGGCCGTGGCCGCGAGGTTATGGTTGCAGGTGCACCACGGCCGTCTTAGTTTCCGCGATGCGATCGTATAACGCGATATAATGGAACGCGCTGCTGCGTTATAGGCGAAGTTCCTTGTTACTGCAACGCGATAGGCTCGCTCGCGTATACCAGTGATGCAGCGGAGAGGTGTGCGTTTTCGGTGCTTCGAGTTGCCGCGCTGCCGCGCGAGTTTATTAGCGCGAGCACTCGGGGAGTGCGGGGTTCTGGGAATCTGTTGCGCGAGTATGGAATTATACGAGTCTTGGGAGTGGGCCGGGAATCCGAACTTAATGGTTTGGAGATTGTTGGGAGAGGCTGATTTTCGGTTGAATGTTTCGGTGTTACTCTGGTTGAATGGAAAAAACTTTTGATAGTTAGGGATAATATGGAGAAAGTTTATATTGAATCTTTGATGAAGACTGGCACATTTAAGATCTCTCGAAGAATACTAATTCTTTTCAGGAGTTTTTTGCAAAGACTAGTAATTTTTAGGCTTCCAGACTTTACAAACTGTCACTCATTTGGAGGTTCTAGCATAGTGTTATAGTTTTTACCAGAGAATCTAAAAAGTACTATATTTTGTAAGAGGCTAATGAAAAGAAACAGATTTCTTGAGAAATTAGAAAGGTACTAATAAGGGGACACCATGAACTCCGGGACTTGGATTTTTATGAAACTTTGGGGATCGACTTTTGGAAATTACCAGAAGACGATTCATAAAGTTTCATCAAAATCGATGATCCAGACTCCGTGGTCCCCCCTTGTAACTCGTCATAGAGACGATAAATTTAATGACATGGAAAACAAGTTTGTACGAAGCGTCCGACTATAACCGGGCTCATTCTACTTGATATTTATAATTTTCCTTGAGGCATTTAATTTATTATAAAAGTGTCTTGTATTTTCTATTTTGATTAATTCACTGAATATTTCCTTTTATTTTAAAAAACAATAATGCGTACGATAACGCTTTTTTCTACTTTATTTGCCCGAGAACTTAGAAAAATTCCGCGACCTTTCAAAGTTTCTTTAAAAATTATCTTGAGACACAAAAGCGAACATTCTTCAATTTTATTAACATTCCTTATACGTACGTTATCGATATTTCTTATTAACTCTTTTAGATACGATTTAAATCTTACCATAATATGTATCTTTTTTAACTGGATTTTTACTTGTTCTGATCTCAATATTTTTTATTGCATTAGTAATTTTCACAAGATTTTTATAACTTATAACAATACTCGTTACACAATATAATTTTCAATAGATTTTATCATATTCTAAGTATTTAAATATTTGCATTAAGTCAGCATTGCAAGGATACTGTTATTTTATAATTACATGATTAAAAAATGAAAAAAAAAATAATAATCAAATAATTTTGTTTGTAGAACCACCTTAAGGATCCCTACCATCAACGTAAAAATAATAAAACCACAGCTATCAACAAGTGAATCAGTTAACACATTTATTTTTTTAGGAAAACAACCAATTAGCTCTAAACTACTAAATTTCCACTCTGGATTCACTCAATCCGTACGAGAGCGAGAGCACTCACTTTATTATTGCACAGCTGTATCACAATAAGATAAATTGCCCTCAGTGCGATGCTTGTGTGTGCACACACTCTCTCGTTAATGCAAAAAATCCTTGAGGTAGCATGAAGTGCACAATGACGATGTATTTTAAACGCGAGAGTGAGAGAGGGTACACGCACGCATGCACCCACACTTGTACTTGTGCTTTACGTGTGGTAGCAAACCTCGAAAACTGGTAACTTTTTAATGAGACAGAGAGGGAGAAAGAGGGTGTGTAGAGTTTCTACGCTTGTGGCCTGGAGCTGGGTGATAAGCAGAAATATCGGATTTAATCAGTTCAATTTGTCAACTTGCGCGCACCGAGCGCAACTCACGCATATATACCTACGGATGTGAGACTGTGTGAGGTGTAGGAAAAACGAAAGATGCCGGGGCTGTGCGCACAGCTGCGGTGATTTCGCGATAAAAAATGAAAGTTAAATCTCTCTCTCTCTCTCTCTCTCTCTCTCTCTCTCTCTCTCTCTCTCTCTCTCTCTCTCTCTCTCTCTCTCTCTCTCTCTCACATCCGTGAATTTGCGCGCTCGCATAGTTGGGGTTCGTGCACTTCGCTTCCACTCTGCGTTCGACGCAATATTTCCCACGACGTCGACGTTGAGCAATGCGATGCTAGTGAGGTGGCTTGAATTTTTTATTGATATCCTCGATGTGTCAAGGCTTTGTCGATTGTAGAGTGACGTTTGGTTGGTGGAGATGATTCTTTTTTTGCTCGCGATATTTATAGAGGGCGCTGAGAGTATTGTATTCGAATCCTGTGCTTTTTTTTTAGATTTTATGAAGGGTGCTGAGATTGCGCGTGCAAGATTGCTGTACTAAGTTATTGCGCATATCAAGAATATTTTTACAATTCGGATATTAGATTTGAGTACTGTACTTTTATAGATTATATGACCATATCAGAAGTTTATTAATGAGCCTTTCTTACTTGACCAAGGTAAAAAAATACGTGTACTTATCTGAAATGCGCGTTAATTTTACTGGGAGCGAATTATACCTCCGGAACACAGATTTTGTTGATAGGCTTTGGAATAAATTCTGTAGATTCTCAGAAAAATGACTTAAGTCCACTTTCTATGTTTTTGAGATATTAAGGTTTCAAGTCTTTATTTTCTATTTAAACTAACGTTAAAAAAAATCATAATTGTTTGATTTTTTGCATTTTGATCTGAAAAAATACCATGTAGTGTGAGCACCAAAATCGCATGAAACTAAATTTGCAAAAAAATAGACTTAAGTCGTCTTTCCGGGAACGTGCAGATTTCTTTTGGTACCTAGAAATGACAACTTTGACAAATAATCAATATACAATAAATTTAATTTTTTTTTGATTTATTATAAATACCTTGTATATTATATTTGAAAATTTTAATAAATAAATAAATAAATAATTAAAATACAATAAAAAGAAGCTCAAGTTAAATATCAGACTATATTTAACATGTAACTACTTATTATATTTAGAAATAGTACGTAGTGGTATTTTCGTACATAATATTGGTATCCTTTTCCTCAATAAAAGAAACGTTTTCATTAGCAGTATTTATTTACATATTTCTGAAAATTTTTCTGACAGCTATGGAGCTATAAAATGTTACAAAAATACTCAGTGCATCAAGTCTCACTTCGCTTATAAACTGTATTCCATATATATATAAATACTGTGAATATTGTTTGTAATTTTAGATTCGACGCCACAGTTATTTAGTCAATACACTCTAAGTAATATTTAATACATTTCTATAACTTCTTTCTTCAAACATAAATGAAGTATCTATCTATTCATGTATCTATTCCCCTTCACTCGCTTTTCATTTCGCACAACGCAGTCAACGCTTGTGCATCACGCGCGGGCTTCGCTTCGATCAGCGCACAGTTTCCTCCCCCACCGTCGGTGCATTATTGCTCGCATATCCCAACGCGGCCACTTCCCCTACCTCCCTCCCCGTCATAATGGAACTTAAACAGATATTAATAGCTTCGGATACGACGCTATAATTGTACATGACGCTAACGAATCCGAATGGCGAGAGGCACGCGCCGCACACTGTTAAATGCTACTTAACAGTCCGATATACCAGCGGCTCTCGGCTCATACTGCAATTTAGCTCTCGCAGAGCGAGGAGGAGGGCTAATCAAGCCGAGGCTGTAGACCGAAGCTGCACAGCTGCAGCCATTGTTCGGTGCATACGCGCGGTTATCTCTCTATAATAAGTTGCAGCAAGACGAAATCCTTCCGTCATTGACGTGTTTATGCGCCTCCTAATCTGCCGACCGACTGGCTTACGATAAGCTCCTGACAGTTTCTCCCGCCGGCTCGGGTACGGGAGGTACTTGGCGCTATACTTTGTTGCTCGTGGCGACCGAGGATTATGCGTGCTCTCCGAGCGGAGCGCCGCGTCGCGTCGTCCGTTTTATCGGTTAGTTTTATGATAATAAGGGCTGTAACTTGTGGGTTTTGGGGTTAAAAATCCTTGGCTTAATTTTGGGATCAAGGCGGTTTGTAGTTTATTGGAATACATGGAATTAATAGTTGAAAACAAGTGGGGTAGTTAGGGCAAAAGAGGAATGCAAATATTAAAGGTTGATTTTCAGGTAACTTTTTTCATATAAAACTGTAAATAATGATTATGGATATCTTTGAAATTTTACATATTTTCTTTAATATTATATTACGTTAAGCTCAAGTTACTTTCAAACACGTCTGTAAAGAAGGAATTCCATGGATACCAATTCAGTCACAGGTAGAACATTAACAGGAGATTCATAAATTTAATATAAGCATAAAATTATTGAAACATAAAATAGTAATTTTAGTTCTTTGTGTTGAAATCGGAGAGCAGTGAGGTTAGGAATGGAACGCCCAGTACTGCTCGAGGGCAACAGATGGTGCTAGAATTATCCAGGTATGCCACCTCGCTGCGCATTCGTTTATGTTTTTCTGGATATTTTTGATATGAGCAATAAACCTACATTTTCAAGCAGTTGTTCGATTCAATTTAATTATTAAGCTTCTAGTAAAATTCAACATTGGTCCTTCGAGGTGGATACATCTTTTCAATTGGTGCATTCAAGTAAATGGTTTGGAACGCAAGGTGAGTTCTAAAATATTGAAGCGTGTCGCGGAGGATTCGCGGAGCTGGACTTGGTCGAGCGTCCTTCCATCGCTAGTCACGCTAATTCGTGACTCGCGGTTCGCACTCAATGACCGCCGTTTTGAGTTTTCTACTCCTCGCCGCGTGACCGCGGGATTCGTTGTGGCTCGAGGTCTGCGCGTGGACACTGCCACCATTTTCCGGTCGTGTTCCCTCAATGCGTTGCATGGTCGGTGAGGGCTTGAGATTAGCGCTGCGCACTCGTGTTTCTTATCACGCTTTCGCTATGCTGCTTTGGAGGTAGTGATGGCTCGAGATCGGTGCATATTCGCCGGGAACCCTTGGTTTACACTCGCCTTGCTTCTATAGAGACAGCATTTATTCTCGCCTCTCTGCATTAGAGCCCTTGGGTTCGAGCACGACACGGAAGCAGCTCCGATCTGGCTTGTCATGAGTTCTCGCGCGCTTGTAACGGAAGTCTCCGATGACGATGAGTGTCGAGCTGAGCACGATTGTAATTTCCAGGAATAATGGCCGATCTCTTAACAATGCAACATGCCCTGGTGGACGTCATCCAGGGCTTCGCCGCTACGCTGAAGGAAACCCCCACCACTGACTGGACTGCCGGACAAGTGTAAGCCAGGAAGGATGTGGTGCGAGACAATTGGACGGACTTCCAAAGCAACCACCTCGGACTAATCTCTTTACCAGCTGGTCAAGCCGAGGACCATGACCAGAGGCGGGTTTATGCCGACACCGAACGAGCTTGCATCACAGCAAATAACGATTCTCTATAACAGCGCCAGCTGGTGCGAATCTTGATCCAGGAGACCAGTCGATCCTCTCTCGTCGAGACTTCAACACTGGTCACGCTCGGCTACCTCAAATACAGTTGCCGACTTCCTTGAGGTGTTACGAAGACTGGAGGCCTTTTGGGATTTGTTTCGTGCCCTCATTCATGACAATCCCTGTCTCAGCGATGTCGCAAAGTTTGACTACCTTAAGGCTCATGTGCAAGGTGAAGGGAAGGCACCCCCGGATACGTTGATACTAACCAACACCAACTTCTCCTCAGTCTGGCTCCTCCTTGAGTCTCGATACGAACATCGTCGGCTGCTTGTGCAGGACCATCTGACTGTACTGAGCAAGTGCCACTCTAAATCCGTTTGCCAGTTTTACCAGGCATTGCATCACTCCTTGTTACACGATAGTGATTGAAAACGCACTTCGTCCATTGATTGTCCTGCCGCGCCTTCAAAACAGCTGATAGTGTCGGTACCCAGCGTTGACACCGTCGACTCTGAGCCCGGCCCTGGTACGTCAGTATAACTCATGGTCCTGCCTGCGGCCTCTCTTAGGATCGGTGATCATAATCTCCCTCAGGTTGTCAAATCGGCTGAGCATCATCTCTGAGCGAAGCAAAGTCGCTATAAGCGGCCTTGGAAGACAAGTGTCAACATGAAAGCAGTCATACATGAAAGTTACTTTCGCGCTGCACCTTCCAGATCGTCCCAAGTCCGTCACGTTCGATGCTCATTGTCTCCGAGTTCTCGGACTGTCCACCCCCGCATCATCCATCAACGCTCAAGCGAGGTCCTTGTGGCAAGAACTGAAACTCACCGATGAACATTTTGACACCCCTGGAGAAGTTGAGCTGCTTATTGGAGCCGGTGTCCTCCCAGATATCCTAAGACCAGACCTTCTCCGGCGGGCGAACCTCGACGCGCAGTGCACCACTGTCGGATGGGTGATATCCGGGCGCACTCGTCAGTTCGGTATCACGGCGGCAACTCGATCCAGTTTGGCCCTGTAAAGTGAGTTCCAACCCCAATGACATCGGCAGCTATTGCATGCCTCGCTAGGTTTTTGGGAAATGCATGACGTATCTCAGGAAATCCGTCAATCCCTGGACGATGAGGCATGCAAGAGCATCTTCGCTGACCATCGACGAGTTGCAGGCGGACGGTACATCGGGCAGTGCCCGTAAAGCCGAACGCCGTGGAACTCCTCGGTGATGAGTTAAAGGAGTTCTATACCAAGTACATCAGTCAAATAATTTCACTTTTATTTCTCGTTTATTCACGAGGTATACTTGATTATAAAGGTTGCATAGATAAACTTATACCAAATGACAATTATACATTTAAATTAAACAACTCTTTTCGACCTAATTGTTAGTCAAAAGTTTCATAAATATGCTGATTTGACTATTTTTTAGGTTAAATGTGAATTTTTTGTTTTCAATCAATTTTTTTAAAAGTTACAAGTACTTCTTCTTGATATTTTTCAAGTGCAATAATTGTTCCTGAAACATTTGTCTTCTCTCGACGAGGGCATCTCTTTCTCCGAAGTCACCCTGGCTTTACTGCGGGACCGGTACATAGATTATGACCCACGTCCGCTCCGGCTGAGATGGATTTGTGAGGACCGCAACTATGAGGACAGCCCGCGGGGAATGTCTCCGCCTGATCACCAAGCTAGCCCTGCTCTCCGTCATCGATCAAACGACGACGGATCAGCGCAGCTCATCTACAGAGCGCGATGCGGCGATTTCGGCGGGCGGCGCCGAAGGATTGTCGTTTCAGGAACGAGACGGGTGGGTTACTGAAATCGGAGAGCAGTGAGGTTGAGAATGGAACGCTCAGTACTCCGAGAGGGCAACATACGGCGCCAGAAGCGCCCAACTATTTTTCCGAATGTGCCAATTCATAACCGTCTAAATCTGCATAGTTTATGGCGTAAGCTGTGTACGTCATAGACTATGCATCTTATACCATAAACTATGCATATTTTGACGGTCATTACCGGCTCGTTCGGAAAAATAGTTTAGCCCTCGGGTGTACCTTCTCGCTGCACGTCTCGTGGGCCTGGTTCGACAGGTGGCCAGAGGAGGGCAGTCAGTGTACGTCTAGCTATCGCGGAATCGGACGATCGCTCGCTCACGTCTAGTTTCTTTGTGTTTGATTGAATCATTTTGATTTGTAATCTCTTTTCGTTTATGTTCTTCTGGATGTTTTTTCTATATGAGTAATAAACCTACATTTCTAAGCAGCTCTTTTGATTCAATTTAATTGTTAATCTTCCAGTAAAATTCAACATCTTGTGTATAAAGTAGAAAACATGAAACCAGTGAATTTTTTAAACTTTTACTACTAAATTTCTGACGAAGCCTTAATTTTATTACTTACAAGGAGAGTGTCAGTCCTTCGGGAAACGAATTTTGCTGAAACTTTGAATATAGTTTTCTGGTACCTCAAAATGAAACCCAGCACCCGTAAATTGATCTAATAGGTCTTAGAACCTGAGATACAGCTAAGAACGTTAGCATTATCCATATGCCCAACGTAAAAAATTCTTGTACATATATATATATATATATATATATATATATATATATATATATATATATATATATATATATACTAACAGTGTTCATAAAATATGCTGTATCTACTATACAGAGGCCCATTTGATAAAACTACGAGTACTAGGTTTCATTGTAATGTACCAGCAAATTATCTTCAACGTTTGATCAAAAACAGTAACCCAAAGATCTGACACTCTCCTTGTTAGTTTATCGAATTTCAACCTTTTAATAAGAGTTTTTTTTCACAATTCGGAATAAAATTTTGTTTCAATTAGCATATTTTTACAAACTCTAATCAACACTGTTAGTTTTGTACAATTTCTTGCATTTTCATAACTAACTACGCATTCGTGGTCATCCTCATTACAGAAAAACTTGTTCCAACCTAATTAACATTAAAAAAATATTTAAAGAAAACGTTCAATATTATGTTTTCCTTTTGTAAACCAGTCGGTTACGTGAGTCAGTTACTGTTCCCTATTATAAGTTATATTAGTTAGTTAGTTATATTAAGATATTATAAATTACATTCGCACTGAGTATCTTATAATTTTGTAACTTTTTACTATATAAATAAAAATATTGCGAGGTACAGTAATTAGGCCATGCATAGCACAGTAACTGACTTAATTTCAATAACTGTTTTGCATTGAGAACAAAATTTATTTTAAAAAATAACTAAAATGAATAAATTTTGTATTTTGGGAATGAAAAATAAATACAAACAATTTATAAATGTGTATGACAAAACTTAACGTGCATAGAGCATTTGACAATTATATTGTTTTCAATCAATTTTAATATTAAGTAGTATTTGTTGCAAATAACAAATAATCAAAATAGCTACAGTTGCCAGAAAATTTTCTATGTCTTATGTGTGTAATATGAAAAATATTCATTTGCTATTTTACATCCATCAATTGTATTGTTTGCACATACTTTTGAATTGCTTGTTTATTATAACATGGCTAAAGATCTTTTATAAATGCATTAATTTTATTGAGAACGTATATAAAATACTTTGTAGAATTTTTATTCGCATGAAAGTAAACTCGCGGTCAGCCGCCTGCTAATGATTGAGGGGATGTCGATTTTACAATGCGCTGATTCGACACGTTGATTCGCTGACGTTTTGTCGATACGTTATATTTGTAGATTTGCAGTGAGGTAAAACAGAGAATATCACGCGAGAGACTCAGCGCGTTAAAACAAGATTGAGACGTGATAGAGGGAAAAATAAAATAAAAATAAAAAGCCAAGAACGAACACGAAATACTCCAAAACTGAAAGGTCGGCAAGTTTATTGAGCGATGCATACTGTTGCATACAAGCATATGAAACAGCAAATAAAGCTTTTAACAAATACATTTTCTATTTCATTTCAATAATAAAAGTTATGAATATGTACAAATGATTAAAGTTGCATTGACTGTAAGATTCGATAACAGTTTAAGAGATATATTTGAAAGCTAGAATATATTTTATAATAATAATAATACTTTAACAGTTTATATAGGAATTCAAAACCACAACAAATGTTAACGTTTATTTTCTAATACTTTAACGCTTATTTTGAGTAGTTTTTAGTTTAATTGTATGTTTATTTCTTGGGTTTTACTTCACATCTCATAATATATAAAGAACTTATTAGTGGTTATTATCTTAAGTGAAACTTTTGTCAAGAATCTGTTAATAATCATAAAATGTATCAAAACTTTAGCATTGTTACATTTATAGTTATTTATTTTTCTAATTGAATTGATAATCTATAAAGATTTGTCAAGAACAGTATCAAGGTTTATTAAGAACAGTAAAAACTACTGTTAGGTTTAAATTGCAATAACTCTATAACTATACCCGACATCTTGCTAAAATTTTATACACAGCGTTTTATAAAAATAATATCTACTAATTATTAAAGTTTGGAGGATGTGGTATCACTAGTCTTATAATCAATACAAACTAAATAATCCACAAAAAAAATTTGTTCAATTATTAATCGTTGTAATAAGTGCATAGAATTTTTCAATAAATAATACAGTATCATTAATTAATCTAAGAACTTCATTTAGAGTTAAAAGCTATTGGTATTTATATGTAAATAAAGTATATAATCACACATTTTCATATGTCTGAATATGACAGTCTGTTACTACTTATCGATACTACATTGAATGCCATGAAATATCTATTTAATGTGTTTCTCGGCAAAATTATTTTATTAAGTTGTTAATAGTAATTCATAAAATATTCATCTACGTATTTATTTAATAAAACGTACATTACCCATTCCTTAATAAACAATCAAATAAACTGCAAGAAACCAAACAACTTCAATCGCTTCCATCTTTCAAGCTACACAAAAACCTCATTTTACTACGTAAAACCACGAATTTTCACGGTGATTTATCCGTCAGTCACTCCAAACCGAGCGTCTAGACTTTTAACGGGCCGCGCAGCTGCACAGATGCGCGCTGCACTCACGTCCCGTCTATATAGTCCCGGATAAGGCGCCGCGCCTCGGACATTTACTACCGGCGCAAATCAAATGCCCGCCAGCGACTACTCCATGAATTTTCCAGAACGGATAATTAAGTGGGCACGAACGACCGCGAAATAAATTCACACCGACCGGCGAGCCGCGTCAATTTGAGAGTTTTTTCGGAGGAGGGAAGCGGAATGATTTCGCGGCGTTAATTGCCGCGTTCGTCGAGTTTCACGCTGTGATTTTAATTTATGGAGCTACCCTATATGCTGCTCGATAGAGGGAAGGAAAACTCGGAGAGTTGATTTATATTTTGAGAGTTTTGCGCTGTTAACGCGGAGTGGAGCGTCATTGGGAGTGGGTAATTAAGGAAATTAAAATTCATAAAAAGTTTGATTAATTTACTTGGGTGAAAGCAGAGAAAAGTCGTTCTGTCTAATATTGATTGACAATCAAAATTCCGAATCACTCAATTATTTTATAAAGAAGTTTTATGTAAGCGGTGTTACTTCTACGAATTTGGGCTTCGTAATGTATAAAGCTTTTAAAAAATTTAGTATATTAGCGACTGTTAATCTGAAATACTGTATTTTAATAAAATTCAAATTCAAGTAATAAACTTATGGTTTGTATTTATATACTGTCATAACTTTCCTAAAATCTGTTTATATACTAAGTATTATTTTTAAATAATTTTATAAACTTATGAGTTATCAAATGGAAAGCTTTGTACTTTATTTAAACGTTTTTCATTACTGTTACTATTTATTTTTATTTCATACGTTTTTCCTCAGAATATGTATTTTCAAGAATATCAATATGAAATGGTCGGACGAAATATAAAGCATAAAAAAATCAATATTATTATCCATATAGAAGCAGAAGAGAATTATTTGTAACATTATCCTAATAAACATCGAACTTATTAAAAGTTTGTAATAAGCCATTATGTATATTAATGACTAGGACCTGGCTATTAATAAAATCATTTTCTATCAGGGTAAACGTTTAATTTTAAAATATTTTTTAATAAACGTAAAATTGTATACAGAAATATCACCAAAAAGAAGTTAATACGATCACTCTAAATAAAATTTAACATCGATCATTCATCATCACCTTTTTTACAATCGCATGACAGAATAAGAAGCAAAAAACGTATCTGCAGGCTTGTAATCAAGAAATAGTATCCACCCTTTCTCTACCTTAAATACTTGATCGCTGGTGGAGTAGCGTGTTCTTAACGAATCCAATCATATTTGAGCACGTAACTATTACACCAATTTACTGCACAACGAGTTGTTTTGCCAGATACAAGTGATCTCTATTTTATTGATCATTGAGTTAGCCACTCGTTATGATAATCTTGTAGTCTTACAAGATGTATACTTAAGTAATATGGGGAAACAATTTTTTATCAAATATTTATTTTCTTCTTTCAAGATGGGTTATCGATTCTTTTAAAAAAAATTGTTTATATTTATTATTTATCAGTGATTTATGAAACAATATCACGTTTTTATGTAAATTAGATAATGACAAATAAAAATAAATTACAAAAGAAAATTTTTTGTAACTTGTGCATTCAAAAGGCCTCTATAACCCTTTTGTGCATGTAAAGCCCATAGAAAATCGAGAATTCTGAGCGGCTATGCGCAGCGAGCAAAAAATATTTTCTTCCCTCTCGCACAAGTGGAGAAAATATTTATTGCCCGCTGCGCATAGATGCTCGGAATTCTCCATTGGCTTCACATGCACAAAAGAAGCGTTACGTGAACTTGTTAAAAAAAATACGGTATATTACAGAGGGAGAAAGGGTTTTCCAGACTCGGATGATGATTTTGAGCATCTCCTCGCTGGATCATCATCCTCGCATAGTAAAACCTGATGATTATCTTCCCTTGTTGCACAATCTACTATTTACTAATTAAGTATAAGAAAACAAAGCTTATTTTGAAGAATTGTAAGTACACCGTTTAAATACACTCTACTCTATATGTTTCACTGTAATTGGATAAATATTTTTGATTGAATGAATTGTTATAATTTTTCAGATGCTGATGTACAGCTGTTGCTTAAACAACAAAACAATACTTAACTAACGGATATTAATCCCACGAAAATTTTAATGACTATTAAATATATTATATAAATTTGTAACGTTAATATGCTTCGCATAATGATTATAATATAATTCATGGAAGATAAATAATACATGAAAATTAATTGATAGTGCAAGTATCATTGCTCGAGTGCTGCAGATTAACCGGCAACATATTCTATAATATTACACTCTACATATATATGATAAAAATTAGTACATTAATGATTTAAAATATACATATTTTATTATATTATTATTATTTTATTATTATATTATTATTATTTTATTATTATATTATTATTATTTTATTATTATTATTTGATTACTATATTATTATTATTTTATTATTATATTATTATTATTTCATTATATTTTATTATTATATTATTATTTTTTATTATTTTATTATTATATTATTATTATTTTATTATATTTTATTATTTTATATCCGATGATAATTGAATATATATTATTTAGTTACTATTTTTTTTTGTTTATAACCAGACACTTAAATACATTTACCTTTTAATTGATCAAAATTCATCTTCATTCAAATTGTATCTAAAAAATAAGCTTGCGTCATCGTGTAAGGCTTTTAAGCCGTTTGATTAGTCGTTAAAATCAGATGCGCAATCATATCTATTTTAAGATTTTAATGTTCAGTCTTATAATGGTCATATTGGAATCGATATAAATGTATGTGTTCTTTTCTCGTGAAATAACAAGTGAACTGATTAATTAAACGTTCATTTTTACGTTATACAATGAAAGAGAAAAGAAACGCGCAATATTGAAATCCTTAACATTATCGAAAAGTACAATTTTATATAGAACCTACTTAAGGGAAGAAGATACAGGTTTTTGTTAAAAAAGTCAATTTTTTTATATTTTTATACTAATACTTAGCCTTTTTTCTTAATACCGAAAGAGGTTTCACAAGAAAATTTGACTTCTTTAAGCTGTTTTAATTTTGTTTTAGTATTTTCGTTTTTATCTAAAGTTTAATGATTAATTATTATTCTGTAGGTTCTTCCCTTAATTAGACATAATCCTCTTTACATTTTATATAGCAGCTCAATAAGAATATAATTACTCTTACAGCCAGCCATACAACCTCCTCCATACATCTTCTCGTTCCACCTCATCGCTGCACAAACAAATCTATAGCAAAATTCCATCTATTAACAATACAAAATTTATTCGCTACCAATCGAAAACTCGAACTAAATAACGAGCAGTGCAAACTCGAGCAAAATCCGATTAAAAACACCACAGTTTTTTAATCATCGTGCTGCATCACCTACATACCAACACACAAGCCTCAACACCAGCGTAAATCGGCCCACCGCGCGAAATCCAGGTCGCCGATTATTTACAAACATTTACAGTTTTATTCACTTATATGCTGGGCGCAGCTGTCTCATCGCTCCTCCCCCCGGATCACGCATTGGCAGGATTTATCCGGGCTCACAATCATGTCCAGTTGTTTAGCGCGGTAGACCGCTAATCGATTCGTCGCTTAATAGTTCGTCGGTCGTGGGCGGTCCGCGCTCTTCGGGGAAAAGCTAAATAATTCGAGCTCGCGCATAGGACGGCAACGAGACGCGCGATACCGTGACGACCGCAACCGGCCGTTTCGGATGATCTCGGCGGAGGCCGGCTGGCTCGCGGTGTTCGATCTGTAGACTAGCTGCAATCGGGCTTATAAATTCAACTGGAGGAATTTGGTGAAGTGGTTCTTTCTTGCGGTGAGCTTCAACTTGTGGCTTGAATAAAAGATGGTAAAGGTGTCAATTTATTTTGCGAGTTTAATAAATTATCAGTCGAAAGGTTTGTAAAAATAGAATCGAAATTTCGAATTTCTGTAAAAGAATTAGAATAATTATTTTTTCAGGTGTCAAAGTAATAATTATTTTGTTAAAAAATTATATAAAGTGAATAACCTTGTGACTGTTACTTATTGGCTGCGTGCAGAACTTTGGCGCCTCGCGTATTTTACATGATTACGTAGCGGATTTCTGAACTATTGGTCTCAAAAAATTCAATAGCTTATATGGCAGATTATCAAAAAATTATATTTTTTAC
This sequence comes from Gastracanthus pulcherrimus, assembly GCA_949152435.1. NCBI lineage: Eukaryota > Metazoa > Arthropoda > Insecta > Hymenoptera > Pteromalidae > Gastracanthus > Gastracanthus pulcherrimus. The sequence goes on along the minus strand of OX424572.1, from coordinate 190,366,475 downwards.
ATCAGTAGCTGTTTAAAACGTTGGAATTGTTTTTTAGCGTCTGATACACTTATGATCACTTCACAAAAAAAGTTTGCCTGATGTATGAAATAATAGCGATCTGTAAAAATAGTCCATTATGTAACAAGGGAATAAAATCAACTTTATTTCCGTGTTGCATATAGAACTTTATTCCCGACTTAACTGCGGTCACTTTATTGACTTAAAAAGGGGGACTTCCGGTAAGAACTAGAATTTATTGAAAATGTATATTAATATAGAGAAAAATAATTAAAAAATAAATGCATTTGAGAAAAAAAAAATTTGCGGGAAAAAAGTAAATTTACGAGAAAAAGTAGATTAGCAGGAATGATATGCTACTTTTGTACCGCTTTTAAGGTCAATAAAGTGGTCATTACGGTTGAGTTGGGAATAAAATATTTTTGATAACCTCCCATATAAGTCAATGTATTCTAGCGTAGTCAAAGTTCTGCACATAGCAAATATTGCTTTCTTAAAAAAGAAGCTCTGTCGTAGTAAATAAAAAATAGTCTTTCAAAAAACATGTCAGAAACATGTTTTGGGACATATCCAATTAAAATATACCATATTTAGAAAATGTCCGTATGGATGTCCGTATGGATATGTGGATTTGTACGTGTATGTGTACGTATGTGTGTGTGTGTATGCGTGCGTGCGTGCGTGCGTGCGTGCGTGCGTGCGTGCGTGCGTGCGTGCGTGTGTGTGCGTGTGCGTGCGTGTGCGTGTGTGTGTGTGTGTGTTGTATGTGTGTGTGTGTGTGTGTGTGTGTGTGTGTGTGTGTGTGTGTGTGTGAGTGTATATGGATCAGCATATCTCTGAATATATAGGGTCAAAATTAATTTTTTAGAGCTCATTTTTTGTTACTATTCTAGAGTATAGGGCACAAAATTATTATTGTTTTTCTTATTCTGGCGTTATTTCTCGGTGTGTATTTTATTTAGGAAAGGAGAGAAGTTATGATCTTCCCGAGGTACATTTTAGTTTTGTTTTTCGTGGTTTTGTCAACAGTTTATCAATTTTTGGGTTTTGGTTTTTTCGTTTTTTTTTCTACATTAGAAATATTTTTATCGATCCAGAGAAAATGCATTTGAAATAGCATAAAATTATGTAACTTTTCCGTTCGGAAAGTTAAAATAAATTCATTTCCTTCTTTTCTTATACACGAAAACGTCATTTTTGTTGAGACAGTTATATCTTGGAAACATATGATGGAAAATTATTGAAAAATATAATTACATTTGTATAATAATTTGGTAATTAATAAATAATAGCGATTAAGATTAATATATTAGATCAAATAATTTCATACTTCAATAATTATTTTTTCAGGAAGATAAGTGGCAATGAATAGGCAGCTAATTTTCTCTTTGTATAAACATGATCTCTTAAGGGGGCAGATAGTCAGGACTACTGCATATATAAACCACTGATTAATTGAAAAAATTACTAAAGAAACACGTACGAGTTGTCAAAGTTTTTTTATATAGGGCGTTAATTATTAACAATGGGTTATTATTCATTGACCACAGGAACGAAATACTTAGGTTTATAAGGATTAAAGAGTTATTAAAGACATTATTTTTAAAAATTATTTTAAAAATTATTTTGCTATTCCTCAATTCCTCACATCGTATTTATCGGTGACTATAAATACCATGCAATATACTTAATATGTAATCCATATATATTATGTATGAACGAGGGCTCAGATGCCTAACCTAACAAACGATAAATATTTGTAAGTAATATGTACGTAATGTGTTTTGAGTTATTGTTATTATTTTCTTTTAGAAGTGAATCTATCGTTCGTAATAGTATAGGTATACATGAATAAAAGAGACATAAGCGATCTCCAATACATACCATTTATTTAAACATTACGAAAAGCTGAAAAAAGGCTATTTGTAAAGTTTAAATAAATGAACTATATTTCGTGGAAAGTGCTTAAGCCTCTTTTATTCACTATTATTTTTGTTATAAAAAGTTTCTGGTATAGAAATTCACAAAAAAAATGTTATTTTTAACCAATTAACTTTACATACAAGATCGTGTATATAATATTTTAAAATTACCATCGTAACAAACACGTTGTCTAATCTAAAAAGTACATTTATAAATGACATGCATGAAGAACAAAAGCTCTATTCGAAGAAATATTCATGTGAAATGGTATTTTCTATTTTTAATAATCAAAATCAATACTAAGATGTCATTTAACACAATTTTAGTATTACTATTACTATAAATTTATTTATAAATTGAATAGTTATTCGTTTAGATTGCCTGTCGCTCGTATTTAGCAGATATTACGAATATCCGTTCAATGAATGGTCCAAATAATTAAGTTTATCAATAAATAAATGGGCACTGGAATAATTGACGCAGATAATTACGTTCAATATATACCATTAGCCTTACATCTCAAAACTCTGCATCGATAGAATTGGGTTACTTGTTTCACAATTTAATTCTATACAATGAATATCTCGTTTCATCCATACGACTTTATCCACAAATAAAACACCTTACCCATGCAATGAAAAAATAAAAATATTCAACGTCGTATTACAGCGATGCGTATATAAAATGAAATTCCCCGAATGCAAAAGTGCAAAGAACAGAAAATCATTCTCCCCCAAACAATCCGCAGAAAAATTGTGCTCCGCGGAAAAAGTCGAGGTGCACTCAGCCGCAAACATTCCCGACGTGCGTGCGAGTGAGAGAGAGATGAAGAGTCGGCGACCGTCCGCCACCGCGGGAATTTAATAATAAACGCGTGCGCCGCACGCTCTCTCGCTCTCCTATGCCTAAATTAAATTAACATATACGCGGTAGGTTGAGCCGGCAAATTGAGAGACTACGTGCATAGCGAGAAGCTTCTTCGCGAAGTTGGCGCGCGGGTTTTCGGCACCGAGCAACCTGTAAGCAGTTCGCTTATTTGGGACAACGCGCGCTCTGCACACTCCTTTCGCGGTATATGAGAGTAAGAGAGAGAGGGAGAGAGCCGGGGGCTGCTTCGATGCACCGAGGTTCATCTCCATCAGGCATCAATTTCGCGAACAAGCGATGCGCCGCACCATGCCGGCGGTTTCGTGGGAATTCCCAAGAAACTTTTACTTGCTGTTGTGCGAGAGGGTCTTGTATATAGGCAGATGGTGTATTTCGTAATGTTGGGAATTGTGAGAGCCACGAGCCGCCGGCGATCGAAGGTTGTGAAAAATAGGATTATGTACTCGTTAAATAAAAAAAAAATCTGTTTATATAATCCTACAGTTGATTGTAGTGCGATTGTAAAATTTTGGTGTAAATTGTCGTTTTGCTAAATTAAATGCTGTAACTTTAATTTAGTTACTAAATTTCGTATATTCGACGTATAGGTAATAATTTTGCGTCGTTATTAATTTTGCCTCATTCAACGAAGTGCATATTATATAGCTACTTTTAAAAGAGAATATTAATTTACATATGTGAAAATCAATTTTTAACTTGTCATACAACAATTGCTAACAAAATTTCAGCTAAACAGTAAAAAATATATTATTAAACTATAGTATTATTAAATTGCACGTGTTATTTAGGTTAAGCATAATTTTATTTTCATTTTGTAATTAACACCTATTTAGAAGTAAATATTTAATGATTGTAAAATTCGCAGAATCGTAGGTCCTTACTACAGATAATCACTTTAAAATTATGCAAATCGCAATTAACGGGTGGAGTAATTAAACCATATTCAAAGTTTAGTAGTAATTAAATGCATAATTAGTAATGATTATATTGGAACGCGACCAGAATAATAATTCAATGGTAATGATTTATTATTAAAACTATTTTTGAGTGTTATTTGTTAATTTCGATTAATTACTTTATACCTAGCATTATATTTATTATTAAGGTTGCAGCTTCACTTAAAAAGAGAAATGTTAATGTTTCTAAAACTACAACTATTCAACTCTTATACTCTCAAACCCATTCCTACAGAAATCGTATATTATTATGAGACTCGCGTTATTTTGCCTCTACATTTGATTTCAAACTTTTAAAGTAGTAGTATCATTACTAACAATATTTGAATATCATATACTAAAAGTGTGTATTATTTACTATTTCATAAATATTATAATACTCTGAAACTTGATTTATAACTGCAAAATATGGGACATGCGTGAAAGTAAGCATCGCTTTAGTGATAAATTGTACCTCCACTACTGATATATTTATAATTTGTGACTGACTGTCCTCAAATTAAACCCGAAACCCCTTATTATCACCTATGTACATATGAAAACCAACACCTCGCATTTACCAATCCCACACGATCTCCACCAAACACTCCGCATTCCCTTTGTCTCTCTCTTCTCATCTCTTCAACATCCCATATTTCCCACCTTCCGCCAGGCTGAGCGAACGAGCAGCCGCTCGTCATTTGCGACGCGCCTGCAGAGAGTTGGCAGCAGCAGCAGCAGCAGCAGCGGCGACAACTCCCGTGTGTTTTTCGCCAGGATGCCGGGCGCAATTTTTAATCTCTCGCGGGGATGCGCTGAATTCGTGTGTTGGACGCACAGGAAGTCGAATATCCGGGCGCATGGCGTGTGTAAGAGAGAGTATTTTGAGCTGCGAGAGCGAGAACAGTAAATGAGACGGGGAAAACGGGGAGGCTTGTTTTTGTTCACGGAGAAGCTTCGTTATTTTTTCTGCACGAGAATTTGACGCGAGCGGTGACGTTTCTTTTTTTTTTCATTTTTTCTGTTTTTTTTTCGTGATTTGAAAGCGGTCATGAAGATATAAATTGTGATATTAAGTCTATGTCTTGAATATGTATGATATGAGTTTCATTATAAGTGTATTTGATTTTTCTGATTGCTTATGAATTTTTATTATTTTATGCTATATTAAAAATATAATTTTGCATAATATTGTGTATCATGAATAAAGTTTATTTGACTTTAAATATTATAAGATCAAAGTAAAGAATATTCTATGAAGAAGTAGAATGAGGTCGAGTACTGTCAGACGATCGATTACAGTCGAGGTTCAAAATTATTTTATGTAAAAGTTTTAATTTTACTTATAAATATTATATAAAAGGATATACCTCTAAAGTACTCTAAAAATTACATTTTTATTATGAATTTTACATACAATATAATTAAGTTAACATGGCTGCTTGGAGTATTTTTATGATTTTAAACGATGTAACCTTTCTATTAATAATATTAATTATACATTTTGCTTAAATTGAATTTTTGTATAAATTTTTGAGAGTCATAAGTCATAAATACTATTCGATGATTTGTAATATTTTAATAAAATTTTGAAAATATATTTTACTAGGTATTTTAAATAAAATTCGCTTTAATATTTTGTTAATTTACAGTTTGAAATAAAATCATAATGTCGACTACATATTCAGAAAAATATAGTATTTCTATCGATTTTCTTTTATTTGTAACTTTGAAAATGTGTTGAATTTCTTTAGACGAGTATGTCAATGAACGTACATAATTACTATTTAATATGCGACTCATTTATATCACAAAATAACGCATTATCGGTGAACGAGTGTTGAAATAAAAATGGATAATTCCATTTCTGTTTGAAGTGGATTATATAGTTTTTATCCATAATAATATCTATTTCTTTCTAACATATGATAATCTTTTATCAAAAAATCAATAATTGGTCATTAAAAGAATATTCAAAGTTTCATTTTACAACCAAAATAAAGTGACTCTTCAAAAAATGAAGCGTTCGTTCTACTTACCGTCAAAAACCAAAACGTAATAATCCGTATTTATTCTGCAACTCTCCAAATTTAATATTTCATGTACGACCCAGTTTACTAAAATTAAAAGTACCGATTTTAGAAAGTTCACAAGGACTCCACTTTACTTGCACTAATTTGTCTTAAACTATCTACACCTTCAAAATTCCTATCCTAATTGACATAAAATTAATTGCTCTAAACATTTATTCGTCCTTGTCAACTTCGTAACTTTACACCACTCCAGCTTCGACTTAATTAAACGCGCTGTCAATTTCAATGTCCTCCTCTCAAAAAATCCCAGCCGTCGCGACATGATTTATGAAAGCATGACGCACCCAGATCCGCAAATAAGCATCTCGACAAATATCCACCACACGCGACCGATCGTTTTTCCTTCCCTGCCACAGCGCGGCGCACCAACTCCCTGTGAACTTGCCGCGATCCGGCGCTTTGTAAGTACATCTGCCGCCCGCCACTCGCGGCTAAATTTCCACGCGATGGTACGGCCACGACCGTGTATATCGACACACGACGCGGAAGAGAAATGCACGACACACGATTTCGCGACGCGACGTAGGACCATCAATTTCCCGTTAAACCTGGCCGCGGGGGAGGCGGGGTGGCCAATTTGAAGTGGATGGCGGGATGCTCGAGCGATTTGTCAGTGCGGCCGCACGCAGCAGGTGCTTGATTGTGAAACAACAACGCGCGCGCCCGCGCGTGGCTTCGATTTGCGAGCGAGAGCTGTTTTATTATTGCGGAGCTCGGTCGCGACGGTGTAATGATGGTATCGGTGATCACACGGCCTGTGCCGCGATTCGGATACGCGATGATGATGGTACTTTGATAATATGAGATAGAGCTTGTTGTGTGGGGTGGTGAAAGGTGCGTTGGATTTAGTTGCTTTCACCTAGTTTTGAATAGGGAAGGGGAGGGGGGAAAGCTTATAATATAAATGAAAACCTAAAAGCATGCTATTCATTTGGAGAATATTTCACGTAATTTTGGATAATAATATTGTTAGTTAAGTACGTTGATTGGGTGTGGTATTTTGTAATAGTATTTAGATTTACGTAGGTGAATTTAAGCTATTTTATACAATGTTGATTATTTTATATGTATGGAAAGGATTATATCATGCGAATATGAGTATACATAATATACACGTAATATTTGAGAAAACTTTTATGAATTTTTCTTATTTCAATTGTATTTTTAGAAAAGTTTTAATTCTGACTAATAAATTGTAACGAAAATTGTAAAAGAAACATTTTGACCTAGTATCTTAAGGCGAATTTTACACGCTTTGCATTCGTAGACTGAACATAAATAATTTTTATCTGCATTTTTATAATTAATGTAATTAGAGTTTTTTAATAAAAAGTTATACTCTGTATACTACATATTACCACAAAACTTACTCTACTGTATATTACTAAAAATTAAAATGGCTCACAATATTTTAATCTTTTTACTAGTAAAATGTATAGATATTACTATAAAATTATTTACTACTTGTTTGACTTCAGATATTTTATATTACTCGTTTTGTGCGATTTCTTGATGAATTTCAGCCAGAATAAAGTAAAATCATTTATGCTCTTCTTTTATATTAACAGTCCAATTACTATATAAAATTCTCATCTTCTTTAATAGTGTAGATGCTAATTCTAACGCACGTCCTAATTAGAGGTACCTTCACTATTTACCATTTAAAGCGCACATTTTTGTTTCATTTCTACTTTCTAAAATGCGTTTTCTCTGGGGGTTTTCGGATGCAAATTGCGAAATATCAGAGATCAAAATTAGAAAAATTCAAATCCAGGATATCAAATTTAAAGTAAATAGTTCGTTTTTTTAACATGGGGATTACATTTTTTTCCATTCTGATCGTAATTTCGTAAATATCTATCACCAGAAACAACATAATAATTTTTATTGCACAATATGTGAGTCAACTTTTTAACTACAGTACATTGTATATAATCATTGCAGGTATACCAAATTTTTCAAATTTTGAGCGGTTTTATTGGAACAACTTTCACAAAACTTTGAAATTTTGACTTCAGGTTCAAAATAAACTAAAATATTATTAAGAAGTAACGATCAAAGAAAATGGACTTCAAAAAGTGTGACTTTTTATTATTTTCGTACGGTTCTCGTATATATTCCTGCACGCTTTAAAGGTTTAACTTTATACATATATATATACATGTATGTATATATATATATATATATATATATATATATATATATATTTATATCAAAGAAAACCCTGAATAAATCACGATCGCAAGCTTCTTTTACAATTCGTGAACCCGAAAGCTCGTCTGCACTTAATAGAAATAAATCTTATCAACTTTATACGTTTACATACAATGTCAGTAATTCACATAAGCAAGATGCGTAACGAATCATTCGTACAAGTACGTAGCACTTGTCGCTCAAGGGAGTACAATCGTATGGAATCTTGAAAATAAGCATAAGTGTTTAAAACTTCATTAGAATTCTTCTTTTGAAGCTAAGCACTTAATAATTTTTTTAGACAAAACATGATACTTTATGAGTAATTGAAAATTTAATTAGAATGATTATATATAACTTCTGTAGCTCATAATAATTATTAGAATTATATGAAAATCAAACTTTTAACATCGAAGTTCACTTCCTACGTCTTCTTTGGAGATTTTAACGAATTTATCCGAAACTTAAACGGTTATTACATGTATAGGTAACCTTAGACAATAATATTTTTTAAATATTTCTAAATCTTATGTTTAAGTCCAAATATTAAACGATTATTGACAATTCTATGCTTAAAATGAAATACTCACATATTTTAACAGTAGTTATTTTGGTCTCAAATTGTTATTTTGAAATTTCTCGACCAATCTGAAGTCACATATGATAAGCGTTCTCTGGAAGTTTCAGACGAGACAGTTACAAATTCGCTCCAGTAAAGTGTGGGACGTGAACGTCGGCGTTAAAACTTTGTTTCTTGTATTTGAAAGAATTGTAAGCTATGACCTAAGGTCAAGCGAAACCACTCGTCACCACCATTTGCGAGGACCCAATTTTTTCATTCAATTTTTAATTTTGAGTAAATATCCCTCCGGAACATTGTTGTCCTAATTAGAAGCATCAACGTTTCAAAGCTATGTTTCTCCAAAATTGAGAATTAAATGAAAAAAGAACTTCCTTGAATTTCCCGGTAACAGGGGGGTTTAACGTCACCCTAAACGAAACGATCCACTCTTATTAAATCACCTATTTGAATTAAATACCCATTAGATACGACCTTTACTCTAAAATTGTTTAACATAATCAAATCACCCTTCCTATTTAAATACTCATTAATCCCAACACTTGCTTAAAAAATTATTCAGTACCCAGCCTGAAAGGAAACATTTTAGCGAGACCTCAAACATTTAATGTTCATTTTCAAGATTCATCGCAAGACAATTTCGCTTTGGCCTCATATAGGACTCACTTCTCGCGAGCGCGCGCGCGCGCGACTCCTTTTTTCTCTTCAATCCAGCGCGAGCGCGCTTGCAGCAGTACGGTCTACAGTCGCTTCCCTGCGCGTATGTATATATATACAAGAGGCGCGAGAGCGCACGATAGCGGAAAATGAATGCCCCGGCATAAGTGTATTCTCGTGTGTCGGAGTAAAGAGAGAGAGAGAGAGAGAGAGAGAGAGAGAGAGAGAGAGAGAGAGAGAGAGAGAGAGAGAGAGAGAGAGAGTGAGAGAGAAAGAGAGAGGGTTATAAGCAGGTCCGCGTATAAGTGAAACTCGGTCGACCTCTCGTGACTCTTTCTCTCTCCCTCTCTCTCTCTCTCTCTCTTACTCACTCGTGGAATCTCGCTGTCTCTCTCGCTCGCTCCGTTTATCTTTGATCTTTCAATTTCTCATACTTTTCCTTCTCTTCTACGCGGCTGTGTGGAAAGCAAGTAAGAGAGCGAGAGCGAGTGTATATATACGAGTGGAATCGGATCGTCGTCGCACGACTTATATTTGAGCGCCACCCTCGACTCCCCTTCCCCCCCCCCCCCCCGCATGAGAACTCGGCGGTCGATGGGACGCGGTGGCACAGGCGGAAAGAAGAGGAGTGTGCAGATATATATGTATATCCACTGCTTCTAAAATAAATATATATACCTGAGTGTGTATGTGTGTGTGTATGTGCGTATGTATGTTTGTAGGCTTGTGAGAATATGTATGCACATGTGTTTGTATGTGCTTGTATGTAATGATGTGTATGTATGTGTGTATACTTGTGTTTGTGTGTGTAAGTGTGTGTGATGGTGCAGCAGATGCGATGCTAGACGCTTCTGGATGAGCGTGTATTCGCTGCGGCAGGAAATATGGACGGGTCGGGATAGAGAGAGAGAGGGAGAGAGAGAGAGAGAGAGAGAAAAAGGAGGAAGAAAATAGGTGGAAAGAGAAAGAGGCGAAGCATTTGCAGCAAATATTTATACGCGCGATAGACGCACAAAATAGTTTATGAAAATTATGCGACAGTGTTCCTTTTAGCCTTTTTATGGTGGCTCTTTGAGTCTTTGAACACTCTTTGGAGCTACGAGAGATAATAGGGACTATAATTTTCAACTGTAGCGTAAGATGAAAGATTAGAGAGTAAACGTGATGATTAAACGTCATGCAAGAAACTTAAGTTAGTCTCTTTTTTTAATTGGGAACCCATTATCGTTAAATGTTAATACACGAGTGTAAGAGTTTCCTTTTACGGCAAGGACATATTTTTTAAACTTTTTATAGAAAAGAATATTCGTTCTTTTAAATTATGTCGATAAAAGTTATGTCAAAGTTCTATACTTAAGAAAATACTACTTAATACAGAAACTTTACAAGCTACTTTAGTGTCACAGAGAATATGTAACTACATAATGCTGCAATTTTATAATGAAATTTGACATACATCGTAACGAAAAATCTTTGACAATACTGAATTATTACATACTAGAATTATAAAAATTATTAATCAAATTGATAGGTATATATCATGAGTTATTAACGGACTCAGTAGTAATATCCGGATGTGATCAGGCGCTGCATTGAAGTTCTTCTGCGAGATAAAGTTACATATAATTTAGTTAACTTATTATGTACATTACGTATATGTTTGATAATTCAACAATTATAGTTATATAAAAAACTTTGTAGAATATTTTGAGTGGTTATTTAAAATCACTATTTGATAATTCTTATCTATAAATAAAGTGTAAGTAATTTGTATATGTTTGTAAAAGCATTGTAAAAGCAACACAAAGAGTTGTCATCAAAAACAGTCACATTTACAAACGAACAATTTTTGACCCACTTGCGAAAATTGGTGCGTCAACAATCCAAGTCCTGATCGTAAACGCGAAAGTCCGATATGTACACCAACACCTTACACGTGCGCGAGAAAAAAATGATGATCTCCTCGGAACGCGCGTATGCCACCGAGTCCCTAATTATCGGATTGCGTGTCGCGAGGTCGAAGCAGGAGAAGGAGAGAGAGAGAGAGAGAGAGAGAGAGAGAGAGAGAGAGAGAGAGAGAGAGAGAGAGAGAGAGAGAGAGAGAGAGAGAGAGATAGAGAGAGAGAGAGAGAGAGAGAGAGAGAGAAAAGCACTCGATGGCGACATGGCGAAGCCTGGGACGCCTGGTCACGATAAGGGCAAGCGTGCGCGCGACTTTAAGAACGGCGACCTTAATGCTGGAAGTCACTTCCACTGGAATATAAAAGGATATACGCGAGTTTGTGTGAGGAAGAACGAGAAATATAGAAGTCTAGTAAGCGTCGGATAGTTGGGCGGAATGCTCGCGAGTGTGAGAAGATAGCCAAATGAAATCGCTGCCAATTCATTGGCACTTAGCTTCCTCAAACTAAATTAATTGTTCTAATATGAAAATTTTGGTTCTAATAAATTGATTTTAAATTGCTATATCTCTTTTTAATTCGGTTCTCAAAAATGTGTGAATTATCATTGATGGTTTAATTCAGAACATTTAATTAAACTAGCTGTATTCAAATGAAATTTGTAATATATTATATTATGATGATATAAATCAATATATATCTACAAGATATGTTTGTCCTCCAGAAGCAATATATAGTTTATTTGAATTTAAATTACATAACTTATCACAGTAAATACAACTTTAAGTGCTTAGTTTCAACTATATTTACATGATGAAAATTCAAATAGATTGTTATATACTGATTTGCCTAATTATTACATATATGATAAGAAAACTAAAATTTGAAATAAAGAAAAAATTTTTGTAAACCAGTGTTAAGTAGAATGTAATTTATGAATCCTAAATAACGAAAATTATTTTAATTGAGAATTTTATTATTACACTTTCGTGAGCCACTTCTTTTGAGTTATAGATTGATATTGATGTTATAGATGAAGAATCGGATACATATTTAAATGAAGCAATAAATAATCAATTTACCAATGTTTTAATACAGTTATATGCTTTTGTAATCATATTTCATAAACCAAATAATGCGAAAGAATTATATGATAAATATAAAACATATTTTTATAATTCTTAATTTCAAGATAAAATTGCAGAACATATAGTTTTAAAGAAAATAAATGATATCTTATTATTACATGGAATAACATTACAATATAATATGAAAATTTTTGTTCTTATTAATTAATTTTAAATTGCTATATCTCTTTTTAATTAGGTGCTCAGAAATACGTGCTGATTTATCATTGATGGTTTAATTTATAACAGTTAATTAAACTAGCTGTAGCCATAATCTTATTTTTATTTTGCATTTATATTTTTATTTACATTTATATATAAATTAAATCTGTTTCAAGCAGTTTTCGGTAACATTATTTGAATTTGAATTCAACGACACCTAAAATCACATATTAATATCGTTCATACGTATCATTTTTACCTATTTATCAATAATAAAACAAAAAATATTTATATACATTATTTCATTTCTCTTAAAATACTTTTTCAATCAATATTTCAAAATATCAATGGAAAAATTATAAAAAAAAACAGAAATCCTCCTGCTTGTAACACTCGCCAACCCTCAGTATATAAATTAATAAATAAAATATTACTATTTTCTTAACATTTAACGTTTTTAAATTTTCTTAACTAAAATGTACACTTTTACAAGATAGGTTTTTTATACTTTTTTAAATGCATTTACACTAAATTGATCATAAAATTTCTAGCATTCCAAAAAACCCGAAAAACTAAAACTCATAAATCTAAACTAAATAATCACTATAAAACAAAAATATGTCGATGAATCTTGAAATTCCTTTGCAATTTTGAATCTTCATTTAAAAAGGAAGAAAAATAGCTCTATTTGATAAAAAATGACCACGCCATTCTCGAGATATAAGCGATAAAAAAAATTTAAAAAAAACATAACCTCAATATCTCAGAAAGTATAGATCTATTGATCTGAAAAAACATACAGGTCATGGGATAGTAAAAAACTACCTTTCTGTAAAGTTTCAGATAAAATGCTGTCGATTTACTTAAGTTATCGCGTCAATAAAAAAAAATTAATTTTATAACCTAATTATTTTTTTCTCGACTAAAGTAAAATATGAAGTTTCAAAAATGTTACAGGATATTATTCTAAATATTCCTTATCGTCTCAATTTTTTTCAAAGTTTTCCATCTTATATTTCACAGATATAACCGTTTGAAAATAAATTACGTTTTCGTGTATAAAAAAACAAGGCAAATAATATCTTTTTCAAAATTTCGGGTCGGAAAAGATAGGTAATTTTATGCTCTTTCAAATGCATCTTCATTGGATCGATGAAGTTATTTCTAAGGTATTAAAAAACCCGAAAAACTAAAACTCAAAAATCGAAAAACCGCAAAATAAAACAAAAAGTATCAATAAAACAAAAAAAAAATTATTGTTTTACCTTCCTTTAAGAAAATAAAAAATAATAAGCCCTGAAACATTAAGTTTCACCGTATGTATGCAGAGTTATGCTGGTAAACATCCATACACACACACACGCACACACACACACACGCATGCACGCACATACACACACATACACACGCACACACACATCCATGCAGACATTTTCTAAAAATAGAGTATTTTGATTTCTTAAGTCTCAAAACATTTCTAACATGTTTTTAGCAAACCTTTTTTTTTACCATCACAAAGCTTCCTCTGTGAGGAAGCAATACACTAAAATAATATTTATACTTAAGGATTCACGTATTTAGAATTTTTCAACTTGTAATATTTATAGTGAATGAGAAAATGTAACTTTATGTTCGAATCATTAATTTGCCAGATTTTTTAGTACAAATGATTCATGGCTCGAATTGAATGAATGATTAAGCATACAAAACTGTGTCTTAAATGTTAAAAACTGTTTTACTGTCTAAAACCGTGTTTTGTTTAATAGAAACTGCTTATTTTACCATAGTTTTTGTTTAATTTGTCAAAGTTGGTTGTTTGTCAGGCAAGGAAAGGAGCAGCTGTATCATACTTTTGATAAGTTTAATTCACTACGCTGTTTAACATATTTTTAAAATATCTAGATATTACTGTAAATAGTATAATTTTAGTAGAAAATTAGAAACAATAATTTATTTACATTTTTGGTTTTATTATAATATTTTATTGGAATAGTCTTACATACAAAATTTAAGGAAAATAGTTGTTAATTCATACTTAACATATAGAAATTTTATAAATTATAAAACTATAAAAATAAATATGTTAATTAGATTTCTTTTATAATTATAATCATTTATATTTATTATTTTGTATTATAATGTATCTCTCTATTTTCTGTAGTATGTTAAATATAGTATTTCTAACGTATTATAAGTTCATTCAAGCTGTAAAGTTACAAGACTATTACTGTTTCAAAGTACAGGTACCTCTTGTGCAATAATTTAAATTCCTTTGTAACTGATAGTTTGTGTCACTATCAACTGCAGATGATGCATATGTATTCTGTAATTTAATGATTCAGCACATTGTATAAAGTTTTTGTAGAATAATATTCTCGCAATATTTTGCATAAAGTACAGATTATGCAATTAACTTTTAACAACAAATCATTATATTTCGTAATTAAAAACTGAAATTAGTTCAGTTGTACAAATTTCAGATAAAACCTATTCAAATAAACAAATTAGCATGCATTAGCATAATGAAAAAAGAAATCCCAGAATAAACAAAAAATTTAAAAAATGCTTCTCAAATTACAGCCAAGCAAGATTGAAAGCATAAATTGAATTCAAAATTACCTTGTTCAGCGCACAATGCAAACTACAGTAAACTGACTAAAAAGAACAATGCACATAAAAAATAACCTCGTTCGTTCTACACCGCGCCTTTTATCTCACAAGATACGCGCTTACGGTGGAAAGGATGGGGAGAACAAACGAGCCAGAGAAGCGCGGGGGGGGGGGAGGAGGCGCGCCACTGGATCGCGATGCAACGATTATTACGAGCCTGACGTAACCCAGCAACTCTCTCTCTCCCTCTCTCTCTCTCTTTCTCCTCTTCCAGCCTGCACACGCGCCTGCAGCAGCCAGAGAGGGCCAATTGTGCCTGCTAATCGAGCGTGTAACGGCGTCGAGAACGCTTCGACGCTTATACGCGCGCGCGCGCCCGCGCGGTACTTGTAATTTTCACGAGTGTGTCCCCACTGTACGCTATTGCCTTCATTAGGGAGGGGAGGGGCCGGTAATCGCCAACGTCGCATACGTACCAGCTGCGCGTGTTTTCCATATCTTAGCCGGTGATTACGCTGGGCTTGGGCTTACCGCTCGCTTCTTGGTCATCTGGTCTCGCGGATGGACGACGTCGATAAAGGAATTGGCTGAATTAGTCGCCGGGTGGAGGTTTTAGCGGAGTGGATTTGTTGCGATGGAGAGTGGAGGTTTCTGCGCGATAAATGTAGCGCGAGTTACGGGCTTGCGGATAAAAGAGTTTTTCGCGATCGAGGTTTTTCTGGGAGTACTTTTGTTATTATTACCTGTGTTTTAGGATTGTCGATTCATTTATTGCTTCAGTTTGAGACCGAATGTAACTGTATTTCTATGAAAATACATTTTTATTAACCTCCTTTTATCAACCTATATTTCTGGTATTGATTTTCAATCAATGAAATATTGATAGGCGGGCATTGCACATTGTTTTATATTCTGATAAATGAACTATTGCTCTAATATAAATAGAGTATGAGCAAAAGAGTAGAAAGTTCGTTAAAAAAAAGTACCAAAATTTCAATCTTAGTCGTTATATTACCTTAACAGTTATTTTCATTTTTGTTAAAATTCTTAAAATTCTTTTCATGTTATAAACTTAAAATTATTTAAAACAAATGTGTCCATCCAGTCGAAAAGATCATTTCCAATCTCGTAATGAATACCTAAGCTTTTCTACAGCAAAGAAATAGCAAAGAAAACTCAAAAATAAAGTATAAAAATGTATTGCATATTATATTTAAATCAAAAGGCCCAACAATCGTGCCTAAATTTTGAAAAAAAATTTATGTCGTTTTTTTTATGTCTGGGACTAAGAGAGTTAGAGGATTCTCGTGCACTATTTTAATATAGAAGACACAACTGTAAAATAATGTACTTTGTTTACATGTCAGCGTGTAAGAAATGATAATAAATCTGCTATTTGAAGCAAATAGATGAAGATACAATTTCGCAAGTATGAGGATGGCGCGTGCCAACCACGGGATAGTAGATGGCGATAGCTGCATAAGACTCCAACCAATCCGAGTATAGGGATCACCGCTTCTCATTGGCTGGAGTCTTATTTCACCCTGCTGTCATTTGACAAAAGATTGCTAGATTACCATCCTCATACTATTCATTTATTACAAGGCATTCCTTCTGTCAGTATATGCGAATAATCATAAAAGTTAAATATATGTTATTAAAGTCATATATACAAGTACAGTTAATAGAAGTTAATAGTTAATATACTTTTGCTGCACAGACTCTTTCATTTGACTTTACATAGTCTACATAGAATTAAAAGTCCTTTTTGTAATATCCTTTATTCGTACATTATAAAACTTTGATAAATGAATGCTTTTACAACTTTCATAATTAAATACTCATCCACTATCTTTAAAAGTAGCTATGCATGAATTTATAATATGCTTAAATAAATCCGACATTTAAATAATCAAAATCAATAAAAGGATTAAAAATTCATAATGCAATTTTTAGATTTTAATATTTAAGTTATCACTACGAAAATTTATCAAAATCTATCATGAAAAATTCTATTCAATTATATTTATTTAATAGAAGTAGATTCTACTTTTTTGGCTTCACAGGCTGAACTCAAAATGTCAGTCAAAACAATAAAAAAGGAGCTTTACCTTTTGTTAAAGCTCTTCGTAACCTACACATAAAAAAGCTAAACAAGTCTTTTATTTTAGGTAGGATCAACGTATGTGTGAGTAAATTCTTCTTTTTATTTTTCTCTCCGTGAAAAACTGAATATAGAAAACTCTTACATCCTACCCTTTAAAAAAATGCCAAAAAAAGCTACAGACTTAACTAATCCTCGCAAGAAGATTCCACCTACTCACCCCTCTAATCAACCAGCAAAAGACAATAACAGCGCCGGATTCATCAGCCGGTAAGCGCTCGTATTAAACAATTAACAATGTCACTTGGTGTACGCGAACTGCGAAGAATAAAGCCGCGAGATACTGTGCTGCTAAACGTGTGGCGCGCATTAATAACTCACAGAGCGTCCACATCGGCTAATCCTCGCACGGAGGCACACGACGCGCAATTCTCAAATGATCCCCGAGCGACAGTCTGCGTGCGGTCACCGCCATGCGTTAAAAATTATGACGACAGCGGAATGCACGAAGACTCGGAGAAGAAACGGATAGAGAAAGCGAGAGATAGATAAATACTTTATCTTTGGACAACAAATTATGAAAACATAAGACATTTTATATTGAACAAGGTTCATTGTGTAAATGCATAAATACTAAAAATACTAAAATAACTACACCTTTTAGCAGTATTAATTGATGAATATACTATAAAATAGAATAATAGCTTTTGAGAAAAATGAATTTGAAATTTCAATTTTGTTTTATATTTATCATAAATTATTTAATTTAAATGGGCTATCTATCATTTTACTAAAATTTCAAATTTTGACAAATGTTCTTAAAATTTTCATCATTATCAGATTGTAGTAAAAAAATCAGTTCTCTATTAGTACCTTTTTACTAACCAAGTTGTTGTGCATTTGTGTGTGCGAGCGTATGTGTACGCGCGCGTTTGTGAGTATGCAAGAGAGAAAATGAGTGATAGAACGAGAGAGAGCGAGAGAGAGAGAGAGAAAGAGAGAGAGAGAACGAGAGAGAGAGAGAGAGGGGGGAGGTTTGGAGGAGAGAGAGAGAGACAGAGAGAGAGAGAGAGAGAGAGAGAGAAAGGTGGAGGATAGGAAGGGAGAGAGAGAGGGGAAGGATAAGAAGGGAGGGAGAGGCAGAGAAAGAGAGAGCTAGAGAGAGAGATGGCAATCATAAATGTTCAAAATTCATTCTTCTTTATTTTAATGAATGTGTACATTATGATTATTTATTAATACCTAATTAATGCTTTTGTAACAGCTTACAGTTTAGTTATTCGGAAAGAATATTTTTGTTAAGGTATTTTAAGAGGTATAAGAATCAGTTATGTCTTTATGTTGGTCCATAAAATACTTATAATTAGAGATATTTGAATAGAGATTTTAGCATTAACTTTCAAGAAATACATTATTTAGAAATAATTTTTAACTCATTGACTAGAAACTATCAGGAAGTTTTAAGAGCATAATTCTCATAATAATAAGCACTCGTATTATAGGCCAACAAAAAGAGAACAAAATGATAATTTATCATCATACCTCTTAAAGTACATTGATACTATATCATTATTTGTAAAAAATTTCTAGTATAGGTTAAATAATAACAACTAAATTAATTTTTACATAATTATATAATTTTTTAGTCAATCACAGGCGTATACCTTTATATTTTTTTGTTTTACACTTGAAGGGAGTTCAAAGTATATATTTCCAAACCACTTTCTGATTGCAAATACTAACAGAATCTGTGGAAAATTTAACCAGAGAATGCTTATATTTGCTATTAGAAAACAGTTTATACATTTTTGTGATAAGCAATGCATAGAGCAACCCTTTCACATCGTTTTAAATACCATTATCATTGTAACCTTGAAGAATAAACAGTTTTCTCCGTGTAATTCTTTCTTTCCCCTTCAAACGTCCTTTCCTCCGCACTTTTTACTGCCTCCTTTTTCCGTCCATTTGTTTGTCCTCGCATTTTCACTCCCTTTGTCAAAAAGTTTCTGTCTCTTTTATTTGATCCATTTTTTAATCGTTTCTTACCAAGTAATTCGCACGTGCTTTTTCTTTGTTGCTTTGCGTTTTGTTTCTACACTTAGTTTTGCTCTCTACCAACTGTCTCTCTTTATTTACCATGAACACAATATCATTGGTACGCATACATACGCACACATACACATGCACGAACGCACACACACACACACATAAATGCATACACTCACAAACTTGTTATATATATATATATTTTTTTTTTTTTTTTATTAATTTAAGCTTTATTAACCTCATACGAGGTTTTTTAGCATTACATAGATTAGATATACAGTCTGATTACAAAGTATAGCGTGTTTATGTATAACATTATAAGTTTAACTTACAGTTACAAAAGAATTTGTACAGAGTTTTGTATACAGAAGGCCGCGTATCAACAAGTATAGATGAGCTCTTATTAGGTAGGTAGATATGTAATTTACTGAGGTCGCTTACAAGGTTTTGTCGTTGTGTTTCATAAAGTGGGCATTGCCAAAGTATGTGATCGAGGTCTTGTATGTTTGTATTGCATGTACAGTTAGGATCACTAATTATGCTGATGCGAGCCAGAGATGCAGCGAGATTATAATGGTTAGCTCGACATCTGTTTATCATGACAATATTTGCCCGATTAAAATTACTTTTTTCAAACCAGGGTTTATTTTTTAGAGTGTAAAAATTTTGAAAATAGTCTACACCTTTTTTTTTGCCCATTTCAGTAATCATTTTTTCTGTATTGCATTTGGAAGTTTGTTTAAATTTCTGGCGTAAGTCAGAGAAAGGAATGTGGAAATCTTTACAATAAGGATTATTTGTAGCTGCTTTAGCAAGTTGGTCAGCCCGTTCATTTCCATTGATTCCTATATGTGCAGGGATCCAAACTAGCTTAACTTTAAAATGGTTGGTATTTTTTTTTGTAAATTCACAAATTTTTCTTTTGATTTCATAAATATAGTGATTTAATTTAATGTTAAGTTTTGAGGATTTTATTGTTTGTAATGCACTTAAGGAATCAGTGAAAACGATTACATTTGTGTTTGTGCAATTTGTAGCCAGGTCTAGTGCATCATTTAATGCAATGCATTCGGCTGTGAAAATTGACGCATTATTGTTAATACTTCTTTGAATAGAAGTGTTTAAGTCAAAAGAAAAGCAAGCTGCTCCTACTGATATACTCGTACCATTGATTGATTTGCTACCATCTGTAAAAATTGCAATCGCGTCATTTTTTTTAATGAATTTTTCAAGTAACCTATTTGGATCAGCCGTTTGTCGTAGAGTTTTTCCGAATTCAGTGTCTACTTCAAGGTTAGATATAACAATATCGTATTCTGTGAGATAGAGATTATAGTGTCGTTGAATTTTAATTTGATCTTTTAAGGTGTATATTTGATCAATACAGCATAGGAGCATTATTTTTTTCTTTCTTTTTTTAAATATGTGAAAAGAGCTATTTATAGCTTTATTTACAGGTAGACTTGAATTTGAAATTGCTTTGCATAAGTAGTTTAAGCATAAATTTTTAGTTCTTTCGTGTATAGATACAAGTTTTGATTCAGCAAGGAGGATATTGGTAGGGGTACTGATGCGATAGCCCAAAGCTAACCTTATGGCAGCATACTGTATCTTCTCAAGCGCATTAGTGAGCCTCTTTTTCACTGGTAAATATACAAAGCCGGCATAATCAATCAAAGATCTAACATACGATTTATATATAATAAGAAGCGTACTCGGGTCAGCACCCCACCAAACTCCTCTTACATATTTCATGATATTTAGTACATTTCTACATTTATTTACAGTTTTTTCTGTTTGTTGTTTAAAAGAAAGCTGATAATCGAAAAGAATTCCGAGATAACGAACAGTCTCTGCAGATTTGATACATGTATTGTCAATTTTTATTTCCATGCTGCCTGGCTTAATACCTAGATTATTGAAATGCATTAAGACTGTTTTGTGAGGGGCGAGCTCTAGTCCAATTTCTTCTAAATTTTGATTAATAATTTTAAGAGCTTTTTCCATAATTTTTTTGCATGATTTAAGAGATTTCTTTTTAATAAGCAGCTTGATGTCATCAGCGTATTTAGACACAATTATACTTTTGGGTAGATTTTTTAATATTTCTGATATGTATAAATTGAAAAGAAGGGGACTGAGAGCTCCCCCTTGTGGAACGCCTTTGTAGATGGTTCTATAAGTATTTTCGGTAAATTGTGTATATATGTGTCTTTCGTAGTTTAGAAATTTGACTAGTTTTATGATTTCAAGGGGGCAGTTAAACTTAGCTAGTATGTCGAGTAAAATCTCACACTTCACATTATCGTAAGCACTGGTAATATCTAAGAAGGACGCCAATATGTGTTGTTTTTGTTTAAAGCCTTCATTGATTTTAAGGGTTAATTGGACTAGGTTATCGACACAGGATTGACCTTTACGAAAACCTGATTGTGACGCGGGTAAAAGATTGTTTTTTTCGAGCCACCATTGTAGACGATTTTTTACGAGGATTTCAAAGAGCTTGCAGGAACATGAGGTAAGACTAATGGGGCGATAGTTTTCCCCATCAGGCTTTTTAATAAAATGCACATAAGAGTTTTTCCAATCTAGGGGGTAGTCACCTGTGCTGTACATCTCGTTAAAAATGTCTAATAGAATAAGTCTATAATTCATTGGCAGATTTTTGAGTATTTGATAATCGACACCATCAAGGCCGGGGGAAGAGCTAGTTTTTCTTGAATCTAGGGCGATATTGAGTTCGGAAAATTGAAAATGACCGCTGAGAAAATCGTTGATAGTGCACTTAGGAAGCCAATTGGGGTCTGTTGGGGCCCAGGAAGGGCTAAGTTTATCAAGTGCAATATTTAGTTTAGTTTGATTTTGTTGGTTTGTAGAATTGTGAGATTTTACTTTGAAAAATTTATTTTTTAAAATTTTCTTTGTATTCCAAACATAAGTGCTATTTGTCTTGAAGTTTATTGTTTCAGTAAAGTCTATAAAACTTTCTTTCTTTTTCTTTTTAAAAATTCTTTTTGCAGTTGCTACTTGTTTTTTGTAAATAATAAAATCATTTAGTTTTTTAGAGTACTGCCATTTTTTAAAAGCTGCTTTTCTTATACTAGAAATTTTATCGCATTCCTGATCCCACCATTTGACAGGATTTTTGTATTTAAAGTTTTTCTTGCAATTTATTTTTTTCGGAGTATTAGATATAACAGCTGATTTAACTATTTCTATGAAAAATTGATATTTAATACTAGGCCTTGAATTGCAAAAAGTGGATTCAAAAAATTGAAAATACTTGTTTTTTAACGTATTTGAAAAATTTTCCCAGTTTGTTCTTTTAGATTTGAGTTTAAAGGTTTTTTTAATATAGGAATTTCTAGTGACATTAAGTAAGATAGATATTGGAAAATGATCTGATCCGAATGTTTCATCGTACATTGATGTATCGATTTTATCTGATAAATTTATAGTTGAAAGAACTAGATCAATGTTGGATTTTTTGCTGTTTGAGGATCAATTCTAGTGAGAGAGTTACAGTTGTGTATATGTAGATCTTTTTTTTCTATAGAGTTTAATAATCTTTTACCATTGGCGTCGCTATTTGTGCAATTCCATAGTGTATGATGTGCATTGAAGTCCCCAAGTAGAATGCTGTGTGAGTCAAGGTCAATGTGGTGAACAAGCTTGTCCCATTCTTCTTGATTTGGTGTAGTCCCCGGAGTTCTATAGCAGGCGTAGATATTGGTTTCTGGTTGTATATTGTTAATTTTGATACCGAATATTTCAAAGTTATCTATGGAGCCATCTTTTGTATTAATTACAGAAATATCTAGGTAATTTTTAACTAAAAATAGAATTCCGCCCCCTCTTGTTTCTATTCGATCTTTGCGTAACGTTTTGAAGCCCGGAAATGAAAAATCTTTGTTGTAAGGGTTGTCAGGTGATAGCCACGTTTCAACACATATAAAAATATCAATAGACTGCAGTAGTTTAGGTAGGTCGTGCTTGCGTTGTGTAATACTTCTGGCGTTCCAAAAAAGAAGCTTTAAGTCTTTCTGATATGTAGTGATTGTAGCCATTATTATTTTTGGACAGTTTATTGTTTTGTTTCTGAACTTTCTGAGTCGATCTTACTGTTGATAGTCGTCGTTGTTATCAAAATCTGTTTCCATTTCTGATACGTCAGTTGAAGAAGTTTCAATATCAGATTTTGCTAGTTTATTCTTTAGTCTTGTAAGTTTCGATTTGGCAGTTCTATTATTGACTAGAGAGTGGGCTTTGTCAATTACTTTTATTAGTATAGAGACATCGTTTACAATTTTATTGGCTTTAGCAGTAATATCACCCTTATTATGACTTTCTTTTATAAGATCTAAAAATTGGTCATATCCAAATGGCAATTTATTTGTAGCGTCTTTAAAAATATCAACTGCTGGAGACATGGATTCTTCTAAGGCTTGCATACGTTCTTTTTTAATTTTTTCACAATCGGCTTGTTTAGATGCGTCTCCATTAGTTTTGCGTTTTTTCGAACTTTTCCTTTGCTGTCCTAATCTTAATAGCAATTTCGGAGTGACAAATTCATCGGTTTTTTCGTTGGGATTATCTTGAATTTCAGGTACCATTTCAAGAGCGTTTAATTCGGAGGTAGTATCGTGCAGTGATTCACCGCTTGTGGTAGATAGCGGTCTTTTCGCACTATTATGACTAGCAATGTGCTGTTGTGTAGGTTGATTACCTATGGGCTGCTTTTGACTGGAAGTGATGCCGATATTTACATCTTGCGAAGAAGTTTCAGTGTTTATTGGACACAGCTTAGCGATGTGGCCCGATTGCTTACACAGAAAGCAGGAAGTAGACTCTGTAGTTAGATAGGTCCAATATGTCGTGTTATCGAAAGTTATTTGCAGCGTTTCAGGAAGCAACCTTTCGTCTTCCTCTTTGATATAAAATTGCCTACGTAGTGATAATATGTGAGATCGGCCAGGTTTATGGGTACTTGCGCGTAAGTCGCTTATATTAGACGTTATGTTAATGCCTTTTCGCTTTAAAATATCTGAGATAACTACATCAGGAATAGAAGGTTGTACATTTGATATTACAACTCTTTTATTGTTGTTAATGTACGGTTTTATGTTCAAAACGTAGCTTTTAACTGTAATTGTTTTGTTTTTTAATTCTTGCACCAGTTCTTTATTTGCGACATATACAATGACTCTACTTCCAGAAATTTTTGATATGTACCTTACGTTGCGTACGCTAGTGATTTCCTCCAAACCATCGAGGTAGTCGTCGTTTGTTAAACCTTCGATTGAATCTATGATTATAGCATCTTCTTTGGTTGGTCGAGTTTTAGTTGCAGTGACTTTGGCGTATGATAGCTGGGTGGAGGTAGTTGGAACATCCTTTTCTTGGTTATTTTTAGGCTCTAACTGATTTCCTTTGGAGAGATACATTTTAGCAAGCTGCGGCTGTTGCAGTTTTTACAAAACTGCAGCAGCCAGTGCAGCGATAAATACTGATATAAAAGCACTATTCACAAGGCACTCGCGTTTCCGCAGTTACTACCACGTGTGGAACACAATACTGTATAATATTTGTGTTTACAAAGCTACGGAGCAAGAGTAGACACGTCTGCTCGCAACCAGTGATGGTTGACGAATCCTATATATATATATATATATACGCAACCGTACAATCATAAATACACACTTTATCTTTTCCACTGTTATTATTTTAATCTTTTTTTAGCCTCGTTAATATACTTGGTATTCTTAATTACTACTGACGAAAACATGTATTTCTGGAAATCAATATGGTTATCTAAAAATAAACTTCAGATGTATATTGACAAAAACATCGCTAATATTTAGTGCATTAAAGACTTATCGTTAAAGCGAACGTTTTATTTAAGTAGATAATGTCAGGCTTTATACAGACGTCTCGTTCTTTTAGAACATCTAATTATTGCTCTAATCAATGTTAAGAATGAAAAAAAAAATACAATTCTGTATAATTTTATATTTCATTGATGAATTTAATTATTAGTATATATAATAATGACCAGATATCAGAGTGTTATTTAATATATCAAAAACAAACATAGTGCTTTTAAAAGTTTGATATCACTCTTATGCCGCAGCATGTACCACAAAGCTTTTTTGACTATTCATGACTATCATACTGATGGAAGTCTGGTGTAGCTTCGGGAAATTGCACGTACCATACTCAGCGTTTCGTTTCAAATATTGTTTTTATTTTAATTTTTAATGGATTTTAATAAAAAAAATTATTAGTATTCTAAGTAAAAAACCTAAAATATGATTTTCTACTTAATTTATTATACATAATTATTGAAAATAGTAACATTTTGTTCAATTTTAAAAATAAATTTTTAAGTATTGTTTTACATAAATTACAGATTATTAGACATACATTCACGCATGCGTACGCACACCCGCACACACATACACTACACCAAGATATTTATGGTAACAAAGAAATAAAAGAAGAACATTTTTTTGAATTGTGTTATATGTTCTAATGACTTCTAATATCGCAGCACTAAAACAGATGTATGTAAAGGTAACATTAATCTTGTAGGGTTAAATACGTAACTTTTATAATGCGTATAATTAATAACATTTTATGTTCAGAAATATGTATCTATAATGATTTATCGCAATGATAACAATCTTTGGGTTATCGATTAATGTAAAATTTGTAGAGTCATTAATTATTACACTTTTATATTATCATTAAGCTGATTCATTAATCCCTTAACAATATATGAAAATTATGAATATTGCACCTGCAATTATGTTTTAAATATTATAAACTATAAATGTCAGGAAAATTGTAATTTTGAATTCTATACTTTTTATTCGATTAATTTAAAGTTTTAAAAATATGTTTATAATTACTTCGTTTCTCATAGTACATAGTTTTTGTATTCTATATATTTTATTATTTATTATGCTATTTTGTTTATAAATTATTCTACCTTATATTTTCATTTCAGAGATATTTCTACCTAATATTCCAAATTAAAACTTATTTCAGCATTAAATTATATAAATGAGCACGTTTAAAAAAATTAAGTTATATAATATAACAGTACAATGATCCCTCATCAAATGTTAGTAAAAGAATGTCTAAAACTATGTCAGTATCCATTAGTTAATAAATAAATATAAATCTATTTAACTAATTAATATTTTTCAATTAGTCTTAGATTACTACCTGATAAGAGCCCGAACAGCGTATAATCTACTTCCCTGTAGTAAACTTCGGTATACTTCCAATCAAAGAAAACCTGTAATCTATTAAACATATCCCCACCAATCCAACCCTTTGAAATCCAGTGTGACTTCTAAATCACATTGGGCTTGTGACCATTTCCAGAATAATCAAATCTGGTATATTACGTTTCTCACGAATGCGATTATTAAATTAGGCTCAGAAGAAGTTATTACTCATAGGTACAAAATAAGTGTGAATGTGCTGAATATATTAAAATACTAAAACCATTTTTTGACAAAATAGCATCACTCGTTGAAGCAATGCATAAAGAATTTCATTTTTTGTATTTAAAAATCTGAATATAATTATATATTTGATTTATAGTGCAACCAAAAAGTAATTTATAAATTCATAATTGCTTTAACTTATAAATTTGAATGAGCAAAATACAGTATCCTTGAAGATTAAAGTATCTATTTCATACTTTAAGATCATTTTTAAAACAACTAAATAAAAAAAGCTGTAGCCTTTTCTAGTCGCTCATCGCTTGGGTTTTAAAAGGTTGACGATTGCCCAAATTCAATCCCGCTATCCCGCTATCTAAATAAAACGAGAAAAACAACAACACAGAAGAAACAATCGACAACAAACGAGATCAACCATTCGCGTATCTGTTCAGACTACGTATATATCTACACGTTCACAACAAATACGAAAATACCGATGGGTATCATTTTAATTAGAACGCACACCGAGAAACTCGTTAAACTCGCCCGAGCGAACATATCGCATCGTAGCGCGCGCACACACTCATACACTAATTCATCCTGTGTGCATATCTACGTACACACGTGCATCCACATCGATACGGATGAAATACATACAAACACATATATACGCACACATATATAGAAGGTAGAAATCGCTTACCCAAAGCAAGGCTCGAAGAGTAACACATCACTTTGGCCCCACTGACGTCCTTCACACTGGCGCTGCGTGCACGTACCAACACCCCGTTTGTGTATATATATATATATATATATATACATATACGTATACGTCGAGCGGACGAATGCACGATATATCGCGTTATTACGAACTCGCGGAGGCGCGCTGCTGCACGATACGCCGAATACAGATACACGCTACATACGTATATATCCGTGTCTACAGGCGAGCGAGCCCTGACCCTCTGTATATCTTCACCTTCTCACGTCCGTCAGCCGTGCGAGGAAATTCGAGGAAGCGTCGGCGGAGACGTGTATTATAAACGCGGGTCAGTCGCTGCCGCTACACGTGTACGCTTGCTTCTTTTTATTTTCGCGAAAACGCGGATGAAACTCGCACCAGAATGTCAATTTCACTTTTGTTTTCGCGCGTGTTCCAGCGGATATATCGAACGCGTATACGTACATGCATGCACACACGTGCACTGCGGAGCGACGGAGCTGGAGCAGCGAAATCGCACGGGGCTGTCTGAGTGGGACTATTTTTTTTTTCACGCACCAACAATGCCCGGTTCCAATGTCGACTCTTCTTTCTGTTGTTTTTCCAAGTGATCCATTAGTATGGAAACCATTATTGAGATTACAAAAAAAGTTTTAGTTTTTTTGGTGTATGTTGCCTGCTATCGCAAATATCGAAGCGTTCGTAGATCTGTATATGCACTGCACTTTCAGTTCTCCGGTATATTTTCACGGAAACTCTTCACCCTCTCACACGTCGAGTTTTTCTATACGCGCACAATAGATAATCTAACACTCACAACGGGTCCTCCAATCAGCCTCTCACGTGAATAAAGTATTACAGTAGTAGTGAGTAGTCATAATAACCTATTCTACTGTTCAGACTGTCTCAATAATATTAAATTTACTAGAATATGTGGTACCCTACGCGCGCCTTAATATGACTTCCATAAATACATATGATTTTAAGTATCAATAAATAATGGTTTACGTATATCTGAATATATATCTGAACGGATATTTGCATACAAACATTCGATAACTGAATCTTTCATTTTTTCTAATTAAAAAGACAAACACTTTGTTTTTCTTCCAAGAGGTATCAGCTCCAAGCTACATCTTCAAATCCCCTTATTTACCTCCCTCCACTGGAAGGCACTGCCCCACGACGCAGCAGCAGCACGCGGCTCGTATACAGCACATCCACGCGGCGAACGGACGAGCGAGCGGAGGCGGGCTCGAAGCTGCTCGATGCGCGGCTCGAGTGAGACTGAGGCGCGAGTCGTGGCTCCCCCCGGGGTAGCAGCTACCGGCTCTCGCTCTATCGCTGTCTCTGCCTCTCCGATGCTGCTCCTGCCGCTGCGCGAGAGTGTGTACAGTGGTAGCGGAGCCTTAGCGAGCAATCGGCGCGGTGTGCGTGTATACGGCTGCACGGGACGATTGACCACATGCTTTGTTTCGACTGAAGGGAGGGAGGGAAAATTTGCACCTGAGGCTGTACACTTTGTTGCTTTGATTTGGTGGGCTGTCTTTTAGGGAGGTTCTCTATGCAATTTCCTTTGAGTGAATGCGGTAATTTGATTAAGGAAAGCTGTCTTTTCTAGAATTTATAGAATAAATCAGCAAAGATTTCTGCAGAATTTTCCGCTAAATTTTCTGCACGATTTTCTGCTAAATTGCCTGCAAGATTTTTTGCAGAATTGTCTACGAGATTTATTTATGAAGTTTGCGTAAGATTTTTTGCAGAATTCTTTGCAAGATTCTTTGCAGAACTTTCAGTTTTTCCGCAAGGTATTTATTGCAGATTCGTCTACAAAAATATATTCTAAAAAAGTGTTTACTTAAAGTAAAAATAAAAGCAAAATAAAATTGTGTATACTTATGTACACACGTAAGATGTTTTATAACATTTTTGGTTACTGTTGTAATATATGAAGATTTAGAAGGTTATATCTATTAATAATAATGCTTATTCGAATTTTTATTAGATCTAAGCTTATGAAGCTTCATATATTACAACAATAACCAAAAATGTTATAAAACATCTTACGTGACTAATATTATGGAATAAATGAATAATGCAGCGATTAAATAATACCTTCTTAACTTTCTCTAACGATAAGTATTAAACAACAAGGATACCTACCTACTTATTTATTTTAGTTAAATTATTCGCTGATATGATTTTCTTTATAACATCACAAATCAAAGTCCAGTATTCTGCAATTTAGGTATACTTGTTATTACATTTAATAAAATGCAGCCATCAATAAAATTGGGGCAACTTAAAAACCTATTATGATTAGATTACTGAATTACTAACATATCATATGTAATAAACCCGAATTAAGAAACAAGTTTATACTTAAGCATTTTGTGTGATTAATTTAATATTTTATTTCAGTTATTTCATGTTGATTAATTATTTAAATTATCTAAATGTAGAAATATATATTTACATATCTACTTATTTATAATATAGTTTAATTGATTTTTAATATTTAAAATTTTGAAGTTTTTAAATTTAATATACAAGTTACTATCAATAAAGGCAAATTTTTAATACATACGAAAAATGCTTTTGCATCATGTGTTATCGATGTAGGTGTATTGTCGAGGTTATGTGGTAATAGTTATTGACAACTTTCCATTCTTGCACGCCGCTTGTGATCCATTTGAGGCCCGGTACGAAGAGTAATGATATTCAAAGTTTTTGGCGAAGAGTATCACAATTCAGCATTCGCGGCGAAGACTAACGTGATTCAGGAACCAGAATTTATCACAGTTCTTGAATGCATAAAATAGCTATTAAACTTGCTTTACCCCCTAAACATAAATAAAATTTAAGACTCATTTTACGCATTTAGCTAGTGTTATAATTATTTTTGCAAACCTTTGAGTTGCGTTACTCTTCTTGATAAACGTCGAATAGCGATGATCTTCGCCGCAAAAGCTGAATCACAATTCCTCTCATCGCAAACGCTGAATCGCGATTCTTCTCGCTGTAAATGCTCAATTGCGATACTCTTCGTAGCGAATTGAAATGGGTTACTCTTCGTATTGGGCTCCGCATTATAAAGTATCCGTTCCGTTGTCATTTCAAAGCACCTTCAAGGTTAGCGTACAGACACAGCAAATGATGGTAGCGGCGAGCTATATGAATCTTTGATTGTTCGACATGTTCATAGAGTTCCGGCCGAACGTTATCAACATATCATTTATTCCCAATTTTTAATTTTATCCCCACGGTTATCACCCGTTAAGACGCGCCTAAAAATGTCACATACCATCAAAAGAATAAAAAAATATTTCCATTGATGATATACCCCATTTAGGTTTTATTATTCAAATATCAATATTAAAAGTTGAGTGTAAAGGACAGGGATCGAAAACATTTAACAATATAATAACACAAATTCTACAACTTACACCTTTTTTCCGTGGTTTACCAAATAGTCTCGATACAAAACTACGTAGATAGATCCTGCCTTAGACTCTGATATGCAATAAAATATGAACATTGCAGAGACGCCGACAATTAGTAATATATAGACTTAAAAATTACAGTGTAGTTATCTGATCTTCATTGATGAGCCATCCGAAGGTTGAAAGCAATCGTTGCAAATCTTAGTTTAAGCAATGCTAGCGTATACCTGTAAAACCTCAATCAACTTCATTGTATATTACAATATAATCATATATTCTCGCTATTGCTATGGTTATCGATTTGCAACAAACAGTTGTCCGTAGATGGCATGCCAACCATGGTAATAGTTCATCTCTGTTTCGAATTTTAAATTACAATCTATACAATATATATGAATTTGACGAGCTGTGATATTATGGTGATATATATTTCAAATTTACGATCTGTATTTTTAACTATTTGGCTGCATGTAACGACTAGACTGTGTACAATATTGTGATGTACGCAATTCGAACACACAGATTTTCGATTATTCGTGAAGTTGCAGCTGATATTTGTTTCGTAAATAGTTAGTATGTTTATGACAGCTGATCTAAACGACGCGTTTATAATTATCAACGAACGTATACAGATTCTCGGAATTATAAAGAGTTTGATGCCAAGGTTTCGATTCTAACGGATTTTCGGTTGGATTACGCAATCTCCATCTGAAGAATTGTCAGAAGTAAAATATTTTCCTAATATTGAGAGGTTATTTTTGACTAAAAATATATTTATACACGACATTGCCAAGCAGTGCATCCATCGAGAGGTTAAGAAATTTAAACTTAGTGACGATTGTTTTAAAAAACACTTCCTGTTAAAAATTAATGAAAAATATATTCATAAATAACGTCGTTCAAGAACGAGTTAATGAAAAGAAAATATCCAATTATACTAAAATTGTTTGTTTACTGAACTTCTCTACCTGGGGTATGTAATGTTCAAGTCTGTGTTTTAACAAAAGTTTGTTAGTTTATCGAATTTTTATGCTCGAGCTGTATAGGGTATGTAGTTTTAAAAATGTATTATTTTATAATTATCTTTATGCCCATCTGAACGAAAATGGCCACTTTATTCCCTGTAACGCGAGACCAAAATTACACTTTATGCCCGCAAAAATTATTAGCGGGAAAAAAGTGACTTCACTAGAAACTACTCCAAATTCCTTTATTTCATCAAGTTCTACCAATAACCCTGATTTTCAATTGTCTTTTAACAATATTGTCTTTTAACAGTCCATTAGTCCCACTTTCCAAGTCAAAAAGTGGCCACAGTTAAGCTAGGCATAAAGTACTATATGTAACTCGAGAAAAAAGTCGATTTTTCCCTCGGGTGATACTGCCCTCGCTTCGCTTCGCTCACTCGGGCAGTAAACTGATCCGCGGGAAAAATATTTGACTTTTTGCCCTTGTTACGTAATGTACTATTTTGTTTATTAAACTTCTTTAAGAACGTTAATTTTTTTCTTAGTAAATTGAACTTGAACCAGTTCCTTAATAGAGAAGAACTTACCCAACAGCGGTCAAGTGCATCAAGAATTCATCTTGGGACCTCTATTGTTTACAATTATTTTTAATTATCTTCTCCAAGTTCCAAAATATAATCAATTCGTAAATTATGCTGATGACACACACATTTTAAGGTATTATGGAACACATCTTCGAAAACTGCAAAATAGCAGGTAAGAGTGACAAATATTGGTGAGAAACAATAAAAAGAAGCACAAAAAGCCTAGCAAGATTACTAAAGATAAATTGAAAATAAAGAAGAGAAATAAAGATGCAGAACGATACCAAAACCATGCATTGGTCTCGTTGAGATTTCTCAAGACTTTTTGAGACTTTTGTAAAACATTATTATTACGTTTATTTAGAAATAGCAACCAATTTTGGATACAAATTTCTCTATGTTCTTAAAATAAATAATTGGTATGAGGGTAGGAACTAAAAAAACACTAAAATTATACTATAAGTTTATATATCTTCTAAAATTAATCAATAAAAAATATATCATTTTTTACAAGATAGAACTTATCTATTAACTATACAAATCTCATGTTGCAGTCTGTTATTTATCCAGTTATGAATGCATAATAAACACCTTATAGAACTATAACTTAAACGGATTCGGAAATTTGTTGCGATTAGCGATACGATGGAAAACATTATGTCGTCAACTACCGATGCTGCTGTTACGCTTAAAATATCTTATACCACTTTTGCTAAATAGAGATATAAGTTCTAATGATTTTTCCACCAATTTAAGATATCTCTTTTCAAACTCAGTCCAATTACATCCATAAAATCATTACTTAAATTAATTTAAAATTATGTTACTTCTCTAGCGATAATACTCAACTAGGGTAGCTTAACTAATACTTGCGGTATTCTATTCTAAATTTATTGTATTTTACTTTTATTATCTAAAATCTATAATATTCTATGTTTAACGTATTCTTTTCTACTTCTAATTTAATTAAAAATTCTGGCACTTTCTTAACCCTAATTTCTAAATTATGTCATTTGAAATTCACGAAACCTCGCGTTTTTTACATTATTTTTCCGGAAAACCAACAACGACTTTTCACGAATTATTTATTACAAATGCCTAATTGCTATTGCAACACGAGCCAAGCATCTCTGCGGATAAACATGTGCACAATCAACGCAGTGATCGCCGGTTAATTTTATTTCTCATAACGGTGCTTTTCTTTTCCGCAGCACAACAACGGCTGCCAGTGCATGGAAAGCTGCCAGACAGAAACGTCACGTGACAAAAAATTTAGACTCTTGACTTTTACAATTAAGGCGCGAAACGATTGAATACTGTGTGCAGTGAGTGTATGTGCAGATATTGTGCATACATCGCGAGGCCGTGGACCGCAAGTTACTCAAAGTCTGTGCGCAGAATCCATAGCCGTAAAACTTGAGTACCGCTTTATTACATCGTTTCTTTAATAAACATTACTCGGCAAATAAAAAAATGGGACACGAACGCCCACTAAATCGGGGGACAATTTATTATTGATACGGATAGAATTCATTAGTAATAAGAAAATGTAACTGTATAATAAATAGATTTGCAGAAGGTCTCTAAAATGTTCTGTATAGTTCAAACTCGATAATGTTCTCGAGTTTCTTATGTATATGTTTGCGTCGGCAGTCGGCGGCGACTTTCGGTGGCGCGAAGAGCGACTCATTTCTTCAGATGTACTTTAGCCCTTGTACAGAGCAGCAGTTTTAACGCGCATTGTAACAATCCGGCCAATGTGTATAATAATAACTACTTTAAATAAAAATTGCATATCAATTATTATAACAAAATCCTTTGCATAATTACGTCCGAACAATTACCATACCACATTACGAGTGATATCACTTTCACTAGATCCTTATGGAAACCCCTGAGCATATCTCAAACCTATCAACCAAAAAAGAACTTGAAGAACAGCAGGTCGTAGGAATGATGAACCTACATTGAATCGGCCACCAGATCAAATGCGGCGTCTCATCTACAAATGTTATACAGGTCACGAATTGCGAGTAATAGGCGTGATGAACCTATACCGGATATATCACCTAATTCAGCGCGGAGTGTAATCCACACGCAGAAGCCATGAATTCTTCTCTGAGAAAATATAAGACCGGACGTACCGATGTCCCCCATTCTGATGTTCGGGAGGGGACTATCGGAAGAGAAACATGCAAAAGAACCATAACGGAGTTAAGGGTGGGCACGTGGAACGTGCATAGCTTAGCTCAGAACTGGTAATTAGACGTGCTAACAAGGGATGCAGATAAGTAACAATTAGATATACTAGATCAACAGGAGGTTAGGCGACGAAGGGGCCCGAAGGAAAAGCGTATGAATAAATAAACACTTTTTTGTAACACAAGCACTATTTTCGCGATTTTCTGCACCTATTAAGCGGGACTAAAGGACCATTTTTCAGACCGGCGGGCGCTAATACGCATAACCGGGTGCAAAAGGAAATAAGCGGGCGCAAAAGTAATAAGTTGGTGCAAAAGTAACTTTTGTACCCGCTAAAATATTTCGGTAAATTGCTATTATATATATATATAGGTATATATATATATTGCTATTATATATATATAGGTATATATATATATATATATATATATATATATATATAAAATATTTCGGTAAATTGCTATTATATATATATATATATGGGTGGTTCTCTGACAAATCGTGCGCGAAAAAAAATGGATTTTCCAAAAATATTTTTTTATGTTCCTATAGTATGTATGAGTATCCCTGAATTTTTTCAGATTTTTTCCATCATTATTTTCCGAGTTACAGAGGGTCAAACTTGGCTATCTAAGCATTTTTTGCATTTTTTTGCCATCAAAATTAATTTATAACTCCTCAGGGAAGCATTTTTCACAAAAAACGTATACATACTTTTGTTTGTAAAATTTTCTGTAGTTTGCATTAAAAATACTTGCAAAGTCATATATATATATGTTATAACTATCTTATATGCCAATTAAACCTTAAAATGCTGATTCTGAGAGTTCGATCAAAGCCTCGACCACCAAAAATTTTCATGGAGATACCTTTTTATAGTGCAAAAGTCCAAGTATAGGTCCCAGAATGGAGGGGAGCCTGTAACTTAGTCTAAAAATTAAGATAATCATCAATTCATGCTAAAAATGATTAAAATCATAGTTAAAACTTTTTAACCACCCATATATATATATATATGTATGAGTATCCCTCATAGTTAAAACTTTATGGAAAATCCATTTTTTTTCGCGCACGATTTATATATATGTTAAAATAAACGATTTATATTCATGCTAAAAATGATTAAAATCATAGTTAAAACTTTTTAACCACCCATATATATATATATATATATATATATGGGTGGTTAAAAAGTTTTAACTATGATTTTAATCATTTTTAGCATGAATATAAATCGTTTATTTTAACATATATATAAATCGTGCGCGAAAAAAAATGGATTTTCCATAAAGTTTTAACTATGAGGGATACTCATACATACTATAGGAACATAAAAAAAATATTTTTGGAAAATCCATTTTTTTTCGCGCACGATTTGTCAGAGAACCACCCATATATATATATATATATACATATATACCTAATCACTCTTTTTTCTATCTTGTAACAAAATAAAAATAATTAATGAGTTTTAAAACAAGTATTCTAAGTGTATGGTTGCCGCATCAGAAAAAAGTTGCTTTAGCCCCGGTAATATGCCAGAAAAATGCAAAAATCAATACATGCGTTATAAAAAATATGGTGTGCACCAAGGTCTAAGTGGGCTTTTTGACCTCGTGTGCTTGCAGTACTCGGTCTAAAAAGGCCACTTTGCGTCCTAGGTACACAATATACTATTTCTCAACACGTACAAGAAAAAGACCCTTTTTTCCATGCTGGCAAAACAAATGGAAAACTGGGCATTCCGAGCGTTTTTGCCAGAGCGGAATGGTCATTCCCTCCCTCTCCTGAAAATCTCTGAAAATAATGTCGTAATTTTATATTTTGCTAAATTAAAACTCAAAATTTTGGACAAAATTCAAAATTTAAAAAAAATCAAAATTTTGGAAAAAATGTGGCACTTTCGTGTTTGCCGCCTCACGAAAAACGACCGTCTTTACCGGCATACGGGCGGCAGCACCATCCAAGGAAGCAACGTCTAGAACCGTGAGCGCTCTACTAGCATCGCGGACCGCGCTGCCTCCTCCCAGTTCCGGCCTAGCAGCACACGAGAGCACTCGTATCGCATCGCGCTCTCGCGCCACAGCTCGGGGGTCGCTGCATAGCCGCTTGCGCTTTCAGGCTTTATCTGCCTCAGGGCAGCATTGGATATATTTTTAATTTTGTAATTTATAGTTCTTATCAAATGCGAAGAACATACGTGTAAAATGCTCATGTTTGAATCTACAACTTTTTGCCTTCAGCTGCATAAAAATTTAAGCTCATATAGTTGTACATATTGATTTTGTTTAAAGTATAATAACCAGATTTTAATAACACCATATTAAAGTATATTTCAAGTTTTAATTTATGCATACATTTTTTTTCTTAAAATGGTAATAGCTGTTTCTGTATGTATAGATGAATAACATTCTAATAATTCTAACGGAGTGTACCCTTCCGAACCTGGTGTTGTTAATAAGTAATAATATATTGTCATTTTCTGTTGAGCATAAGATGTTTCTGCAGGTACAGATCCTGTTGCATCCATATGTAGAAACGGTGTTCTTATTGACGCTAAATACTCCAACAGCTTCTCAGTAAATAAAATGATCATTGAGGGATTAGCAGAAAAGAATTGGACAAGTCCCATTAATATTTCTCCATATGACTCATAATACAACGACTGTAATTTTTCCATGAAAATCAAAAAATTCACGTCCAAATTATCCCTTTTGCGGTAATTACTCTACTTTTTGAAGAACAGTTTTGTCTGCCACTGTATCAGTATCGGTATACAGCTTTTATCTACTATATTGTGTAATTTGTCATTTTTTCATTTAAATTCATCCGAACTTTCTATTATATTATCACTTTCATCCAAGATATGACCATCATCAGCATTATTCCCTTTATCACTTCGTTGTTCATTGTAATTTTGGGTATTGGTATCCACTTTGTAATTTTTTTTATTGTGGGACTTAAAATATTTTGATTCCAACTCATCAGGACTTTCTGTATTAAAGTGTCATGACAAATATGGGTATTATCAACATCACTCTCGTAATCGCTCTCTTTTTTGTAGGTTTCGGTACTATTTTCTAGTTTATTATATTATTCATAAAAAGAAGTATTTTCCTGGCTTATTTTTATAAGCTCCATAGTAATATTACATTTTGTAAATTTATTAGAATACTGATATTCAACATTATCACTCTTTTCTAGCGTAATATTCATTGTACTTGGTACAATAGAGTCATTAAACAATTTATCAATTTCTGCATCCTTGCTCGTGATGCTATTAATGCTTTCATGTTCAATATGACTCTTAACATTTATCGAGTCATTTGCTTCATCTTTTAGAGCAGTTTGTAGCTGCTTTTTTATTTTTTGCTCATTGTACTGAAAAACAGCGTTGGACCTTTTTTATATACAAACGTGGTTCGAGGTAAGTATAAGAAATCAGGAATATTTAATTTATACTTAACCAATACTTGCAATATGGCATTTACAATATCGTCAACTTGAAATGGTTTATGTTTTACCATGATTTTAAAAAATAACGGATTTTATCCGCGTGTTCCTTTTAATGCTTATATTAACAAACAGAAGTTAAGTAGCAACAACTAGCGATATGTGTATATAAATGTAATGAATTTTTGTACTGTCAGAGAAGTGTACAAAATACAAAAAATACCATAAAACATACGGAAATTTGTATCTAGTATACATACAATTCAACTAAACGTCAACACATCCACACTAAAATATTTGAAAAATTAAATTCCTGAACAAAGGCAAGTTTAATACGACGATAAAAAAGATGCTGCACCTGAAAAAAAAAAATAATATACCTGAAAAGAAAAACTGCACCTGAAAATAGAAAAAGTTAACTAGTAACAATAAGAATACAGTCACTTGTATAATTTTCTGCTTTTTTAGAAAAAGCTGATTAGAGCATATAACTAAAAAATTTCATTTTATTCGTGCATTTTGGGACATAACTTTATATGCCAGTAGAAATTGTAAATAGCCACCTAGAAACCTCAAACTCTTCTAAAATTCGTTTCCTATGTGATTTTAAAGTTGTACGTTCTTGTATAAGGCTAAAATAAAGGCCTTTATTTGTAATAAATAAAAACCTAAGGAGGTTTCTACGTCTCAAACCTTTTTATAGCAAAGGTTATGATGAAATAATACACTCCTGTACATCATATTAAAGTTAACGAGCTCGACACGCCTGCGTCCTGCGGCAGGTAGGCCGCGTGACTCGTCGGTCCGGCGCTTCACAGCTTCATAGCTCATAGCTCGCATGCTCACGATGCAAGGCATGCAAGAACCTTCACCTTTTGCATGTAAGGCACGACCGCCGACGCTTGAGCTTCGCGTTCGTCAATCATTTTTATCGATCCCTGCTGGTTTGACATCATAAAAAAATGAACGTATACTATAAATTTCTAATATTTAATAGTACTTTTCGATACTAGTGTGGGTGACAATCACACTCGTGCGAGAATCATTTTTATCACGTGTACCGAACATTATTTTTGGACACTCCGTGTAATAAGTGCCACTTTTGTGTACGCTTGCGTTAGGTTATTATAAAAAATGTTAAATAAAAAAAAGTTTTGTTCTTTCAAGATCTATAATTTTACAATGAAATTATTTTGCATATAATGCATTATAATCCAATTGTGACCTAAAAATTGATTTTTGATACCTTTTTCGCGCTTTATTTTGCGATTTTCTTCACAAACTTTGTTTAATTTATGTCTCTTAAAAAATATTTCATGCAGAAATGTTGTATTTTTTCGAGATTTACTTTACCGTAGATATTTTTAGCATAAATTGTGTTATAATGCAATTTTGGCCTTAAATCAATTTTCATGCTTTCTTTTAGCTTTAATTTAGGTTTTTCTTGACAAACTTTGTTTAATTGACGTTTTCGTAAAAAATGTTAAATACAATAAAAATTTTTAGTTCTACAATTTTACTGTGGAAAATTATTGCGTATAATGTGTTATAATTCTATTGTGGCCTAGAAATCGATTTTTGATGTCTTTTTTGCGCTTTAATTTAGGTATTTTTCGACAAACTTTGATTAATTATTTACATTTTCATAAAAAATCTTAGATGCAAAAAGTTGTATTTTTTCGATATCTACAATTTTACCTTGGAAGATTGAATACAAATATGAAGTTTATTCAAGATACAGCTAAAATTCGAATTTTCAATATATTCAATATTTATACTATTTGGTAATACGCCCTACGAATATGACTCAAAGTAGATACGTTTACTTATTAGTATGATGAAACAAGTAAGCTCTTTAAACGACAAACTTTATTTAATTGACATTTTCATAAAAAATGTTATATATAAAAAAGTAGTACTTTTTTGAGTTCTACAATTTTACCGTGGAAAATTATTGCGTATAATGTGTTATAATTAAATTGTGGCCTAGAAATCGATTTTTGTTGTCTTTTTTGCGCTTTAATTTAGGTATTTTTCGACAAACTTTGATTAATTATTTACATTTTCATAAAAAATCTTAGATGCAAAAAGTTGTATTTTTTCGATATCTACAATTTTACCTTGGAAGATTGAATACAAATATGAAGTTTATTCAAGATACAGCTAAAATTAGAATTTTCAATATATTCAATATTTATACTATTTGGTAATACGCTCTACGAATATGACTCAAAGTAGATACGTTTACTTATTATTATGATGAAACAAGTAAGCTCTTTAAGTTTCAGCCGATTTGATCGTAGTTTTGATGAGTTAATCGAGGAAATTGATTACATACATACATACATCGATACATACATTTAAAAGAGTGCTTGGAATAAAAATATAAGGCTCTCCCGTGGAGCGGTCATACCTAAAAATTACGATAGAAGATCCAGCATCCGTATTTTTCGTCATTGAAAAAAAAAAATTCATGTATTTGT
Organism: Gastracanthus pulcherrimus; assembly: GCA_949152435.1. Lineage (NCBI taxonomy): Eukaryota > Metazoa > Arthropoda > Insecta > Hymenoptera > Pteromalidae > Gastracanthus > Gastracanthus pulcherrimus. Next base: position 190,325,945 of record OX424572.1, on the reverse strand, counting down.
GTTGAATTTTGGTAGAACTATAAAATTATAAAATTATCTTTAGCTTTCAAACTTTATGTACATATAATAAAAAATAGAGTCGCACGCCGTTTCAGAGAGGCATTTTAAAAGAATGAAAAATGAATCAAAACAGTAAAACATCTTAGAGCTTGCAGTCAAATTGATGACAATATTTTGACAAGAAAATTATTTTTGTTTTAAAGTTAAATAAAGCTACAGGATATATTGTAATAAACTTGTCTATTAAAGAACTTTATTTTTTTGCACGTTTATTTTTCGACTAGCATGTGACCGCTCAGACCGCCGTAAGGAGATATCAGAGAAATATACAGATTCTTACATTGTATTTCTCGCTTTTTCAAGTAAATTTTTTGTTTTCATAATTAATATAAGTTATACGGTGTTTCTAATACGTTATGAATCATCGGATGACCGACATAATCAATAAAAAGGAAAAATTGAACAAGAATAACTGATTTAGTTTTAACTGATAATCATTATGCAGATAAAAATTACAGGATATTTACGGCAAAAGATCCGTGTTTTGCACTATTGTTTATTTATTCAACTAATAAACAATTATTCTACCATGGGGTCTGATAATTGATTGTACTCTCCTAGCATTGTAGAGTAGGTAGAAAATTTTTTAACTGTTAATCATTATGCAGAAGAAAGTTACGGGAGATTTACAGGAAAAACCCCGTTTTTTGCACTATTGTTTATTTATTTAGATAATAAACAATTATTCTGCCACAGCCGAGGCCACGGCGGTTGGTCATTTATTATAATTATATTATAATAAATTCTCTCTTATTATTGTAGAATAGGTAGAACAATTTTGAACTGTTAATCATTGTGCAGAAGAAAGGTACAGGAGATTTAAATTTAAAAAACCGTTTTTCGCACTATTGTTTATTTATTTAACTAATAAACAATTATTCTGCTACGGCGGCTGATGGTTTATTATATACTCCTATCTTTGTAGAGTATTTATAAAGAGTTATTCCGGCAAATATAAATTTATCCCTAATATATTACTCGAAATAGATACATTTTTCAAATTCGCGTTTTAAGAATTTATGTCTAGCATTTATATATCTTCAATGCAAACTACCAACAAATTATTTTTAAAATTTGTTAAAATAGCTACTTTCCAAGAATTCTTTAAATTCTACTTTATTCTTAAAAATAGCTTAAAAACAATTTTTAAACTCATAAATAAAAAGGAAATTGTACGCGAATTTAGAATTTATGTCTATCTTTATATATTATCAATAAAATCTACTAAAAAAATTACACTTCTTTAAGATTTTTTAAGGCTACTTTTTAAAAGTAATTTAAATTCTTGTTTTTTCTTAAGAATAGCTAAAAATACTTTTAAAAGTTACAAATAGAATAGAGAACACACGATGGTTAAGAATTTATGTCCATCTTTTAAAATCTTTAACACAAACTTCCGGAAAAATTATGAGGGGGGGAGAGGTGGTGAACTGATAAAATTAAAGTACACGGCACTTATGGATAGTACACATGTTTGAGTACATAATTCTGTATTTGTATGTGTAGTTATTATGCTTGATTTGTACGACTATCGAAAAGTCGCGTAACGCAATAAATCGTAGAAGCTCGCGCTGCGAGTTCGCTTGATTGCCTGACACTATTATCTGTTTATTTTTACAGAAATCAGTAAAAGAATATATTTTTTTTATATCTTTTTCGTTTGAAGATATAAGTATTAAATTATTGAATAATTGTTTAATCATAAATGGTATATGATGTATTTAACATTTAGAAATACAAGAATGCAATTTAAACTAATAAATGTTTCAATTTTAATAAAAAAACTAGGGAAAAAATGGCAAGATGTTTAATATTTTCAAGAGAAAGAAGGAAGAGGAAGAAATTTCGGTAGTAGGATTTAAATTAGAAAATGGATTGTTTAGGAATATATAGCCTAGTTTAGAGGGATGTAGTAGGCGTCTCCAGAGTCTTTCTTAAATCTGAGTTATTTCCATTATTATTGAGTTTAGATTTTTCTAATTCAATATAATATACTTCAATTTTGAAAGTAAATTGTACTGATCCATTTCGGAAAATATTCACAATTTGTGCGTATATTTTATTTACACCTTTGTGTGATGTCGAGTCTCTTGGGCCGGCTTAGCCGCCCCTAGTACTTAACAATCATACTCTGTTCTAAAATTTGATGTATTTAGTAAAAATAAAAATACTATCCTGATTAAGTGGTCGTACTTTGGATATAAAACTTTTATTGAAAAGGGGACATATTTAAAAAAATTTAAGATCGATTTTTGTATTGGGCGTGCTGCACCGCAAATGTTATTAAATGATGTATATGAAAAATTGTTTTTTAGGCTGTTTCTTGTGTAAAAGCAAATTTAAAAAAATATTTTCTACCATAAAAAGTTGTGTTTTTTTTGAGATCTACAACTTTTCTATGTAACTTTTTTTCGTATAATGCTTAGTTTTCAAATTATAGCCCAAAAACCGTTTTTAGCGTTTTTTTATAGTCGCCGCACTCAGCGTATATTTGCAGGCTCAATCCCAAAATAGGACCATCAGGTTGCTATACTTAGGAGAGATCCCGAAAAAAATTGGAGCCTGATTCGCTAAGATTTCGCGGAGATAATCGTGTAACATGAATTTATAAAAGAAAAAAACACGTAAAAACACGTAAAAGTAAGCAAAATGTGCTCGCAATTTAAAAACTACGTATAGGATCGGGATAAAAAAAATAGAATTTCATATTGTGCTGGAGGAGATTTCTCCTAAAGTTTCAGCCCAATTGGTCAAAAATTGCGTGAGATATCCTATCTCACACATTTTTCGCTAAAGAAAATATAAGGGACTTCCGTGTCGCGGTCGTGCCTAAAAAGAGGGATAATAATAAGAGGGGCGTGAGGGTAAGGTATTAAAATTAAAATAGGCGGCACTTATGTATAGTACACATAACTAAATGCATATTTATGTGTTTGTATGTGTAGTTATTATGCATGATTTGTACGACTATCGAAAAAGTCGTGTTACACAATAAATCGGAAAAGTACAGAATTAGAAAAAAGGGGGCAACTAAGGAGAAGGAGTAGGGTGAGGTGTTAAAATTAAAGTAGGCAGCATTTATGTATAGTATATATGTCTATGTATACTATATATGTATTTGTATGTGTTGTTATTATGCTTTATTTGTAAGACTATCCAAAGGCATAACGCGTTTCTTACACATAAGAATTATACACATAATTATTGTCCACAATTTAGCATTGGTCAAATTAGACACATATGACCAATGCTAAATTGTACACAATAATTACGTGTACAATTCTTATGTGTAAGAAACGCACTATGCCTATCCAAATAGTCGTTTAGTCATATCCTATCCTATATAAAAAATGTGATGGCTGTTTGTAACGCAATAAATCGGAAAAGTACAAAATTAGCTAAAAGACGGCAATTATGGAGAGGGGGGGGGTATAATAATTATGTATTTGTATGTGTAGTTATTATGTTTGATTTGTAAAACGATCGAAATAGTCATGTAATTCAATAAATAGGAGATATATACTTATAATGAGAACAAGGGGATTAAAAGGGAATTAGTCGGGGGTGAGGTAATTAAATTAAAGTGGATATTAAAGTGGAAGCACTTACGCATATTATACATGTCTAAATACATATATATGTGTATATATGTGTAGTCTTTGTGCTTGATTTGTAAGACTATTGAAATAATTGAGCAACGCAAGAAATCCGAAAAGTATATGAATGAAAAAATTAAGGGGAAAAATGAACGTGAAAAGGAGTGATACAGATTGTCATTGCGTGTCTGAGTAAGAACGTCAGAGAATTTGTAAGTATGCGATTAAGTTAGTGAGAGAGCGAGGGAACTCAAGAGCTTATGTGAGTGAGTGCTTGAATAAATAAACAAATCAATAAGTGAGTAGAGAGAAAAAGAGAGAGAGAGAGAGAGAGAGAGAGAGAGAGAGAGAGAGAGATGGAGAGAGAGAAACTGATTAATTATTTGGTCCTTATATATATTTACATACATTGACCGTGCTACCACGCACCCCACTATCCATGCACCGCATTATCCACACACTTTACTATCCACGTACTTTACTGTCCACACACCTCTACTAAAAAATTAGATTTTCTCTCAAATAAGAAATATGAAAAAGAAACGTCATTGAACTTTTACAGGTTTGGGGTTTGCTAAGTACAAATGTCTTTTTTACATTCACGGATAATATAATTTTTTATTAAAAATGATTTAGGAAATGAATCAAGTGAGAAAATGTGTTAAAATTTCATGAAAATTACATTGTTATACAATTAAAAATCAATTTTATTTTTTAAGTGAGGACCCTTTGTTTTACATGTTTGGCTATGAAATCATCATTTAATCTTTTCTTCTTAAGCATATTATTTAATACTTAAGTTAAAACTACAGAACATGATTAGCAATCATCTGTTTTTTATTATAAGAATTGCGTATACCTATTGTGTACGAAACATATATTAATATCTATTTCCTGTAATTTATATGTTCGGAGGGATTACTAACATAAAATTGTGACGTGCATATCGCGCAGATATGCCTAGTTTTAGTAATGAGCACATTTGCAAAAAGATTAGGTTAAGTTCAAGTATTAGTTGATTAAAACCATTTTGTGGGTATAATGTCATTTTCAAATATTCTTACGACTGTTATTATACAAAATACAATAAAATTCAATATTTGCAATGCCATCCGCTCTTTTCAAGGCAATATACGTAATGGAAATTATCTCAAATTTTCAGATCTAATAAGTAAGAATTGGTGCCAAAAATGTTCGAGACACAAACGTTGCTGTTAAAAATTGGATTTTAGTAATTCAGGAAATTGTAACGTATCTTCATAAGATAAGGCTCCCTAAGAATTTAAAAAGTCACTCTATATATCAGATATTGTATAAACATTAATATTCATTTTCAAGGTTCAAACCTAGACCTGCCCCCGTAAGGAAAACTCTCTAAACGCGTGCGATGTATAAGGACTTATTCCACTGAAAATAGCACACCTCATGCAGAAGAACTGAAATTGTGTAATGAAATTACACAAAATTAATGAAATTATCCCCTCTGTTAGAGGTGATCCATAAATTACATTTATCATCTTGCATACTGCTTTTAAATTAAAAAAAATAGCTGTCAAAATCGTATGCTTTTTTTCATTTTCAATTTTTGAATTAAAAAGCACTTTTTATTTTATGCGATTTTGAGCATTAGAATACAGATTAGTATATAGTTTTAAGTTCAGATTAACGACATTACATTTGAATTTGATATGTATAATGCCCAGAAGCTCTCGTATGTGCAGTATCGAAACTGATAACGAGTTTATGTCAAAACGTCTACTACAATTGAGTAACTGTTTATGAATATTAACATTACACTGAAGTTCCATATCAAAAGTTTGAAATATACATTTCCAGATAAATTTCTTAAAACATTCGTATACAAGTTTACGTTGTATTTAAAAAATTTTAAAATATTTACGCTATTAAAATCTGCGACACGAATCTCGATGTAAAAGTTTACGTTGAAATCAAATAAAATGTTAAATAGAATACAATGTTCGACGACATGACAGTGCGCGTCGCGGTGATGTACTTTTGCAGTGCCAGAAAAGAGATACAGAAATCCAGAAAGACAGTTTTGTGCATGACGTGAAAGCTAGAACTGCGCAATCCGAGAGCTAGATATTTGCAAAAAAAAAACTAAAAACAGCAGTAATGCAAGACTGCAAACCAAAACACATGCGAATATTAAAAAAAGATAGAAGCAAAAGCAGTGCGGATAAAAGAAGTGCTTTTTATGTACCACAAACATTAAAATAAAAATTCTCGTCGGCCCATCGTCAGTACTGTAACATGTAAAAATATTAAAATTTCAATTCTTTTGTGAATTATTCATTACTGTTATAAAATTCACACATTAAAAGATTTAAAAAATTGTACCGACGTATATTTAACTTGTGTTAAATAAAATAAAGAACATTATGTACGTAAGGATATTGTCATAAATAAATTTAAATTATAATTTTGAATTATTTTGAGTAAAATGTTACTAATTCTATGATTTATTAAATCTATACACATTAAATGCATTAAATATCATTACCTATTACACTGATTTAAAAAAATCTTTTGTAGTAAAATTATTAGCAAATGATAGTAAATATTACTTATTACACTTTTAAATTTACCATAAATTATTTGCATATTGTAGTAATTGGTTAATTTTAATTTATTTAAATTTTTTTTTTAATTTTCAATTATGTTAGTGATATAGGTACATCCATTTTTCATTTCAATAATTGCAGAGTTTCAAGATCTCGGCCACATTCTATTAGAACAAGTTGATAAAAAGGCAGATACAGAATGGTAAAAATAGAAGTTCGAACACAATTCTTTAATCAAAATAATAATGTAAAAGATTAAAATATTGACTACCTCGGCACACAGAAAGACAGTAGTCAGTGACGCTGCATTTTGCAACAAAAAAAATCAATACGGAATTCTGTTTCTTATCGCATTTCACTCTGCTCGAGTTTGTTTGAAATAGAAAAGAACTCCCTTTAATTTATCTCTGCATTTAAATTTAACGCGTAATCCCGGTTCGAGAATCGAAAGTAGCGTCCGAAAGTGGAGCGTGCGCCGGGGAATTGAAAACAGCATATAGCCGGGTAGCTCAGCAGTCAAGCAGACGCTCTACCTACCTCGTTCTTTCCTTCCGTACTCTTTTTTTCGTCTTTCCTTCTTTCGCATTTCTCTCTCTCTCTCTCTCTCTCTTTCTATCTTTCTCTCTTTCTCTTTCTCTCTCTTTCTCTCTCTCCCTCCTTCTCTCTCTCTCTCACACTCGTATTTTATTTTTACACATTTCTTTATTTCCCTTACTACCCCATAAACCCTACTTACTATTATTCTTTCTTCATATTATATCATTATCATTCTAAGTTTCTTGAAAAAATGATACCAGCAATTATGTAAAATATAAATCAGTAAATAAATGTCCAAATAAAATCAGCTCAAATATTTGAAATCTAAATTTATATTCATTGCTTTATAATTTTCAACCTAGGTTATAAGCAGTTAATTTTAACCCGCAAATTTTTGTTTCATGAGAAAATAATAAATCATATTCACCAATATCCGGTATCTAAATAGAATCGCGAAGGAAGGCATTTATTTTAGTATAACAAAAAAATAGTATGCTTTACTAAAAATTTTAAAACCCCAACTAGAATGAGTTTTACTAGAGTGTTAAGTAACCGTTATCAATTACCTTTTTCTCAGTACTGTAATTATAACATCCTTCGAATGCTGATATTCCAGGATAGTTGAAGGTATTATAACACACCTGTGTACTTTTATCTCTTATTTAAACCACTTATCTATTTCTATACCTTCTACTCTTGTTCCTCTCATTCTTCCTTATTTGTTTACATACTTTATCCTTTACAGCAGCACGCCTGAATCCCAACGTCTACGAAAAAGAGTGAAACACCGAGAGCACGCTATGCTCTCGGTGTTTCATCGGATCGAAGCCTTTGTGAGGGAAGCTGGAGCGTGCAGCCATTTCCCAGCTCGAACTTGAGGAAATATTTCATGAGCTTTATGTCGATCTTGCGCCGGACTAACGCGACGGCGCGCCGAAGGACAAAGGTACGGAAAATGGGCGGACGGAAAGAGAAAGAGAGACTGCGCGCAGAGCAAAGAGGTACGCATAAAGCTCAGGAAGCTAAGAAAATAGGTTTTCCGTCCCGCGCACGAAACATTGAATTCTCGTATTCCGTTCCTACTTATGCACCTTCTCTCTCACACGTACACGTACATATATACACGCACGTATACACACATATATACATACACACACATACCACAGAGGTATAAAGTTGGAGAGGATTCGTTTCAGAGAAACTTGCTCCAGCGCGCGCCACGCACACTTTATTGCGTCACCTGGAGTTCCTGCGTTACGCGGCGCCGTACTTCCGGATGGTAAACATTTTTCTTCCACTTTAAGCCGAGCTACCCCTAGAGGCTGCGTGCAGCGTTTTAATACCGAGAGCAAGAATTACGAGGGCGGATTTTCGTTCTTTTAGATCCGTCAAGAGCTTGCGTCTTAACGTACGTTGCACTTCTGACTTGACGTACCTCGATAGCAAATTTTTCTAAGTACAATTAAATCTACGTTTTTATATTTTTCTACTTTGTTTATTTCAAGGTTATAATAAACCACTTCTTTTGAAAGTTTTAATAATTTTGTTCTAGTTTCTTAAGGGGGCAGGCCTGGGTTACACTCAAAAAAAGACTTTTTTTACGAGACCAGAAAACTTTGTATGCTTAAAAGCAATCATACTGAAAAATTTATATCAAAACACAATAATATCTTAAATTTTACCGCTATAAAACCTCAAAATCTTGACCATACACGTCATAATAAATCACTGTTTTCAATTCCATATTTATTAAAGGAACTTTGATCCTCACACAATTCAAGGTAAACAAAAATTTTTTTTGACGGTTAGTCCAACTCCTTTTATCATGTGTTACAAAAAGAGCGGAGCACTTTTCCGTTAATTTTTTTTTATTATTATTTTTCACAGATCCAATAGATTTTTTGAAAAATACTTTTAATATTTTTAAAAAAATTGTGAAGGTGTCGAATAACCGTCAACAAAAATTTCGTTCACCATGTCACCTCGATTCGTGTGAGGATTGAAGTTCTGTTAATAAATATGGTATTAAAAATAGTGATTTATTGTGACATGTAGGATCAAGATTTTGGGATTTTGGAACGGCAAAATTTAAGATATTATGGCTTATTAGCATAAAATTTTTTAGAATAATTGCTTTTAATCATAAAAAGTTTTCTGGACTCGTAAACAAAAAGTCTTTTTTTGAATTTAACCCAGGCCTGCGCCCTTAATATAATAATAAGAGAAGGAATCTACCTTTTTATAAGAGTAATTAAATTCATCATAAAAGTTTCGAATTTAATGAAAAGAGTTTTCGTAGAAATTTCAAAGAAATAGTTTTGGAAAATAAATGCTATAAATGTTTTCAAGACTTTATAGAGATTCCACGAAAAACCTCGAAATTTAGAAAAAGTTGTGAACAGTATACACGTGCGATCGCAAAAAGTAAAAATCCAGAGTTCATTCCCAAAAGAGCTTTTTCACTCCCTCAAACGTGAATTTTTCAGAATATGAATTCACAAAAAAAAAAGAAATCACTAACTTTCCCAGTATTTGCACAAACCTTCGACTCCATCAAGCGCGTTGTTTCAGCTCTCCAGCCCATCTCCCCCGACATCAAGCATTCCTTTCCACGCGATCCAGCCATTTTTCGCGCTCGTCGTCACTTCGTCACTCCCGTATAGCGAGTACACTCGCGTCCGTCGCGACGCGCCTCCGCGCGCCTCAGCCGCATCACGTATAACATACATAACGCGCGTCACGCTCTGCTCCGATAAGCAGCTCTTAACGCGGGTGTGTCTGCGGGATATGTGTAACTGCAGCGCGAGCACTCGGGGGGCACACGGTCGAGACGTTGAAATGATTTTTCGCGGATTTTGTTTTGGGGAGGCATTCTACGTTTTACCTGCTGAAAGCTTGATGTATTTCGGGTGATTCTTTGTGATTAAATGTACAGCTTGACGTTTGCAAACTTTTTGTATTTTAGTGTGTAATTTAATGTTTTCAATTTTGTTTGTTATTTGCTATTTCTCAAAGATAGAGCTTTGCAACGATGGGAATTTTGAAATCCGAGAATTTGATGATTGTCGATGCTTTCGGCTGCTAAACAGAATATTTAAGTGCTTTAAAAATAACTATAATGTGTATGTATGTATGTAACCAAATTTTATCGTCACCATAATTTTTGGCCAAGCATTTTTATTTTGTGTTGAAAAGAACAAAACATGTATAATAAATGGCGGTGTTAATATAAACTATCAGCATGAATAAAATGATTCTTTAATTTAATACGTTTATCGTTGATTCTTTAGATTAAAAAAGTGTTAAACATAAACGAAACTGTACGTAATGCTAGTTGGAATAATCGTATATTAAAAAATAAGTAAAAAGATGAACTATCCAATCCATTTGCGGGTTAATTGACGCACTTTTATTATGGATTCAAATTAAAATAAAATACAAGGTGGGGCGGTACGGGAACATTATGAAGCGATATGAATATTTTCACAAATAAAAATATTAATCTAATTTTAAAAATAGCTGTAATACGCCTAATATATTCTGCGAATATCCAACTAAGTGTAAGTACGGGAGAGTGTCAAAACACCACCCCCTTAGTTCCTTTTTGCAGATTCATCGGGGATGTGCCAAAGCACCAACACCTGTTTATTAGAGTACAATGTTTTCGGGGAAGTATCGCAACACAGCCCCTTAGTTTTTTCCATACAAATTCATCGGGGAGGTGTCGAAACATCAACCCCTTATTCATTTGCAAATTCATAATATGGGCTCTAAAGTCGAGGCACACCGAATAGGATTCACCTGGCTTGTCGAAAAACCTGAAGAACTTTTTCACCCAAATCAGCAATTGAACCCGGGACCTCTAGAGTAGTCGTGTATCGGGGGCAAGCGTTTTACCGCCTAACCCACGGCTGCTCTGGACTTGAGATTACATCTCATGCTACAAGTGACGCCACCTGTCAAAAGCAGTTAAGAACTTTATTATGTATGCTCAGAACGTTATAAAAATTGTGTTCAGGTTTTAGGTTAATTAAATATTTCTCCTTGTCTGTGCTAGCGTAGTATCAGCTTTTTGCGCACTTTTATAAGATTTGCTGTTTGCTTGGAAACAAATAGAAATGTTCCACGTAAGTTTATGTGAAAACTTTTAGCGCTATCGTAAAGATCAGCTAAAAATCCTTCAAAAATCACCTTTGTTATAATTTTTATACCAAATATAGACTACTTGTTATGTACAATATTTAAAAAAGTCAGTGTGGAGCAAAGTGGAATAGGGCAAAGTGGACTGCCTCACAAATAATGTGAATAAATCTGCACTTTGGTAATGAAATATTGGCGATCACAAGCGGGTTCTCTTGTACTCGCGCATATTGATTTGCTATCTAAAAATGAATTCTTAGTGCCAACTATATAAAAAATAGCGTACCATATAATTGAATTTGTTGGCAATACAACACGGAAACCATTGCCCCACTTTGCCCCACAGTTTTGGCAAATCAGCTAAATTGGTTGTTTACAAAATTCTTACAAAACCCATGATGAAAATTTTTTTTTACATTAAATAATTTTTTTATTAGTTTATGAACTAATAAAGATATCTAAACCTCAAAACTGAACTATATCGGTAATTTGATACAAATTAAGCCACTCGGAACCTTAGGTAATTCGCCTTGTTCCACAGTTTCGGCAAATCAACTGTATTGTTATTTACAAAAATCTTTACAAAACCGATGATAGAAAATTTCTTATTTACTTCATATGAATATTTTATTGGTTTTTGAACTAATAAAGACGGCTAACCTCCAAACTGAATTATTTAGGTGATTTGATACAAATGAAGCCTCCTGGAATCTTAGGTAGTCCATCTTGTCCCACCCTTCCCTACACCTTTTTAAGTACATAAATGCAAAGATATTGAAATATACTTACTTATCCGAAGAAAGCGTTCACTTGAAAACCCATACCGCCTTACCAGTCTCATTGTGGGGCGGTATGGGTTTTCCCTTATAAATTAAATGGAGTCACGTAATAATGAGGCATAAATATGTTGAAGTAGGGCGGTATGGGTAATTTATTTCTATAAATTATTTATACTTGATTGTGTTGGTTTCTACCACTTCCAATAGATTTGTATAATATCTTAAGATGGGTATACACTGATTTTTCAATAAACAATCGAAAAAATTTGTATTACACACTATGAAGCTCTACATTTGTAAGAACATTTTGGAGCCTGATAAAATAGAAAAATTACATATCAACATAGTTATAACCATTTAAAGAAAATAATTAACATTGCTTCTTATGTAGAACTGAATATTTAAATGCATTTTTTTCGAATCTTATTTTTCAAACTTATCGCGCATTTAGAGTTGATGAATGTAGCTGTAACTCGTAGTAAATATTCCTATACTGAGAGAAATATGAAGGACTTATTCCGTAGAATATTAGTCACGCGATGAATCTAAGCCCTTTTCTGGCAATACATCCTGATTTTGTCAAGACGAACTGCATGGTATAGATCGACGTAATTTTTCCAAAGGGCCACCAGCAATTTTGCGGTTGCTCTCCTTGCGATTTTCGACTTCGTGTTCATGTACGCACAATATTTATTTAATCTTATCAAATTTGTTGTTTACAGCAGTTTAAAATCTCTGAAATTTTGTGGTTCGAGTAATATAATTATATATTACTTATTTATATTTTATTTATTTATCTAATTATTATAAACATATGACAACGTTGTAACCTAACCTTTATTCTTAGGTTGGTCATTATGTAGCATTTCGCAGAATTGCTAACTTAGCAATATAATGTATTAAAACATTTCTCAATAATTCTGAATTTTGTCTTGTAATTTCGATATTATAAAAAAGAAATAACTATTGAATTTCATAAAAATGTGAAAAAATATAGTAACAATAAATAAGCTGTATTCATAAAATACAATCAACAGAATATAATAATTACTAACAATTTGATTGTACATATTTTATGTAGATAAATGTTATCAGAGGACATCCGAGCTGGTATCAACAGTAATGAACAGCTGCTTACCATTCTTCTGATGTTCGATTTCAGTAAGGCGTTCGACACATTCTCGCTCTCTAAATTACTTCGAAAACTGATAAGAATGGGGTTTCCCAGGTCCGTGGTCCTGTGGATCAAATCATATATCACACGCCGAAACCAGCGAGTGGTTACAAAATCCAATGGTGAATCTGATTAGCTCACTACAAATCTTGGTGTACCACAGGGCTCGGTTCTGGGGCCCCTTCTATTTAGTCTGTACATTAATGTTCTTCGGGATATACTGGTTAATTTCAAGGGCCCTAAGGGTAAACTATCGGATGGTGTCGAACATTTGCTATATGCTGTCGACCTTCAAACCTATACGCAGGTTATCTGAGACAATTTTCGTGAGGGCATAGATCGCTTGTCAGTTGTAGCGCGAGCAGTGTCGGTATGGGCTTCAGAGAATGCCCTGCGTCTCAATGTCAACAAAACAAAGGCAATTATTTTTGGTTCAGACTATAATATTAACCTCGGTGTTGTAATGGATTCTAAATTAACATGGAAACCGCAGGTGGATGCGATTAGCCGAAAGGTTAATAGAGCCTTATATGGACTCAGATCATTTAGATTCTGCACAACTGAGGTGCAAACGCTCTTGTTGTCTCCCACTTAGATTATTGCTCTCTTGTGTACCTAGACGTATCAGGTGTACTTCAGACACGACTTCAAAGATGGCCAAACTCTTGTGTGAAATACATCTGTGGTGTTAGAAAAGATGAACATATTTCTCCCTACAGGAGGGCACTAGGCTGGTTTACGTTGGATGCAAAAAGGGAGTACTTTGCAGCGGTACTGCTGTATAAAGCAGTTGTCATGGGACAGCCTCCGTACCTTATGGCCCTTTTTGAGCAGAACCAGTTTAGAACCTCCAGTAGGAATCCCGGGGAAATTAGAATTCTAGAGTCGTGTATTGATGTTGGCCTGAACTATTTCAGAGCCCAAGGTACTCGCCTTTGGAATTCACTCCCCCGCATCATTAGGCATCTTTCGTCTCTTAATAGATTTAAATTGGCAATATGTAGGCACATTTTCCAATGCTGCGATGTACAACATGCCTGTGATGAACACTAACTGTGTTATACCGCTTAGTATTAAATTAGTTTTAAGTCTTATAATGTGACGAGATAGGTACAACGTGATATGTATATTTTTCTTTTTGACATGTGCAAAATAAATCTTATATCTATCTATCTAATTTATAGTCTATTTTATGAAATTAGCTATCTTTCATATTAAAAAAGAACAGAAAGAAGCTGATGATTCCTCAAACAGAAGTACTGAATGGAAATGGAAATCAGGCATATTTTAAGAATATGTACATACTTCTTTATATATATTTATTACAAAGTTGTACAAAAAAATGAATAAATATTGGCTAAAATAGCTACTTATTCAGCTAGATTTTCGTCAAAAAAGCTTTAGAATAGTCTTGAAAGGCATGGATCGAAGTAATTGCGAATAATATGTATCTATTTTATTTATCTTCAACACAAAAAGACGAACAAAAATATCTTTTATTCGTTAAAATAGCTACTTTTCGAAAAAATAAAGACATGCTTCCGATTCGCATTTTTCTTTTATTGGCTCCAAAAGTCTTGAAGAAGGGTTTGACTAATAAGCCTCTCCGTAATAGTTACTATCAAAGGTATCAAAACCATACTTCTATTATTCCATTACTTCCGCCAGTTAAAAACTATTAAAATGTACAGAGATCGTCATACTTCAACCGCTTTTCCAAATCCCCCGTAGACAGCATTCCCAACACGCAGAAAACTCGTGACATCCCGCCGCGCCTCGCTCGCATACACAGAGTTTTATTAACAATCTCTTTCGTCGTGGGAGTAGTCGCGCACTCTCGGCGGAAAAGATGTACCAGCACCACTGGCAGCCGCCACAACTACACAGCCGAGCCTCCCCTATAAGCGGAAGAGAAACACGCGGGAGCAAAGTGGCGAGAGACTGGGTCTCTGGCAGTAGGCCCGAACCGGGACTTATTACGTAACCATGAAACAAGTTACACAAGTGTTCCATTAATCAAGTTAGCCGTGAGTTCCCGCGACGATGGTGGGGGAAAGAGGCTGTAACTTGTTAACGGTGCGACATCCAGCGATGCACGCAGGTGGAGGATAAGCATGAGCGAGGAAGAAAAGAGGGAGAGAGAGAGAGAGAGAGAGAGAGAGAGAGAGAGAGAGAGAGAGAGAGACAGAGAGAGAGAGAGAGAGAGAGCTAAGCAGATGAGAGAACTGGGGACTTGCGCTTCTTATAAAACGCGCGCCAGGCTCGTACGTATACACGAGACGTCGCGCGTCGTGACGACGACGTAGACGACGCGACGACGGCTTCCATGCATAAATATACATAGGAACGGTGTGCGTTGAATTTTAACGCTATCGAAGGATGTATAGGACGCTGGCGATGCGACTAAAAATTGGCTGTACCTATTTTGTTGGCGGGTGACGTTGGTTGGTTGAGCCGTTTTGACGCTCGTTGGAGAAGTAATGGGATAGGTTACTAGGATTTTATTTGTGAAGTGCGTGTAGGAGTTTGATTGTGAATTTGTAAACATTAAAATTAACTCACATTTATATAAATAAAATACAATTTTAAACAGCGTATGAACTTTTTCAAAAGGGAACTATTTTAATTAATCAAAATGAACTTATGTTAGCAATTTGCAACGAAAGCGTACAAAGTATATGCAAACCTACACTTAAAATACGCGTGGCTTTTATTCAATCTAAGTATTTCAAGACCATACTGAAGTTTTTTTAAAGAAGGCGTATATTCGATAATTTTAAATACTTTATTTAATAATATTAGTTTAAAATTTTGTTAGACAAGAAGTATGTACTTAAACACTCATATCTAGTGAGTTACTATTAGCATACCTGTATTTAGTGTTAATGTTAATTAGAAGATTTTTTGACTTGATGATTTAAGATCTCTTTTTGAAAAAGCATTCTTATAAAACCGTTAGCAGCGGTATTGTTTTATAAATAATTGACTTCTCTGTCTTAGGGGAGGATGGGGTATTGCTGGTCACCTAAGCAAACGTGCTTGTTATTTCCACTTTCAAATTGTCTCTTTTAACTTTAAATAATTATTATGTTAGTTCAAACCATTGATTATAAATATTTCTTATTGGTTTAATATAAAAATGTAAGATATCGAAGCTATAAGTCGAAATAAAAAAAGCATTTTGACCGAATTTACTCCACATCAAAGGGTAATAAGGGTAATACCGGTCAGCAATGGTACAATTCCGATCACTATTAGAAAGTTACTTTTATAGGTGAAAATTTTTTTTAAATCAATTATATGAACTTTCATATGATCCGTCGCATTATTATTCGCACTTACATAGTGAAACATATAATAACATAACCACTGTTCAATCAAAAACACTTAAGAAAAGTTACTCTACCTGAGAGCGCAGCGAAACGTTTTCTTAGCCTCACTTTCGGGAGTTTCATATAAATAACATTGTGACCGGGATTACCCCCATTCTGCTTAGTAATTTAAATTGAAATGACAAAAAGTAATAGATTTATACTCTTTTTTCGTCACTACTTCGTATTCTTAGATTGTTCAAATTAATAAAGATGCAAAAAATAACTGTATAAAGCAACAAATAATATGCATAAAAACTTATTTTATAGACCAGATTTCTTATAAGAAATTAGCATCCCCCGTCACGGCTTCGCCCGCGCTAATAGTGCGCGGAACTCACAAGTAAATAATATCTATTATTTGACTTGGAGACTTGAAATTTTATAATATAATAAAATATATATGTGTTATGGTTTAGATAAGAAAGGATTTTACCCCTTTTGGGTAACCATAAATCCATAGTTTCATAGGCAACTTTTGGGGATAAAAATCGAATTCATAACTTTCGATATTCCGAAGATATCGATAAAAACGTAAAAATACGTTTACCTCCACGTCACCCTCTTAGAGGTGGATTGGGGTAAAATCCGTCCTTATCTCACCCCTACACAATAAGAGATACATACCACAAAAATGTCAAGTCTGTAGATCCAGTGGTTTGGACTGAACGTTGATGAGTGAGTGAGTGAGTAAGTGAGTGAGTGAGAGAGTAATTAGGTGTATCGGACATCTTCTTTTATAGATATAGATTGATTTATAAATATGTATTTTGCTTCTTAATTATATTTAGTTGAAAATTAACCTGAAGAAATTTATACTTTTTCAAAAAATTCGCGCATGAATCAACTTAATCTTTTGTCTTCAATAAAATCTTGTTTCGTTGGATAAATTAAAGAAATATAGTACAAAAATATTAGAATACATTTGACCCTTTTTCACCCCTTAGGGCTGGAATTTCGGCAAACCCAGAAATTGGTTGTTACATAATAGTATTTCTGATATTTTGCCGCAAGAATCAATTTCAAATCTTATTTCCTTCCAGAAATACAGTAAAAATCCATAAAAACACATTTCACCCCTTTTCACTTATTGAAAAGAAAGACTGAAAGAATGATTCTTATTGAAAAGAACGGTGACCGGAATTAGCCAGTGACCGGCATTATCCCGTTCTCCCCTATACATACCGATGGCCTGTACGTAGACTAGCAGGTTTGCGGCGTTTGTCACAAAGAGTAGAACATTTGGAAATCTCCCACGAAGACTAACACATTTGACGACTTTTCTTTACTTATTCGGACAGTTTGACTTTCTAGGGTAAACCGATAATTATTTGAGTACCAAAAGAGTCTAATACTGATAAAAAAAGAATTGACCCCAGAGTTTATCAGTACAACTTTAATTTTCACAGAGAGTTTATCAATACAACTTTAATTTTCATATTATATATAGTGCAAATCTTCATGGGGGTACGGCGAATTGTGCGAGTCTTCGTGGGAGAATGACGAAATGTGCTAGTCTTCGTGGGAGATTTCCATAGGTGCTACTCTTCGTGGAAAGTGATGAAATGTGCTACTCTTCATTCGAGTTTGAAATGTGCTGGTCTTCATAACGGTCGTCCATATAAATTTGCATAATTTAAAAAGAAGCCCCGAAAAATTAAAATTAAGACTAAATTGTAAAATTTTATAATGCCAAATACACTTTTTTTACTTACAGTTGTATATAGGCTGTATAAAAAGTAAGTTTTTAAATAAAATCGATACAATTCGAAGTAAGAAAGACTACTACAATAATATTTGACTTGGAAAAACTATATAAGATACTGGACAAGGCAAAATGAACAATGTTAAGTTGAAATTAAATCCTTAGTCAACTCCTTTTATTCTATTTTATACTTTTAAGTTTCGCTACGTTATTGGAATGCACATCGGACAATGTCACTTTCTTAGTATTGATCCAATTTAAACTTCGTATAATTCATATTATTCAGTTAACTATTTGCTATTGATTGATAGATTTTAGAAATAAAAAGGTACTTTGTAAAAGCTTCGCAAAACATTATTATTTTTACCGTAACCGCTCAGGTTATTTTCTGCAGTTACTTAATCGATAATAATTATTTGTAAATAGTACTTTTTCGTCTCTAAGACCTATTTATTGCTATAAAATACTTAGCTCATCAATATGAGCAATACAAAATTTAAATTTGAAATTTAAAGTTTAAAGTCCGCGGTGCGGCCCCGAGGCTTCGTATCGTACTTACAAGGAGAGTCCACGACCTGCGGGAAACGGTTTTCGATAAGGTTTTGGGAAGTGGTTTCTGGAACCAAAAGGATAATTCGGTCATTTACGTTTCACCACGAATAGTTTTTGCTCGACGACTTCTATATTTTAAGGTCCACATGAACATTTAGCACCCATTCACGCGAGGCTTGACAGACTTCAGATGGAAGGAGTGTATTTGAAAACGCGATGTATTTTCAAACTCGATTTTATATGAAGACAAATTCACGCTACTGTGAAATGTACCGGCCGAATCTTAAGATATACACTGAGAGAAACATCAAGTGTCACGGGTATAATGTAACGTGTCAGGAGAAATGCAAACTGAGAAAAAAAATTCCTTGCATTAAATGAATCATTTACTTGATCTCGCAAGACACTTTTGATTCACATCAAATGAAAGATTCATTAATAGTTAATAACTCACACGCTCGGTTGTTGTCGAAAAAGTAAGCGAGCTGTCGTACGAGTGATAGATATAAACGGAGAATAAGAATTAATTTAAAGTTATCCTGGCGTATAGAGATACTTCTGAAGCACTGAAATAAAAGCAGAATTTGTATAATTGCCGAGTGCTATAAACAAAGAACTATTGTCGGCATATAAGATATGAAAGCCACAAGCGTACAATATTAACCTGCATGATGCGCGACAATAACAATCAAGATGGCGCCCAGGCGCTTGAATGTGGCTCCAAGTATTCATGCATTAACTGTTAGTGAATATTCAATTAGCCGTATTTAAATCCACTATCATTAATAGTTAATGAATATCATTTAATACAAGTAATCCGTTTTCTCAGTGTATGTGTATATTCGAATCGAAGCGAGACGACCGAGATTAATAAAAGCTTGGGCTCGAATCTCGCCTTCGGCAAAAATTCGTCCGTCTTTTTGTAATTTAATTAGCCGAATGTAAAATCGTAACATTCTGATATCAGAAGTGGAATCTTACCATTTACCCACAAGTGAATTGTCTGTTCGCAGTTGTCTGCCTTACCAATTGACGTAATAATGAAGAATTAGATGTATGATGCCTCATATAGGTGTGTTGCATCCGGTGACTACAGTAGCGAAGTTAAAAAAGCTTTCATGCTTGTAGATAAGCTCCACGCGGATCCGAGCAGCACATAGTTGATAAGGAATAAATTTACAGGAGCCAAATGAAGTATAAACGACGAGGTCGTATTTTTCTGGAGCCTTGGTAGTGTCACGTGTATAATGTGACGAGTCAGGAGAAATGCAGGTGCAACAGAAGATATACTCGAAACGAAGCGAGGCGGCCGGTGCAGAGGAATAGCGCAGTGGATAGCATACTCGCCTGTTGACGAGAGTCAAAAACAAGCTTGGGTTCGAATCTCGCCTCGGGCGAATTCATCCGCCTTTTTATAATTTAATTAGCCGAATATAAAATCGTAACATAAGGACTTATTCCGTGGAATATTAGTCAAGCGATGAATCCAAGCCCTTTTGTGGCGATATATCCTGATTTGGTCAGGACGAACTGCATGGTATAGATCGACGTAATTTTTCCAAAGAGCCACCAGGAATTTTGCGGTTGCTCTCCTTGCGATTTTCGACTTCGTGTTCATGTACATACAATATTTATTTAATCTTATCAAATTTGTTGTTGACAGCAGTTTAAAATCACTGAAATTTTGTGGTTTGAGTGATATAATTATATATTACTTATTTATATTTTATTTATTTATCTAATTATTATAAAAATATGACAACTTTGTAACCTAACCTTTATTCTTAGGTAGGTTATTATGTAGCATTTCGCAGAATTGATAACATACAAGGGGGACCACGGAGTCCGTGTCACCGATTTTGCTGAAACTTTAGGGATCATTTTCTGGTTTCTAAAAACGAAGGCCAATACTCGTGATTTTATCCCATGGGCCTTTGTACGGTAGATACAGGGTACTTAATTAACGTTGATAGTATATATATATATATATATATATATATATATATATATATATATATATATATATATATATATATATATATTTGTATCTTTGCATTGCCTATATTAGCAATGTTAATGTTTTTTGGCACTATCGCAGTTTTAAAGTCTCATGGAATAAAGCTACGGATACTAGGCTCCATTTTTAGGCTCCGGATTCCATGGTCTCCACGTATTAGTAAAATAATGTATTAAAACATTTCTCAATAATTTTGAATTTTGTCTTGTAAAATAGATATTATAAAAAATAAATAACTATCCAATTTCATAAAAATGTGGAAAAATATAGTAACAATAAATAAGCTGTGTTCATAAAATACAATCAATAGAATTTCATAATTGCTGATAGTTTGATTGTTTATATCTTTATATAGATAAATGTAATTACAAAATGAAGCCTGCAATTAATATAAAATAGTTTCATTTACTCCCTATAGCTTAAAACATACCTTATTTATAACGTTCATGCTATTTGAACCGCGAATCGCTCCCGAAACAATTCACTGCCCTTCATTTTACAAGAATTCCATGGAGAGAGTCGGAAAAATTTCTGGTGACTCTATGGAAACATTCTGTCGATCTGTATTATGTAGTTTGTCCAGGTAAAACCAGGTTATATCGCAAAAAAATACATTGATTCATCGCGGGACTAATAACCCACGGAATAAGTCCTTGATTTTTCTCTCAGTGCACTAGTGAAGATGATGGAGCACTTCGCGCACCGAGGTTATCTTCTCGTACATTCAATTTTCTTTTTGTTAATGAAAATATCGAAATAAGAAATCAAAAAATTCGATACGTCTTTCTATTTTCAATATCTTGCGAATATTATTGAAAACGAATATAAAGCGTGTACGTATATTTGTAGAATAAGCTCGATTTTCTTCTTGATTGTTTGAGTACTTGTAGTAATTCTAGGAATTGATTATAACATACAAAATATGCGCAAGCGTACAGTGTTAGTAAGGTTTACTAACAAAACTAAAATACAAAAAGATTTTGAGGGATTTGTTTATTAATAACAACCATTTGATTAATATTTCTTTGACTTTATTAATAGTTTCTTTATTATTTTGTTCATAAAAAGAAAAATTATTTTCAACATTTTTTTGGTTCTATTTGAATCTAAATGGCATTTCTGAAGAGCACATAAAAGTCCCAATATGTAAAAAAAGATTTTTCGCTGAAAAAAAGCCATTTGAAAAAAGTGTAGTGTCAAAGGCGCCACATGCGTTCTCGAGGGTTAAACAAATTACTATCTAAATAGAAAGAATTTGTATACTTTATTAGATAAAATTGTTTATACCACTCTAGCGTCAAAATCACAACTTAGATAGGATTTTTGGGTGCTCGTGTTATAAAATACGGTTTGAAACTAATGTGTAACTGTTCCGTACCCGTATCGAAATGTACTATAATACATAGTTAATAATATACTCACATTTATTTATTTTCTTTAAATGTTAATATACTCTGATAAAAAATGATATACACAAACATGGAAAATTTACATAAAACAATATTGCATTTTTGTTTGAGTTTTAAGCTAAAAAGTTGGTAATTCAGTAAACGACTTAAAAAAGCAGACATGACAATTTCGTTTTCTACTCGTCCAAATCTCCAAGAGGAAAAGGTTTCGGAGGTGGGCGTTCGACTCTGAATTTCTCAATCTCCTTATTGATTTCCATAAATTTACTCTTATCTATGGACTCGATTAATCGTATTTTCTGAGCAATCTCTTGGTGTATTATAGGTTTGTACTTTTTACCAAGACCCAGACACTCCATGTCGTGCAAAAACTCGATTCTTTCTCGAATACCTTGGACAACTTTGAAAGAAACAAAATTATTATAAATTTGTATCGATTGAATATTTTTAATTTTTTTTTGTTTAAACATACGCTCTTTGAAAGGATCATCATCATTTTGGTTTTGCTGTAACCTTCGAGCTCTATGCAGAATTCCCGGTTCACGAGGAGTTGGTGGCATTTCTTTCCCATATGCCATCATACATGCTAAATGTCTCTTTTGCTTTTCCTTATTAGCTGTAATCATATATGCATTTACTTAGAATCAGTGCAAAGTTTGTATTGATACCTCATGTAAATAATCAAATGACAACCATGGTTATTTATTTACAAGTAAATTTACTAGCTAAAGATGATATACTTATGATCTAAATATTTTTACGAGTACTATAACTACACGGAGAGATATAACAAGAACAGTTGGAGTTGCGCTAAAAGCAAAAAATAAAATTTTTGCGGGATTTATATAAAAAAATACGACTTTTTCTAAAGAAAAATCAATATTCATATTGCGATAAAATGTACAAATTAAAATAATTATTAAGATTTTATACTCTTAGTCCCTTCATAATCTAATTATATATACACATATATATATATATATATATATATATATATATATATATATATATATATATATATATATATATATATATATATATATATATATATATATATATATATATATAGATATATAGATATATATATAATTTGAAGTTGATTGGATGAAAATTTATAGATTTATCGTGTACGCCAATTTAAAAAAAAGTCGTTTCGAGAAAAACGCGTTTTACCTGTAGCTTAATGTATACTTAGAATTTCGGGCTGCAACTTTGGGGGTAGTCATATTCTTTAAATAGTATATTGTGTACCGAGGGCTTACTTGGAAAGCCCTTAGTAAGCAGTTCAAATTACTTATAGTTTATTAATATTTTTATTTTTGAAACAATTTCTGTAATAATAAATGAAAGACAATAATTTATTTTGAAAAAATGTCCGGAGCAGACGCAAAAAGTCTGGAGCGGGCGAAAAATGTCCGGAACCGACGAAAAACGTAGCAACGGGCGAAAATACGTAGGAGCGGACGAGAAAAGTGCGAATATAACTCCGGAGCGGGCGAAAAAACACCATAGCGGACGAATGCACTGCGGAGTTGGCAGGAATCATATAAAATTTAGATGTTCTATTCTATTAGGATCGTGGTTGCTGTATCGAAAAACTGTCACTTCAGTTTCGCCTTCCAGGCACGAAAAAGACGAAAATTCAAACATATGTCTCAAAAATTGTTTGCAGTACTTATCTCCGGCTCGCGATACACACTCGCCTTCGGATCGTTCTCGCTTGCTTTTGACTCGTACGGCGGAAAAAACAAACTCCACACCTGGTCTAAAAAGCTCACTTTACGACCTTGATACATAATATTCTATTATTCCCATGTTAAACATGACCACTTTATTGACCTGACAAGCGGTACGAAAGTGACGTATTATACCCTCTTTTACTTTATTCCCGTATTGCGGAAATAAAGTAAATATTGCGAGAATAAAGTACTTTATTTTCGGAAAATTTACTTTACTTCTCTCATTTTATTTTTCAATTTTAAACTATTTATTTCCTTGTCCGAGTATCCCACTCTTCAAATCAATAAAGTAGCCCCCGATAAGTCAAAAATAAAGTTCTGCATTGCAACACGGGAATAAAGCCGACTATTCCCTCGGGTGATTACTGTCCACGGTTAACTGGGGCAGTAAGCTCACCCGCGAGAGTAATCCTCGACTTTATTCTCTTGTTGCATGTGTACTATTTATCACACATGCACGAAAACGAGTTTTTTCATGCCTATATAATTTTCAGAACAAAGGCCTAAGAGAATTTAGGTAAACTGAAACATGTGGTATCATCCGAATGGTACCACATATTTAGGGGTTCTAAACCCTCTTATGGCTCATTTTCTAAAATTTACTTTACGTCCGCTATAGAGAGTGTAAAGTAAATTTTCGAAAACATGCCCTTAGAGGGTTTAGGCCCCCCTAACTATCCGGATGATACCACATATGTAGGGGTACCTGGACATTATTATAGTTTGATTTTGCAGTCTAACAAGAGTTTTTTTTGCACCGCGTCAAAGAACGGTCAAATTTAGTTCCACTTTATAGGCAAAAAAACACGTTATCCAGACATGTATGTTTAACAAAAAATACGGTGTGCACCATGGGGGATTATTAACTTTACTTCCGTGAATGGCCTTTTTCACTGACGAAAAAAGCCTACGTCTCCCCCATGGTACACAATATACTAAATCATTATGAAAATGGTAAAACTTAACGAACAAGGAAGAAGTTGAACTAAAATCTATTTTGCTTACGTAAAGGTGCCGTACGTCTATACTGCTCTCTCTCATAAGCACCACTGTTCACGATCATATCTCTTGATCTTCTTTTCCATATCGAAGGATATTCAACCTATTTAAAAGAAAAGTTAATATTATATCAACAACTATTTCTTGTGTACCTATACACACAGCGGAAATATCAATTGTTAATTTAAACACTTTAAGTTGATCTGAACAGCATTGCATATAAGTGTTACGTATAATAAGTACAACCTGCAACTTACACTTTAACTTTGACATATCAAATTCTAATCTGTTGTTCGACATTTACGCCAAGTGTATAGTTTTATGTACAGCATATAAATTGAGTCTATACTTGTATCTCGCTTGTTTGTTTCTCTTTTTGTCGAGAATGTGTCGTGGTAGGTAAAGAATCACCACGATTTATTGCTTCTATAATGGATTTACGTTGCATCATTGTAACGTTAGATTCTTCCATTAATACTGCATAGATATAAATGATTATTATAAAATTTACTGAATGCATAACATATTATATGTCTGGAGATTAATATTTTTATATATACGAATATTATTTTTTCATCGCAGAAGGAATATATATATATATATATATATATATATATATATATATATATATATATATATATATATATATATATATATATGTATATATATTTGTGATTCATTGGCATCGATATTATTCTCTACATTCGATGTTAAGGCGTTCACCGTAGGTCTCGATTAAAATGAACTAAAAATTAAAATGCTTGCGAATCGCAGTTTTTTGCGGGTATCATTTCTGTGATGACTAATAATTACTTTAAGACCGAATTTAAAATAAAGTTATGGAGGAAACGGAAATAAACTCGTTCTATATTTTGAGTTCTATATTGACCCCCCATATTAATATTCTTTCTGACCAACTCGAGAAAATGTAACATCAATTTATTAGATATCTTTGTTTTAAAATACAGAAACATGTGAGTTTTTTAGATCATAACTATCAGCCAGTTCTAAAGCAATTTAGACTACTATCTATAAGATCTTATTACAGCTATAACTACTTAATAACCGCTTTCAAATTAAAAAAGAAATTTTTAATTGTCCGCAACTATCAAATCTCTTTACGGGAAGAAATATTAATTATAATTTAAGAAGTCCTAGGAGTATACTTGAGCTTCGTAATAACTCTAATCTAGGCTACTTCTCTGCCATTGTAGAAACTTCGAAGGTTGTGGAACAACCTCACGTCTGATAAGAGAAACATACTTTATATTAGCGAATTCAAAGTAACAATGCGGTCAAAGTTCCTACTTTATGTCTCTAATCACTAGTTTATAATTGTTTATAGTATAGAATTAATTTATTATTTATTTTATCGTATTATTTTTATATGCGTATATTCAGCAAGTGTACATAATACCATATATCTCATATTGTAATTTCTTTTGTAAAAGGGCTTATAAGCCAAATGAAGTTTAATAAATAAAAATAAATAATTAAAAGGTTTTGAAATTAGTTTCTTGATAAAGTTATGCTCCTACTGATATTAGTATATAAATAATTGAAAAAAATGGTTATAAGATTATATTATTTCACGCGAACTCCAATATTCATCGCGCCACCTGCCAAAGGGATATAATCAACGAATGGCCTATAAGATGTTATCTTCGATGTGTGGTAATAAGTGTTATATAAAGTAGAATGATTATTAGTATGGTTATCATGTTATTTCTATGTTAATAGTATTATGAATCAATGAACAAATAAAAATACAGTATCTGGTGAATAGAAGTTGAATTAAGGTACATAGAGGTGGAAATAATCGAATACTTTCGTAATATTTGTTTTTTGAAACGTCATATTTTCTGACAGATTAAGGGTAGTATATTCTGTTTTATTTGGATTTGTAGATAATTCAATAAGCTTTCACATCAATACTACAAACCTACTTTTTCATGGCCTAGATAAGAGAAAAGTTCCAATTTTGGAGAAAAACACTGTTCTGGGCCATTTTTTCCACTTTTTCTATGTTTTACAAGAGATTAAAAATATATAAAGTTTACAAAATTTTGAATAGTATCAAAATATATAACTTATACTAAAAATTTGCAATTGAATATGTATTCTTTATTAAATATATCGTTTAACATAAAAAAAATTTAATATCGTGCTTATTTCCGATTTCTCTCTAACTTTATTTTAATTTCGGTCTTAAAGTAATCCTTAGTCATCACAGAAATAATATATGCAAAATAACGCGATTCGCTAGCACTTTTTAGTTAATTTTAATCGAAACCAATAGTTCGCGCCACACAAGCATAAATATATGTTGATTATAAATAAAGTAAATGTCGAGAAAGGTTAGTTAGTCTCTTTAAGCCGTTGCATTTAATAAACAAAACAATATTATGCACTTAAAAATTCAAAATTGACATATTTTCATAAATACTTGCTGCGGAAGCAAGCTCAACGCATGATTTCCACGTTATCCTTAGCAAATAATCATTGATACGTTGTAATTAGTCAAGCTGTTAAATTGCAAAACAAAAGTTTTTTGTTTACTATACATATAGCTATGAAGAATTTTTCATTCCGTATTCGAATGATTACTTTCTAAAGAACACGTACAAATCATGCGTTGAGCTCGCTTTCGTATTAAATACCCGTGGAAACATGTCTATATATATTTATTTAAGTGCGACATATTGTTTCGTTTATAAATCGAAGGGACTATATTTATAGTAAACATATATCTATACTTTCGTAGCGCCTTCATAAAAAAAAATATATAACTTCGTAAATGGTACCTTAGATAATAGTACATTATGTAACAAGGGCAAAAAGTGGAATATTTTTCTAAACATTGAATTAATATAGCTTTATTATAAGCTCACATTGAAATTACTTCAAATATTCAGTGCCAAGTTTTGGTAGGTTTTCTAATTCACTATTTTTTTTAATTTAAAATTATGTAATTAAAATTATAATCTACACATAGGATTAAAAGCACACGTTTAACTGTTAAAACTGTAATTTTGTTTTGTTTGTGAATCATTCAACAATGAAGATGGTAGACACACGACTGTTAATCTATCAGACATTTTGCCATTCAAATTATATTGGTTTACAAATATATATTTTTGTAAAAACATAGCAGTAAAATTTATAGATATTGGCTAATTATTAAAATTGCTTTCATCAAACAATCTAAAGCCTAAATTGAAGCTTTCATATTAATATTACTATTTCAAGGGCAGTATCAGGGGTTTGGATCTCGGATCTTATTGAAACTTTAGAATATGTTTTACAGTACCTCAAAAAGACCTTGTAGGGTAAGAAAGTCTAACGCCTCGCCAATTATGAGATACAGGTGGAAACGTTAACATAGCGAGTATATATATAGCTTTATACATTAGTATTACCCATATACACAACGTGAAAAGAATCATATATATATATATATATATATATATATATATATATATATATCTTATTATCGGGGCAGCGTTAGACGATTTTATCATGAAAAGTATTCATTTTGATTTACAAGAAAACATCCCAAAGTTTCAGCAAAATCCGTGATCCAAAGCCCTGATAATCTCCTTGTTAGTGTAATACTCGCTACATAAAAAAATGTATTTATTTATAATGTTTACACCGGACGTAGGCGTAAAATTAAAGGCTGGTATTAAGGTTAGACTGTATATTGTCCTATGAATGCTTTATTCACCGATATTTTACTAGTTTAAAATTTACTGACAAAACAGCAATTAACCTATTTTAAAAGACACTTTTTTGTTCAAATTTCTGACTGTGCATAAGTGGGTTAAGAAATTTTTTTAAAGCATATAGAAACTAAAAACTAACAATAGAAAAATATATATTGAACAAATAATATAAATTAATTCGACCTCCATAAAATATTATTTTTTAAGAACTTAACCAGAAATAAAAGAATATTAGATTATAATTTATTTATTTATTTTTCAACGAACCTTTAATTAAATTTTTTGTTTCCTGGCTATAATTCGCTTTCGGATGGTTATGAAAAGCTCCCACTCCGATCTCAACCCGTTGCACTTTTTTGTCCATTTTTCCTTTTATAAAATGTATTTGGTGCGAGCTTTTATAACGTCTCGTCGATAAAAATAATATATGCGAACCTTAAGCACGATGGCAGAACTGCGATATCAAAAATAGGACTCGTGAAAAACGTGACTGACGGACGTGCGGCCTGGAATAGACGACGATCGCACGGAGTATGAAATCAAACCGGCGGCAATGTAGCCATCGTTTCTATGACTACTCGAAGGATGACTCAACCCCTTGGTGTAATCGAACCAACTTTTGACTTTCGTACCGCTGCTTCTGAAAATTTTAACGTTTTAGATTACGTAATGAAAACATTAAAAGAACATGTTAGGAAAATTAGTTTTTTAATCACTTAGTATAGTCTTTAGTTTTAATAAAATTTCATATTTATAATTTTATTTAAATGATTTTTACTTATCCAATAATAAAGAAAACTGCCATAAATAGTTTTTGTGATTAACTCAATCTACATAGTTGAATATATTTAATAATATTTTTAGATCTGTAAAAAACTAATAATTGATCCATATTAGTTTGATTTATAAACCAAATAGTTAAATTAATTCATTTAGTTATGAATTCTTGCTGAAACTTACTCATCAGAACTCACTTTTCTTTACGTATGTATATTAGGGTGGTTAAAAATTCCCAAAAGTTTTTAAATATCAAAAGTAAGCCACTAAAACGTTGGTATTTGTCAAAAAAATAAGTTTTCTGCAAGGTATAAGGTGCTTAACGTTAACATTTAAAGGTAGCTGCCTCGAATTTAAGGTTTATTAAAGAGAACTTATACAATTTAGTCGTAAAATCGCGAATTAATTAACTAAAACTCAATTAGTCGTGCTATAAAAAGTTTTGACAATTAAGTATACTACTAGAATTAAAATCGATTTCGTCCTAACCGGCAAAAAAAATTTCGTCGAGATAAAGTCGTATAAATCAAAATTTTGACTTAAAACTAGCTTTCATTGGACATTTTTAATAACCTCAATCTTTGATGATTGTTCAAAAACCAAATTTATTTTGAATGTTTGTTCCAAATAGTATCAACAGAAAAATTAGCACACCATAGGATATCAAATATATGGAAGTTATAGCAGTCTCTGTAACGCATTGCTTTACTAACATTTTAAATGGTATCTCTTATAGTTTTATGTAATTAAATTTACTTTAGGTAATATACGTCAAAAGTAATTGTATGCAAAGCTAATATGAAGACCTTTAATTTGCGTTGTTGCAGCACTTCTAAAGACATTTTGAAGAAAAGTTATGCTCAATTGAATTTTACAAAAAAGATTAGGTAGCAAATGGGATATTGTAAAATATTGAAGAAAGTTCGGCTCGTATTTACAAACTCCCATTTACCACCTAATTTTTTCTATAAATTTCAATTGAGCATAACTTTTGACCAGAATGTCCTTAGAAGTTCTACGACAACACAAATTAGAGGTCTTCATGTCAGCTTTCATACAAAATTTGGTATAAGTCGTATATTACCTGAAGTAAATTACATCAAACTATAAGAGATCCTATTTAAAATGTTAGTAAAGCGATGCATTACAGAGATGCATAACTTCCATATTTTGATATCCTATGGTGTGCCAATTTTTTTGTTGATACTATTTGGAACAGATATTCAAAATAGTTTTGGTTTTTGAACAATCATCAAAGATTTAGGTTATTAAAAATGTCCGAAAATAGGCAGTTTTAAGTTAACATTTTAACTTATACGACTGCATGTTAACTTATAAAAAAAATATTTTTGACAGTTAGGACGGAACTGATTTTTAATTCTAGTAGTATATTCAATTGTTGGAAACAAACTATTTTTAGCATGAATAATTAAGTTTTATTTATTTAATTCGCAATTTCACGGAAAAATTGCATCAGTGCTCCTTAAAAAACCTTAAATTCGGTGTAGCCGCCTTAAAATGTTAACGTTAAGCATCCAGCTTGCAGGAAACATATTTTTTTGACAAATATCAACTTTTTAGAGGCTTGCTTTTGATATATGAAAATTCTTAGGAATTTGGAACCACCCTAACATATATACTAAAATTATAATGAATAAAATAACAAAAATTTGTATTCATTAGAATTTTATGAACACGACATTTAGCCATTACTAAATTTAGTACTTATAAGTAAAATTTATACATTCGACGTGAGAAATTATTAATCGAATGCGTTTGAAATCCTCCAACGGGCTTAGCAAAAACGTTCGTTTGATTGAATGAAACCCAATGACATGGCAGTATTTGAAAAAAATTGAAACGCATTCGACCAAAAATTTCCCACGTCGTATACATCCATCTATTTTAAAAAAATATCGCAATTTAATTATAATGCAGTATTCATGATGAATGAAGATATATTTATTAATTTAATAGTATACATGTAAAACATACTGTTTTTGCATAAGTTATATAAATTAACAGATTTTAATTGATTTCTTTCAACTTAGGCATGAAATAGACCTTTTTTATGCTTAAAAGTAGCGAAGAAAATCACGCATTTCGTGCGTGTTTGTAAAAAGTGTGAAAAAATATTCATTTGACGGGGAAAAAAGTGAAGCGGGGAAAAAGTAATTTTTCTCCGTTTCTCATAAATTGCGAAAAAATGCAGGAAATAAGCTTAGGACCCATTTTTCAGGTTTAACCTTTGTTCATGCGCGTAAGTGTGAAGTTTGTTGTTAGCCACAAGTGCGTAACTGCGCATGCGCAGGTTTCGATTAAAATCGAAATAAGAAGAGGTGAATACGTGATCACCTACCCAACTTTCATGCATAAAAGAGGCCCTACCATGCCTTAGTTGAAAAAAATACGGTGTGACAACACGGGAAGAAAAGCTATTTCAGACTCGGGTAAAGTATTTTCAGCACTCGTCTTTGTCTCGGGCGCTGAAGGCCTACCCCTAGAACTTCGACTCCTACCGAATACCTTACACTCTCTAGAAATAGCTCATTTTCTCCCCTAATTGCACAATGTACTATTATAATAGTTTATAGCTAGTTAAATCAGAGAATTAAAGAACATAAAACAGATATACTGAAACCAAATCCCAGCCTGATTAAGAGATGAGCCGAATTTCGTTGGGACAAAGTTAAAATTTTACACATACCCACACACACACACACGCGCATATGCATACATACCCACATCCATAAGGTAAAGTAGCCTATTATGAATCGATTTTCGGGCACTTCTTTTTCAAGTCCTAATATGAATTTCACTATACCTTTAATTGTATATTAACATATATCAGTCAATTCGCTATTTCCTCTAGATATAATATCTTTTTTCAGATTTTAAATTAGTGCAATATTTGTTTATCTAATAAACAAAATAATAAGCGATGTTCGGCTCCTATTATGAAACGCTATTTTTTGACTGGCACCTATGTTTCATAATGCATACCCCTATTAGGAAACATGATTAAATTGATATTTTAATGTTATTTATTCGCAATTTTTGCTAAAATTATCAATATAAGTAAAAAGTGGAATAGTACAACAATAAAAATCCACAAATTTTAATCTTAAAAAGTCTAAATAATAGAAAAAAAGATAATTCAAAAAAGTTACAGTACATGCGGGATACACTTATGTGTAGGCAAATTCATTAAGGCGACGTTTTATAGGTTAGGTTCGACAAATCGTATTAATAACATCAGTTCTTACTTAAAATTTTTGTAAAAAAATACACAAATACGTAAAAATACAACAATTTATACGAATAACTTATAATTTTTAGTCTCAAAACATGTTTCGATAATGATTTTAGTATAACTTTGTTTTGCATAACAAAGTTACCAGGAAGCAAAAGTTTAAGGAAAGTCATGGTAAAGCATATCGAGGACGGCAGTATAAATTACCGTTAATTAATAGAAAAACACGTCTGGTATACGAATAACTTTTGTTTTATCTCATCAGTTCATCGATGACTTTCGGGTTAGGGTAGTAGGTGAATTAGTAAGTTTTGAAATAATAAAAGACAATTCAGACAAAATTTGATTAACATATAATAGATGATTATTATTAAAGAAGTGTGTAAAAACTGTGAGTTTTGATTCTGAGGAAATGTAAAATGTTTATGATTTATTTAAATTTGCGTTTTCTTCTGTATACTCAGGGAAAGTAAAAAATAAGAATTAAATTATGCAGCGGAGTTTTTATAATGTCCACATTTTTCATTGCTTGAGTTACATAGTTACTCCTACTGCAAAAAAGTAGTTAAAAAGGTTATTTATCATATATAAGAATTTATCAACAATCTGCGACACGCAATTTACGAAATATAATTTTACAAGATAAATATACCGTGAAATTATGATACTCTAAAAACTCGGTGTCTAAAATTCTTAGTTTTTCTTACATTTTCCTCTATAGGCAGTGATAAATAATTTAAATAAAGAATTGTGATTTCCAATATTTTAGAAAATCAAATAATAACTATTATGTTATAAGATACTCATGAATTTAAAATAATTTCTCAATATACAAAAGCTATTACATATGGATAAAAGTTTATCTTCAGAATGTCAAGCTTCAGTTCAACATTAAAGTCAACAATAAGCAACCCCGCAGATATAATTAGTGGAAATTGTTATGAACGAGAAAAAAGCAGCAAGTACTTGTAATTAAAAAAAAAAGAACGCACGGTAATTAAAGTCCTTAAGCTCCTGGCTCCAAAGAGTACTGCAATTCCTTCATTAAAGCGGAATATCGCATAACGCACGATGTACAATATGCGGAGACAGAGAGTGAGAGTAGAAGTACAAGAAAGAGAGAAAGAGAGTGATTGAGAGAGAGAGAGAGAGAAATAGAGAGCGAGAGAGAGAGAGGGAGAGAGAGAGAGAAAGACAACAACTAGCCAGCGTTTTCTCCTACGACATAAATCCCCAGGGTGGGAGTCGCGCGGCGGGCGACTCTCGCTTCCTCTCCTCCTCCTTCATCCTCTCGCCTAGTTTTCATCCCGACTACTCCATGTAACTCCATTCTTCCCGCGAGCAGCTAGGGCAAAAACGATATTAAATTTACCTTTGATAAAGCCAATGTGGCCGGGACGGGACTTGTAGGAGTAGTGGGCTATAAGAGATGAGAACAACGCTCGCTCGACTCTAAATGTCAAGCTGCCACAATAAGTCCCTGTGTAATGTTTCAGACACTCTTGTCTCGGAGCGGCCTCAAATTTTTCTCAAACTTACTCGGTATTTCAGAAATCGTTCGCTTTAGATTGCTAGCTTTCTTGTAGTTGCTGAAAGTCGCGCTAACATCGAATTGGACATGGGCTGTATATACTTAGTATTGAAGTAAAAACTCTGAAAAATAGTTTGATAGTTTGGAAATGTTTTTTTTATATTGTTTTTTTTTATTTGAACTTCTTTTACAAAATGTATATAAGAGTTACAAGTAGAAATCGGTTGTATTTTAATTTGTGAATATTTTAATACAACTTTCATTGAATAAAGCCCTTGGGACGGACAAGACATGAAATCTAGGAGACACATTTCGAAACAACCGTACATAAACATAATACAGGCATTAAACAGTCGCGCATCATTTTTGGATTAACTAAGACTTACATTAATCCCCTGTGTCATTTTTTTTGGTTACAATTTAGTGTATTACAAAATTTCTTGGTATTTTCGGATGAAATTAACGCTTAGGACATGGGACGGACAAGATATTTTGCATAGTTTTTATTTTTTACTCAGAATAGAAAATACTTAATATTCTGAAAATTTTGCAGATTGTTGCTTACGATAGTCCGATTGTAGTACTATTTTTTTGAAATTAAAATAATGCCCTGTTACCTTGAGAAACAGGAGGGACAATAATAGTTCAACTTTTTGACAAACACCCCATAATATACATGCGTGTATGAGAGAAAATGTAAACGTGTTTGTAGGTTTAAGTTGCGTATAAATATCTCTGACAGACTATGAGTATTAAAACGTAAAATGTACTTATGACGAACAAAATTTTAGAGAAATGCAAATAGTAAAATTGTATTGAAGACAGAAAATAATTTATTCAGATATTAAATAAAATTTTACTTTTTAATATGACGAAAAAAAGCGTGGAAAACGCATTCCGAAAATTAAATAAATGCCAAATTCCCTGATTCATTAATATTTGTAGGTTACAATAACTCAGTAACGAATTATTATAAATTATAATCCATAGTATAGAACTGTTAGAAAAGATTTTGAAGGTAGTTTTTTCTAATTTTTGTTACAATTTAATAACCTCTACAAAGCTTCCTAATGAAGGAAGAAAAATACGACCTACAATTACCTCAATCGACGAGAACATATTTCTATAATTAATCATTATAAATTATAATCCATAGTATAGCACTGTCAACAAAAAAAAGATTTTGAAGGTAGTTTTTTCTAATTTCCGTTACAATTTAATATCCTCTACAAAGCTTCCTAATGAAGGAAGAAAAATGCGACCTACAATTACCTCAATCGACGAGAACATATTTCTATAATTAATCACCTAATCATCAAACGACCCACATACACATTCGCCCAAATCGATCGCACTTCTTTTGCCACAGTATTATTAGTTTCCAGTGCAC
The DNA here is from genome assembly GCA_949152435.1 of Gastracanthus pulcherrimus. Taxonomy (NCBI): domain Eukaryota; kingdom Metazoa; phylum Arthropoda; class Insecta; order Hymenoptera; family Pteromalidae; genus Gastracanthus; species Gastracanthus pulcherrimus. The sequence goes on along the minus strand of OX424572.1, from coordinate 190,290,606 downwards.
GGTTCGTGTCCCCGCGAGGTCCAAAAAGAGGCTTTTGGCCCCCTTGCGCGCGTTTAATCAAGTTGGCAACGCGTGTAACGCTTTACACAGCGCGACGGAGAGTCGCGCACTGCACACACGTCGAATCGCGAATTATTGACTATTGATTGGGCGCTTCCGTTAATCAAAGATCGCAGTATCCTCTCCACCCCGCTACGACTAGCAGGCAAATGCATAAATGAGCACATAACATATTTCACGCGTGCGTACGCTCACACGCGCCTCACGCAGACGCTGAAACTTTGATATGTAGGCAAAATGATAATTTATTACGCAGAAGCGATGTAGAGAATGAGAGAGAGAGAGAAAATGAGAGAGAGAGAGTGATAGTGAGAGAGAGAGACAGAGAGAGAGAGAGAGAGAGAGAGAGAGAAAGGGACGGGAGAAGAAAGATAAATAGCGCATAGCTACGCTAGTGCGCGCACTCTTATTTTAAGTGTAAATTGGAATTGGGTATTTGCTCGAGTTTTTGAAAAATGAATATACAGGGTATCGTGTGGCAGGATATATTCCGCTTGGTCGTTGAAATAGATGAAAAATTTATGAAGTTACCTGCGCGCTGAAATGTACATGGTTCTGTGTGTATAAGGTTTTGTTTTTAGATTTTAGCGAGATTTTGGAATTTCGGATATAAATGCAATATAAAAGTTTGCATGTCTGATGCTAGTAGACGATTTGATAAAATATTAAGGCAAAATTGAATCACTTAATTTTTAGAAGGATTGACTGCCTTTCAAATATAGGATTTCCGTCTAATTTAAAGATGGGTTTAAATACGTATTTATCTTTCTTTCCAAACCAGATAAAATTTTTTTTGCTGAGACAATGGACAATATTGACTACATTGTTTTAGCTAGTTACAACTAATATTTTAACTTTAACAACGTAAATAATAATTGCTTATCCCTTTCACTCTCGAATTCATTTGGCTCAAGAAAAATTTATTTTTGTTCTATACGCTACTAAACTGTTACTAACAAGGGAAGGTCCCCAGGTGATAAGCGCCCGGAGAGGTCTTATTAGGCGGAAAGTGTTCTATGTGGTACCCACATTGAAGATTTGCCTATCCTAACCCCTACATTTTCGATATTTTTTAGTGCTGATTGTTGAAAGTTTCAAAAATTTGCTTGATTTACGTGTGAAAAATAGCGTCAAAATCGCTAAAATTAGAAACTTTCAACAATCAGCACTAAAAAATATCGAAAAAGTAGGGGTTGGGATAGGCAAATCTTCAATGTGGGTACCACATAGAACACTTGCCGCCTAATAAGACCTCTCCGGTCGCTTATCACCTGGGGACCTTCCCTAGTAAGTAATATTATAAGGAAACCTTGATATTAAATCAACTATGTGGTAGCGAGAGATTTTTTTTGAGGAGCGATTGGTCCTTATGGGAATAGAGGATGTGAAATATGTATTTATACATACAAATAACTACTTTAGTTACCCTTGCTTCCGGTAGGACTATTCCTACTTGGTCCTCGTGTGCGTATGTATTGAAGCATGTGTGTGTGAATGTGAAAGTATGTGTGTGTATGTGAGGGTATGTATATAAGTCTAATTTAATAGTAAATTATATTTTCTTTACAACAATCAGTTTTGTTACTTTCTGTTCCCACAAGAACCATATGATCATTAAATTACGTTGACTTACAACACAAAAAGTAGTCAAGTGCATCAATAATTTGTATGATTAATTATTTGTTCTATTAGGTATTAATTAGAAACACCGTGATTCAATGTAAAAAATAATGTAATTGATATACTTCGGAAATGTCTGCATATATTTTTCTAGCTTACTAATATGAACGATATAAGGCGTCATTGCTTTACTGAGATCTTACGGAAAACTTGTAAGTACCTTGAGTTAGTGGGAGGACCTTTTGATCCTAACAGGAACAAAAAGGTTAAGCAGAAATATCAAACTCTTTTATAATTTCCAGAATAACTTTTAGCTAGTTCCTTTTTTATTTCAAGGTATTCTTCTTTATGCTAATATAATTACTAATCAAAACAAAAACAGTTCACTAGGTAATATAGAGCAATGATGTTAAAATGTACAAAAGAAATATTTATACATTTTATTATTTTGCTATTATTAATTTTAAGTATTATTAGATGTAAAAGTGTTCTGTACAAATTTACATAATCAACTCTGAGTATGGATTATTATAATTTCAGATTAAACAATTTTATTAAAACACAAGTTATCAGTGCAGAAATAGCAATATTTCAAGTTATTGATTTATCGAGTTGTCGAAAATGTAGAAATTAACCCTCCGCTATCTACAACTGAAGATATGGAAGAGTGCTGTATTGCCCGTATCGATTTTTTGATGGTTCTCAGTTCTTACAGAAGGTAGCGCCACCGACTGGTAAAGACTTCCTGAATATTAAATTAATACTATCAACATTTCATCTAAACATATTACACAACGTAAATATCTGAAACTATATATAATAACATTTCAATTATATTATTGATTACAATAATGTTACGAGCATATATAAAAGTATAAGAAATTTTTTTTTATTAAAGGATAGTTTTTTTAACAAACAAAACGTAAGTGTATTTTTATATTACTCCGTAATATGTTATTAATCTTATCATTTCATTATTATTAATTTAGTCAAAAGTTTCATTAAGTTAGAAAATAATAAAAAATAAAAATAAATGTTAAATGTTAAATGTTTAATGTTTAATGTTAATTATTTGTTATATGAGCTATTCTCATAAACTTCGGATTTTATTAAAAAAAAATTTTTTTTTTATATTTTGAGCACATGTCTAAAATTTTTAGTATACGTTCCTTCAGCTGGTAGAATACAAACTCCAATGTGGTGCAACGTTTTAAAGCAACGCACCAAAAGTTATTAACGTTTTTTACACGTTTTTTCATTTTTTCATGATTTTCAACTTATTTTCGAAGACTAAGTTAGTAAATCATGTGTACTAATAAATAAAAAAAACCAGTGAAGTCAAATTACAAAAAAGTATTTATTTCACGTAGAATGTTATGCGTCGAAATCTGCCAAAATTTGCACTTTGTAGACACCGAAAATCGAAAAAATTTTCGAACGATTTCGCGGAAATTCAAGTGTCTAGAATAATATACTTTGAGTGTTCATCAGATTTTAAACATTTTGTATGTATACATTCGTTGACAATGTTTTTAAACAGGAATTGCACGCGTAATAAATATAAACATATTTCCTTGAATTTTTCATATTTTTTTTCGCTCTGTATCTTCTTAAATAATTATGTAAAAAATGGGGTGAGTGAATTTTAGTTTAATAGTGTTGTAAATAATGGAGCACAAATGTATTTAGTCAAAATTTTTAAAGACTGATGATGTGCTAATAAAAAGTATGCGTTTTTGCTTCCGTGCACGTTTTGCCTTCTTAAGTATACATTCCATGTTTACTCCCTTATTATGGGAGCACATGATTCCGCCATGTATAGATTTGTTGCTTTTGTGCCCTAGAACACTATCCATGTGATTTTATACTGATTTTGTTTACGCATCAATAGCGATGCGGCATAATAGTAATAAATATTAAAAATGAAAAAAAAAATAGTCACGCCACTTTTGTTTTGTAACTTTTTCCCTATTAAGAGCACACATTTCTAACATGTCATATTCGATTGCGCTCACCAAATGCTTGAAATTCATCACGCATTTAAACATTTTCAAAAGACGCACCAAATTCTAAAGAAAAAAAAATAAAAAAAATAAGAAAGTCACGCGTCGTTTTCTGCAAATTTTCCTATTTTATTTATGTGTCGTATGCATTTTTGTCTTCAAAATGTATACTATAATACTTTTTTTTGTGTTTACATGTTGTAAACAATATATACAATCTAGTTCTTGGCTGATAAATGAGCAAAAATATTGTATTAGCACAAAAAATATTGCGTCACACAAAATTCCTAACTAATTGAGAATTGCCCATATTACTAACATTTATTCAATAACTTTTGAAATTATAAGTTATAACAAATGTTTTTATTATTGATTGAATAGTTTTAAATAACACTTATACAAATTTAATTAAAAACCATATCATGTATAATGGAGTAAAAAAATCAATTTCTTGATCTCAAGTGATTTATCATGCATTTTCAAGCCTGTAAAAATGGCTTAACCTAAAATCAAAGTTAAGCTATCTCCTAGCTAGGAGACGAGGAAATTAGTAGCAAAAATGCTCAGTGATGAATGAAAGAGACAGAAAATAGTGAAATAAAATCTTTGTAATATTCACGCGAATAGTAATATGCATATCTCTAATATCAATGTTCCTTGTTTGTAATTTTGTAAATTAGTTTTCTCTATTGGATTCTTTAAGTTAAAATGCAAGAAGACAGAAAAATTTAGTTTAAAATATTTCAAGGCCAGGTGACGTATCTATTTACTGCATTAAATGCTTCAGAAATGGAAGGACAATCGTTTCATGACAACCAAAATACGTATTTATCATAACCATTAATAAGTTACTAGGTCATTTTTAATGAGCGAATTATTACCAGGGTTGTATTTATTATATAAATTATTGTACAATACATTTTTTGATTTGCTTTGCCGTGTTGATCACAAATACATATGTGTCAGAATAAGATTTAACGCTGATTCTATTACACAAACACAACTTTCACGTAAAGATATTCCTACTGCAAGTAATAGTTTCAACCGCGTAACAACGCTGCCAAAAGGTTCACCAGATCCTGGTCCTTAATTTCTATTTATAACGCATCATTAATAATCGTTTGCAGAAGAAGAAAAAATGTCAAAATATGAAAGGCAACATGCATAATCAGATGCAGAAGTAGAAGAAAAAATGAAAATATATAGATATATACAATTCGTATGGGAGCGGTAGCATAGTTTCGCGGATATTTTCCCTCTTCGACTGCGTCTGACGTGTTTCCGCTGTGTTTACTTAACAATTAATGTAGCCGAGTAAATATAACGTAGCGATATAAATCATATAGGCTATCCGCTAAAACGTATCGACGATTAATCTTGGCCTTGCGCGAGTTTTACGGCGGAGAAAACAGGGTTCGCACACGTTGTAAGCAGCCCTTCGACGGCACGTCATAGACAATGTGCCGAAACGTTTTATTCAGGGTCCGAGGTGGAAAATGTTTGTGTAGTCGAGTCAAAGTTTTCATTAAACTGCGTGATACGTTATAATGAAGCTGTAACATATATTTAACGAGCACATATTGATTAATGGATGTAGTTTGATGCAATTCCGAAAAGTTCGTTAGTTACCATAATATATATTGCAAGGAAAAGAAGTACAATTAACAGAAATAATATTGTTTGTAATTTTTATTGTTAAGGAAATTTTGAAAGAGAAGGGAAGATTTCTAGGTTACCAACACTACTTTTTATCTTTTAAAAAACTTCTTAAATATTTTTGTGGAAACAAACGTACATCAGATCTTTTCTTTATCAATAAACAAATAACCGAAATTGTTTAAGCATAAATGCATAATTCTTACATAATTAAGCACAAGCAATAATTCTTCAAGCAACATTTATTTTATAACTACGAACTTTTCTTTTCATTTTAAACAACCGTATTCGGCATCGAGAACTTAAAATTCGTAGTAATAGAATTAACGAAACGGCCTAAAATGTTTTGGCTATTCCTTAATGAAAATGATCGTTTTCTGCCTTGTTAAATAACCACCACCGCCACCACCACCACCACCATCATCATCATCATGACCCGATTGTTTTCGCGCCGGGACAAGCTGGGAGTGCCCGGACCCTTATCAGGAAGTGCATATTGGGCAGGGGGATCGGAACCCCTGTTGCTCCGTGTGAGCCCTGGTCCGTCCGTGTATTCCGGGACTGGGAAAACGAAGGCTGGGCCTCAGGGAACTAGGATAGGATCAAAGTATCCGAGGGTACACCCGTTCTCTGCTATTTCGGCCCGCCTCCCTACGCACGATGCGCTGGTTAAACAATAAAGAAAGAAATGTCCCTACAAAACAATGAGATGAACCAGGAGGCAGGTAAACTCCAAACCTGCGAGGAAGCAATGGTGGTATTGGAGCAGCTTCCTCTACACATATTGCCGGGTGGCAAACAACAGCCCAGCCGCGCGCAGATTGGAACAGTCCAGGAGTTCGTGAAGCAAGTAGACGAACTCCTCAAAAAGATAGGATAAGGGTTGGAGAGGCAGCCTGGGCCTTATTCCGTAAGCGTGTTTTGCGAGACAAAAAGACAGTAAGCAGTGACACAGCTTAATAATGACACAAGTAGATATAAAGCGGTACGCATGTGCACATGCTTGGATGCATGTTTTTAGTTTAGGTAATAATATTCATGTGGGCATCAGTCAAGTGCAGATATAGAGGTTAGGTCGCACGTTAATAATAATACATAATATAAAATTAGCTATGTTCGTAAGATCAAAATAATTGTATTATATCTATGGGTTCCCAGAAAAACAAGTCCATTTTTTTGAAAATTGAGTCGTGCGATTTTGGTCTCTTACATAGTATATTTTCGGATAAAACTAGAAAAAATAAAAAAAGTGTACAAAAAAATGCCTTAATATCTCAAAATCATAAAAGTGTACTTAAGTCGTTTTTCCGGAAACCCACAGATATATCATTGTAATACTATTATTTTTATTTTTATATAATTATTCTTTTTGTACAAAATATTTATATTATTTAAAATATATTAAAATCATTATTTTTATATTATTATATTATTGCAGAATAACAGTCTCAACAAGAAATTCAGTGTCACTGTTGTATACTAGGTAAATGTGGAAAACTTACGTCAAGTGTCCAATCCATTCACTTTGCCTGCTGAATACTTTAGAAGATACTATAGATAAAATATTTTTTTCTTTACATACTTAATTTAAATACAAAAACTGTATATTACCAAAACTAATTTTATTTACAAATATTACCTTTTAACAAAGGAAGTTTTTTCAACAAAGGAAAAAACAATGCATATTTTTAAACGCGACGTTTCGTCAACTTTTTCGTTGACTTCATCTGGCTGATTTATTAAAATTGATTTATTCAACGCCAATTAATTATTGTTCATAACAGTATTTGTGTACTATTCTTAATTAATACAAAAAATTTAATTTTAATAATTCAGATAAATAAAGCTCAATATATTTCAAAATTTGACTTTTTATTATTATAATACATATTTATTGCGAATAATGTCTAAAACCATTTTTTAAAAAATTTATAGTTAAATAAATGTAGGAAATGATCTTAAACATAATTTTAAAATTTTTTTATTAATTAAAATTCAAATTTTTTAGGATTTGCATAACTTCTATTTTAATACGTGCAATGCGTGTGTATATTGATGTAGTCTATTGGTTTAATGACATACGCTCTTTAAGTCTTTGTAATGTGTGTCTCTATAACGTGACTTAGAATTCGCCGTAGGACTTGAGTGAGATAAGTGAATGGTGAATTATATTATGCTCTCTCATCTTCAAATTCTGCTTCACTCATCGAATTCATGGAAATCTGCCCTAAAACCTATCATAAGAGATAAAAACATCGACTTGCGCATGCGCATTGGCATCAATTTGACCGTCTGAGTAGTGTATCGGCTGCCTTTTCTGTGTCGCAAAACACGCTTATGGAATAAGGCCCCTGGTGTCAATACCGACATCAAGCACAGCTTACCCACCCTCTTCAAGCTTTTCGATTCTTGGAGAGGGCGCCTGCTCACCAACACTGAAGAGCACAGCGCGACCAACTCTCTGAGAGCCGTGGCTATCTCAAGCCGGCGGCCTCAAAATAAGAAGGTGCGGTCGCGAGACGGTGACTCCGATAGTGCCAAGTCTTCAGTCATCGACAAGAAGGCTAGATCCACCGAGCCATCGGAGATCGTCGACTTTGAGAAGGTCTTTTCAAAGAAGAAGAAAGCTGCAGCTAATCAGAGCAGCTGACACAAGAACAATAGCTGCAGTGAAATCAGCTATAGCAACAGCAGCTGCGACAACAACTGGAGCAGCAGCCGCAACAAAAGAGGACCCCAACAGCCAGGACATCGGCAAACAAGAGGAGCGAGGCTGGTCAGAAAAAGAAGAAGAGGAGGAGGAGAACGCCTAGGAAGCGTCCCAAGGCTGTCCTTATTCGACCAGGGGATGGAGTCACCTACGCGGACGTTCTCTCGAATGTCCGCGAAAGGGTCACAGCAGAGTGTCCAACGACTGATATTAAGTGTATCAGGAAAACCAGGGCTGTCGACGTCCTGGTAGAGTTGGGCACAAAAAGCAACAACCAGGAGCTGGGGACTATAGGGAACTCCATTAGGAAGGTGATGGGCACGTCAGGGACTGTAAAGACCCTGACACCTAAGACAAACGTGGAAGTCAGAGACCCTGGCAGCCTTACCACCAAAGACGAAATAGAGACGGCGATCATGAGGGTCTTTGAAGAAGTAGGAGTCTCAACGGGTGAGATTAGCGTTTCGCTGACCAAGCCCACACAGAAAGCAGCTTGGAAGCGTTACTGAATTCAGTGTGGTCGCGCAGCGCCACCATAGCTTTTGTGAGATAGCTCTCTCATATTCGGGAGCGTTACAGTCCCGAATTCGCGGAGAAGTACTGTCTAAATATGCGGGGTTATAACTACCCTGAAAATGGTAACACAATTGACCTTCTTTTGCGTAAGGAAACTCTCTCATTTATGAGAGCATTTTTGTCCTATTTCTTATGATATTAAAATAAGGATTTATCAACTTTTAGTCATAACGAAAATATACAATAAAATACCTAGAAACCAGTACTTGTATAATATATACTATACAGTAACTCTAATATAATTGATAACATTTTACCTTAAATAAAGGCAATTTATTAACAAAATGAATGATAGAGTATATAACGGTATTTAACTCATTTAACAGTTTTTTTATAGTCTGAAAATAATGTTTATATATCAGTAAACCAGATATTGAGATTATTTATTTATAAAGATAAGGTCAACTAATGCGAAAATTGTATATTGTTAAGGAAGGTGTTAAAATGAAAAAATCTACATTTTTATAACAACAGCATTCTTTACTGAAAAATTACATTTTGCCTACAACAATATTTGACTGAATAGTAACCGATCAAATTTTGTATTAACCTTTTCGGTTCCTACTTTTTTATACGCGGAATTAAGTGTAGGTTTTTCGGAAAGTTTATAGTTCATGTTTGAGTAGAATTGTCATGTAACGTTTAGTCTGATTGGACGTGAATATTGTGGACTAGAAGAAAAAGAATAATTTTAATATTTCCGGATAGTATTACACTTTTTAAACTTCTAAATAATGTATTTAGACATCAAAATATATATTGAACCTGATTATATATTTTTATGGTTATAAGAATATTAAGTCAATAAAAAATAGTACATTGTATAACAGAGTCGAGTGCGCCGAAGGCGCCCGAGACGGAGGCAAGTGCTGAAGACACTTCACTCGAGTCTGAAATAACTTTTCTGCCCACGTTCTACATCGTATTTTATTCAACAAGGTCATGAAAGGCCATTATTAAGCCTAAGAGTGGGAGAGCGAATTGCGCATTTTGAGTCATTCACGACACACTTAGAAATGAAAAATAAAAATTCAGTTTGCGCGTAAATATTTTGAAAACAATTAAGAAATAAATCCATTTATACCCTGTAACCAGGTGAGAAATGAGCTTATTTCTACCCTGTAACCAAAGTAACAATGAGCTTTCTTCCGCCCTGTAACCAGGGTAACAATGATCCCATTTCTGTCCTGATGGCAGAAATGAAGTCATTTCTACCCTGAGGGCAGAAATGATCTCATTACTCACCTGTTTACAGGTGAAAAATGACTTTTCTCACCACTTTTTACAATCACGCTCGAAATGTGTAATTTTCTCTCCCAATTTCAGGCATTAAAAAGGACATATTTCATGCCCGCGTTGAAAAAATATATTTATAATTAATAAAAAAAAATCAACCAGGCTCAACAGATTCCAAATATTTTTTCCATTTTAAAGTTTTAATAGCTTATTTATACGTTATGTTATACGAATATCACAGTAAGAACATAAAAAATTAAATTTAAAATAGATTTTATACATGGAAATAGTGTCCTTTAAAAAATACATGGTGACTGAAAGGATTAAATTTTGAGGCATAAGTAACAAAATATTATTGCAAAATAGTTTTTTAAATATTATTTAAACAATGTCATTGCACAACAAAAAAATTGTTTTTTTTTTTCAATTTTATAGATTTTCCTTGTTTATTTTTAAATTAAATAATGAAATTAAAAAAAAATTGTTTCAGTAATTCATTGAAGAGCGTGGCGTGGGAACTATTTTTCCCAGTATCTATTTGTATAATAAATTAAGCAATAAATTTCAAATGATTTAAACAAAATAAAGAAAAATGCTTAAAAACTGCTGGAAAATATTTTTTTTTTTATAAAGTAGCTGAGTAACTTTAAGCCTCATCCCTAAAAATATATAAAATTAGTACAACCTTAACTTAAATTAAATTACGATTTTTTAGAGTACAATAATGAAAAAAATAAGAGGCTTATTATTCATAACACATCTATTTTATATTTATTTACAGTTTACATCTTAAATCTTAGAAAATAAGTACTACAATCTGTATCGCGCAGCAATAAAATAATTATTATTTTTTTTATGGAAGAACAAGGTGGAATAGTAGGTAATTCTTTATACTCTACTACTTTTGTATTTCCAGTTGTGTGAGTAACAATATATGCATGGAAGTGGTCATCGAATGTAATTTCATCGAATATTTTTAAATGGAATAAAATCGTTTCATTTGCTTTCACAATTTTCAATATTTCACCAAATTCTTTTTCGATTTCTACTACGTTCACGGTAATATACGTGCCAATTTTATATAAAATACCATTAATTTCTACTTTATCATAGTATTGTAGTTTGGCAGAATATTTAGTACAATCAAAATATAATGGCATTTTGTAATCACTTTGGAGAGATCCAAAAATTACAGAACGTTCACATTCCAAAATGTGAATTGTTAGACATATTTGCAGTGTTTGTTTTATTGCAATAGTATGCAGCAAATTTTTTCTACAATTCGTTGATAATGCATTTAGTTTTACTCGTCGGTTAAAAATGCTTCGTATCTCATACATGAAAAATTAATGGTTGGACCATTCTTTAACAAAATTCGCGAATAATGTGAAAAAATGTGAAACATCGGTTTCAGAAAGCAATATTAAAAAATAATAATTATTAATATTTTAAATTAATTATCGTTATTAATTTTTTTTATCTCGTGTACTCTTGCGTGATTGTAGACCGATTTTTAAAGCTACTTCCGTAAATTTTTCGTTCCAACGTTTCGGACTAACTTTCAAACCATACAATGCTTTCAATAGTTTGCAGACTTTATTTAATCTAGTTTCTTTCGAAGACGGTACTCCTTCCAGAATTTCCGTATAGACTTCTAGAGTATATTTATTTATTATTGCAAGCACAGCTCGGATTAGCGGTAATCGAGAAACAGGAGTATATGTTTCTTGTAAATCATAAACATTTTTATCTTTAAAACCTCTAATCACAAGCTGAGCTTTAAACCTGACTTGGTTGTTACTTTCAATCTTTCGCTTTAGTACCCAACGTGAGTCAATAATATTAGGCTTTTGATTTGTGTCAATCTCTTTGGATCTGTCTACTAAAATCCATACATTATTTTTATACATAGAATTTAATTCATCGTTAATAGCCTCAGTCCATTTAATCCTATCTTTCGTCAACATGGCATCAGTGTAAGACGCAGGATCACCATTAATGTCTGTAATCAAGGCATGAATTTGCTCGTCTGCTAGATGTACTTCTTTTTCATCAGTTGTCTTTCTCGGTCGTCCCCTCTTTCGTTTTTTCTACTCCCTCCGTTTCTGTATTCAGAAATTCTTTCGATTCTGTTCGTTCGCTCAATTTTCGGACTCAAATTCGGTAAACCATTTGTTTGAATTTAAATTTACATCAACGTTAACCCAGTTATTTATTTCACCTTTGTTATACTTGTCTCCAAAAACAAGCCTTTCATTAAATCTAACGTCACGACTTTCGTATAACTTTCCTTCTTCTGACTTTAATAATAAATAACCGGTTTCTTTATATCCAACTAGAATCGCTCTAAAACCTACAAATCGGATTTGGATTTGAGTTAAGTCAACTTTAATCTGTGGATTCAATTTTTCAAGCGGAGAAATCATATCATTCGACATATGTGGTGTACGATTGTACGCGTAAACTGCTGCACTCAAAGCTAAGTCCCACATATTTTCCGGTAATTTAGCATCGTATATAAGCATTCGAACCTTGCGTTATATCGTTTGATTAAATCTTTCTGATGTACCGTTATGTTGAGGAGTATCCGGATAAGCTAGCTGGTGCTCAAAACCTAAATTCTTTAAAACTTTAACAGTATAACCTCCGGTAGTCTCGGTGCCTTGATCTCTGCGCAGATAGCAAACCTTTGCATCTCTTCCTAAAATGTTACGTGCGCTCTTTACAAACGATTCAAAACAATGTCCCGTTTCATCTTTCGTTTACATTATGTATGCCATAGCAAGTCTCGAATAATCATCAATAAATAAATATAATAAAAATGGCGTTGAAAGTGTACAATGAATATAGTCTTGAACGTTCAAAATGTGTAATAGAGAAAGCCGAAAGAAAAACAAAGAAAGCCGGTCGGTAACAAATTTTGAGCTCACGTGCACGAGGTGAGTGAAATGAGAGAGAGAGAGAGATAAAGCGAAAACAAACGCGATACGAAGCTTGGGAGAGACTATCTATATATATATATAGTTATGTACGCATGAAATGTTAACGAAAGAGAGAAAGAGAAGGAAGAGAGAACCGAAAGGAGAAGTCGCGGTCGCGCGCTGAAGGTTGGCAAAAGAGGAGAGGCTCGCGAACGTGAATGTGTGCATGTGTGCGCGCTGTGTTGAATTGACTAGTTAGCGCGGAGTAAAGGACGCCGTCTTTACTCTACACACGCAGGAAAGAACACATATATTGTGAGCGTTGGAAAGGGAAAGAAGGTGTGAGTGTGTGCGAACGGAGTATGCATGAGTTGTTCATGTATATGTATATACAACAACATGGTTATGCGTATATATATATATTATGTACTTGTGTACAAATGCATAATGTAATCGTTTAAAATAAAATATAACTTGCAAGTTTAAAATCTGGAATATTAACTTGAAAGTAAAATTGAAAGGTTAATTTTGAAATAAAAACGAATGCTAAAATTGAAAGAAAATTAAGAAAGAAAATTTAAACAAATATACTAATTTACACCTTACTCGTTCTAGATCGATCGACCCTGATTCTCTTCCTAAAAGTTCAGGAAGAATCTTTGGGTTTCAGGGATTATTTCCCCAATGAGAAGGTGAAGGTGCACCTAGACACCAAAATTCGCTTTGTTACGGAAAGTGGATTCATAAGAGAGATCGGTACCTAACTTTTATGTTTAAAAATGAATACACATAAAATCTAAATTTGCCTTTATGGTTCGAGTTAAATGTTTGTTACATTGATATGCTGATGTTTGCGTTCATTTATCTATATTATTAATGTTATATACATATCTTATAAATTTGGTGCGTCTTTAAATTTCATGATATACTTATAAAATGTATTATAAACAGGTCTATGACTAACGAAACGGAGGAACAACTGCTGGAGAAGACACTGGCAGAAAACCAAGCCGCAGGAGAAAAAATGCTTCTACCGTATTGTTGCTCGAACGAGCCTCTGAAAGAAAGTTCTAATGATGAACGAAAAGAAAGCTCGAATGACGAATGGAAAGAGAACTCGAATGACGAACGGAAAGAAAGCTCGAAAGATGATAAATAGTTCGAAAGTTTGGAATATATTAAAACAATGATAAAAGGTACACCATTGATTAAAGATAGTAAAAAGGTAAAACTAGATGTTAAAAAATTCTTTGTACAAAAGGATTTTTTGCAAAGTCTTCAGGTTGATAAAGATAATAAACTACTAAATAATAATGATATTTTAAATTCTACAGAGATTCAAGAAAAAATGGATAATTTGTCTGTATGTTTTGAAAGTAGTGTTGCTGAAATTGAAAGAAAGTCGAAGGAAGAGCTCGAAAGAAAATTACATCAGATGAATTTATTGATTGAGATGGTTCGAAAGGAACATGATAACATTGTCTTATACGTCAATGAATGTAAAAATGTATTAAAAGAAAAGGTGAATGAAATGGCAAAAATATCTCAGTCCAAATCATTACCTAATATGCCTGGACAATCGACCGAAAGACAAGTGAGTAATTCTGATAATTCTTCTAAAGTTCAGTCAAACTTGCATACAAATTCAAATGTAAATTCCATAATTCTGGACGAAATAGCTAAACGTTTTAAAGAAAGGGAAGAAAATATTAAAACATTTTTAGCATAAAGAAATGCTAATCTTCAAAGAGATTATAAATTAAATTCACATACTAAATTTGAACATTTTTTAGACTTTTTAAATCAGAATTACGATCGCTTAATTTGTCGCATATTATAGATGATAACGAAAGTTCAGGTATGGAAATTATCGAAAGTATTTTAAAACAACAAAGATATGATGTTCGAAACAGATTAATAGGAAAGAAATTTTAGAAAAAGTTAGAAAATTAAAATTAAGTGAAACAAATTTAACGTCTATGAATCTACGACAATAATTATATAATATAAAATATAATCCTGAAAAGGAAAAAGCTTCGGCTTTTTGGAATAGGTTCGAAGATATACTCCGAATGTACAATAATTTACCGGGAATTAATTCTCTGACAGAAGATTAATTACGTGATTCATGTTATAATGCAATTTTTAAAGCAATATCGGACATTAGACAACTTAACTTTTTAAAAATGCAACAAATAAATAAACCCTTAACTTACGAAAGTCTTAAAAATTTTATAATACAGCACGAAAGTGAGACCGGAAGAAATTTGGCAACGGATGGTGCCATGACAGGCAAGTTGAAGTGTTATAATTGCGACGAGTTTGGACATTTTGGTAATGATTGTCCGAGGCTAGGTACGGACTTCAAGTTGTGTTACCAATGTAAAAAGATGGTAACACACCGAGCTGCCCAATGCCCACTTCGTTTATCAAATAACCAGGATAAAAGGTATGAAAATAAAAATTATAGTCAAAATAATCGAAGCGGTCGTGTTAATAGTAGAGGGAAGGGCGGTAATTATAATCACAGTGGTACGAAACGTTCGAACGAAAATCAAAATAATAACTCGAACGCTAAAAGAGGAAGATATTACAATAAGAGAGGAAGAGGCAATCAAAATAGGCGCAGTCGTGAAGGAAAACAGTAGAATCAATATGAAAGCGCAAGCACGCAAGATAAAGGCCAGCCAGCAAGGCAAAAATTCTTTGAATGTAAATGGTGAGTACTTGAGCGTAAAAATTGATAATAAAAATACTTCTGATTTTAAGTCTGTTTACAATGTTGAAAGAACGAATGTGGTATATGAGAAAGGAAAAACGTTAGCGAGATTTTCAGCTGATTCTGGTGCAGAGCACCTTACTAACTAGGGTCTTATTTTTAAAACGTTTGATGAACGGGTTGATGAAATCAGATGTGCGAACGATTCGAAAGAAGGGATATTAAGAACGGAGGGAGTAGGTGATCTGTAAAACGAATAAAAATAAATTATTAAATTTATATAATGCCATTTCGACAGAAAATTTATCCGAAAATCTGATCTCATTACGAAAGTTTGTTGATCAAGGTCTGAGTATTTATTTAGATGATAAATGTATTCATATCTTTGATCGAAAGTCGAATGAATCTCTTTTATCTGGTATATATAAAAAACCGTTTTGGATAATAGAATTTGAAATAAATAACTCAGAACATACTAAATATAATCCGAATAAAATTCATGCTTATATAGTAACGCGGAGTATGACAGAGAGAAAAAGATCGAGTGAAGATAACGAAAGTATGAATGAGAAAACGGAAGTAAAATTGAAAATTCTGAATTAGATAATTGTTCGGATTTTGACATTACTGCACGAGACAGAAACATAATAAAAATTAATCAAGTTTCACTTGGAGAAAATTCAAATTATAGCATAGAATTCGAAAGTAATAAAACATAAATTGATGATAAAGCTATGTTATGGCAAGTACGAAAGGGACATGCGTATGTTGAATACTTAAAGAAATTACAGATTAAACGTCCTGAAATTAAAGATTTGAAAGAATGTAAATTTAATGAAAGTATTAGAAATCGAACGACATGTACTATAGCTAAAGAACCGTTACAAATAATACATTCGGATGTTATGGGAAAAATAAATCCTTCATCTCATCCGAAAGGATATAAATACGTAGCTGTATTTATTGATGATTATTCGAGACTTGCTATGGCATACGCAATGAAAACGAACGATGAAACGGGACATTGTTTTGAATCATTTGTAAAGAGCGCACGTAACATTTTAGGAAGAGATGCAAAGGTTTGCTATCTGCACATAGATTAAGGCACCGAGTATACCGGAGGTTATACTGTTAAAGTTTTAAAGGAATTAGGTGCTGAACACCAGCTAGCTTGTCCGGATACTCCTCAACATATCGGTACATCGGAAAGATTTAATCAAACGATACAACGCAAGGTTCGAACGCTAATATGTAGAATTTATATCTTATACTGCAAAAAAGTATGTAATAGTTTTTGACAATATTGGAAAATAAATAAACGGGCTTAAATCCACTTGAAGTTATTATACTGCCCTCCCAAGAGTTTTGAAGTTAACATTCCAAAAGAATATGCAGAGATTCGGTTGACACTACTTGATTGTCGGCTAATCAGTTTATTTAATTGAAAAATGGATCTTTTAAAAATTGTAGTGTCTCTTAATAACGTTTATACTGTCATACAGTAATTTTACATAAAACGTACTTGTACTATATTGGGTCTTGCTCCAATTCTCTCAAAATAACCATATTTTTTAAAAGTCTCTTATCTAAAATACGTTTCATTCTATAACGCCCTAGCAATATTTTACCGCCCAAATCGTCATTTAAAAATCTATATAATTCATTATTTTTATAAGTGAAGACACCTACAAAATTATTAAAAAAATTAATAAAATAATAAACCAGCCAACTTTTTAATCAATATCTTAATACATTTATGAAAATATCTTAATACATTTATGAAAATTCGCATATATTTTAAAGTAGTAGTACTATCGTGAAGAGTAATTTAAAAGTACTTTAATTACCTATAAACGAAATTTCACTAAAATTTACAAAATTCTCACTCGTTATACAACTACTTTAACCCATGCATATTTGTTTACCCTGACAGAAAATTATTTGGGTTACTAGACTGATGTAGATAGAAATATGCAAATACATTTCAAGAATCAGGGATTCCAGAGAAAAATTTATAATTTTCTACCAGGGTATTGTTAGTTAATTATAATGAAAATATACTCGTAGCTTTGAGATTAGAACCATCACCAACATCCTCATGGGTACTATCATCTACATGTGCACGTTTATTTTCTTGGACAATTTCGCCCGACGTACTGTCTATTGCAAATGATGCACTTCCTATACCGTCTACCATTATGACATCATTACTCTCCTCACAAATAAAATCAACGCGAAGGACTTTCACACTTACAAATTACAATTCACCACAAAGATATACAGTACAATAGATTAAAGAGAAACGAAGCTGATTGATACTTCCAGATATGAATAATGTAAATAATAGAATAGAATATTAGGATAGAACGTGAAATTTTGTTCAGTTACATAAACATTTACATAATAAATAAGTAACAAAATATATTCTTAATAATTAAACACATATACATAAAAATTAAAAGTGCGCAATTATTAAGTGGGCGAGACTGGGTTAAACCAAATAATTGTTTTTCTGAGTTAATAAAAATGTTATCTTTGTTATCAATATTTATTATTAATATTTTTTTAATTTCTTTAATTATTAAAATGAATCTAAATATTTTATGCACATCAATTCATAGAGTTTATAGTTTTAAAAGTATACAAATCGAAGGACCGTAGTAGAAAAGTTCCCATTTAACTTAATATAATAATTTCTATAGTTTTTATAACAATAAATTGTGCTTTGCGAAGATTATATATTTAAGTACGAGGGTAGTTCAATAAGTCTTTAGAATGACCAACAGATGGCGCGCGAATCGCTCCAAATCATCTGTTTTCAGTCAGCACCACTCCCGACTAGATATATGGTGCAGTCACAGTCCACATCTTCTGAGTTTACGTGTTTTTATAACCAATTGAAAAAAAAAAAATTGCTTGTTAAGAAAAATGGAAAAAAAACGAGTTCAGAGCGGTAATTAAACATTTTCATTTAAAGGGTTTAACTCCATATGAGATAAAAAATGAATTGGACTCAGTTCATGGCACATCTGCCCCTGCCTTAGCAACGGTTTATAACTGGGTAAATGAATTTAAGCGTGGTCGTACATCAATAAGTGACGAACCACGTTCAGGAAGGCCCGTAGAAGCAACTACTCCCGAAATCATCAATAAAATCCACGATATGGTGTTGAAGGATAGAAGATTAAAAGTGCGTGAGTTAGCTGAGGCCACAAGGATATCTATAGGTGCAGTTGTTTCAATTCTACATGAAAAATTAGGCATGAAAAAGCTATCGGCAAGATGGGTGCCGCGTTTGCTCTCAGCTGAGAATAAACGCAATAGAGTGGTCGCCTCTGAGGCTCTTTTGGCGCGCATAAGTCGGAATCCTGAGGAATTTTTTCGTCGATTTGTGACTGTGGATGAAACATGGATACACCACTACACTCCTGAGACAAAGGAACAATCCAAACAGTGGATTTCCACAGGCGAACCAGCTCCAAAGAAGGCAAAGACCGTAAAGTCAGCTGGTAAGGTTATGGCTACAGTTTTTTGGGATGCACGTGGAATTATACTTATTGACTACTTGGAAAAGGGTAAAACAATTACTGGTGAGTATTATGCATCATTATTAGAGCAGCTGAAAGAAGAAATTAAAAAAAAACGACCGCATTTGGCGAGAAAAAAAATTCTCTTTCATCACGACAACGCCCGAGTTCACACACGCTTCGTTTCAATGGCTAAACTTGAAGAACTAAAATTCGAATTGGTCGAACACCCACCGTATTCACCAGATTTAGCCCCCAGTGACTTTTTCTTATTTCCAAACTTGAAAAAATGGCTCGGTGGTCAGAGATTTACGGATAACGAAGACGTCATTGCCTCTGTAAGTGCTTATTTTGAGGAACTTCCGAAAACGCACTTTTCTGAAGGATTAAAAAAACTTAAAAACGATTGACCAAGTGTATAGAGCTCCAAGGAGATTATGTTGAAAAATAAAGAAAAATTTACCCAAAAAAAATTGTTTTTATACTTTATTCTAAAGACTTATTGAACTACCCTCGTAAATGTATTATAAATCTAACATGCCAAACAAATTCCCAAATAAAGATGTATTTAAAGGTTAGAATAGTATCGGTGTTAAAAACTTACCTGCACAATCTATTGTTGATGAAATCTCGTCCATCCTCCTTCAATCAGACACTTATATATCGTAATGGAAACCCAAATAAGTATAAACAATAACAGTTGTTAGGGCCACGCGTGTTAATGCATTAGCTTGTGCTGCATTAGCGGATTACGGCGCGCACGTTTTTCCGCGGCTCGGGGCTCAGCAGATCACACAACCTATGGCGGGGTACGTCGGGGTTCGACGGCAAGGGGGTGCTACGGAATCATTGCTTTGAGAACGCAACGAGCTCGGTCTGGGCGTGTAGCGTCGTCGAAAAAAGAACACAGCGCTCTCATATGTTAGTCCTATAACGCTATCGCAATTTATACGGTACTAGTACCTATTGAGGTTATAAAGCTCCCAAGCTGCTTTCCATGCAATAGTAGGGAACAACGACTGGCCATTGTGGAGATGGACCAGGAAAAGACAGAGTTCCTCCTTGAGAAGAATCGCCTGAAAGTCGGTTATACGAACTGCCGACTGAGAAGATGGCAGCGGCTCCAGTGGTGCTTCAGATGTCTGGGTTACGGACATCAAACGCGCGATTGTCGTGGCCCAGACAGAAGTAATGCCTGCTACAAATGTGGCGCGGAAGGTCACAAAGGAGGAGCCTGCAAGGCTACCGAGGCGAAGTGCGTCTTGTGCACTGACCTGGAAGTAGACCAAGCACTGCTGGGCCACACGCCGGGCACAGGACAAAGTAGAGCATTTTGCGATCAGTTAGGCAGACCAAAGCCAAGCGTTAATGATGGACCGCATAACGGTTCTTCAAGCGAACCTCAATAGAGCCGAATTAGTCAACAGCCTTTTGACTCAAAGTATATCTAAGACGAAGGCTGATATGCTGATAATCAGCGAGCAGTACTGTGACTGGAACGTACCTACGTGGTACAAAGACACACTTGGCACAGCAGCAATCTACGTGGACCTACCAACCATCAGAGTGGACGAACACGGGACCGGAAGCGGCTTTGTGTGGGTCAGAAGCAGATACGTAACTTAGGTGAGCTGCTACTTTACCCCGAACGTCCGTATTGAGCAATTCAGGCAGAGTCTGGACGAGCTGGAAGACGCGATCCGCGAGATAGAAGGCGAGATCGTAGTAGCCGACGACTTCAATGCGTGAGTATTGGAGTGGGGCATGTCAGTACCGGACTCGATCTGATAGTTCTCAACGTTGGGAACACGTCGAAATTCAGAAGGGTAGAGAATATTGAGACGATTCCGGACGTATCTTTCGCATCCAATAATCTAGCGCGTAGAGCGTCGGATTAGAGGGTAATGGAGGATTACAACGGAAGCGACCACCAATACATCACGTTTCAGCTGCGCGATAAATCCCAATCGCAGAGTCACGACAAGGCCACCCCGATGGAATATGGCCAGGCTGAACACCGAAAAACTAGTCGAGATACTGCTCGAAGGACAGGAAAATTTACCGACGACGAATGCCACCGAAGATAGGGACGGAGCGGAGGCCCTCGTGAGTGAGACTATGGGTCTCATTCACCGAGTCTGTAACACATCCATACCGTGCAAGGGATCCGGACATGGAAAACGCCCTGCTTATTGGTGGTCGGACGAAATAGCGCAACTGAGAGTGGATGCGAAACGCCTCAGAAGAAGAGCGCAAAGAACGAGAGACGAAACAGAGGCAGCACTGTTCTCGATGCAGCACAAAGCTGCACGCAAGTAGCTCCGACGCGAGATCAACCGGAGAAAGGTACATTGCTGGAAGAACCTGGCGGAGAAAGTCAATCGGGACGTGTGGGGCTTGGGCTACAAGATCGTGACCAAAAAACTTTGCGGGCTTCCAAATCACCCTTTCCACAGGAACACTATGGCTCAAATCGTGGACACTCTGTTCCCAAAACATCCGTCAAGGCAAAACCAGGAGGAAGCCGCTGAAATAGGTAAGATTCCCCTATTCTCGACCGAGGAGATGCAAATCGCGGCCAAAATGATGCGGAGTGGAAGGTCGCATCGGCCCGACGGGATATCAGCTGAGATATTGAAAATCATCGCGGTGAGAGCACCACATCTTCTGCTGAACATGTACAACGCGTACCTGAAGGTGGGTGTCTTTGGCGCTCCCTGGAAGGTTGCGTTTCTCGTGCTGATCAGCAACGGCGAGGGAGGTGATCCCCGGCTTCCATCATCTAACAGGCCATTGTGCATGTTGGACCACGCAGGGAAGCTCTATGAGAGGTTGCTCAAACCACGACTACAGGGAGCTGTACAGGGTGCCGGCGATCTAGCCGACAACCAGTACGGCTTCAGGAAACGGTGATCCACAGTGGACGCTATACGAGAGGTAGTTCGGCTGGGAAGGAGAGCGTGGACTGAAAATCATTTTTCCAAGAACATCGCGCTTCTCGTTCCGCTGGACGTTAAGAACGCCTTCAACTCGGACAGGTGGATAGACATCTTGGACGCGTTAAACGAGATCAGAGTCACAGAGTACCTCATGTGGATGATACAGGACTACCTAAAGGACCGTATCCTCCACTACGAAACATGAAGGCCAACGCGAGAAATATCTCAGCGCTAGCGTGGCACAGGGGTCAATCTTTGGCCCTGATTTTTGGAACATCCTGTATGATGCCCTGTTATGACTCGGGCTACCGGAAGGGGTGTACATGATAGCCTACGCTGATGATGTCGCTTTAGTCATCATCGCGCGGAACTTTGAAAAAGCACAATATCTGCTTAACCAGGCGATGCGCAGGATCTCGCGGTGGATGGGAGAACACGAGTGGACCGAAAGCGAGCAAGCATCGATTATATGGTTCTGAAATTTGGGCCGATGCAATGGAGAAGGACTCATACCGGATTCAACTCACTTCCGTTCAGCGTAGAGGAGCTCTCAGAGTCACCAGCGCCTATCGCACTGTTTCGGGAGCCGCAATGCTCGTCATTGCGGGAATCATCCCGATCGAGCTACAGGCGACGGAGCGCAAGCGATTCTACAAACGGAAGAAAACAGGAGAGGACAGAACAACAGTCCATATAGAAGAACGGGAACGCACCACGGAAACGTGGCAATGGTCCTGGACAACCACAGCCAAGAGTAAATGTACAGCAAGGCTGATAGACCAGCTGGCCTCTTTGATTAACAGAGATCATGGGGAGGTAAATTACTACCTGACCCAATTCCTGAGTGACCATGGGTACTTCTACCCCTACCTCAAGCGTATGGGGAAGGTTCAGAGCCCGGATTACATCTTCTGTTCTGCTGATTGCGACGATGCGTTTCACACGTTTTTCGTCTGTGAAAAGTGGAACGAAGAAAGAACAGCTCTTCTCGGCTCGGTCGGACAATTCACGCCTGAGAACATCGTGGGCGAAATGCTGTCCGCTGAGAATAAATGAGCCGCCACGGCAAAATTCGCCGAGGTGGTCCTACGACAAAAGAAACGGTACCTAGACAGGGCAACCGATGAAGGTATGAATGAAGCGCTGGGAGACGCTCCAACACTCCAACATAACCCAGGGAGGTCGGACGACTCCATGGAAATGGACGAGGAGGGAGAAAATGGGACCCTTTCTTAACCGGGAAACGCTCATTTTTTCTTCTTTTTATGAATGTCGCAGGGAGGGACGGGGATACTTCTCCTTTCCGTACGGAGATGAATGCGCCGGTTCGAATATGCGTATAAACGAGACGGGTTAGATCTAACGTCCCCTCGCGGGATTTAAAATTATGAATTTTAAATTTGTTTCAGGTCAAGGCAGCAGCGGTTGTCTAGACGATAGAAGAATGGCACCACCCTGAGGTAATGTGATAAACGGTACCAGGGTGGGTTCCGCCAGAAGAGGAAAGAGTGGTAGATTTTAGTGGGTCGGTTTGCGATGCAACGGCTGTGTAGTTTTTTTCGCTTTTTTGTTTATTTTATTTTTCGTTCTATATTAAACACACGGCGGATGCATCGTTAACCAGCCCCACACTATCCGGATGTGTGTACACAGTCGGGTGTGCCTTACATGGCATTTCCTACATACCGTCGAAAAACAATTATTATTATTATTATTATTTATTTAATTATCCAAGTAATAGTATCGTAAACGAATTTGTATAAAGAAATACAAGATTGTGCGTTTAATGATATATATTTATTTCTGCGGTATTTAGAATATTTTTAATCGATATTGAACTACATATGTGGATAAATTCGCCGTAACTTGACCAAAACAAACATAAAAACGGCGGATGAATGAAATATGTCGACTTTTATCTCCAGCCCGCATTGATTCCCCTGAATTTACAAGAGTTAACTTCATATGACTTTTTATGTATTTTTAGCCGTAGAATCACGTAGTGTTATTAGTTATTTTATGAAATTGATTGAAAATGCCTTTTATTTTGATAATTCTTTTCATGGGCGGTTACGGAACTAACCTGTTACGGAACTGACATTTTACTTTGATACTGCTCTCATAACTCTTAGACTTAACATACGAACTATTTCGTATTTAAGTTTTATGTACTTTACTATTAAGTAACGGAAAACACTTCTTACTTGCACTAAAACAGCTAATTAACAGTATTTAGATAGTAATTGAGCAGTGTCACGGAACTGATCTGCACTGCTTCTTACTGAATTCCGAAGTGAGAAAACTGTTTATACTCCCGAAATTTTGAATTCCCAGTCCTTTTTCTGGATACGTTAGATGAGTTATATCATATATTTTTGGAATCCTCCGACAGGATGGTCTATTATAGCAAATTACTGCGCTTTTTGGTGTAGATACTGTTGTCATCAATATTGTATCGCAAACTGCTGGACAAAAAGTACATACCTTGCTTTAATGATAATTAACGATTTTTGAGTTTAAAACCAATAGAAATGTATATTACTAACTGTATAGTTTAAATGTACACGGAGAAATTTTTTTACCTACCTTACTTCTGCGTATAATGCCGTTTTATATCGAAATTTGAGTGCTGCATAGGATACGGAACTGACATTTGAGATCTAATTTATTGATTTGTTTTAGAAGATAGCACTTATGTACACTTCCGACTTTTAACCATTATAGTTGTTATTCCATGCATGAGTACAAATTAAGAAGGAATTTTTTCTCCAAATTTATAAATCTCTAAGAGGCTTAGACGCAAAGTGGGTAAGTTACGGCGGAATCATCCATATGTTATAAACAAATCGAAAACGCTGCTTGACAAAAATATTGTATGGTTATTGTAAGTTATTGAATCACCAAAAAACTAAATAATTTAATTTAATAAACTGTCTATCTCAAGGGTTAAAACAATTGTATAATCATCCCGTGACATGTGTGTGACTTTTCCGGTGGTGCTAGGTAAACTAACTCTATTAGAACAAATCACAATCTTACAGTGAAGCAATGCGTTTCGATTTGTTCACAATATAAATGTATAGTTTAATAGCGCATAGAACGTTCTCTATTCCTCAGAATAAAAACATGTCGATAAACATAAGTTATTACATTTTTTTAAATTCTCTTATTAGACTTTTATGTTAGTCCGTAACAGTGAGTATATATGTAGGTATGCATATAAGAATTCTGGGTCAAACATAGTTCTTAAAAAAGAAAAAATAACCTTGTTTAGCGTTTTGTTGTGTACCAGACGAGACATTTTAGTATCTAAGAAACACAGTTCGAAAAAAAATTTGTTATCTTTAGAAAATGCAATAAGGGTATCACTAAACCATATATAGAATATGTGAATAATTATTTGCAATGCTATGTATGTGTAAAATTCTATACCGCAGTAATACGAACGTAGTAATTGGTAGGCAGCTGTTTTTCGTCAGCAGTAATACGTACAAAATGCTACTTTTTAAATTTTGTAATGTTTTTGCATATTCAGTTTTATTTTAAACATGACCGATTTTTGTATACTTTTATGATGCCCTAACCTTCGATAACAAACACTTATAAAGAGTTTTTTTTATTATAAATGAAAAAAAGTCGCGTACATAATACTGAAAAAAGTTGATACTGCAGTAATAGGTACATTTACCCTATTCCTAAGTTTTATAGTTTTAAGCATACTAAGCATCGAGCAGCTGATATCTTAAGAACAGAAGCTTATTCATGAAAATTGTGAAAGACGTATTTAATATTTTATTACAATAAGAAGTATTTCAAAGTTTTATAAGGTTTCAGGACACGTTCTTTACAGTTATAATAATTTTGAAAGACTGGCTATAAAATATATTTCCGTATTGTTTTTCGGCAAATATTGATTTAATAGTTGAAATAAATCAGTCAAATTTAAATAGAACTAATTTGTTGTTTTTATTCATCTTTCTCTCTTTCTTTACATTACAAGTTCTATGTTTTCAAAATTCAAGCCCTATTACCTTAATATTGCTTTAAATAAAGTACCGTCTGAGTTGGAAAAAATAATTGACACCATAGATTCATATTCTACTCAATCACTTAAATGAAAGTTGATAAAAGACCCAGTGTTCGTAAAAGGATGGTACAAATGCTTTATCCTTTGTAAATTTAACTGGAACATCTAGCTGCGAAAACATTTTTTCAAAATGTTCTAATGCTTCTGGGCAACCTACTCCCGTTGCCTTGATATAAAAAGATTATAAAAATTGTATTAATAATGTTTTACATGTATAGCACATATGGCAGGGAAACTGGAGTAAAGTGAACACACGGGTGAAGTGAATCATACTTAAAATGTCTACAATAAATTATTATTTATACCTAATTATAATTTTAGTGAAACATATGTATGCAAGAATGATAATTAAAAAGTTTCACTACATAATACCAATTAATATTTTAGGAAAGAAAAAAACTGTTGCCGCTTCATTGGCACTTAGCTTCCTTCAACATTATTAATGGTTTCAATATGAAATTATTCGTTCTATTTAATTCTGTGGTGAAAAGTCAAAACAATAAGTCCATTTTTTTTAAATGACAAGATACATAGATTTGAATATTTTAAGTCTATGTATTAAAGGAATGTCATTTAATAAACATATTAATATTTTGTCAGATTTTAAAAATTCAATATGACGCATCCAGTATCGTGGACCAAAAAATAACATAGCGACCTCGAAAGCTCTCGGTTAGTAAATTTCATGCAAATCCGATTGATTTTGAAAATCTTTTACACCATATTGATTACATCATTTTGAATTTTGTATTTTTATTAGCGAATTCGTGATCAGCGACCCCATAAATACCCAACTAGCAACGTTTAAGCAAATACAGTAGATTTTACAAAAATTATAAAAAAAGCATAAATATTAAGAACATGTTATAAAACAAAAACGAATCGATGAATCTCAAAAAAAAAATTTTTATTTTAAATCTTCATCAAAAATCGAAAAAAATGATCATTGATTAATAAAAAATGTATGTGTACCCTAGTAGAAATTTATCTCTACCCTTTTATAGATCTATCCAGAATAGTTTCGTGCTATGTTGATCTATGTAGGCAAACTAGACATTTACTATAAAGACGTGTAACGGTCGTTCCTTCTAGTTTCTTGCATTATACTCCCGGATAACACTGGATAAGGAAAAATTCGATAGCAACAACCACTTAATAGTAAATTATGCAATAAGGGGTGAAAGTTGCAGATTTTTCCCGTGGGTAGGTTTACTGCCCGAGCGAAAGGGTTTGTCTTGAAGGGGCGTTTCACCTGAAGGAAAAATCTTCTCTCGAAGGTAATAATCACTCGGGGGAAAAATCTACTTTCGTCCCGTGTTGCATATAGTATTTTATTCTACTCTCGACCGTGGCCACTTATTGACCATGATAAGTAGGGTCGACGCGTTTTTTTATATTTTTCTAGGTTGATCTAGAAGAATGCGTATGCGTGCGCTCAAATAGAAAACATGTAAATAAAGATTTTGATTATTTTGTAATTACAATTTCTTTATTTTTTGTAAAAATCCACTAGATGTATATCAATTTATTATTAAACAAATAGT
Organism: Gastracanthus pulcherrimus; assembly: GCA_949152435.1. Lineage (NCBI taxonomy): Eukaryota > Metazoa > Arthropoda > Insecta > Hymenoptera > Pteromalidae > Gastracanthus > Gastracanthus pulcherrimus. The sequence goes on along the minus strand of OX424572.1, from coordinate 190,263,008 downwards.
ATTGTAAAAAAAAAATTGTAAAAGTAAAAAATTTTAATTTTTTTTGGCCCCGCAAATTTTACTTTTACCCGCAAATTTACTTTCGCCCCGCAAATTTTACTTTTGCCCCGCCAATTTTACTTTCGCCCGGTAAATTTTACTTCCGCCCCGCAAATTTTACTTTCGCCCCGCAAATGGGTTTACGGGAAATATATGCTACTTTCGCCCTGATTTTCAGGGGAAAAAAGTGGCCATATCGGTCGAGTGTGGAATAATGGTTATTTTTTAAGAAACAGAAGTATAATTTGTTGTGTAATGTTTTGATTTATAAGTAATAAGGAACTAGACAAAATTTTAATTTTAGTTTTAATCAATAGTTTTGGTTGAAATAAGAATAATAAAAGCATTTAATCATTTTATTATTTTACTTGTAACCCATTTAAAGGGTAGATAATCAAAAAATAAACATATTTTTCTTTCGAAAAATTCTTTTCGACGTTATTTAGAGGTTCCTACCTCGAATGGAAAAAACGAGTTATAGCAACTTTAGATCTAAATAAATACCAGTTAAAATTGTCTAAAAGACATTAAAACAGGATTTTTATTTTTCCATATATTTCACTATTTTAAATTGTTATATTCAAAAATTAAAAAAAAGAATATTTTTAACCACCCTAATGTTACCTCCTTAAAGGTTTTTAGATGTCTTTTTAGTCTTATTCTTATCTAAATTAACGGTTTTGTCTATTCTTGTAGAAAAACTAGTAATATATCTTCAAAATCTTTTATTCTATCCTCTACTCCGCACTTTACCCCGCACTGAAAGGCACGAGATAAAGTGAACCGGTATTTTTCTAAGTTATCCAAATAGTATTAAACTTAATAAACAACTTTATTTCAAGTTGCTAATATGTTTAATAATGTAAGAAGTTTCTTATGCATCTTACAAAGTAATGTTTTAATTCTGAAAAATAATTTTTTTTTAACTTTTAGAGTTACTATGTTCACTTTACCCTAGTTTCTCCTACTTACTTTCGCGTGAAATCACTCATAGTTGAATAAAATATATTTATAGCACTGCGAGGCCTAAATCCGCACTTAAGTCACACCTATCCGTGACTTAAGTAGTCCATTATTGCACCGTTCTTATCGTCCTCGCTACGCTCGGGCGCTAACCTCACAGTGCAATATTGGACTGCTCAAGGCACGGCTAGGCGTGACAGCGATTTAGGCAAGCAGTGCTATAAAATAATATACGATACTCGTGTTAAAAGTCGTCCTTCATAGCACGGCGTTTAGCAATTAATACACGCCGTGCTGTAAAGGACTACTTAGGTCACACGTATCGTAATGTACTATTAAACTTACGTGAGTAATATATTTTCCAGTAGGCTTTAATATTTTCATGGACGTGTTCATTATCTCTGTAATATTATCCCATTCATCTGAATCAGTACCTGGATTTATTGGAATATCCGTAAGATCTCCAAAAACATAGTCGACCTTCTGTCCTTTTTTAATCATTTCACGAACATTATTCATACAGTCCCCAACAATTATCTAAATCATATACATAATTTTATATCGATGCTTATTATACTATTTACAGTCGCTATTCAGGATACAATTATGAATCAGATAATGTTACTATAAAATAATTAATTAATCTACCTCATAATTTTTTCCCTTTTTCTTCTCCAGGCAATCTCCACAAGCGCTTCTCATATATTGACTGCAAGCGTTCATTACCATTTCGTCAATCTGAGTAAAAAGAATGTATTTACAATGTTTTCTTGTATGCTTAAAAGTTTAATGAATGTTTAAGAAGATTAGCTACCAAAACCATAAATATATTAAAGGATCAACTTGAAAAAAAAAAAATTTTTATATATATATATATATATATATAGCCACATAACTACTCAGAACGATATTCACCGCACATAACTCAAGGGTTAAAAATATTTACACAGCTTGCTACGTCAATCACACATTTAGTTATAACTTAAGTTATATTTCATATTTTTACTTGAAACTTACCATGAATCTTCTTTAGGTATTAATAAATAGTACTGGGTTATCGTTTAAAAAATATATGCGTAGCATTAAATTGTATTTTATGCTCTGCGGAACATTTTAATAGTCTATTATTTATCATGGCCGAAAAGTGAGTCTTTTTTAACCGGGTGCGGACTCTGCAGTACGAATCGTAAGCGAGCGAGCACGAGCCGAAGGCGAGAGCATATTGCGAGCCGGAGACAAGTAATGCGAACACAAGAGGTAAGAAATGCCTACTCGCCCGTCGTGGACATCGTATTTTTATTAACACATGTAGAGTGAAACTAAAGTGTGCCGTTTTTTGATACAACGCAAATACGGGCCTGTTAGATTAGAAAATTAAAAACATTTGTATAACCTATTTTACACAAATCAGTGTACTAGAGTTTTAAGGCTCCCCTAAACATATGGTATTATCCGGATGGTACCCAATGTTTAGGAGGGCCTAATCTCTTTTAGGGCCAATATTTATTAATTATAGGCTACTAGGGCCTGAACACTTTTTGTTTTGTTATCTAAACAGGTCTAAGCAAGCAAAAAAGTCAGAAGCGGGCCAAAATAATATATTGTGTACCAAGGGAGAGAAGTGGGCTTTGTTTGACTAAGTGTGTCTTTTGCGGATAACACTCGCACAACTATCATATCTAATAATTTCTTCTCGCATCGCGCAACCCGCATTCTGATAGACAACCTCCTTAAAAAAATTAATACCTCTAGCATTGTAACTTGTTTAGGATTTTCTTTAAGCAATTCCCAAAGAAGTGCTCCATCGCCCCCTCCCAAGATGATAATTTCTTTGTCCTTATAGCACTCTTTACCTCGCTGCATGAGCGTCTCTGTGTAGATAAGATCTGACTCTGATAAATCTATACAACAAATAAATATGTTATTAGAACATTTGAGCCGCTCTGTAGATAAACCACTTAAGTCGACTTAAGTTATTGCAGAAATAAAGTGAATTAATCGTTTATTGATGTAGCAGAAGTTATATATAATATTTAGCTTTTTTGTGTTATATTATGAATATAGGTATAAAATATGATAATAACATTTAAGTATAAAAGCTGAATTAAAGGTAACGCATTTTATCTTGTAATAACATATTTAAAATTAAACTTATGTACTTTTGTCGCAGAATGGGTTAAAAAGCAACTACAACGTTCTTGATGGCAGAACAAATTATTGCAATCATTTATACGTAACAATGTGAGAAGGAGTTGGAAAAAAAAACAAATCAATATAACTCACTTTTTTCTTGTTCATTATACTCGTGGTATTATTATAAACGATTTCAACAATTTTTTCGGTGTTGAGAACATTGCAGTTGTAAGCAGTAATTAATTTTTCTATAAGTCAATCAAGTCGACTTAGGTCGTATTTTTACAGACCGGTCATTTATTTATTACATGGGCTACAAGTTCTATAACTCACTTTGTTGTTCATCAAGTATTAGTATGTTGCCAAGTGTTTTTGAGTGATATATTTGTATTTTCTGATAATCTGAACGTTCCTCATATACTAACTTATCAATGTCGTACTCAATCAATCGTTCATCTTGAAATGAAAAATTTCAGAATTATATTTATGTAATATAGTACAATTTAATGAAAAGATCGACACCTAATACGAAGAGTAACGCGTTATATTTTGCTGCGAAGAGTGCCGCAATTCAGTGTTTATGGCGAAGATTAATGCGATTTTAAATTACCCAAATTAATCCCACTTCCTTAACACGTAAAAAGACGTGTATCAAGCGTTTATCCCCCTAAATATGTTGTATCATTAGGATAGTACCCCATATCTATGGAAATAATAATAAATTTAAGACCTATTTTACTCATTTGACTGGTGCTGGAAAAGAAACTTCATCGCAAACCTTTGAACCACGATACTCTTTGTTGCAAGCCTCCGAATTACGATATAATACTCTTCGCCGCAAACGCAGAATAGCGATTCTCATTGCCGCAAACGTAGAACTGCGATACTCTTCACCTTATACTTTGAAATGTGTTACCCTTCGTATTGGGCGTCAATATTTTGTTGCAATACATTGTAAGTATACCATGTCCTATAATTAATGGCCAAAAGTTTTAAACTTACTTATTAAAAACTTTCATACTTTGAGGCTTGTTATACATAAACTTATGAAAATTAGATATCACTATTGAGATTTTAAATATTATTAACAAATATCAATTTTGCACTTTAATTAGACCTATGGAAATGTATTACGCGAGTTTGGATAACCGCTACCAATTTATTAAAACTTAGATTCTTAAACTTACAATAACATTAGAAAACTGTACGAAGTACATAACTTTAAAGGTATGAAATACGTAGACGTTTGCTCATTATACTCGTATGTTTGCAATTACAGTAAATTCCCAGTTGGTCATCCTAAAGTATTTGCCGGTCAGGAATATTAAATATTGACAGGTAACGATAATAATATTAAAAAAGTAAAGGATATCGTAACCCTGGTAGAAATCTTATCGTGGCGCCTACATTCGCTATAACGGCCTTTATAGGCAAACTAGATAGTACTAGAGTGTACAAAACTCGATAAATCCACACAGATCTACATAGTTTTCTCAATAATAATATGTGCGTATAAAATCTGTGAGGTTATATGTCATTTATTGAACATAACTTTTATTGTAAAAATGAATGTTAAAAAAAGTTAAACATGCGAATTTTCAATTGTAATACTAAGATCTATAGTTCTATTCATACTATTTACATATAAAAGTAGTCAGAAAGCATATCTAACTTAAGAAATGAAAATTTAGATACAATGTTCCTTGCACATGAAAAACAGTGATCACAAAATAATGTTATTGATTGATGTAGTTGTTTCTTGAAAAGTAATGTATAAATAATAATAATTGTACAAATATGTACTTTATGACATGCTTTATTTAAAAACTAGAATATTAATTTCAGAACTACAAATAATTTTGTATCCATATGTGAGTTTTTATAATACATAAATTGCTCATCCGTGGCAACATTTTCAAAGACAAACACATTAGTCGAACACATGTAGACGATAATTTTTTTTATACGTAACAAATTACTATGTTTTAACTGGCCATAGATGTCAAATGAAAGTGTTTGATTATAAATTAATCACAGTAGGAAATACAAAAATAGAACATATATATAATAACTCAAATACATTATTTATTTTTAAAAATAGAAAATTAATCAGTTGATAATAAATGTGTGTGAAAATAGTTTTCCTTACATAAACCATACAGATTTTGAAACCAAGCCTGTATTTAGGATGGAACATAATCAAATGTAAGGAAACTAATTTTACATAAACAAAATAAATATATACACTAATACTTCATATAGTTCTTTGGATATTCAGATTATTTTCTTATTTTGATTGTTTAATATATGTGTGTAACATAATATTGTTATTGAGTTCTTAAATACGAAAACTCGATGTATCTAAAATTTGATAACCTTACACTTTAGAAGTTATTTACATTTACTTACATTGGTAATAGGTTAACAATAACAAGTAAATACCTTTAAATCAAAATAATACATAATAGATTATGCTTCTGTTTCTTAAAACATAACCTTTAAGTGGTTGTTATTGTCATAATTTTGCTTATCTAGTTTTATCTGGGCAAATAATATGGGAAACTAGAAGGGTCGACCGTTACACACCTTTATAGTAACTATCTAGTTTGCCTACATAGATCTACACAGCGCGAGATTATTCTACATAGATCTATAAAGTAGACGGGATAAATTTCTACCAGGGAAAGTGTAATATTTTACCACCTCTATTGTATCTTGTATTACTCATCAAAATCCACGGAAATCTATTATTTGCATTAGTAGAGCATGCTACGAGAAAAACGATAAACGTTTCTGTACGCATGAATTAACAGAAAAGCGCACACTTAAAGGAACATGTTTAAGTCATAAGTTGAGTTAAAAGGTTAAAGAGTTTAAACTTTTAAAACAAATAGTTAATTATTTGATAAGTAGTTTTAACTTTTAACGTTTTAATAGTTTATTCTGTGCATAGATCATGTACAAACAAATTATTAATATTCCATAAGTTCGAAGAGCATAATAAAGAATAACACTTAAAACTTTAAATACTTTAAAGATTTATACCTAAAGTTGTAAATTTCATTATCACTAATTCTGAAAATTCAAAATCTGTTATCCAATACAAAAAGTAAAAAAATCAAAGCAATTTGAAATAGTAAAAATTTTGAATAAAAGCTGAGCAATTTGCAATAATAAATATTTTAAATAAATAAAGTACTAATTTCTAAACTTTAAACCCAAATAGTTCAAACTGAGCAATTTGGAATAATGAAATACAATAGTATATTCTGTACCAAGGGCGAGAAAAATCCTCTCTCCCATGTTGCACACCGTATTTTTTGTGACACATGTATTGAGTATTTTCATGTGACACATGTATTGACACATATGAGTATTTTCGCGGCTTTTCGTGTCTATCAAGCGGAACCAAATGCAGCCGTTTTTCGACACGGTACACTAGCCGTCATGTTTTATTAAGAATTGAAAATATGCCTAACATACATTATTGAAGCCATTCTCACGTATTTTGAGGTTATTCTTTGAGCGCCCGCTGTAGTAACTTTTTGTCGCCGGTCGGAAAACGACGACTTTTTGTCCGCTTTATAGGCATGAAAACGGGTGCGAAAATCGTGCATGTATTACAAAAAATATGTTATTAATTATATCAATACTTTAAACATAAAAACTTTAGCTCAATATCCTAATGGAAAAGTGAAAATTTTAAGATTATACGAAACCAACTATCAGTTAGCCAATTATTTACGATTTTTTGAAAAATTGACAGTTTCTGGTTTAAAATGCTATTTATAAATCATCTGATTTCTACGAGGTAGTTTTTTATGAGATTTAATAATATTTTCGACATTTTAACTTCAATTTCTTCAAATAATGCATTATTCTTTTTGAAAGATTCCAGAAAGGTAGCTTTTAACTATCTCATGGCTATATTATTTTCCGAGATCATGAGGACTTTTGTTTTTCAAAATATTTGAGGTTATGTTTTTTTTCAAACTTTTTTTTGATCGCTTATATCTCGAGAACGGCGTGGTCATTTTTTCCATCTAGGGCTCATTTCTTTCATTTGTTAATGAGAATTCGGAATTAAGAAGAAGTTTTAAGATTCATCGACTCGTTTCTGTTTACAACGATTTTTCTATTTTACGTTATTCTGAAATCAATGAGGTATATTATTTTGGTATGTAGAAATAATATGATCGTTCAGTGTAAATGCATTTGAAAACGAATAAAATTATCTATCTTCACCGACGCAAAATTTTCTATAATCTATCTTTCTTCTTTTATTGTACACAAATACGTAATTTTTTGTTTAAATGGCGATATCTCGGAAACATATGATGGAAAATGTTTAAAATAAATTGAGCTCTTTGCCAAGACTGCAAGGTCTCTTATCTTTTAAGATATTTCAGGTTATATTTATTTTTATTTTATTGTTTATATCTCGAACATGTCGCGGTCATTTTCTATTAAACAAACCAATTTTTAATTGTAATTTTGGTAAACATATGAAATCAGAAATAAGAATTAAAGATTCCTCGATTCGTTTTTGTTTTACACTGAGACAGGTACAACTTTCATGCAAGTTCCTTTAGGACCTTACAAATAAGTCAAATCCGGCATTTGAATTAAATGCTTACGACTTAATAATTAAGTCCCACGTCTTGATAGTTGCTGAAAATTGACTTGTATAATACAGTTTTTGCCCCCTCAAGATAATTATAGTTGAATAATAATTGTCGCAATTAAATGCAGGTGATAATATATTCTCTTCTTAAATACATATAATTATTCAAAATAATTAGAAGCGAGCGTGTTTATTTGCTTCATCACATCAGTCAATATAACGACTTTCTCTTGGCTGTCGCCCGCGCCGAGAACAATTTTCTTGAGGCTAGTATTTGGAACATAATGGATGACCTTCTCCAAAGCTGGGAATTGGCAGAGCTAATTTCAATATTTCAAATATTTCTAATCTTATCAACTTTATTTTGCATGGAAAGATTCATTATTAAGAGCACACGCCACGCTTCTATCAATTTTGCCTTACATTCTTTTTGAGCTATTAATAAGAAAGAATGTACTAGAATAAAGAAATTCATATTGGAACAATCATTTGGTTTCAGGAAGTTAAGTGCCAATGAATTGGCGGCGGTTCTTTCCTATGTTTGGGTACACAATTTTTCCCAACCCCGTTTTGCCCCCAACAGTTGTTTTTAATATTAATATATATATATATATATATATATATGAGACATTCCACGTCAAGTCAGCCGAACAAAAAATGTTGTCAGTGATCAAACGGTAAAATTATCGCAAATTGTTAAAAAACGTATAAAGAAATTTCAGATCCTAAGCTTAAAAGTATAAAAAGTTACGCGAATACTTAAAAATTGAATTTTTCAACTTTTTTCATAATTTCAAACTTTTATTTATTTTTAAATTGAAATTCTTGGAGTTTAGAAAAAAAATTGTAACAAAGTTCTTTTGGAAAATTCTATGAAGAGCTTGCCATAATTTTCTCAAAACTTAAAATGCCGAATTCTGATTGGTGTGAAAAAATAGGACCCATTTATGCAAATTTAATCAAGTACGAATGGTTAATTTTTCTTTTCCAGGTATCAAAATTTTCGTTTCTTCATGAACTTTAATATGTATCAGGCAGAAAGATGGGTCAATAAGCTATGTGTATATATATACATAGCTTATTGTTTATCAATTGTAACTTCTGAGATCAATTTTTAACGTTTTTGAATAGGTCTACAACATAGCGCTGTTAGATTTTATTGACGATGAAACGAACTTACCTTAAGTGAAGTTTCATCTAAATTATATGAGATTCTTGTTCGAGTGATTAATTGTAGTACTCCGAGATTCGGTGACTTAACCACGAAATATTCAGAGAGACAAAAGAAATAAAGATGCGTGTACGCTCATTTCTTTCTTTCGTGACAGCTCCTCATATCTTTTAGAGATAATCCAGAGTAATTGCTATTTAATATAACATAAATTAAGGGGGGGGGGGGGTCACTAATAAGGGTGGGAATTAATCACTCGAACAAGAATCTACAAGGCGACAATAATAATTTATGATTTGCTTTAAAAACAAGTACTTTCTCTATAAGCAATTCATTAAACATAGGATACCAAAGCTGAGCAGGCCAAAATGGAACCACTAAAATACCGGTCGCTTTTTCATTTATAATTTTTTGTAATACTCTAGATATGACGGCAAAAGGTGGAAACGCATAAAAATTAATATCGCTCCAATGTAATGTAAATGCATCAACACCTAAAGCATCAGGTTCTTTATACCATGAACAAAAATATTTGCATTTTGCATTAATGCGAGATGCAAAAGATCAATACTCGGCGATCCAAAACAGCGCTTAATTTGATAAAAAGCATAATTAGTCAGCTCCCACTCTGTATCTATATTTTTCATTCTTGATTGGAAGTCAGCCTCAATATTCATACAACTTGGAATATATGAGGCATATATCCATAATTTTCGTTCTTCTGCCCACTTCCAAATGCACGCTGCTAATGAATTATATTTAATAAATCACGCACCACCCATACGATTTACATAAGAAATTGCAGTTATGTTGTCAACCCTAAGGAGAATTACCCTCACATTTTTCCAACGAATTCGCAAATGCTTTTAATGTCAAGAAAATAGCCAATAATTCTAAATAATTAATGGAATTCAATTTTTCCTTACAATTCCAAAATCCATGAATACTCTCATTATTACACGATGCTCCCCATCCTGTTAGAAATGTATCTGTGTATATTTCTAATTTAAATTTGTAACGTCGAATCAATCTATAAGATGATGGTAAATTTGATTTCCACCACAATAAATCATTCAATGTCTTATTTGATATTTCATTTTCCCATCAAAATCACCTTGAGATTCTTCCATAGCACGAGATTTATCAAATTCAAAATTTTTCGTATATAACATTCCATATACTATCCCAGGACAACATGAAATTAATAAACCTAAAAGTTGAGCATAATCTCTTATTTTGTATAATTTACTAGGTTTGAATGATTGAATTTTCCCTAAAATTTTAGATCTCTTTTCATTGGTCGGTTCCAACGAAAATCTGAGAGAATCTATTATAAAACCAAGATATTGGCATTTATTTGAAGGAACTAAACTACTTTCGCTGAAATGTATGATAAATCCCAAATACTGCAAAAAATATATAGTTTTATGTAAGTTTTCAAAACAACTTTCATATGTAATTGCATTAAACCAATTAATCTTAAACAAGAAATTACTGGCTTTAAAATTTTTGTGAATATATATGGGCTAAGTAACAATCCAAATGGTAGTGATCTGAATTAGTATAATTTTCCATTGAAAATAAAACGTAAATATTTTCTGCTTTTATTAGAAATATTTTCTAATAAAAATGCATTTTTAGATCTAATGTACACATGAAATCTCCCCGATTTAATGTATTACAAGCTGTGCGTATGTCTTCCAATTTAAAATGATCTGTAACAATAAACTTATTTAATTCTGTAAGATTTAATATAAAACGGTTTGAATCATCAGACTTTTTCCTCAAAAAATACGAAGAATTAAAATGACCCTCTTCACTTTCACAAAGCTCAACCGCTCCAATATTAATTAAGTCTCTTATTGAATCCAATAATGCTTGTTGTTCATGAATAGAACGTGTTGGTTCTGTTGGAAAAAATTTTTGAACAACCGGAATATCAAATTTTATCACATAACCTTTTATACAACTGAGTATGAAAGAATCATCGGTAATAAATTTCCATCTATTGAAAAATCTAGATAATCTACCAGCTAATTTATTTTCTATTATCGCTTGTGAAGTGTTTCCGATCGAGTGCGATAAAAGTTTTGTGATCGAGTTGTTCTCTTTGCATTCGCGGCAGTTACAAAACCTTTTTTCGGAACTACTTTGTTCGAAAATTTTGTTTGATTGTGATTTAAATTGATTTTCTTTACAGGATTACGTAAAAAATTTCCGTTTTTATAAGCAGGTGCTTTAGCTGACATTGCTTTTAAATCATTACCAGCTTTCTCTATACTTTTTGCCTCCTTAATTTTTTCTGATAAATTTGTACCAAATAAAAAATTATCCGATCTAGCTTTTTGTAACACTAATTTTAAATTCCGGTTAATTGTAGGAATAATGCACGATTTTCTTCCTGATAGTTGATAATAGTGAAGCTCAGAAAGTAATTTACCCGTATCAGACAGTGTTTCAAGCAAAAAAGTACGGTCAATATTCTTATTTGTCAACAATGATGAAATAGCTAATCCCAATGCTGTCAAAGACGAACCCGCTGAATTTTGAGTGTGCACAAAATGAGCATCGCGCTTATTAGCCTGCTCTGACAATAATGTAAACAATTCTGGATTTAGATTTTGTGCACATAAATTAGTTTTACAATCATATTTTTCTAAAAGCTTGATTTTAGTATCTCTTTCTAAACCAATACATATCCAAGTATTCCATCGAACTGAAAGTTCGGAAGAAGCCGACTTTTCACTTCTTTTGGTTGACTTGGATCCTCACCAAGAACTCGCAACGCTTCCTCGTCCAGCTCGATGACATCTCGATCTCCAGCCGCCGTTGATGATGTTGGATCGACCGCGATCGTCGGAACCTCAACCGAATTCTGCGTGCCGCTTGTAGAAACAATAGGCACCGGTGATTGAGCGTCATCTAAAAATGAGTTCAATGCTCTGAACATGCTTAGCCTCCCGTACAAGATCGTCAGGCTAAGTAGGTGCAGTGCATGTCTCACCTCTCGGAAGAGATTCACTGCCCTCATCTGCAATAGCAGGAATAATCAACGCCTCATTAACAGTCAAAGGTGGAACTGTTGATACCGGCTGATGTTAATCTCGTAGAAGCTCCGGTAATGGAGACATTGCTGCTTGCTGAAGCTGTCGTGATTGATCGACGACGGACTATGCAGGGGCGATGACCTTAGCGGCAGCGGATGCAGCGGCGGCGTATAGCGCGATCGCGCACATGACCGGCTGAGACGCGATGATGCTCTCGATCCGCTACTTCGACTGCTATGTCGTCTGCTCCTTGAACGACTTGTCGTATGCGAGTGGAGTCTCGAAATTCTACTCGAATTTCTGCTAACACTCCGTCGCGGGCTAACTCGATCGCCATCTCGACGACTGCGCTGACGCCTGTCTCGATGGCTGCGCTCACGGCTATCTCGTCGACTCCTCTGACCGCTGCTTCGACGACTGAACTGACGACTATTTCGACTACTGCGCCGCGAGCTGCATCGACTACCGCGGAGGCTCTCTCGATGACTTCGATTCGAGCTGCATCGACTACTGCGGCGGCTTTCTCGACGACTGCGCTGCGAGCTACGTCGATTATTACGACGGTTGCTGCGATTTTTGTCGTTGCGAATCATCGAACAAACTATAACTCAAGAAAAATTATAAAATAGGGATGCATACCTATCCGACGAATCATTTGAATAGGTCGATGAAGAACTCGATGCTGTCGCGATAGGTTAGAACGATCTTTTCGAGATAGTCGACTACGCTTATCATTTCCGACCCTCCGTTTCTTTCCTCTTTCTCTGTCTACGTCCTCTGATTCAGTCGATAACAAGCTCCTCCTTTTTCCCCTGATGACAATATTTCGTCTCTCCAAATTTATCGTGTAGTCTCGTCAACACGAAAAACGATAATGAGGATCTGTCGCGAAAGAAAGAAGTGAACGTGCACGTATGTTTATTTCTTTTGTCTTTCTGAATATTTCATGGTTAAGTTACCGAATCTGGGTGTACTACAATTAATCAGAAAAACAAGAATCGAAGTATAATTTAGAGTTATATCCTTTGTTGTGCAGTCGGTAAAATCAAAACTTACAATAGTGACTATTTTGATGACATCACTTCTCTCCTAAACATTCTAGTACATAAAATGATTGGGGTTTGAATTTTTCTTCTAGTACATATTAAAGAAATCGCAATTGCTTTCAATCGACGCCACCGTTTATAATACGAGATACAATTGGTACCCCGTTTTGCGTAGTACCCCGTCGTGCCTCACCTTCTACTATATGATAGAAAGTACGATGTGTACCTTGGGTGAAAAGTCTTTTTGCCCTTATGTGATTGCAGTACTCGTCTTTGGCTCGCAATACGCACGCACCTTTTTCTCGTGTTTGCTCACTTCGACACGTACTGCAAACCATACGAGGGCAAAAAAAGGCTATTTTCACCCTTTTAAAACACAATATCTACACTATATTAATGTAATACCACTGCTGTACAAACTTTCTGTTAAGATTATTTTTTTATGTTAAAATTTCTGAAAAATTTATTTAACACCTTCCGGTCTTTCTCTATACATTAATCTTTCATCCTCCACTTTTTAAAATGTTTCATCTGCATTTATCTACTACTTACTACACACCATAATATTAGCGGAGTATCCTCTAACGTGATGGGCGAGTGTGTCCGTATGTACGTACGTACGGATACTTATGACGAATTTTACATCATACACGGCGTGACTCAGTGCAAATGATTTTTACAATGATTGCTATTTTTTAAAGTACAGTATGTACATGTATGCAAGATGATTATATCAGGCATAGTTTAGATGGTCTGGATGCTGCGAATAAATTCGCACTGTTATCGATATTTTTTCATCATCTGGGGTGTGGTCCAGATGTCCCAGATGCTGCACATGATTTTTCATGATTATCTTAGACAAGGTACAGATACCCTGGATGCTGCGAGTCAATTCGCACTGTTATCGATATTTTTCAACTATCGATAATTTCTTATGGCGGGTGTACGTGCACGTATGCGTGGATGATCATCGTGGGTATGATCCAGATGTCCCAGAGGCTGCGTATGATTTCTCACTATTGTCGATATTTTTGACTACTATCAATAATTTCTTATCATAAGTGTACGTGCACGTGTGCGAGATGATCATCTCAGACATAGTCCAGCTGACCTGGATGCTGCGTATGATTTTTCAATATTATCGATATTTTGTACTACTATCGATACTTTCTTAGTGTGTTTGATATTTTTTACGACTATTGATAATTTCTTATGGTGGATGTACGTGCACGTGTCCGAGATGATAATCTCGGGTGTGGTCCCGATGTTCCGTATGCTGCATTTGAACTTTCATTATTATCGATACTTTTTACTAGTATCGATAATTCTACAGTGGGTATACGTACACGTGTGCGAGATGATCATCTCGGACGTGGTCCAGATGTCCCGGAGTCTACGTATGATTTTTCACTATTATCGATATTTTTGACTACTATTGATAATTTTTTATGATATCTGTACGTGCAAGTGTGCGAGATGATCATTTCGGGTGTGGTCCAGACGTCCCGGAGGTTGCGGATGACTTTTCTTAAATATTGATATTTTTTACTACTAACGTAGACTCTTTATAGTGTGTGTACGTTCACGTGTACGAGACTATTCTCTCATTGATCTTCTACATCTATCTACATTATTTTAATGGAATTCCACTGGTGTAGGAAAAATTCTGTTATAATTATCATTTTACGTTATAATTTCTGAAAATATTTTTTATTTCCTTCCGGACTTAATCTATACATTTACCTTCCCTCACCCTTCTCTTCAAGATTTATTTCATCTGCATTTATCTACTATCTGCACATTATAATTGCGGATCCTGTAGTGTACGTCCGTACATACGTAAGTGTGCAAGATAATGATCTCAGTTATTAAATATGAAAAAGTCGTAAAATAATAAAAAAAGAGAAATTGTATAATAAAATATTGTTAAAAAATTGAAGTAATACATTCTTATTCCAAAACGCGAGCTAGTGGCAGTGAGCGGGCGGTTCTTGCTAGTACTATTAATTTATTATTATTATTAATTTCCGAAATTCTTTACGATTTGAATGATTTTTCACCATTGATCTTTTTTCTAGAATATTTGCAATGTGTTTATGTTAAAGTTTTAAACCTGAATAGTCATTTAGTTACCAACAGATTTTTTTTTCAATTTTCATATAATTAATACATATAACTAAATAATTTTGCATAAAAATTTGTTTTCTAACAAATTAAGATTTTAATATTAAAAATTGTCGTGGCGCAATCAAGGGGTGCTACACTTCAATTTTAAGTGTTAGAAAACGCCTCTCAAAACCTCATCGAATTTCATTTCCCAAAACTCTGATACTCTCTTACGCGTTGAACCTTGACATGATTATTAACAAAAAATGCCTGCACTATAAGTTTTCTTTTTAGATCAAATCTGGATTGTTTCTAGATCATTTACGAACTAAAATAAAAATTCAACAGTTGCAAATTTACTGCAAATTTGCAGTGTAAGCAATTTTTTTAATAATCATGTTAAAGCTTGCGGTACCTTAGTAAAATTACTATGAATATATCTGTCAGCTAGCCATTTATAAGAATATAAAATAGAGGTTCTTAAAATTTAAGCAGAGTCTTCTGAAAGAATTTGAAGAAAAAATCGTAAATTTGACAAGCACTATGCTTTCTCAAAGTGATAAAATTATATTATAGAGTATGCTAAATATTGACAATATTTTATTGCTTTCAGAAAACATAGTGTAAGAGTAGTTATTAACGTATTATTATTTTCTAAGATCTCAATAGTAATATTTTATTAGAATAAGCTTATTGATGACGTTTATAAAGTATGGTGATGTCTAATTGGAAAAAAAGGATGCTCTAAATTTCTGGCCACTACTGTAATTTTTGGACATCATGAAGTAATTCTCAAGCAATATTAATTAGGCAAACAATAAATATTATTATAATTATATAATGCACACGAAGAGAAGAAATGATAACGGATACTAGTCATTGTTAGGACTGATTAATACACATGCGTCGTAAATGAAAACCAGAACTAAAAAATACAGAAGTGAGCTCCACGATTAAAAAGATAGTGTTAGATTATTGTATGTATAGTAAATACATTAAACATGCGTATAAAACAAACACAATCAGTAACAATATAGATGCGTAAAAATCTTATGAAGTTTCATTCATTACCTATCTGTCTGGTAATGTATTTCAAACATTTTGTTGTAATAAGTCTCTCAATTTCTTATTATATCCTATTTATTAGACAGTCTTGTAATGGTTATTATGTCTTCTCTATATACAGATTATGAAATTAACTAACGAAATTTTAATAATTTGGCTTAAAATAATTCTTACCTGATGTAGAATGGTATCGTTGATATGGAAGCCCTCGTTTCATTGAGCATATGCCCTGAGTCAATTGACATTTTAAGGCTTCTGCAATATCAGCTTCAAATGGAAGTTTATACTGTAATTTTATTTTATTATTGTTATGCTATGTTTTACTTAAAATGTTATATTATGTATTAAATATATAATGTTTCTTAAAAATGTTCCTTAAGATGAGTCTACAGTCCAAACCTACAAAAAGAATACAGTTTCATTTATCTAAAAAAATATATTAATTAAAGTAATAAAAGTGAAAGCTACAAGTTTCTTGTTTATTTCTTAGAAATTTGGAAAAAAATGTTTTAAAAATATACAGTAAATAACTGTATGAGCATGGAGTGAAATTTGCTTTATCAAAATTTTCATCTTTTTACCAAATTGTTGATCCATGCGAATACAGCTTTTTTTGTAAACCACTCAAACATTATTTTTCTTATTTCTATGAGAAAAACAAGAAACTTGTAGCTTTCACTTTTTTAAATTTCAGTCAATATCATTTCTTTAGATAAAGAACGTTGTTTTTTGCAGGTTTTGACTATACACTCACCGTGATAAAGTATGCAGTTTATTATACATTAAAACATTTAAGCTCTTTGTGTGACTCATCAAATTATTTTTGAATTATTTTGATCATGGGGAATCAAATTTACAGGTGAAGATCGTAGCGAAGACCCGAAAGAATTTGTAGAGCAAATAGATGATTGCAGGGTAGGAGCAGGTTTGTTAGATAGCAATCTGCTTACCGCATTGCCTTATATTCTGAAGAAGAAAGAAAGTCTGCTGTTTAGAACTTGTAAATGAGAGATAGCAAGTTATAAGGAATTTGGCGAAACTTTTCGTTATCAGTTCATGAAATATTATGACCGACGAGATTCAAATGGAGAACTAGAAAATAGTTAATTTTTTGACAAGTTTGAAATATACGGTCAGAGAGAGAAAGACAGAAAGAGAGAAAGAGAGAAAGAGAGAGAGAGAGAGAGAGAGCGAGAGAGCGAGAGAGAGAGAGAGAGAGATAAAGAGAAAGAGAGAGAGTTGATTTGGAATACCCCCAAACTCATCCGTATTATTGAGCTATCATGGAAGATAAAGTAATTGAATCCTTGGAAGATCGTAAATATTATAGGCGACAGCACGATCGTGAAACTAACGTGGATGATTGTTGGATTCCTCCTCCTGCGACAGAAAACGTAAGAGTCCATTGATTAGGATATACTAGATCGCGTAAGTGGTTAGCTACGGAAGCAACTGAGAAAGATAAATAAGTAGCGACAGTAACAACAGCTACAGGCCAACAGAAAAAACAGAA
Source organism: Gastracanthus pulcherrimus (assembly GCA_949152435.1). Lineage (NCBI taxonomy): Eukaryota > Metazoa > Arthropoda > Insecta > Hymenoptera > Pteromalidae > Gastracanthus > Gastracanthus pulcherrimus. The sequence goes on along the minus strand of OX424572.1, from coordinate 190,245,301 downwards.
TCAGAACAACTATAACGGGGCAAATAATAAAAATCAAACAAAACCAGAATAAGGCAGTGGAGACACGAAATGTCAACACACCGGAAGGTCCTAAACAATCGACTACGTATGCGGCGGCAGTACAAGGAATTATTCAACCATGAATGAATAACCAGATTCACTAGTGGAGATTATGCAAGTATAAAAGAAGAACGGTATAATACAGAGTTCCACAGTAAGAATAATGAGGGATATAGAGGAAATTATCAAAGTAGAAATAATACAGAGATCGATACGTTGTATAAAAATAAAAATAATTAAGGTTATAATGGAAACTATTAGGCTCAGAACAACCAAGGGTTTGGTAGAGATAATCAGAATAAACATTTATCAATAAGGCATTGACAGTGTGTAACCAAGCAAGTGGAAACAAGAATTACAACAATCAAGATTGTCAACGATCAAGAGAAAAATGGAGGCTAATGGGTACGAGTTCTTAGAAGCTTACTACACTTGCCAAGCTGTGGGCCGCAGAACTTTAGAGTGCCCGGAGATGAAGTATTTTTGAGGCAAGAAGGAGGGTCATATAGTCGGAGAATGTCCCGATCAATTACAGAAGCCAAGAGAGGCATGCCAAGTGTCTGACACACCAAATTTACATACAATCTGTGCTCCTCTCAGGTCGAATTTCGGAACCAACCGGGATAGAAGTAATTCTGATTTTCTGAGACTCGTTGACACCAAATGCAGGGGTAAATATGGGACCACCGAGGAAGACTATAGTAGAGAACTAGAAAAAACATGTAGAAAGTAATCTACATGATTGGACGTTGCCAGAGTTAAATTGGAATGGTGATTCAGCGAACGTTGGTGAAGAACAAAATCCTTCAACATTTATGCAGACAGTCAAGAAATGAGGCCTGTGCAACCTAACCTAGAAAGAGTATTCAATCATTCAGTGCTCATAATCAACTGAGTTTCTGCATGTATGGAGGTTGAGTTTTCATAGAGAAGTATAGAGTTAGTAAAAGAGAGACACGAAGATCATAAATAAGTCAATCAAGAAATTTTAAAAGATTAACACGGTATTCAAAGTTAGAAGAAATCAAAAAGGCTGTGGAGATGTCGGCTAGCGAAATGATTTGTCACTGCAAACATGAGTTTCAGCCTAAAAAAATAAGATAAATTACTAGAAACTAAGGAAGGGGAACCTGTAGTGTAAATATAATAACCTGTTCTGAAAATATAATTACCAATTTAGGTGAATAACTTTAGAAAACCTTGCTAGATCATGAGGCAACTCTCTTAATGGCTCGACCTCAGATAGCTAAGATGTTTCAAGAAAGGTTATAACCTACAAATATGAAAGTGAGAAAGTGAGAACTGCAACAGGTAAAATCAGTAAAGTTTTGGAGGTTATAAAAATGATGTTAGAAGTAGATAATCACGCTAATCCAATGGTTTTCAAAGTAGTACCAGACTGGACAATGATATTATCTTGGGAATCAAGTCGATGCAGCGGATGCACTTTCATTATTTTTACTAAAACGTGCGCCAAATGTCGTCATTTTGGATTTTTACAAATCGGATTATTGTTGTGATAGCCATTGATATAATTGAGAAGCAGTAGTATCTAGGAAGAGGAAGGTATTGGAGAACCCGATGCATCAGATGACAAAGAATGACTACGTCTGTCGTTACTTGCCGTTTCCTCCCAGGTTACCAACACCTGTTCCAGGACTACAGGAGAAATTCCGGATTAGTGATCCACGGCCAGGAGGTTGAAAGCACCAAACGGAAGCATCCAAATACCGATATGAGAGGGGTTGTAGGATTCTCTCAGTATAGAAGTGTGGGATTCAGTTTGGAGGTCTCGTCACAATTGATACTGATCCACTCTCAATCGATCCACTCTCCCCCTCCCTTCCATTAGCTGTTTTAATTGTTGGTAGGAAGGCCATCGCACCAAATATTGCCCGCGTCGCAAGGTAAAGGTGTTTTGCCTAAACCACGCTCGACGTGGAGTTAACTTGGCTGTGTATCCCAGGTGTAGCGGCTCTCATCATGAGTATGTAGAGAGTACATACAGTCAACAGCTAAGGCAAAGCGAGGATCGAGCGGAAGAGGATGAGGATATAACCTTGACACCCGGAAACACTTTCAAGATTGGTCGAGAAATAGAGTTCGTGGAGGTTATGGCCAGGTTGGAACGCGTTAAGTGAGAGTAAATCAGGCAATGAACTATACCCGATGTTAAGAAGAAGAGAAGAGAAGAGAACAAGAAGAAATAGTACATTATGCAACAAGGGCCAAAAGTCGAATATTGTTGAGTTTACTACCCGAGCGAGCGAAGTGAAGCGAGGGCAGTATCACCCGAGGGAAAAATCGACTTTTTTCTCGAGTTACATATAGTGCTTTATGCCCATCTCAACTGTGGCTACATTTTGACTTGAAAAGCGGGACTAATGAACTGTTAAAAGACGTCATTGTTACAAGACAATCGAAAATCAGGGTTATTGGTAGAACTTGATGAAATAAAGGAATTTGGAATAGTTTCTAGTGAAGTCGAAAAAGTGATTAGGGTGAAAAAAGTAAGTTTTTTCCCGGTAATCATTTTTGCGGACGAAAAGTGTAATTTTGGTCTCACTTTTCAGGAAAAAAAGTGGCCATTTTCGTTCAGATGGACATAAATAAATTTAATGAGGAGGCGAGAGAGAGAATTAAAGCTAAATTGGCGGTGCAAAGGAAGGAAGAAGAGAGAGAAAATAAAGAAAACCGCCTTTCGATCGATATATATGTGGTTGTAATGTTGGTGGGGCGGTCAAAATTTTTTAAATACTCTCAAAATTGAGTCTTCTTTACGGAAAATTTAATGATTAGACCGTACTATGCGTGGTTACAAAATTATAGCTCAAATTTTGCATCTTAAACATTTTTTCTCCCAATTTCGCCATGATCTACATCTCTTGATTTTTGATAAATAAGGTAGCAATTTTGTTTTTGTTTTGTAGGTAAATGAATAAGCTTTCAAATGAATGTGATTGTTATGCTATTTAAGTGCATCAGTAAAGAGCTATGTCCCAAAAACCAACAAAATATTCAATTTTTGGCTGTTTCTTCGAATTTTTAAAACTAACTAACTAAGCGAATATTGTCCATGGAAATCAGACGAATATTTTAAGCCCAAAACTATTCACATGTAATGGTTTTGTGCGGAGTACGACCAATTAGACTACAAAAAATTTAATAAAATCGAGTTTTATTTTGAATTCTTCTGGCGATTATTTTCATTTTGGGCTTAAATTACTCGGTATATAGCACTGAAATAATATTTGACAGAATCTCGGATGTTGGGACACTCTTAGGTTAAACCTCATCTGTTGTACATATTTAGCGAAATACGTTCTCGACATTTATCATGTTATTAATTCTAAATTGCAACGCTTTACAAAATAAATAATTTATAAATGCACACTAAACTGCATTATAAAAAACTTTGAAAAATAAAATTCTGTACTCGACCTAATATCAACAAGCTTAAAATTAAAGTTCAAGAATAGACAACATATTTGCTTTCACACTATTCGTTAATTAAAGGATTAGACCTTCGTTTTGAACTCGAGTTTCCTAATCAAGTTTATCGCGCTTAAGTAGTGTCTCGCATAGGAAAGCTTTGATGGACCCAGTAAATCTTGGAGACAACTCAAGTACATGCAGGGAGTTTATTAGCGCTGATAACTGAATTCAGAAGGACTGTTTCAATGCTTCAGTGCGAGGTGCTGAATACCAAAGCATTTCAGGGGGATTTTGCTCTAAGCACCGGAGGAATAGAGTCACGTTAAGTCGGACGAATCTATTGGCTAAGTAACATGGATTTTCAAAATCTATGATGGTATAAGTCAAGGAGCCGATCAAATAATGTCTGCGGTACACAGAGAGCCAGTCCAATTCAATCAACGATAAGGGATGATGACTACGACAAAACGGGTGCAAGCATTTTGCGCACGTTGCAATTTTATATGGCATTTGAATCATTTAGACAGCACACTCATAATCAATGCTGGGAACTGGATACTAAAGAGCGCAGTAATTTAAAATGATAACAATCATTAATAAGGCCTGAGGAGCGAGCTATCACGTAAGCTCGGTCACGCTGCTTCATAAGATCGCGTATAGAAGGTGAAATCCAGGGCATCGTCTTTGAAGATAGAACAATGGCCCTCCGTGATACTACAGCATCATAAAGTGAAATTAAGGCTGCAGTGATATGGCGTTCAGTTTCGTTTATGCCAGCCAGGATCGCCCCTAATAGAATGCCCGATGAGGGTGTCGTTGCGAGAAACAAACTTGTGGAGCGAGTCGGTAATGAAGAGAGACATGTGAAATTTGTCCGGGTGAGAGTAACAAGTGCTTTTTGATCCATATTATTCAAATTTCGCGTAGCTACAGTTTTCGCGCAGGTTAGAGGCTTGATGCTCCACAGCCTTATTTCATTGAAATCATGCCCTGCTATAACGGGAGCACTAATTTTTTTGAAATACAAGCTTGAGGCATCATTTTTTACTATAAAGAGGTCAAGCCTAAGCTCGTGTAGGTGATTCGAAGTAGTATTCCGTCGAGACATGTTGATATTGAAATCGCGAGTGAGTACAATATTAGAATAGTTAGATAAAAAGATGGAAAGTCAGATGAAGATTTGGATGGGATAGACTGCAGAGGATCGTTGATAAACTACGGCAAACAATATTTTTGTATTTTAATTTATTTACTTTGCTACTAGAAACTCAGGCGTATTATCGAAAGCTGGCTCCGATTGTACCAAAATTTCTACTGTGAAGTAATTCCGTACAGAAATACCGACGCCACCGCCCTCTTTTCCTGTTCTATCTAATCTAAAAAAAGTTATATTCGTCTGTAACTAAGTGTGAATGAGGCTCTTCTTAGGTAATGAACGTCTCGGTGATTGCTAAAACATCGAAGGAGTGATCGAAGTACTTTTCTTCGATCAGCGCAAAGCGGGAAACGAGCCTGTTTACATGTATGTGGCCGATAACTATCGAATCATCACGCTTACGTGCAGCCATCCGAGTTGCAGGAAGGCATTCCTGCATCTGTGGACTGAACGGTGCAGGTAGCCCGTACGTGTGCGGGTACGCAGCAATTGACAGATCGTTAGGTAACAAATCAGCTAATAATGCAGCAACTCAAGTGATACAGTTTATTACATGAAATACAATGAAAAGAGTGGCTTTCATTATGATGAATATTATCACTACATGAGACTCAAGACGTTTTAAACATGCTCTATCGAACAACTGTCTATCGCCATTTACGCAGAGATGTCTATTCAAGAGGCGGCGGCTTTAAACCGCAATTTTCATAATCAGTTTTGAAAGTTAGTCTGGTCAGACATCGATATCCTAGGGATCTATTACACCATTACTGCAGTGATTCAAGTCGGAAATAGTCAGGCGCCAAAACATTTTTCGCGGTGGTCTTGATGGTTGCGGAAGTAAACCGGAAGGACGCTAAACAATGCGCAGATATAATTTTCATTGTACAAAGGATAAGAAAACCCGAAGTGATCATAAACGTAATATGGTGCGAGAATAACATCTCATTTGCACAAATTTTGTGCTGTCACTATGTCTAGCGTAGCCTGAGCTGTATGCAAGGAAAATCTAAACAAGTCACGCCACAATAACCAACACTAATCATTTAATTCATACAATTTACCCTCGTTCATTATACGCCGCATAAATCTGCCTGTTTCTGTTATAATCTTTTAATTTACAACGCACGATATCGCAACATTGCATAAAGTTGCAGAGTCGTAAAATTGTAAAGTTCAAAAAATAAAAATTCTGATTATTATAGGACAAAGACGGTGTTACTTTTTCTTGCAAAATCATTCCACGGGATAGTTTTTGTAGAAACTTTTCGTAGACTAGCACAATTCGCCGTTCTCCCACGAAGACTAGCACATTTCGCAATTTTGTCATGAAGACTAGTACTTTTCGTATATAATATGTAAATTAAAGTTATACTGATAAACTCTCGATGAATTGGGTAGATTCTTTTTCTATCGGGTTCGGGTCGGATACTAGATAATTTTGGTACTCAAAAATAATCAGGCTACCCGAATAAATAAAAGCAACCTGAAAAAATCAGGCGACAGAAAATCGCCAAATGTGCTAGTCTTCGTGGGTGAACGGCGAAATGTGCTATCTTCGTGGGAGAATAGCGAAATGTGCTAGTCATCCTGGGAGATTTCCAAATGTAATACTCTTCGTGGCAAACGCCGTAAACGTGCTAGTCTTTATAAGGGCAATCGATATAAACGTTTATTACCATTTATCCCCATATATGGCTTCATATATTACATATGTACCTATATGGATATATCAAAAGTTTCATTTGGATATACGAATGCAGTCATATAGAGTCATACATAATCATACATAGTCATTTATGATAATATATTATTATATATCGTTAGATATGGTAGCTCATTTGACTTTATATAATCATGTATAATCATATATGATCATATCCAAGCATATTTTAAATTAGGTTAGTCAATTTTCGCATTTCATTTTTTCATTAATAAGCTTATCAGTAAATATTTTTAGAATCATATTGGCATATCGTAGTCCCTCAGTTTAAGTGAAAGGTAACTTTATATGCGTTAAGTGCAGTTTTTCAAGTCATATAATTGGAAATCCACCCGAAAAAAATATTTTAATAATAAAAACCGTACATGAGCATGTATATTCATGTATAATCAGATATGTTCATATATTGCCATTACTCGTCTATGATCATATATGATCATTAATGAAACGTTGTATATGATCATATGTAGTCACACATGAGTAATTTTTACCCGGGTTGTTCTAGTAAATTTTTTTATAAAAAGTCAAAACGACGATGTAATTTTTTTAAATGTCGAGATATATCGATTTGAATTCTTAAATTGATAATTAAAACTATACAAATTATAGAATGGATTATGAAAAATATTTAAATTGGATAAAAACTTGCAAAGTTTTGCATCTATTGTTTATTATTTATTGTTTATCAGAGATCAAAGTTCAAGTGAACTTTGCAGAGGTAATTTAATACCTGTACGCATTACCTACATTTGGAGAATATATTAGGAGAAGTACGTATGCAGCATAACTTGCCCTAGAGTTTCAAGGGAAATCCGAACCACTATTACAAGTAACATTTTCTTTAGTTTGCGATAATAAATTTTGCAACACTATATTTGTTGATTAAAAGTTTTTTACATTATAATACAAAAACAAATCGATATATCTTAAAATTTTTTTTTACTTCAAATCTTCGTCATAGGATGTAAAAAAATGAGCTTTGATTGATAAAAAATTACCGCGTTTCTAATATGCTCTTTTGAAAAAGAACATTTTCTTTTTTTACTATCACAAAGCTTGCTCTTTGAGGAAGCAAAACTTAAATATATCCCTACTAATATATGAATGTGAAAAATTTGTTTGTGTTTGTATGTTTATTTGCTACTCAATCACGTGAGAACTACTGCATTTATCTTAAAAAAACTAGAACGAGTCTATTCGTCTTGATCCCGAGAAACACCTAGGCTACACAGGAGTTATAGATATAGATCTAGATATGGTGCTATTTTAATGATGATTCAGAATAAATTTTGGCTAGAAGTGTAAAATATTCACCGAATATTGTGACATGCACTGAGTCAAATGGAGAGAGTATCGTCAAAGAAGCAGCACCAAAGAGGTTCGTACTGCTCTATAAACTCGAGAGAAGGTGAAATGGGGAGAGTATCGTCAAAGAAGCAGCACAAAAGAGGCTCGTAGTGCTCTATAAAATCGAGGGTATGAGAAGAAAAAACTCTTGAATGAATTCGGCATTTCTTTCGAAAACGTGGCTTTTTTGTTTAATGGGAGGCGTCGCTGAATTTTCAGCCTAGTGATATTTAAATGATCGAAGGGAGAATAAAATGTTGTGAAACCTAATTTTTTATGAAAAATCCGATGGCGCACTCAGAAAAAATTAAAAAAACAATTTTCCGCCATTTTGAAAATTTCTTTTCGGTTATTACTTGAAAATTCTTATGATTTTACACTTTTTGCTTTCTCAAAGAGAAGGCATTATTTCAATAAAATTTCGATTTTCATTAAAAATATTTTTATTTTTATGTCTTTTTGTTTCGGACAAGAATTATCGACATTCCAGCAACGAGGTGTTTTAATAATTACTTTATAATTTCTAATTTTTAAACATTTTTATGATAAAAAAAATTATGTACTGCTTAAGTGTATATTCAAATATGCCTAATTGTTGTCAATTTAATTACATTACCCATGTGTTAGTAGAGTCCGTGTTGAACAAATATTTGGGAGTTGCCATTGGATCATCCTCGCTATTCGGTACAAATAATTCAAGATTAATTGTAACGATTCCTTCTGTATATCCTCGCACTGTAAATAAACTATTGTGCGGTCCTAATAACATAAAAAACATGTCACCACCAACGTTGAGCTCTGGCATTGGCTTCAAGTCATTGAAATACTTTTTCAAAGCATTAATAATATTCGCCTTCAAGTTGGCTCGTTTCTGCATGTTCACGACATCCTCGGAGGGCACCAGAAAATCCAGTAATAACGTTATTGCAACCATGGTTCACTGTAAACACGAAAAGAGTTGGACAAAGGTTAGCTTTCTTGCGATTTAAATATTCACTTTGCTTGGTGTCTAAACTCAGGCTTGACCTGAGCAGCCGTATAGGTGAATGAATGAGTGGGTGGATGTCGGAATGCGTGGGTGGATGTCAGAATGTTTTTGTAAATGAATGGATAGATGCGTTGGTGGATAAATGGATGCGTGAGTGGATGTATAAATGAGTGGGTGGAGGAATAAAGGCGTGGGTGGAGGGGTGAATGCGTGAGTGGAAAGGTGGATGCGTAGGTGGGGGGGGGGGGGTAAATGCGTGGGTGGATGGTTGAATGCATGGGTGGATGGATATATTTTTGGGTGGACAGGTGAATGCATGTATGAATGGATAAATGCGTGGGTTGAGAGATAAATAAGTGGGTGTATGATAAATGCGTTGGTAAAGGGATAAATGCGTGGGTAGAGGGTTGAATGCGTGAGCGGATTAATGGATATGTCGGTGGATAGATAAATGCATGGGTGGAGGGATGAATGCGTGGGTGGATGGGTAAATGCGTGGATGGATAGATAGATGTGGGGGTGGAGGGATGAATGCGTGGATGGAGGGCGGAATTCGTGTGTGGATGAATGGATGTGTCGGTGGATAAATTAATGCCTGGGTGGAGAGATGGCCGCGTGGATGGATATCGGTGTGCGGGGATGGATGGAATTGTATGGGTCGATTCATGATAGTATATGGGTAATGAATGAAAAAATCAGTATTTAAATAGTAAAACATGTATCATTACATGATACACTATAGCTCAAAGGAATAAATCTTGTTAACTTTTATTTATATCTTCTCATCGTAACTAAGTCATTTTCTAATGCAGAATTAAGGATGGTCCTAATATTTTTGCGTTGAAATGAGTAAGTTTGATTAAATAAACGTAAAAATACGCGTGCATACTAAAATATACATGGTTATAAATTTCGAAAAAGAATATCTTATTAAAACAATACTGCTGCTTCTTAAGAGTAAAAACTTTGATTTCCTGTGTAAAACAATCAATTTGTATAAAAAAATTAGGTGTACCCTCACATTTTATTTAAAATTTTACATATGTGACAACCCGGCCGAGCGTCAGCGAGTGAGGACTTTTTATTAGTTTGAGTATTATTACACAAATGCAAAAGTTTGATTACGTTTTTCGTAGTTCGAAAATAGTGCTATCTTAAGGACCGTCCGGAGTGAGGCGCGCATTGTGACTAGTTGTAACGCTCTCCCATATAAAATATACGGAGAGCGTGGCAACTAATCACAACGCACGCCTCACTGCGGACGGTCCCTTAGTCTATTTTAAAACATTGCTTCCGCCAATTGGAAAACTCTCGTTTTGAGAAAAATATATTTAAAACTTGAAGTCCCGGATCAAGCGCTCTACAGGTACTTACGTGCATTTGCTTGTTTCCATCGATAAAATAGAAATTTCTTAGTAAAAATTGTACTGTCTATTCTTGGATATATAAACTTTCGAAATATGTAAGAAAAAAAATAGATTTTTTTTAATTTTAAAGTAGTATACAAATACCAATAAAATATCAATACCACCTTAAATAACAATGAACTAAAAGACAAACTGATAGTTTTATTTATTATTGATAATAACTATCATTAAAGTCTTAAGTTATCTTTGAGGTGGCAGTAATAGGTGGTCATACTCTATATAAATTGGAAGGAAATTTTGTCTACTTTATGAAAACGTACATACTTTTTAAAAATTAATATTTTTGCTAAAAATGAGTTTAATATTATCCATCCAATTTAGCTACTAAATAGATTAAGTGTAATATCTTAATTTTCATGCTGTGAGTATTTAAAAATGACTTAGAAACTGTCCCTCGACTTTGGCGTCAGGTGTGTTCCCTCCTTTAAAATTAATTTTAAATATATAAATATGTGAAAATGGATTATCAACGAAAATTATATTTGTTAATTCAACCATTCCTTTCCATTTATTGGTGATTTTAAAAGGTTTCATTATATATTTTTTAAATAAAGTCCAATTATAACTGCATTTTGTATTGCGTTCCGTAATTGATGTCATGTGTGTCCCGTGCTCTAACTAAACAGATATCAAGAAAATTTAAATAGTAACTTCGAAAATAAGTTTATCGTGTGAAACAATACAAGAATTTTTTTTTTCAAAACTTCATTTAAGTTTAAATTACGAGTAAGGAATACATTATTGTGAAAATTCTATCGCCCGCTTATCATGTGTGTCCCGATGTTTGGTCAACTATACTACAGTGCACGGTCGCTCCGCCACAGAAGTCTTGTCGACGCATTGTCGCTGCGCATGGAGAAGCAGTAGGTAAACAGAAACATAACGTTAACCTCTTAAACAGTCGTGCTTTTGAGTTACAAATAGTGCATAAAGATCAAGGTAGATTATATTCATTTCTATTAAAATGTGCACAAAAAAGAGATTTCCTAGAAGAAAAATTATTAAAAAAACGAGAAATGATTTATTAATTATCAGTGAATATAATTTGCGCGCAATCAATGTGACTTTTCTAATAGTTAAAAAATCTTTTAATAGTTTAAAAATAGTTATTGATATACCAATACTATTGTAGAAAAATGCATTTTTATTAATTTAGCATACTTTTTATTTCTTAAATTCCATACCTGAGAATGGTCGACTTTCTGACTTTTACCCATTTACAGAATTATTAATTATGAAATAACCTGATATTAATACAAAATTAATAAAAAACATAAGTTAATTTTTTCTAACGTTGTATTTTGTAATTTATTTTACTTACCTAACCTCAAAATATAATCTAATTTTATTAAAATTATTAAATCTAATTTTCTATTTAATACATTAAAACTAATTTTCTAAGAAACTTTAAGCACCCAACTTTTTTGTAATTTTGTTATATGTATGACCCTGGCCTTTCAATCTGATTATTTCAATACGACCTTATGGTGGAGCGACCTTGACAGTTCAATCTGATTAGCTGGGAAGCAAATGCCACCTAGTAGGAGAATGCGAGGCTCGGCTGTAATTTCACTCCAACTAGTCTTAAATTCCTAATCTATTCTACCTTTTATTACTCACAAACTAATTATAATATAGAATTAGTTACATAAAGTTTCATCCCAGTTTCCGCACAATTATAAAATTAGAGAAAAGTGTTACCTCTATAGATGTACCTTATAGCACATAAGTAAACAATTTTTCTGTATAGATTTAATATCGTGTATCACTGAAATTGTTAAAATTTGTAGGTATAGTATTATATTTTAAGTTTCACTGAGCAGCTTGCTTTTAAAACAGGAAAATATCAACTTATGACCCAAGCAGAAATGTAGTAAAAATACGGTGTATAAAACAAGTTACAAATTACTTTATCTACTGTTTACGATAAAAAGCAAAATTACCGAAGTACTTCAAATAGTTATCTTAATGAACTGAGTATCTACGTATTCTGGGTCATGTCCTTCTCGATCAAGTATATGTTAATTTTTCCTAAATTTTGTCCCGGTGGGCCTTAACATGAATTAACCTAAAGGTACTTTTACTGTAAATTTTTTTTCAAGAATCGATTTTGCGTTGTTTCTACATTATTTACCAAACAAAATAAAAATAATCGATGCAGTTGTTTTTGAGAAATTGCACTTTTGTTCACCATACTGGAGCAGTTATATTTAATTTTCAAACTCTGACATCAGATTCGTAATCAATGACCACGAAAATTTATATACAATTTTTCATGAACCGATTAACTTTAAATTTTCAGAGAATCTTCCTACGATACTAATCTAAAGAAGTATGTAGGATCTTTACAATTGTCTGAAAATATTTTTTTCTACAGGTATATTTGTAACGTAAAATTGCCTTCTAATAAAGAGATTTTTTTCTTCAAATCTTTGCCGTTTTCTTATTATTATTTTCTTATTATTAATTTTCTTATAAGTCAAAATTTCGAAATAATCCTGCATACTACAATTTTTATAGTATAGATTTAATAACCTATAAAATACGATGTATTAAACAATTTTGTTTTTTATTCTAGACACATCAGGTCTGAGATCCGCGCAACGCAGATTACTGAGTCGACTTTTGTATACCCACCGCGCAACGGTTTTAAGCACCGTAATTCACTGAAAAGAGGTTAAGGTGATGCTAAAGCCAACGGTCACCGATAAATACGAGGAACCACTTCTCTCATTTTATTTTCAATTTCGAGTAAATATATCTATGAAACGATATTGTCCCTATAGAAAACAAAAACTCTTCAGAGAGATATTTTATCAAAATTGAAAATTGAAAGAAAATAGTGGCCCCGTATTTGACGACAATAGGGGGGTTTAGCATCCCCTTAAGGCATCAGCCGCGCCTCGTATAGTACAGCAGTCACACGATCGGTAAGGGGCAACAACTGCCCCTTTTCGTACCGCATACGCTCTAAGGCGGGTACTGGTTATACTAAAACAAAAGGGTATCACGTCGCGCAGCACGTGTACTATGTCTGCGCGCATATCACCCGAAAGTGGGCAGTATACGTACCAAACGAAAGAGCAAGAGTCGCACTTCGTTTGAAGTAGCTGGTGCTACCTAGCGGGCAACTACTATCCTAAACTGTTTTCAGTGTTTTGCTACAAATAAATTCATTTTTTTCAATCTTAAATACTTTTTTTTTAATCTTCAATACTTTTTTTTAATCTTCAATACTTTTTTTAATCTTCAATACTTTTTTTTAATCTTCAATACTTTTATTTAATCTTCAATACTTTTTTTAATCTTCAATACTTTTTTTTAATCTTCAATACTTTTTTTAATCTTCAATACTTGTATAATATATGCAAACAAAAATATTTTCTATGTACTTTGCTGTTCAAGTGTAAAAAAATCATTAAAAATGCCTATGCCTATGCATTCAAGGTTGCTTGCACAAAGGAGGATGCCCACTGATGCACAGTACATCAGGGGTCCCGAGGAGATGTACAAAACTGACTCCATTTTTTATTTCAGTGTTTGCCAAAATATGAACATTTAGAAACAATTAATCTTGGATAGTGAAGAGAAACTTTAAAGAAGAAGGGTCAAATCCGATAAAATAAGGGAAAAAATCTAGATTTTATCAGAAATTAAGTAGTCAAAATTAAGATACTTCTATTGCTTTCTCAAACAGAAAGCTCTGTAACGATAATAAATTATTTTTTTAGAGATTCGATGAATCTCGACGTTTTTGAGGTTTCTGAGACATAAAAATAAGTTTAAAATAGGTTTTTAAAAAATATCTGTCTTTATGTATGTGTGTGTATGTGTGTATGTGTGTGTGTGTATATTTATGTATGAAACCAAAATTAGTATCCACCATAACTCTTCAAAGGAAGCATATCACGTGGTGAAATGTTGCAGGCATATTACATATGTTTGAACTTAGAACTAATTAGATTTTGGAGCTGAATGGATAATATTAAACTCATTTTTTAGTAAAAAAATTAATTATTAAAAATTTGTAAAAATCAAAAAAAATTTCATGGTTATTTTATACGTTGAACTTGTAAACAATATGTACGCTTTCACAAAGTTAACGAACTTTCCTTTCAAATGATATATCTTATAATTATTTTAAACTTAATTTCGTGAAATAATATAGTACATTATGCACCTAGGGACTAAAGTGAGCCAATAAATGCCTGCGTGTGGTTTGACGCCCGAGCGGAGCGAGGTACGAAAGGCATCGCCCACGTATACGGAGATTGGTGTGGCCACCGCGATCCCCGGATTTAAATCCTATTGAGAATGTGTGGGCGAAAATGGTTCGAGAGTGGAAACCTGGCATGGCTAGAAACAATGACGAACTCCATGATCGAGTAATGGAAGCATGGAGAAGTCTTCGGGGAAATTCTGCTGTCTGGGACGCGGATGGCGCTTGTATTAATTATTAAGGGGTCAAACTTTCTTTTCTTGAATTAATTCTTTTTTCATAATTGAAAACTTTCATAGGGAATCATAACAGTTTGTGGCAACGTTTTATAGTCCACAGCTTTTAGCCCACGGCGCTCGAGTCCACGACCGGGACTTATATACAACAAGCTCACGTCGGCCATCTATTTCGCCGCCGATGGTGAAGCCGAGCACGAGTCTTCTTATGGTGTCCTCGACTAAGTCAGCGTTCTGCTTAGCAAAGAGAGCGAACGTGAACGCGATCACGGCCTTCGGCAAAACGCCGCTGAACTACGCCATCGCCGAGAAGAACTGGACGGCCCTGGCACTGCTCATTGAGTGCGGAGCCGATACCAACCGCAGGGAGATATTCGGCAAACTGCTCTGCAATCATCCATTGAATCTCTACTCCCCGAAAGGAGGCCTTCGAGATCCTGCTGAGGCATCGCGCTGACGACAACACCAAGGACAACGCCCATCAAACTTCTCTACGCCGCAAACTGCAGTAGCAGGAGCATTAGCCACCGCGGCGCTAAGCGCCTTCTTGAAATTCGCGGGTACGAATAACCCGACATCGAGCGAGAAAAGCATCAGCAAGTCGTTCCAGCCGCAGCGTTACGACAATTACGAAAAGTTCTATCGCGTCATGAGGTCGTTGAGGGCCCGCACTCGGAGCAGCTTCGTCTACGAAGACGACAACACACTGTTCGAGTATTCAGCCTCGGTCACCGAGTCAACGTCGCCTCCGCAAACGACAGAATCCTTAGGAGGTCGTCACTGCTAGTGACCGTAGGGACGGCTACGGACAAGAGACTCTACAGGAACGAGCTGCATGAGAACTGGGACCCCGAGGTCTTCAGCTCGAGCGGAAAAGTATGGTTGTTCCAGCACGGTTCAGTTGCAGCAGCAGCAAGGCGCGAGCATCAACGCCGAGAACTAGACTCGCTAGACTCCTATACACCTGACTGTCAAGTTCGGCTACGTGCATCTATTCGAGCTATCTGTTCATGCAGAGAAGGTGCCGAATTATCTTTACAGAGGGACATGAGGAGCCTGGTACACGCCGCGCCGAGAACAATGATCAATGTAACAATTATCTATTACAATAAAAATTGTACAAAGAATAAAGTAATCAACTATGTATTTAAAAAGATCGACCAGATTTACATGTTTGAAATTACCACACAAATTCAGCCAATCGAAACTGGTTTTAATTTTATCTATTTCAGTTTGATAAATTCTTTGTTAACGTAAATATTTTTAAATAAATTCAGATATATAATAAATAGAATATATTATTTCATTTTATTTTTCCTTCAATTTTTCTTACATACTTAAAAAACTGAGTGACATTGTAAAGGCACTCATTTTTCCCAGATTTACAATTACGATCTTATTATTATTAGGCGTAAAAATAATTATCTGATTGTTTGATACTACTAAATCTGTTTTTAATTTCGAAGTGAAATTTCGATTTCCCAATACTTGTGATATTTTATCACTTGTCGAATCAAACATTGATGACAATTGGAGACTATTTACAATCCTTTTTATCGGATCTATTAAAAGGAGTTAGTTTGAGTACAGGTAATAATAATATCATTAAAAATGTTTAAATTTATGTTTGATCACATTGTTAAATCAGATAACCGGATTATTAAAAATTACTTATTGTCTCTTCACCCACTAAAATATTTCATTTTCTATCATTGGTAAGGGAAAAAAGAGGTTTATAGCCTCTTAATGAATTAACTAAACCTTGAAGGTTAAATTCTTATAAGTTAACAGAATCTGTCGACTTATTAAATAAACAAGGTGGATTAGTAGTAAGGACTCGATTTTTATCATCAGTTCCATCCCCCTTCATTCCAGGACTAACGGACAAGGCAGCTACTGTGCAAGTATCTCTCATTGGTAAATTCTAATAACTTTCCAATTCCGTAAACCAAGCTAATCTAGCTTCAAGCTTATAAAAGTTAACAGTTCTTTGTTGAGGATTAGCAATTAGCTTATATTTAAAAATTTGTTTTTAAATAGGTATAGTTTGACATGGATCTTTAACGTTCCAAGTAATATAAAGTTTTAAATCTGGTACAGGAAGTCTGCAAGGAAAATAAAAAAGCATTTATTAATTTAGAATTTTTATTAAACATATATGTATAACATTTACAATTTTTTAGAAAAATTCTTACTCTTTACTAATGCCACGGTTTTTCGACTTGTACCAATAAGGATCCCGTGTTTAGGAAGAACTTCAATAAGCGTATAAAAAACTTCTTGAGAGTATCGATCGAAGTCAAAAACATTTTTTACAACAACAGACAAGGGTTCATCAGAGAATTACTAAAACATTTAGAATATATTTCTTACTTTTTTACGAAACGTATAATAATTATATTAAGAGAAAATAATTTACCTGTAAATTATTGGAATGTTTGTACGATGTTAATACGAACGGCATAGTGCGTTTCTTACACATAAGAATTATACACGTAATTATTGTGCACAATATAGCATTGGTCAAGTATATCTACATATAATTTGACCAATGCTAAATTGTGTAGAATAATTAAGTGTATAATTCTTATGTGTAAGAAACGCGCTATGCCATACGAACATTCGTTTCTTAAAAATGATTTGAACGTTTATCTTTGATAAAATTTAGATGATTGTTTCTAACAGCAAATTGTAGACGAGATTTTTAGAGTGTCTCATACACTCTTTAATACAAAATTTACTATATTTATTAGAAGAACAGAAACAACTACTCCGCGGGCAAATACCCTTCCCAGCATTGGATTACACTGTTAATTCATGAAATATGTAAATGTAATTAGCATTGAAAATTCAAACATTTTTCGTATTTATCCTGCAAGTTTCTCGTAAACTTGTTAAACGGATAAAAAATGTTACGTATTTAGAGTGTTTCATACACTCTTTAATAAAAATTTACCATATTCATTTGAACAACAGAAACAACTACTCCGCGGGCAAATACCCCTCCCAGTATTGAATTAAACTGTTAATTGAAGGCATCGATTCTAAAACGTCCTTAGCGCTCGGCTCGGGTTGCCGCTATATACAAATTGACGTCATGGTGACCAATTTTTAAATTTGCGGAAATGAATTTTATATACTTTGTTTGTACAATGTTTAGTATTTGAAAAAAAAAATAAAAACGGCAAAATTTTAAATCTTATTTGCACCACGTTTTTTAAACTTATCTCGCTGCAGCTCCGACAAATATGAACGGATCTTGCTCATTTTTTGAATAATCTCGTAAAATAGTCTAGCGCTGCTGATAAACTCATAGATAGTTAAATATTAAATATTTTTCTTTCAACAATTTAATTGCAAACCAGTGAGTTACCTTTTATATGGTTAAGTATATTCAACGAAAAAAAGTATCGAGGGAAGTTTAAGACTCAGTGAATTTTGCCAAACTTGCACGCTCCGCGCGAACATTAGCAGGTCTGCGCTATACATGACGCTCGCAGCGTATGTCAGTCATATAATGCCGTTTACTTGAAGATTTGCTGTCCTTTTTTTTAAAAAATACATACTTAATCAAATCATACTATTTAATACTGTCGATTTATAGTGTAGAAGTTAAGAAAAATAAGTATCTGATGAAACAATAAGAAATTAAATAAACAAAGCAAAGGCAAACACAAACGGCAGTTATTCATAAAGTTGTTGAATTTTTAAATCTTTGCACGAAAGTTTTAGAAATTAATGTTAATTCTAAATGTTATATACACTAGATAATAAATGGTTATAATAAAGCGTTCAAATGAAATTCACACACATTAAAAAGAATATTGCAGCGTAAATGAATTGAATAGTAAATTACAAGCTTTAAAAATATAAATTTCTGGGAAACATGTAAATTTCACAGATTTTTGACATTGTACAGTAAATTAGAAACTTCAAATAACTAATACTTATATTTATTTATATTTCTACATTAAGATTTATTTACAATTTAGTCGCAATACATACAACGCGTTTCAAAAACATATTACTTTTTTTTTTCCTTTTATTGTTTTTGTTTTCTTTTCTTTTTTATTAATTTTTAATTCTAATTTTTGCTTTTGTTCGTCGCTTACTTTTCTTCTTTTTGTTGAGACAACTTCCGTTTTTCGAACTTTTTTGTTACCATGTTCTTCTTTCACATTCTTTGTTTTACTGACAACAGTTTTAATAGAAGTTGTTTTTAAAAATTTTTCACCAAAATGTTGCCTATTAGTAGTACAAAATTGCAATAAATGTTTAAAATCCTTTTCTTTTTCTTTCGTTATTCCTACCTTTTTAGCTAATGATACTTTCGACAAATCTACTTCACTGCTGTTTCTTAGTTTAATTGTAATTGGATTGCCATCATAATCGTAATACAAATCAATTTGTTCGTTAGGAAAATATACAATTCTAACAACTTTGCTTATTTTAATTACATTTTTCTGCAAGTCTTCGTCTTTCGCAAACAGTTTTCCATAATCTTTTACTTCGCACTGTGAAATAGCAACCATTTCGAATGGAGGATTTCTAGAATTTTTTATTAGTTGCACATAATCATTTTCTGTTTCAATTCTTTCTTGCTTTTTTTCTTACTACCATACAAACCGAAATTTCGGTCACACTGGCAGTAGGAATGCCCTCTAACAGGAAATAAATGTTGGATTTTTAATTGCAATTTGTAAGATAAAAATGAAAAGAATTTCAAATTAATGTAATTTCGATTTTGACCTCCTGCAGCATCAGAAAATAAAAATATTTTATCGAAGACGTTTGGTTGTAGTTCTTTCCTTATCGCATACTCAACCATATTACATACGCTGTTGACGCCCTTTTTTAAAATCCCTTCAAGGAAATGGAACATGTAACTTCGATCACTATCGAAAATGTGTACATTAAACAAATACATCCAAACTAAACGACGAAAAAATTGAGAATTAACTGGTAGTTTTGGCAATGGCAAGTTTTGACCAAAGTCAAATTCACATTTTAGTACATTTACAGTGGACAACATTGAATTTTTTAAGTTTTTATACTTTTCAATTTGCACGATATGTTCAAAATACTCATTTTCTCGTTCTTTGTTAGTTTCATAAGTAAAACAAAGATCACATACATCGGTACGTGGCAGACCAATAGAGAAATTCACAAAATGATTAAAATAATTAAAATATGTTGTTTTATCAATAGGAATAGCTTCACTCCCTGTTACAGCTGCATAAAAATCCAAAAAGGAAAAATAGAGTGAATGTAATGTTAACGATGTATCAAGAAAATAGTAAAGCTTTGAGCTTTCTCTAGTATAATGTGACTCAGAATGCGGAAGGCTTTTACAATGTTCCAGAATTAAAGTTTTGACACCTTCAGTTAGCTTTACCTTGTGATTATCTTGTTTTCCTCTATTATCAGACATCGTTTTGCCACTTACTATTTTTTCTTGAACCGTTTGTATTCTTCGTTCTCCAATTTGGAAAATACTGCAAACAAACTTTCGACAAATATCGATACTAGTGCTTTTGTAGTAACAAATTGCCACTGTAAACGTTTTAATTCTTGTGTCGATTCTTTTCTTACAATCATATTTTCTAATATTGTATTCTGTACTTGAAAATCTCCACTGCGCCAAAATTTATGAAACATACTTTTTTGCCATTCATGATCAACTTTTAAAAAACACTTTTTAGGACAACAATTTTTGATTTCTGTGAACGTCTTTTCAAGCACTTTCTTTCCACTAACTGATTCATATTCTAATCCCTATATAAAAGACGTTTTGAAATCATCATTTTATATATACGTATTAATGAAAAAATTTATTTTACAAAATTCATTACAGCTTCATTTTAAATGATTTGAAAATAGTGCATTTTGACACGGGTGTGGAAGTTGATTAACGCATGGGATGCATAAGTAATTAAAATAATTAACCTCAAATTGTTTATTTACATAATATTTCACAACAGCATAAAAATTTAGAGAGTTCTTCGTTTTAATTAATTTCGAGTTTTATATACATGTCATTCAATCATATTTGCAACAGAAATTCTTTTTTATAACACGTCTTACGATATTTTACTTACCTTATTTTTACAACTTTTATTAATAGTTTTTTTCCATGCATGCTCATTTTTAATTCTTTTACGTCCTATATTGATCGACATTATGCTTATAATTTATTTAGCAAGTAAAACGTTTTTTAAAAAGATTAAAGAAATTAACAAATTTGTGAATAAATGCAGCTTGTAAACGAACAAGAAAATCAATGTGATTTCAATGCGAAACGAGTTCGACTTTGCTTTGTTTATTTCAGGATAACTTTTATCATGTTTCTGAAATTATTTCTTATTTTATGACTGACATACACTGAGCGTCATGAATCGCGCAGACCCGCTAATGTTCGCGCGCATCGTGCAAGTTTGGCAAAATCGCTCTAACTTTGCCACTTTTCATCCAATTCATCTGAAATTTTCTGAGAAACTTCTTCAAATGTTAACAAACAAACGTCTCGTTGAAAGTTAGTTGAGTCTTAAACTTCCCTCGATACTTTTTTTCGTTGAACATACTTAACCATATAAAAGGTAGCTCACTGGTTTGCAATTAAATTGTTGAATGAAAAATATTTAATATTTAACTATCTATCATCAGTTTATTAGCAGCGCTAGACTATTTTACGAGTCTATGCAAAAAATAAGCAAGATCCGTTCATATTTGTCGGAGCTGCAGCGAGCTAAGTTTAAAAAACGTGGTGCAAATAAGATTTAAAACTTTGCCGTTTTTATTTTTTTTTTCAAATACTAAACATTGTACAAACAAAGTATATATATAAAAAGTTGCTATTTTTGATCCTCTGCACGATACTATTTTTTAAAATTCATTTCCGTAAAATTGCAAATTTTGGTCACCATGACGTCAATTTTGATATAACGGCAGCCGGGCCGAGCGCTAAGGACATTTTAGAATCGATGCCCTCAATTCATAAAATATGTAGATTTAATTTAACATTAAAAAACCAAACATTTATTGTATTTATCCTGAAAATTCAAATTTCTTTTTAGCAATAAAGGGAAAACCATTTTTAAGTAGGTTTCTGCTAAACCTATTACATCGTATTATTAGTTCTTCACTGTATTTATATGTAAGGCTCATTCTTACAGAGAAGATTCTACCTCTTCAAAGCAAGAAATATATAGGTCCTTCAATATTATAAATGTAAAGACTAAAAGCTTTTCGGCAAGCGTTCTCCCAAGGCAAGCTTGGTGAACTGCATCGTATGCGTCGTCGTTTGGAAATTTATGCATTCTTGCTGCTATTCTTATTATTGAAGTTATAATGGGCTAGCATTACATGCGACCATTGTATCTGGATCGTATTCCGTACAGATGAATGATGATGACGATGTTGACTTATGATAATGACTTGATGCCACAGCTATCCATGGAAGAAAAACTTGATTACTTTATGCATGGCTCTCTCCGAGCTCTACTTAGGACCCTCAGAGAAACTGGTAGCATAGTTGTAGCTCTAAAAAAGATGATTGAGACCCATGATGTCTGCAATAGTAATATTTTAATGATAGGATTAAATTTTGATTTTATCCAGAAAACTATTATTTAACAAAATAGATAAAATAATGAGTAATATCATAGCTTAAAATGATTTATTCAATAATATTACTCAATATAAGTTATAGAATTAAAATTAAATAAATAACAAAATAGATAAAATAATGAGTAATATTGTTGCTTAGAATCATGTATGAAATTATATTACTCAATATACGTTAGAATTCAAGTTAAATAAATAAAAATTATAAATAAAATAAAAATTAAATTAAATATAGGTTAGTAAGGTTGCCTGTTTATGTTACGAGAACGCCACTGACTATGCGCCATGATTCGTGGCTCCAATTGAGAAACCCCCTTCAAAACGTGAACTTCGTTTGAAGAGCGGGCGCTAGGCGACACTAGCTCACGACGCTAGCCCACCCCGTCACGTTCGAAAAAGAATCACTTTCCGGCGGGTGTACATATTAATTTCCTAACCTCACCTCGCCTTCGGTTCGGGCACAAACAGCGCGTGGCGGCGGGAACTAGAGTGGGGGTATGGATTTAACGTAGCGCTTCTTTCTCGGCTCGGCGGGGAAAAAGTACGTACTTTGTGGCTGAGTGTATTAAAAAAAAATATTAGTTTCAAAAAATAGTAAAAAGCGAACAAATTTTTTTGTATTTTTATACGATGAGCTTTTCAAAAATAGGTACGTTTTCATAAAGTTGGCGTAATTTCCTTTCCATTGATATGTCTAATAATAACTTTAAAGTTATTTTTGTAAAATATTAACAAAATTATTAGTTTAAAAAGAACAAATTTTAATTTATATTTTCTTTTTATCGTTTAATACTTCAAAATTTTTACTGACAAAACAAAAACGCTTGTATCTAATGAATTAATTATAGCATTAATTTATTAATTGCGAATTTTACTTATAAGATTCCTTAAATCGATTTATGAAGACCTCTCTTTGAGAAAGCATTCTGCTGAGGCAGTTAGCAGCGGTTTTTTAAGACGCAGATCGTTGATAATAACAATGTATTCAAAACTAGTTATCTTGCTAACTATGTAAGTAATTATAAAACCAATATTATATAATGTGAGAAAATAATGGGATTTTGCCAAATTTTGATTTTGCAAACCAAAAGCTTTGTAACAAAAAACATTTTGCAGATTGTGATTAATTTTGTTTTAAAAAATTATTTTAAAAAATGTTTTAATATGTCTCTCGTGCATGCGTGCGTACATGTGTATGAGCGTTTTTAGGTGAATGCGCGTGTTTACGTCCGTGTGCGTGTGTGCGTTTGCACGTATGTGTACGTATTTATATAATAGCAGTTACATATATATATATATATATGTATTAGTATATTGTCTACCAAGGGCGAGAAGTGGGCCTTCTTTGTGCAAGTGTGAGTTTGCAGTATGAGTCGTAAGCGAGCTAGCACGAGCGAGAGTGCACTCGGCGAGCCGAAGACGAGTAGGTACTGCAAACACACATGGTCAAAAAGGCCCTCTCGCCCGTGGAGCACACTTTATTTTTTATAACACATGTATTGATTTTCATAAACAAAGTTTAAGCCAAATTTATTATCATTTCTATTGGCGGAACAAGCAAACGTCAAATAAAATAAGCAGCGGACGTAAAGTAACTACTTTATGCTCGTTGGTCGGAAAACAGTCACTTTAGGCCCCCTTTTTAGGGCGAAAAAACGTGAAAATCGTTGCATATTTTACCAAAAGAATATTTGTAGTCCCCGTAACTTCCCCGTTCCACGTCCCCGTTAAAGCATCCATTTGGGTGTCTGAAATTTTACATATATGTGAGAGATGCTCTAAGATTAAAGTGACCAGATTTTACTCAATTTATAAAAGAATACACTATATAATAAATATAATATAAATACGCCATATAATCTAGCAGAATTTAATATAATAAAGTTATGAAATGCACTTTTATTCATTTTGTCTTTTCTCCTTTTCGTAAAAACTAAACGATGCCTTCTAGAGCTTAAAATAATGTTAATGTCTTGCTATATTTCTGTTTCGAAAATGTATACGTTTAATATAATTAAATTATGTACAATAAATAGGACATTTATGTTTAGAATCTAAGTTTATCTTCTTTCGAGAAGAGATTGTAATCAAATAGATTCTACTGGAAAATTAATATTTAAGAAAATTTCAATATGTGAAATTAGTTACACAAAAACAATAACTTTATCAACAGTAGGTTTTCGTTATCAACTGCTGTACCTTTCTAAATTCAAAAGAAAGGTTTATCAAGGAAGAAAATCGATACGGATGCTCAGTTTCAGTGAATACTCGTATGATGGCGTCACTGTCTAAATTGTAAGTACATAATCTAAATTGAAATTTTATTGAATTAAAACGTACCTTAAAAGGTTAAATATTGGCGAAGTATGAATCTCTATTTCTTAAAACAATTTGTGAATTTCTAATTTGCTGAAAACTTTAATTGGGTTACCATTAAATGGTGAGCTTCTTATATTTAAGGAGGTTCGAGCGTCATGGTCTAATAAAAAATAACATTTTCGTAAATGCGTAGCTGATTAATGTCTAATCTTTAATATAATCATGCTATGTTGTACTACAGGCAGTACTGCAAACATATTTATAAAAAAAATAATAAATTTTTAACTTATTATTAACAAAAGAAAGACAATTTTAGTAATAAAAGAGAGAAAAAATTGAAGAATTTTCACTATATAAAGAAATGTATTTAAGCTTACTGTACAAATTAGAAATAAATTAGGAAGATGTTCGTAAAGATATGGTAGTATAAAGAAAGAAAATGTATTTTTAAAAATGAAACAATTAAAAATTGTTTAATAAAAGTTAGCGTAATCCGTTGTTAATTACCCTGGTAGAAAGTTAGCTAGAATGGCTGGTTAGCTTATTAATTATTAGCCAGATTAATAAGCTATTAATAAGTCAAATTATAGCTACTATCTGGCTAGAATCTGCTTTAGACTATGCTTTAAGCAATAACGTATTTTGTTTGCAAATCTAAGATATTTATATTTAGTTTTAAAAAGTTATTAGTTTTTAGAAATATACATTATTATACTTTATTGAATGTTCGATACTATATCTATATGCCGCCAAAATAAATATTTTTATCAACAAATAACACCTTACGAGATTATAGAAATATGTATATGTAATAATAAAAGTATTTGATAACTAATAATTTCCTTTCCGAAAATTAGTCAATTATAACTTAGTCAAAAAAAATTTTGTGATTGATGTCGAAAATTAAATTTTGTAATAAAACTCCATTGTAAAACTACAAATATTTGTTTACCAATTCTCGAAATTTCGTCATAACTTACATTATTCTGTTTTTATTGTTATTTTTAAAATAACAATAATTATATGACTACATGCATTCTATATTTTATAACATGATTTTCTTTAATAAAGACACTTAAATTTTACTCGGGACTTCGATACTTTTTGTGTAAATAATACTTTTTAAATGCACGCGTCGTAATGTAAATAAATAACCTAACCTCCATTACTACTAGACATTTAAGGTACATTTTTAACTTTAATTAAGTAAAATACTTAATGTAGTATGATTAGAATCGCGTATTACTTTGATTATTATAAAACTGTTATTATTTCCATTATTAATTAATACATAAATTACTTAGTTTATCAATTTTATATTAACTAGAATATTAAGCAGAATCTGCTAGAAATCAGCTAAAAACCATGTCGTTTTTAACTAAGTTTAGCTAATTTCTTAACCAGTAATAAAGTAGATTTCGAAAATCTAGCTAATATCTGGCTAGAAACCAGCTTAGATTTCTTTTCAACTACTTTACATTACTTTTAAACTAAATCTATTAGTACAATATATGATAAAAAATGTTTGTGTGTATGGCGTGTTGTGTGTGTATGTGTGTATGTGCGTCTGGGTATACGTGTGCGTGCGCATGTGCGTGTCCAAGTGCATGTACGTGTGCGTGTGCGTGGGCGTGGGCGTGTGTGTGTGCGTGTGCATGTGCGTGTGAGTGTGCGTGTGTGTATGTATGTGTGCGTGTGTGTGTGCGTGTGCGTGTGTGTGTGCGTGTGTGTGTACGCGCGCGCTTATGTGTGTGTGTGTGTATGTGCGTGTGGATGTGCGTGTGCGTGCGCGTGTGCGTGTGCATGGGCGTGTGCGTGTGAGTGTGCGTGTATGTGTATGTATGTGTGTGTGTGTGCGTGTCCAAGTGCAAGTGCAAGTACGTGTGCGTGTGTGTGTGTGCGTGTGTGTGTACGCGCGCGTGTGTGTGTGTGTGTGGACGTGGATCAGCACTTCTCTGCATATAGATGGTGAAACTTAATGTTTTAGTACTCATTTTTTTTTCTTAAAGGGAGACAGGCAATATAATTTTCTTTCATGGTCAAATCGTTTTTGCTATTTTGCGGTTTTTAATTATTGAATTTCAGTTTTTCGGGTATATTAATACCTTAGAAATAATATCATCAATCCAGCTAAAAGGCATTTGCCATTTTTTCCCGCTATTAATTAATCCTTAACTCAGATTATAAACTTTGACCAAAACTAATTCACT
This sequence comes from Gastracanthus pulcherrimus, assembly GCA_949152435.1. Taxonomy (NCBI): domain Eukaryota; kingdom Metazoa; phylum Arthropoda; class Insecta; order Hymenoptera; family Pteromalidae; genus Gastracanthus; species Gastracanthus pulcherrimus. The sequence goes on along the minus strand of OX424572.1, from coordinate 190,218,558 downwards.
TCGTCAAAAAGGTCCATTCATACAACTAATTGAATTTTAAAATTTTCATTTTCATCTTGGTACACAAAAGTTACAGCTAAAATAGCTACGGGTGGTCATACTGGGGTACTCTCCCCGAAAAGATAAAGTACTTTAGTCCGCGCGTTTTAGAGAGAGAAATTCCGGCAGAATATGATAGTATTTTATGCATCATCAAATTTGATGATTTTGATTGGTCCAAATTTCTGACCAGACACCAATGAAATTTTAAGCTAAGCGCCACAAGCAATTTGGTAAAAGAAATTTGTATTTTAAGATACAAGAAGATTTAGAATGGTACTGTAACTCAGTTATGAAAAAAAAATAAACGAAATTGGATTATTTTATCAGAAACATATTTACATGTTAAATCCCATAAGAGCCTGATTTAGTAAAATAAGCCAATTTAATTTATTTTCTTCTCGTAATTGAGTTGTAGTACCATTCTAAATATTCTTCGATCTTAAATTGTACATCTATAACTTAATTGACATCTAGTTTAAAAAAACTGCTTGTGGCGATCAGCTTAAAACTTTATCGGTGTCTAGCCAGAAATTTAGAACAAACAAAATCATCAAATTTAGTGATGCAAAAAATACTATCATATTCTGCATCAATTTCTCTTTCCAAAACACACGAACTAGAATACGTTATCTTTTATTGTTCTCGAGATAAAAATGTACACATTTTGTGAAAAGTGAAAAAAATGCAACTAATCAAGTTTTTCAGTTTGACATAAATCCTGAACCAATCGAGGTAGGAGTTTGAAATTTCTTACACATATTTTGGATATGCAATACATCATTTTCTTAAACTTTCAGAGTTTTTACATTTTTCACTTACTCACTGGACTTGGAACCACCCATATATAGATTATTTAAGTTAAAAATTACAAAAGAAATTAATGAAACATTGCTTCCTCAAAGAGAAAGCAGAAACAGTAACATAAGTAGTAGTTAATATAGTCCGATAATTTTACTAAATATTTGTCAGATTATTGGCTGAAAATTTCGGAGCCGATTTAATTGTTAATTTTTGTAAAATATACATTGATTATGTTATAGTTGATTCTACGTTGATAAAGAATATAAGGCCAAAGCAGTTGAACGCGTTGTTCATTACTTCAACCATGGTAAATACTAAGAACTTAAGTTTGCCGTATTGAAAACTTTAACCTTGTTATCTTTATCTTCATTCATATCTGTCTGTTTAAAATAAAACGTTGTTACGTACATATAATAAAGAAATATATACAACTTTTATTTATATAACTAGCTTATAAAGAAGCACAATTTTTAATATGTTCTAAAAATAAAAATAAAAATAAACATACTTACGGTAAAATTAAATAAAATAAAACAATAAACAAACTTACGGAACCAGTCTGCAAAATAGTACAATTTAACAAAGTATTTTTCCAATAACATTAGATAAGGCAAAACGCGGCTTCTGACCTGAAGCATCCCTACTTATATAGAACTCAGCGCCCGCCTACGCCAAAATTAATCATCGACACGCATCTGAGTTAGCAACAGCAGCAGTGAAGACCTGTCACCGAAGAAATTCGACAACTATACACCCGCGCAACACACCGAATAGGAACCCCTGGGTTCGAAAAAATCTTCTCTTCACGATCGGTCGTTGGCAATCGTCGCGAGTTGAATTTCTCTCTCTCTCTCTCTCTCTATCTTTCTCTCTCTCTCTCTCTCTCTATCTTTCTCTCTCTCTCTCTCTTTCTCTCCTACTCTCTCTTTTTCTCTCTCTCTCTCTCTCTCTCTCTCACACTCTCTCTCTCTTTCTCTTTATATTCCTATCTCTCACACACACAAACACATTCTCTCGCAGGCTTCTAGAAAGATGGCGGAGAACGATAATACAACAGCAACAGCAGCAGCAGGAGCAGATCGAGCAGACGTTGAAATATGCTGGTCACTGCAAACGAATCCTTTCTTTTTGTTTTCTATTTCGCGCTCGCGAAGGCCGCCAGTGTAACGGTAGCCCGTAGCTTCTGCTAGTCCATTTATCAAAGGGCGTGAGAGGCGTAGTGGCTTCTCTCTCTCTCTCACTCTCTCTCTCTTCAGCTGTAAACTCATTCGGACCCGAGAAACGCCGGCTCCTTATTTATCCACTGTCCGAGTAATAGATCCCGGTCCATAAAGTCTCGTTCGTCAGTAATTGGAAGTGGAAAAGAACGATTGAGGGAGTGTGAGAGAGCGAGAGAGGGGGGCTGCAGACTGTGCAGACTATACAGTGTTGAATTGTACAGGAGTGTATACATGTATATCGATCTGGTGCATCTCTGCGCCGCTCTGGCTCTTTCTTCGCTAATTATTTAGGAACGGGGATCGATCGCCCTCCGAGAAATTGCCCGTGCTCCCGAATGCATGAGCTATATGCGTGAAAGCCTTGGAATTGCCGGCGTGCATTTTTAAATTCCTCTGCGCCCACTTCTTCACCTTATCTTCTTGCAGCCTATTAGACTGGATAGAGTAACCGTTCCTGCTGCAAACTCTCCAACTGAATTGCGTAATTCTCGGGAAAATAGTTTCCGGTTAGTCAAATCAGGCTTGCCTAAATTATTGTATGCTCAGAATGCTCTAGATATAATATTTTTATAATATACAACGAACTGACCTTGCGCCGCTTAGTGCATGAATAAAAGCATATTATATTATTAATATTATTATTAGTGGGTTCTTGGAATAACAATTTACGTTTTTTTTTGGTTTTGAGATATTGAGATTTTATTGCACATACAATTTAGTAAAAATATATTTGTGAATTAAAAAGTTATTAAATGTATCATACTAATTGAATGGCTGAGATGAAAAACAGTCTAAGTCCAAAAAATCAAGTTTAAACTGAGATAGCCATTTTACTTAAAAAATATAAATACACATTTTAATAAAAAAATAAACGTATTTTGTTTTATATAAGACTGTAATAGAGGGATAAACAACGTTATGAGTTGAAAAACAGTCTAAGTCAATACGTTTATTTCTGATATAACGTATACACACATATATAGATTAAAAAATTATTAATATAAAATATCCAAGTTAATCCAGCTGAGGCGAAGTTGAACAAAATTTATTATTGTACTTCCTTATTTAAAGAAAATGTATTAACTAACAAAATGGAAAGATTAAAAACTATATTCTATATGTCGACCCATAAGCTAAAAATCTACGGCTTATTAAACTTTGTAAGTCATAAGTTAGATAAATTAAAAATTAATAAAAAAAGTGTTCAACTTACACTTAGCCACGCTCTTCCCTACACATCGTATGCAGTACTTTTATTCACTCCCAAACTAAAAACCAAACCAGTTCTAGGACTCGTTATCAAAAAAAACAATTGACAATTAGTTAATGATAGTATTTGGTATGTAATATTTTTTAATATTGGAAAAATCTTTACTTTAAGTTTTATTTACAACGTGATTTTGTATAAGCTTATACCATTTTATCTTTGTAATGTTATGCTTTTTTATTGAACATGTGAGTATATGAGTATTAAGGGGTCTGAAAGTTAATTAAAAATTTTAATTTCATGCCTTGATTTTTACTAACCGAATAGTGAATAATTATTTATAATTATATTTAGACAAAACCCAAACTCACTAGCCCTTCATTGAGCTATAATGGACCTATGTGTGAAGTATCAGATATTAAAAACAACGGTACCCTAAAAAATCATTGGAATAAAATTTCTTTCTTTAAAAATTATTGAGTTGAATTGAAGTTGAGGTGAAAACCAGTCTAAGACCACGCATAAAAACACTTCTTTACAAAAGTTGGAGATGACTTTTAAGGTTTACATGGTAGCTTACCTTATGCATGACGGCTATATCTACAACTTTGTAAAAATAAGTTTTTTGTAAAACTAACGTCCAACAATTCTATAAAGGTTTTTTCGTTTTTCTCAAAATTCATAGTTTGTGACTTACAAGGAGAACACCAACTTTGCGGAACTTGAATTTTGATGAGGCTTTAAGGGGTACTTTCTGGTACCTAAAAATGAAGCCTAGCTGACTTAGTTTGTTCCAATAGGCCTGTGTATTCGAGATGTAAGCTATTTTACTTCGAATATACGTTATTTTAATGAAAAAAGGTATCTCCCTCTAGTGATTATAAATATACATGTATTAATATTAGAAAAAATACCTTCAAAGGTAATAAAAATAGGCAGAAAGAGATCTAATTTGATATCTTAAACGATAAAAAAAATAATCTGAGCCAAAGTTATTAACAATTGAATATGATGATTAAAAATGCATGAATATTTGTAGAAATTAAACTGTTTTAAATTCGTTGATTTTTTTATGTCATTGAAGTTTGTAACGTTCTTGAAAGTAAGCACGAAATTTATATTATAGCTATTTTAGAAGTGCGTACCCGTTAATTTCGATTCAACTAGACTCTAAATGATTAAAGAATCTATTGTGCGATGCTTTAGCAAAATTTATCATATGGATAATATAAAAATAACCTAAAATACTTAAATAATTTCGATTACTTCTAAAGTTAAGCCCTAACTCCGAAAACTTATTGAGATTACATCAGCAATATTTTAATTGATATATTAGCCAAGTTTCATCAGTATTTATCATGCGGAAGGTATTTAAAGATTCAAAATACCTCTAATTTTATCCAGCGGAAAGTGATTTTTGTTACCAAAAACGGTGCAAAAGCCAACGAAATCTTCAATATTATTTTAAGTAATATCTTGATCCCGCTAAATCCTTTAGAAATAAATTCTGTGTATTTTTCTACATAAATCTACAAATTCTTAATATGATTATATAATCTCACGGGTAAATTCAACAAAAGTTAAAAACTAGCTTTTTTATGAACGCAGGTTATAACGAATATAAGTAACTTAAAAGGACTTTCCACATAATAGATTTATTATGTGGAAAGTCCTTTTAAGTTACTTATATTCGTTATAACCTGCGTTCATAAAAAAGCTAGTTTTTAACTTTTGTTGAATTTACCCGTGAGATTATTAGTTACCAAATTTACATATAAAACTATGACCTAATAAACTTTAATTTCATATAAATTATAATTTCGGTCATTATTACGTAAACTAAACTTATAAACTTTGAAGGTTATTGTAGAGAAATTCATCTTTTCCTAGTATGTTCTGATATGCTTCATAATTATTATAATTATAATTGTTAAGTATCTTATTTTCTAGTTATTACGCAGTTAAAAAATTTGTTCATTACTAATAACAAATTGCATCTATCGCATTTAACAAGTTGGATAACTAATTTTTGTAATGAGATATTTTGGTGTGCATTTAGAAAATTAACGAATTCGTATGCGTGCATTAAAGGACAGGAACTATAGAAGCGTCTATAGATATCGATATTCCTAACCTTCTCCAGTCGCGCATCTGAGTAAAATTAACTCAAATGGACATTCCACATAATAGATTACATTAAAAATTTGTAGGGTTTTAAAAATATGTAGAAAAATATACAGAATTTATTTCTAAAAGATTTAGCAGGGTCAAGATATTACTTAAGATAACATTGAAGATTTCGTTGATTTTTGCACCGCATTTGATGAAAAAAATCAAGTACATCTACTACATTGTGTGGAATCGATTATATAAAGTATTAGCGGGTTCCGAGTTTTAGATTTTACAATAGAAATTAAAAATCACTAAAATTTACGGTAGTTGAATCTTTAAATACCTTCCACGTGATAAATACTGATGAAACTTGGCTAATATATCAATTAAAATATTATCGATGTAATGCACAATAGGTTTTTGGGGTCAGGGCTTAACATCAAAAGTATTAGGTTATTTTTATACTATCCACATGATAAATTTTGCAAAAACTCCGCACAAAAGATTCTTTAATCATTTAAAGTCTATTAGCACCGGAATTAGCGGGTTCGTACTTCTAAAACACCTATAATACAAATTTCGTACTTAGTTCCAAGAACGTTCGAAACTTCAACGACATGATTTTTTATACATTTTTAGTCATCGTCTTCAATTATTAATAACTTTGGCTCAGATTAATATTTTCTAATGTCACAGGTTTCAAATTAAAGCTCGTTCTGCCTACTCTTATTACCTTTATAGCACACTAACCTCAAAATGCCAACTTTATTGTCGATTTTGAGGTTGTTGTGCTATAAAATATCGTATGAGACTGTTGTGGGAGGTGTTTTTCTACCTTGCTCGATTTTCTCACTCGCTTCGCTCGTGCGAAAACCCTCGAGCAAGGTAGAAAACCATCTCCCACAACAGTGTCATAATATACTATTAAAGCCATTTTTTCTAGTATTAATATTTATAATCATATTTATAATCACTGGAAGAGGTACCTTTTTTCACTAAAATAACATATATTCGGAGTAAAATAACTTATATCTCGAATACATAGGCCCATTAGAACAAACTAACGGTGCTAGGCTTCATTTTTAGGTACCAGAAAGCACCCCGCAAAGCCTCATGAAAATCCGAGTTCTGCAGGGTTGTTGTTCTCATTAGACATTTTCCATCTCACCCATTTAATTACAGTATCAAACTTCGAAATGCTTGCTTATATTCGAGAGAATATGAAAATATACCTATCGATCAATGTATGTATCAATGTGGACTTAGCAAGGAAATGCTTTTGTGTGTGTAACCTTGATTATTTAATGACAGGGGTTTTTCATACAAGAAGTTTGTGCTAACAAAGAGCGAGTAGTGTCAGAGTACGAGTTGTTTATCATAAATTTAAATGAAACATTTAAGGAGGTTATATATATATATATATATATATATATATATATATATATATATATATATATATATATATATATATATTTAAACAATCGCACTCTAAGTTTATTATCAGTTTTCAAGCTGCTTAATTGATATATATATATATATATATACGCATATCAATTAAGCTGCGGCTTGTAAACTGACAATACACTTAGAGTGCGATTGTTTAAGAATGATAAGAATGAAATGTAACACTATGCAAAATATTGGGAAAGTATTAAAGATCATGTACGCGAAATTTTAGAATGAATGAGAACACCGATTCCGAGGACTAAGCGAACACGTAAATAAAATCATTAGCTTGTAGGCTGCGCGTGCCGGTGCGCTGTAAGAGGGGAGCCGGTCTGCGGTGCGGGGAACTATCCTTTCCTCGCCCCGCACGGGAGGTCTATCTAACCTCTTTAAATGTTTCATTTAAATTTATGATGAATATATATATATATATATATATATATATATATATATATGTTAATTACATTAATGCTATATTAGTGGAAGAAATTCAATTGAATTGTGAATACGTATTTTTCGAAAATCGTCAATTTTTTAAAATTCAGAAACAATTTTTGAATATGTTTTATTCAGATTTAATAAATATGCGTTTAATTTTAAAATATACATTATTTCTATTTAAATTATTTATCTGACAATTGTTTAAAGGTTTTTCTTTAAACTATGTTTTTAATCTTCTCAAAATATTTTTGCTATTTTAACGATGCTATCTCAATGTTTATACGTTAAACGTGTTAAAAATATGGGCGATTTCAAGAAAAGAAGACACCGTTAGTTTCCAATGTATATATCTAACAATCATCACAAAGATATTTTATGAAAAAAAAAATTATTAATTAAAAATTAAACTTATATAATTTGAAATTTTTAATAGAATATTAATTTTTATACTTTTGAGAGTTTATGAATTTTCCGCATGCAGATATGTTGAACATTATTTCGAGTTATAATATATTTTTAGACTGTGTTTAACTTGTGTTTAATAAGTTAATTTTAGCATTATTTAATTTCTAGCGAATTTCAATTATAAAATTGATAAACTCGATTTTTCAAGGCCTCTCTTTGAGAAAGCATTCTGCTATGGCAGTTAGCAGCGGTTTTTAATTGAATAAGCTTTTCGGGGTAGATGATTAGAAAATTTTGAAGATACCAAGCCATTTTCTATTTATTTTTTCCATGAAAACAGGACCCTAAGCGTCAAGAGAATTATATTACTTCAATAAAAAAAATCGTTTTATATAGATATATTCATGAAAAATCAGTACCAAGTTTAATACAATATTTATAACTATTACTAAATGAAATAATGCTAATAGCAAGAAATTATTAAAAAATAAATTAACCCAGAACGTTAATTTTTCATTCGGAAAGAATTCATTACTTTTTACTGCTGGAAAATTGTTTCTCGAGCAGTTCTCCCTGCGTTATGATTCTTTCTCTTCTACGGTTCACATTATATGTCCAACCCTTCAGGTTTTTCCTACTCTCGTTGCTTATTCGGTTTTCTGCTTTTTGCACCGCAATGTTCATTTATATTTCTGACAGTCGCTTTCATTTCTCCTCGCTCTTAACGCCAGACAACGAAGTTCCCCACAACCTCGTCTACTTTTCTTTCTCAACAAATATTATTTCCTTCGACGTAATACAATTTTCAGGATACTCTTTCCCAAATAACGAGGAATGAAGCTTTCAAAGTGTAGTGAAATGAAAATTAGACGATCATTCGTTAATATTTAGAGAATTTATAATATTCTGTATTGTATGCATTCATCACAAAAGAATGTGTACTATATCATTTTGCAACAAATAAATGTATTTCATTTAGCAAGGTTTTTCTTTATATAGAGGAAACTATATGTTTACATTTGTATAAGGAAAAAATATGTTATTTGTGTAGTGCTTTGAAAATGAAACCTCTTTTATAGGTTTATCTTTAGTATCTCGCAATTTCGTACGTATCCTCGTTTTATCTAAAACCAGTTTTCTGCACAATGAGTATGTAAAAGATACGAAAAGTACATATAATATTGACCTAGTTTAATTTTAATGTATTTTTTCCGCAATAAGGAAAACATTGTTGACGAAGCTAATCATAGAAATTGGTTTTAATATAACTAAACGTACATAAAACAAGCTTTGTGATAGTAAAAAACAACTCTTGCTAAAAGCATTATATATCTATAATACTTACATCTAAGTTGTTCAATTTAATTTTTTTTATAAATTACTAAATATAAATTACTTTTTTTAAATTATACATTCTCTTCATTCATCCATTTAAGAATTAAAAAAAATATACTGTTACACGTTTAAAGGAAAATTTCTTTATTAGTCTTTTTACACAAAAAACGAGTAAAGAACCTTAATGGAAAACTGCAATTAATAGAGTGTAATGGAAGCTGACACGCGAAAAGCGCCAACACGGAGTGCATTCGAAATAAAAGCTTTAGAAATCGTTTGCTAATTAACACTGAAGCCGAAGTGTATGTAACAAAGGATAGGGACAGAAACATCCACAGACAGGTAGAATGAGAAAGAGCGAGAGCGCGAGAGAGCATCAGATAACGATTTGTAGAGTGGCGGATTTTCAAGATACGCGGCGAGTCGAGCTCGCTCGTGTAAGCCCCGGATATTATCGCCGACTGTAATTATCTTTCGCGCTCCATTCGGCGGAGTGCGGAGCAGGTCCGACATGTGCGAAACCGATTGAATCAATTCACGGAAAACAATTGCTAGGATTACACGCGTTATACGAGCGAACTTTCCAAAGGCTGAGCGCAATTGTTTACGCGACTCTCTGCACCACCTTTTTAGCGATGCAATTTTTTTCGCAGACAATTCGATCGCTGTGCATATAATTTTATTGCTATAAAAACGTCGTTTCTGATGGAAGCAATTGAATAAATTGCATGTTAAATTTTAGTTACTTCATGTAAAATTCTTTTCAATAAATCAGATGTCTTGCGCGTGAAATATAGCTTCAGCTGCTTAAAATACAGTTGACTCCCGATATATAGGTGCTCGACATGAGTGATTTTCCACAAAAAATCAAAATTGTATCACTGCTGGATACATTTTTTGTAATCTAAATATTATTGTACATTATTTAAATTTAATTAATTATTTTTATATGAAATTATATCGATGGGTCCTACGAGAAAAGCTCATCTTACGCGTTACGATTCGAAATGACCTATCTCATTCGTTACGATTAGAAAATACCTATCTTGCGCTTTGAGATTAGAAACATACTATCTTTTTTGAGGATGTTTTGTATGCTCTGTTCGATGCTGAAAATTTGTTATAAAACGATTTAACAACTCACTTTTAATTACGTGAAGATGAAAATCTTACATTAGTAGTATTAAGAAGTCAATAAAAATTATAATTTAAATTATCTTATAATAATTACTTAGACCTTAAAGTTAGAGTAAGAAATAACGTCATAAAACATAGTACGTTTCTTATCGCATGGCGCAAGAATTGTAACGCATGTGATAGGTCTTTTATAATCGTAACGCGTAAGATACGTCTTTTCTCTTAAGACCCATCGATGATCGATATGATCTAATGTACTAATTAAACTATGTAAAAAGATATTATTAGTACGTTGATTCACAGAATATTTTTTTCGATATTTCTTATCATTTCAAATATTTTCAACGATTTTCCAGGGTAGATTTCAGAGATATAACCATTTTAACTAAAATTGACGTTTTTTTGTGCAAAAAACAACAGACAGAGCTTATTCAAAATTTCGGGTTGTAAAATATAGGTAATGGATACCTTACCGCTAAGATAGTCAAAATGAATCCTTATCCTGAATCGGAAAACTAGCTATGCTCACATATTTATATAAGAAAAAAATATTTTTTAGTCATTTCCAACCCTCCCCCCCCCCCCCCCCTTTCCTCCTTTCCCCTCAAATTGCGAAAAATCACTATTATGACATTATTTTTTTCTCAACATCTTCACGATGATAAATTACATAAAAGACCTCATAGTCTGGGCAAAGAGTTCAGCCAAGAGATGGTGTGGAACGCTACGCTATTCAGCTCAATTTATTTTAAAAAGGAAGATGCCCACGGATTTATAATATCTGATCTGTTAAAGGAGAACATATAAATCTAATACTATTTTCAGAGCTCATCAAAACATGAATTTCGAACTAAAAGTTGACCCTCTAAAATGTGAAAACCACGATAAAAAGTCAGATGATTAAGTAGAAATTCCCGAGTATGGTTAGACATTATACATTGCTTTAAATGGCATTAATCCATAGATATTATTTTCTACAGGTTTCATACGTTTCCTCACGAAGGCAGCATTAGGCATCCTCCTTATCACACACACACACACTCACGCATACACGTATGTACGTATGCACGCACGCACGCACACACACACAGATACAAATGGACTGTTTTCGCGTATTCAAAACTCCAAATTACAGTATATAATACGCATAAAGATAATTTGGCCAAATAGTTTATAATAAAGAATATTGAACATGCTTAAAGACTTGATAAAACTATAATTAAAAGAACGAAGCACATTTATCGATTGAATTGCTAAAATATAAATGCTGAAAGTCAATGATCAGAGCGAAAGATTAAAAATATTGACATCTCACTAGATAAATCGAACAAGCCTGGATTAAACTTGAGAAAATATTACATTGTGTACCAAGGGTCAAAAGTAGGCTTTTTTTGCCCGCGCGTGGTTTTCAGTACGAGTCGAGGCGAGCAAGCTCAAGCTAAAGACGAGTACGTTTTTGCCTGTTAAAGATGAGTACAGAAATAACACAAAGACAAAATAAGCCTTCTCGCTTATGGTACATACTGTACTTTTTGTCATACATGTCTTAATTTCGCAAAAAATACATAAATATCGTTTTTTTAGAAGCGAGCGCAAAGTCTTTTTGGCTCGCCGGTCGGCAAACAGCCTCTTAGCGTTGCCGGTCATTTTCCCGAATCTAATTTCCCGAATGGCGCTCTCTCGAATACCAAAATCTCCGAATAACTATATTACCGAATACCTTTTACCAGAAGCCCATTCACCCGAATGCCTACGTTTCCGAAAAAGAAATATTATTTTAATCATAATACACAGTTATTGAAATAATATAAGTGTACAAGTAAACAATATTATAGAAATATAAAGTAAATATATATATATATGTAAATAGAAAACAAATTTGTAGGTTAGAGGAGTACATTATTTCCGAATACACGCAAGAAATCTAATATTTAATCGTCCCCTTCATAATTTGCATACTCTGCAGCGATGCCTTTAATTATTTTCTGAATTACGACCCACTTTTTCTTTGGTGCAGCTTTCATGGTTCTCCTCAGACTCAATTCAGCTATAACAATTTCAGTGTCTACCTGCTCTTTATGCAGTTCTGATAGCAGAGAGTACAAGTCAGGGTGAGTTCTGTCGATGATGAGACTAAATCGATTGTGCTTCCCTTCACTTACATTATTAGTCCTGAGCCCCTGTACACGCAGCTTCATGCTAGTTCCACAGATGTATTGGGTACCGAGGAAGAATGGCGCCCTCCGTCCCCGTGCTGGTCAACCCATGACGCAGTTTTCTCCGAAATAATCTATGATTGGAAGCAAGGTTTCTGCTGAGCACATAGGCGAGAGCCAACATCATATGTGCGTACATTTTGAGGTCGTGATCATTTGGATCATTATAAGTTTCTTGTAACCTTTCAGATTGAATTTAACGATACACGGATTGACCGAGATGAAAAAAGTAGCACGTCACAGCTGCATCGGGACAGACTTCAGCGCACGAATTTATTATGGCTTTCTCAAAGTTCGTCATTCTTTCCGGCTTGCCATTTTCAATCCGATATTCTCGAGCTACAGACTCTACAACGTGAAGTACTGCTGCGTTCTGCGCTGTTTCCTTTGGCGAGAGCAGAGCGTAAACAAGGGATAGAGCGACTTCATCTTGGTCATCAGCCTCGCGATCTCCCACATTTTTTTTACGACTCTCAGAATTGTATAAACTTGCGTGAAGATTGCCAGTGAAATCTGTATGAGGGTTATGTTAATATTAATATATGTATTTCGATGTATCTACCGATGTACGCATTTCGATGTATCTACCTTAAGTGTTCTATCCAAAAACTAACCAAATGTAACTCCGAGATAAAAGCTCAAAATTTCTTCAGCGTACCAAAAACTAATACTGTGCTCTCGTTGTCTTTAGAGTTATAGATGAGGAATGTTTCGCCAACGAGTGTTTTCGTATATCGCTCGGGAATATCCTCCAAATCAGATAAAGATTTAGGGTTAGGCGGTAAGTTTCTTTGTCGATGCCTTCTCATAGCCTTTTTTAAATATTCTCGCTCAGGCAGTTGGCTTAGGACGCCCACCGCTACATCAGGTAGGTCATTGCGCGGTATTTGATCAGGAGGTTGCTCGAGATGCTCCTCAGCTTTTCTTTGTATGCTAAACATGCATGTAAGGAAGTGTTTAAATATAAGTTTGTTATAAAAAAATGTACCTTCACATGTAGCTGTAACCGTGCTTTTACAATTTCTGCCTGATCTCTTCTCGGTCTGGTGGGTGCTCAGGCTGTAAGAATATGAACAGAATATTCAGAAAAATTTTTGAATGTTCACCTTTTTCTTTTGTTGAGAAAAAAATAATTTTGTAAAAAAATCGATTTTCTTTCTCCGACGATAACTGAAGTACATCTGCAGCTTTTTGTCTGAAACTCTACAAAAATGTAGCTTCTTAGTATTTCATAACCTGTATGATTTTCAGATCATGAGATAATTTATTTTACGAGATATTGAGGTTATGTGTTTTTTGAATTTCTCTTTAATGGCTTATAACTCGAGAACGGCGCAGTCCTCTTTTACCAACACGGTCTCATTTATTTCGTTCTAAAATGAAGATTCAGAATTGAGAAGAAATTTCAAGATTCATCTACTGGTTTTTGTTTTATACGGATTTTTCAATTTTCCGATTTTTGAGTTTTAGATTATCTGTTTTTTTTTGGTATATTAAAAATATTATGACAAATATATTATAAATTTATTTAAAGGAGCATAAAATTAGGTATCTTTTTCAATCGTAAATTTTGATTAGGCTCATTTCTTTCTTCTAAATTATTTTATGAGGGAAATGGTCTAGTAAAAATGACTACTTCGTATGGTAATGGCGGGACTTAGTTGCACAATCGCAATAAATACTTTTATTTTAACTTTAGTACATGCTATATTAATAACAGGTATTGCTACTAGCGAGTGTAGGATAATCTGCGAAATAAGTATAGAAAATATAGCGTATAGTATTATGTTGGTTCAGCTATTTTACGATTTTTCGATTTTTGAGTTTTAGTTTTTCTGTTGTCTTTCTTTATGTTAAAAATATTATGATCAATTTAGTGTAATTTTTAGAAAATCATATTGATTTTTCACCATAGAATTAAATATAATAAATAATCTCGTATTGGAACAATTTATAAAGTTTGAGAAAGCTAAGTACCAATGAATTGTCAGCGTTTTTTTTTCTCAAAATAATATCGGATATTACCATAGAAGTGTATCAAAATTATTTTCAAAAAAATATTTTTTTTATAAAAATCATTGTAATCTTACCTTAATTAGAAAGAAATATAACAATTTAAATTGAATTTATTAGAACAAAGAATTACATATTTGAACAATTTATTTAGTTTGTGGAAGCTTAAGTACAAATGAATAGGCAGCGCCTTTTAATATACCGACACAATACAAACGGATATATAAACGATTAGAAAAATAATTTTTGTATATGGGTTTTTCAAAACAGTAATATATAAGTACAAAGGAAAATTGCAAACGCGCACTGGCTTGTTACTAGCTGTAACTAAAATGAATTTTAATTATTGAATATGTATTCTTTCTGCTGGTGAAATAAATTTTAAAAGCATGAATAACTAAAATATTTTGATTATGTTATCTTGAAACGTATTCCAATTTTTATTTAGACTATAAACATAGAGCACGGAACCGTGAAGCGAGTACACGAGAATATATTGCACGCGACTGCACTTGTATACGAGAGTCGCAGGCGTAGATTTGGAGACAATTAAATTGCCAGATGGATTTAAATGGAATTCAAATGGATGTCGAAATGTATTCAACGAAACATGCGAATAACACCGAAACTGTTTCAAAATTACTTTGATTTTTTCGGTTATTAAATGATTAACGAAAAGTAGCGTTTGGTGTACACATTTATCTTTGCGAATCCTGTAATTTCATCAGAACTATTGTACTGTACATAATACTATTATTTTCATGTCTTTGGATTTATAAATAATAATAATTCATATTAAATTTTCAAAATAGTTTATTCGTCAGCTTTAAATCTCTTTACAAATCTATGGATAATACAAATATCAAATTAATAATGTTTCACTCTTTCCTACAATCTATTTCTTAGCATTCTTTTGATTCGATATTACTATTAATATTCTGCAGTTTTTCTGTATTTTCTGCAATTATAATAAAATTAAATTGACAATTATTGATGTTTTACTATTGTCAAAATTATACCAAATCTTAATTTATACATTTGTGAAAAGTCGTAGGCATAATCTGTTTAATGACTCGAATCTTTCGAAGTAATTTCATCCTTGGAAAAAAAGCACTTGATCCAGTAGAGCTCACAAAAAGATAAAAAAATACCAGGATGTAGAAGCAAGAGAACGAATCAAGAAGTAAGCAATGAATAAAAGAAAACGAGCAATTTAGCAAAGCTACACTGCGACGCCCATATAACTCTCTCTCTCTCTCTCTCTCTTTCCGTCCCCTCACACGTCTTATTCTCTGGGTGATTCCTAGTGCTTGTGTCGTTCGTGTATTAGAGCACACCGACGCAAGTCCCCTCATTAACGGATCTGCATGTCTCGGTCCCCAATTATTTTGCCCGTCCGTCTCTCTCATTTATTCTTCATCTCTTTCTCTCTTAGTTTGTCGCTGCTGTCTGTCTCTTCAGTGAGGATGCATTATTCTGTTTTCCCTTCGAAATTCCCAGGTAGGCGGCTAATATAATATAGCAGAGTTCATTTCGTGCCAATTTGCATGTACCGCCGGCTAATTTGCTAGAATTGAATTTGTCGTCGCCTTTCTGGCCGCGCCGCACGTACAGCAGTGTGTCGTCGCGCACCACGGTAGTGGCGGTAGGATAATCCTGGAGAGCTTGAGAGGCACTTACACAGAGACTGTCTATATATGACATAGCTATAGTTCTACGAGGTGGAGAATCGACAAAAAGACACGTTTTAGATAGGTTTAGGTAGATTTTTCTCGTTTGTGCATTTTCTTCAAAGTCGGGTGTGTCTCTTGCTTATAACATAGAGTATTAATTATTTGGTGATTACTAAATCAATTGCGATGAATTTTATTAACTTTGCTGTTTGTATAGAGTACGTAATTTAGTATACCTAAGTACTTAGGGACTGAATAGAAAGCTACCTTTAAGTTAGACCTTTAAGCGGCTTTCAAAGAGAAAATAATAATTTTGCGAAGCAATACATCACCTTTTCGTAGATATAAAAAAAACATACAATTTATTAAAAAAAACTAAACTGTATACAATTTATGTATAAATAGTACCTAAAACGTTGAAAGATCTGGGTGAGTGTACCACTTAACCACAATTGACCTTGACAGCAGCTATCGAAAGATAATTATGGACGCGGTGACATAGCAGTATATGGTGTTCTCAACACAATCGGTGGGTTATTATCAGTTCACAAGTATATCATTTGGACTTAAAAAAGTGTCTGCTATCGTTTAACAGTTAATAAGCCAGGTTATACTGACTACACTGGCGTATTTTACAAATTGTATTTCGATGTCACCACAATTTACCCCCGAGAGACATGCCAAGTTCAACTGGCAAAGTTTTCATAATTAATACACCACTATACCTAAATGAAATAACGGTGGCTCTTTAAAAATTCACTGATTGGTGGCATTAAATAAATCATTTACATTATCTCCAAAAACTTTTGATTCGCATCAAATAACAAATTAATTATCTGTTAATAAAATGCACGCTCGGAGGTAGTTAGAAAAGCTTGTGTGACGTAATATAATGTAGTATGCGAGAGTCTCTATATATATATATATATATATTATGGGAGCTTAAAGTCACAGCTTAATCTACATGCGGTGCATTTATAGTATCCAGATATTAACTGCTAATGAATATTAAATTTGCCATATTCAAATTCATGTTCAATTATACTTGAGGCATAATGTGCCATTTTGATTTGAGATTCCTCGAGTTTATGTCTAATCACTAGTCAGGGCAACGAAACCACGGTGCATAAATTG
Source organism: Gastracanthus pulcherrimus (assembly GCA_949152435.1). NCBI lineage: Eukaryota > Metazoa > Arthropoda > Insecta > Hymenoptera > Pteromalidae > Gastracanthus > Gastracanthus pulcherrimus. The sequence continues at coordinate 190,201,376 of OX424572.1, read as the reverse complement.
AGGTTGTTATACTATTATATTTTTATTACACTAACCAGCATAATACTGTTAAGACCGGGTACAGGTATAAATACCCTTACGTAAAATCACTCAAAATTATACTAAGTAGAATACTCAACTTGAGTGTAAATTGGCACAAAAATATACACTCAACTTTAGTGTTATTTCACACATTCAAGTTGAGAATAACCTTGAAGTTGAAAGTAACCCTCGAGTTAAGAGTAATCCTCCACTCGAGAGTATACACTAAAAAAACACTCAAAAAGAACACTTAAGTGCAGAGTCTAAACTTCAGCATTATTTCATACCCTCAACTTGAGAGATGTGTGTTATCACCGATAATGTTTACGTTGAGACATATAGCGACTCGCACTTGTTCGACTTTGCGTTATTCGAAAATCGCAATCGTAACAATACGTAAAAATATTTTAATTTATGTAAAAAAAATTACAGCGTAGGTTAAAAGTAATAAATTTAGTTCAACTTTGATTAAATACCAACTTCCTCATTAATCCAAAATTTACAGGTAAGAAATTGCAAAATTTCATTAGATTTCAATATGGCAGCAATATGGTTTGAAAATCCAACTCTTACCAATCATAAATCCAAATCATATTCCTCCAAGAAGGTGTTATATGCTCGCATAAAAACCAGCGATTCCTTAATTAACTGAAAATCACAGCTGGCTAGTTTATCTCGAGGGGTACATAACACTTTATACCCGCGCGCGCGTGCGCGTCTCGCAGAATATCGGCTGCTGTTGCCTGTGCGCTGCCACGCTCCAGTAAATTCGTTTATATACAAGCGCCGAGTTGATGGGGGGGCTGGGTGCAGGGCACGTAGCTTATATAGGCGCCGACCGGCACTTACAAAGTCGTGGTCGGAATCGAGAAGCGATTAAACAGCTGGAAAAGAGCCTTCGCGGCGCGGAACCTGCAGAAGTTGCCGCGGGCCAAGCTGACGCGCGCGGAGTAGAGAGAGAGAGGGAGGGAGAGAGGAAGAAAGGCGCAATGATATATGCTGGGGGAGTGTGAAAATGGTTGCGAGAAAGCATCGGCGAGGAATACAATAATTACTTCACCTGAGATTTACGAGGAGAGGGAAATTGAAATTTCACTTCTATCCGCGCAAGAGCAAGGATTCTTCGTTACTTTGGACGTTTCTTGCTGCTCTTGTAGTTGGCATTTGTTCGTCTGTTCGAACTTTTTTGGCTTTCCGTCTTTTGATTACTTAATATGTCTTCCTTAATATCTGAATTTTTACGTATTGTATTTTTTTTTTCATATGAAATCATTATCTGCAATGTGGAATTTATAAGAATAATAGTTTTAATAATCGTTTTTATGAATTAACTAACAAGGTGCGTCCACAACCTGTGGGAAACGGGTTTCGATGAGGCTTCAGGAAGTGGTTTCTGGTACCTAAACATAATGCCTAGCACCCGTAGTTTTGTCTCGTAGGCTTTTAAGGTCAAGGTATGACCTTTTGCATTTAAAATCCACGGTATTTCAGTAAAAATGGTACCTGTACTTTTATCATAGCTTTGCAAGTTTCTTTTTGCTAGAGAAATGATGTATTAAAATAGAATAGTTGAATAAAAAAGTTTTTATTTAAGCTTTGTTTCATATACAAATATTATTCTATCTTCTTACATCATTTCTCGAGTTAAGATACGAAGTATAGGTACCATTTCTTACTGAAACAACGCATATTTTAAATAAAATGGTCATGTCTTGACCCAATGGGTCTATGAGACGAAACTACGTCTGCTAGGGACAATTTTTATTTACATTTTAGTTTACAGTCCATCGTTTTTATTTTTTTAAATAACTAGATCTCTTGAATCTATATTGGATACTATATTTTTTAATACAATTTTAGTGAGACTTAATCTTTTTCTTCACACGGCTAACTGTATTATCGGATAATAGCTCTTGAAACATTCAATATTAGCATTTGAAAATTTTATGACGATATTTGTTATTACATAACGAAGCTAAGAAATGAAAATTCGCAAAAATCTTAAAAATGAGAATTATATTATTTTACGACACTGATACATTCTTCTTTATCCTAAGAAAGTAAATTTTTATTTCGCAAATCAGAATAATAATGTTATGAATGCTGATGATAATTACTCATCGATAATTCCTCATTTAATACCGCGTTACACGTTACATTCAAATACAATAGTCATCAAATTTCTGTTAACAATAATCTTTCAATCTAAACTGAACTTCCATTCTCGAGACGCGCACAACCTGTGCCGCTATGTATTAACATTCCTCCATCTTAGTTGCACCTCTCTCTCGCTCTCTCTCCCTCTGTTTCTCGCTCACTCTTCACTCCTGTAGCGTACTACAACGCCGCCGTGGCGCGCCACGCCGGTACAGAACGTTTTCAATTACGTCATTATAAATTGTTGGCACTCGCCCGCGTGTTGCTTTCCTCCGCGCCCGGCGCTTCACTAGTTGGCGAGGAAAGGGAGAGAGAGAGAGAGAGAGAGAGAGGGCGGGCTGGTAGCAGTTGGAAGGAATCGAGGGGTGGGGAGTGTAAGGCTCTTGGAACGTCCCGGTGGTATTATATTAATTTAATTTTAACTTCTTTGACCGTGCCCTTGCCGCTGCCGCCCGCGAGTTATTGCTCCTGCAAAACCCAGTCGACGCGGCGCGGCGTTTGAAGGAAAATTTTCCGCACCTGCATCGGCGAATTTCGCCGTCTACTATTGCCCGAGATTTATGAGCTTGATGGGGTGTGTGTACTTTTGGAAATTTGTGCACGGAGTTTCATTTTGTCGAATAAGAGGCTGGAGCCAGACGTGTTTTTTATGCCTGTTTCATAAATTAATGAATGTTCGAAATTACGTGTTAAGATTTCTTGCACCTTCAATAGTGCACGTCGACAATTTGAAAATAAAGCAATAAGGAAGAGTCGCCCAGTTTGAGATAACACTGATTTTGAGACATTGATGATTTTGTTAACTCTCTTGCACAGAAGCTAATTTTCGCGTGTATATATTTGATCGAATGTCAGTCTGCAATCATATCGTCAGCATTCTTCCACAAGCTCCTGAATTGATGCTATACTACTTAACTTCAATTTGAGATGCCGTAGATGTCATTACGATGTAAAGATTTGAATTTAAAATACAAAATTTATACAACAAAAACGTGCACTTAGGATGAGTATACTTGGTTTTCTGCGCGGGGGGTAATTCTCAAGGATGGGTAGCGGTCGTGATATGGGTGTTTAAGCTTCATTATGAAGTAAGACTTCTTATAATATTTACATTATATATATATATATACATATAAAATTAAACTTAGAAAATCTCTCTGGGTAGCAGTAACAATTGTATACACACTCGATGGAATATATCTGATTCCACGATTTGAATTCTTTTGTCCGTCAAGTGTACCATCGAAGAATAAAGACCATTTTGAGGTTGCAGTCATATTTCTACTATTTCTTCTAATCGTTATGTGCGTCCGCTTAAAAAAGATGAAAGAAACGATTAAGTACACAGCGCTTTAGTTGGTAGAATAGAGCAACAAAGGAAGTCTTGAAATATATATAATACACAAGCTGTTATATATATGTGTGTGTATATATATATGTATATATATATATATATATATATATATATATATATATGACAGCTTGGGTATTATATATATTTCAAGACTTCCTGTATCAATAACAGCTTGTGTATGATTATATACGTAAGATATAAATTTAGAACGCCCTTAGCTACGGGAATAACTAAATTTCATAGTAATAGTTTAAATTGCGAAGAAAAATTATTATTAGTATATTATACAATTTTTTACATCTACAATAGTAGGTATGTATATCCAATATTACTTAATTTCCATAATTTAAAGGAGTATTATACATTTTTAAATATTTGTCGCACAGGCTCGCCAACAGTTGATTTAACATTCAACAATTAATTCATCGCTTAATTTTCACTCACTCCGGATCAAATCCGCATTATAATAATGCGCAAGCGGGCGATCGCGTCGATACAGCATCAATCGGCCCTGCGCGTCCTGTCCGACAACCGCCAATATTAAAATGAATTTTCCCCTTAATTCTCTGTGATTAACGTTTCATCGTTCATCGGGTTATTTTCAGCCATGCAGCGCAACATCAAACAAATTAAGCGATATCAGTGCAGGCACAGGAGAATACGCGATAAAGCGACGCAATGGCGAACGCGAGATAAAAGATGCAACAACAGCGAGCAGCACAGCTTCTCGAAATTCATTTTCAGCATATTGCATAAATGTATGTTTGTGTGTCGGCGCGCGTGGCTGCGCTGCAGGACAGAAAAAAAAAGGACCGACGACCGGGGAAATGAAAGGGCCGGTGTATAGTCCCGAGCTCGAGAGCGGATGTTGCAGGAGAGCGAGAGACGAGGAAAAAGCGAACGTGTCGCGCGTACAGCGAACGAGATAGAGAGGAGGTGGAATTTCGAGAGATGAAATAAGTGGCTAGTGTCAACACTCGTTCACTTTGTGAACCGCCAACTCGCCAAACACGGACGATATTAACGTCCCTCCCTTTAGCAAAAACGTCCTTTATATATATATCCTACTCTCTGTCTCGTACGCGATCTCTCTCTCTCTCTCTCTCTCTCTCTCTCTCTCTCACTCACTCTTTCTGTGCGTCTGTTTCCCCTTTGTGTTTTATATTCTCAGTCAGCTTGCATTTTATTTGGTCTCTTTTACGGCGCCGCTTTTTTTACGTACGATTTCTCTTTTTTATGAACGATAAACTTTAAATTTGATTCCTGTGTGTAAAAGAGGAGTGCTCATCCGTAGTGCAGGAGCAAATATATATAATTGAATGGGAGACTGTGAAAAATTATGCGAAAAAATGTTACGCGTAGTAGACGTAATAGTTTATAGTGTTATCAAACATATGGATTTTCTGAGAAATAAATAATGTAAGTTGTAAAATACATTTTGATGCACAAACATTGGTGCATTGTATTGAATTCTGAAACTTTGAAACGATATGTGAGTAAAAAATGTATAATAGCTTTTATCAATTTTCTAAGAAACAGTTGGTTTAGATTGTTTAATGAAAAATATACATAGAGTAACTGAATTAAATACTGTGTCCTACATCACCCATATACCACGACATTTTGTAGGGACGTTGCCACGACGTTGCCCTGTCAACCAAGCCACGTTGCTCGTAATCATTGTAACAACGTGTTAGCAACGTTGTAGAAACGTTGAAATGTCCGCTTTCGTTGCAAAAGAAACGTTGTGGTATCGTGCCTACGACGTTCTACCACGTTGCTAGAACGGCACATGAAAACGTGATTAAAACGTTTCTGAAACGTCTCTGATAACTACTAAAATTGCTGTAGTATATTTTCACGTTGTATGTATGTTGTCAGAAGACATATATGCGAGTCACAAATTGATAAGTACTATCCGGATGGTACAACCAAACAGGTTAATCTGACATAGCTACTTCTATTTTGATAAATATTTATCAATAAATTTTGCAAGTTTTTGTGGCAACGTTCTAGCGACGTATTTGCAACATGGAACAGTGACACTTTGAACACGTTTCAAAAGAGACGTTCGAGCAACGTGGTAGAATGTCATAGGTAAGTTACCTAAACGTTTAAACAACGTTTCTTTTGCAACCAAACTAGACATTTCGACGTTTCTATGACGTTGTCAATACGTTGCTACAACTTTTATGAACAACGTTGCTTGGTTATTAGATCAACATTGTAGCAACATCCCTATAACGTGTCGTGCTATATGGGCAATTGCACTCTGAACCTAAAAGAATAAAAATTGACGTTAGAAAGAATAAAAATCACATTTTATTCTTTTCGCAAAGTATAAAAGGCTGATTTTATTCTTTAGAGAATTTGACAATGACCTAAAAGATTAAATTGTACAAATTATTATTTTATTAAGAATAAACTTCAGTTTTTATTCTTTTGTAAACAATAAAGTTCAACTTTTATACTTTCGTAAAGAATAAAATTCAGGTTTTATTCTTTTGTGAAGAATAAAATTCAACTTTTATTCTCTTGGTTTAACAATAAGGTTAGATTTCATATTCCGAAGTTTTCATGAAAAATAAACAATGTTAGGTACTTTTTTAGGTCTGAAAATATTCCACATTTAAAGATGAATCGAAGGCAACTTTTAGTTTTTCAATTAGCAAATTACTATTTGAATAATTAGCATAAATGTGCTTAGACAAGGACAGTAGATACAACGTCCTCTTAAAACAAAAGAATAAAAGCTGAATTTTATTCTTTACGAACAAATAATTTGTACGATTTAATCTTTTAAAGTCACTCTCAAGTTCGCTAAAGAACAAAATCAGCGTTTTATACTTTGCGAAAAGAATAAAATGCTATTTTTATTCTTTCTGGCGTTAATTTGTATTCTTTTAGGTTTAGAGTGTAGACTGCGTTTTGATATTTTTATTTAAAAAAAACATATAAAATTATACAGTTATTCGGTGAAATAGTACATTTAAATATAAATTACTATTTCACTGAGTTACATTAAAAATTTATATTTTATTGAATAAAAGTACTCAGAGGCAGAGTAACGGGCATAGTATTGCTCGCTAACCCTATATATGTAGACTATTAAGTATTATGCATACAAGTCTTGCTCACTAACCCTGTATATGTGGACTATTAAGTATTATGCATACAAGTCTGTGCTTTATATAATACTCTGAAAAATTCCATATTTTGGCGATCATGCAATCGAATCAAGAAAAATCTAGCGAAACAAAAAGAGAAAAGAATATTACGTACAGCATGACTTAGCCGAACAAGCCTAATCCACAGTTTCACGCTTTTATCATGCTAATCCTTCTGCACGGGGCACAGAGAAAATTCTGAAGCACGCACGTCGAGTACGTATAAGTAGCCTAATGCCGTTCCGCATCTGTTCGAGCAAATATCCGACGGATTACGCGAAAAAAATATATACACGCACGCATATGCGTACAGTAGCAAGGGTCCCAGGTTATGTTCAGACTTACTGCGGCGGCACGGAGCTGGTGCTATAGCCGGGCTTTCCGTGCATAATTTATCACTCGCCGCGCCCCATCATCGTTGGCCGGCGGCAATGGCAGGCAGACAGCTCGGACTTATTAATATCGCATCAATACGCGATAGCCGAAATTGGAACCCTTTTGAGGCGAGCGTTTCGGGAGAAAATTGATTGCGCGGGATTTGAAATTCAATTTCGTGGCGCGGTCCTGAAATCACCGGCGCGGATTATGTGGTGGCGCTTTAAATAAACCCGCACCCCGTCGACCTTAAACTCCCTTATTTATGCCGGAGTTATACAAGTGCATATTCTTTTGATTGTCGTCTCTCTCTCTCTCTCTCTGTTTCTATTATTTTCCATTGCTGCATGATACACAAACTATTTATCTTGCTGTCTTTGTAAGTCTCTTATTCAATTTATCTTACTTTATGTCTGTTACTATTGCAGTTTTCTCTTTTTTTATAACTTACCAGGTGCTTTTTCATGATCAGGTTAATTTAAAATTAAAATAACAAATATTGAAGCATAGGAATACCGAGATAAAATAAGCCTTAGGGTAAAAAACATTTTCTTATTTGTTTGCAATTTTAAAATTCGATCTCCAGACAAATTTAACGACAAATTTAACTGTTTTAGAAATCTAAAACTATGTGACAAATTAATCTTGCGTTTCTATTCGTTATTTTTAGATTATTAAAATACTTTTACTTTCAAGGTACTTAAAATGATTTTTGTGTGGCTTTAGTATTAATCTTTATACTTTTTATACAGCATTGAGCTGAGAAGTTTCAATTTATTAAAGGAGATACGACGAGGTTGGCCTTTGAAATTAACATAAATATTTAAGACTTCAACATACGTTTTCTGAAGTAATATCTTAATCTTAATCTCAATCTTAAGATTAATTTTAATACTGTATAAAAGGAGAGAGTTTGCTTAGGGGAGAGTCGTATAGTACGACAAAGCATATAGTATGACAAATTATGCATTGTTGGCTTCCACCAACAGTTAGCGCCACTTTAGCACAGGGATTTGATGCAGTTTGGTGTTATATTAAACATACTTCGTGGCCGGTAGGTAAAGTTTATTGCTTCAAAACTTCTGTTATAACCAACGATTTATTAAATTTTACAAGTGACAAAAGTTATGTAATGAGGCTGACCTCATTTTTTCTAGATAAGTTTATGTCTCGCTAACAATTTTTGTATCAAGTTTAGTCCTTCATAAGTCCGTTGAGACGTTGATGGACTTCTAATTATCATTATCCGCGCAGTATAACCTAAACCGGTATAATGTACAGAATGATAAACACGAGTAGCGTACAGTCTAACATATGTAAACTCAATGGTAAAATATTACAAAAATTTACTTTTATCTTTTTTCAGAAGAAAAATGTCTACTAGGATTTGTCATATGTGTTGAATATAACCTTCAAACATTTAATAAGTGTTATTTGTTATTTTTCGTTATTTATAACTAAAATACTATATTTTAGTAAATATGCAGTATTGTAGTTTATAAAGCAATTTATAAATGTCTATAATGCTATATTTTAAAAAATATACTATATTATTACTTATAAAAATGTTGTGTACCCCTATAGATTATTTAGACCTCAAAATTGAATTAAAATGATAATTTGTCATTGTAATCATAATTTAAATTGTAACTTTTACATTTACATTGATAATTAATTTTTATGATTAAATTTTGATCTCAGCCAATTTTTTTTGGGATTTTATTTTGCACCGAGTCAATTAAAATTTATACCCAAAAAAGCCATGGGTTGTTGTCATACTATAAGACTCTTCACTATATGTATACGAAAATCTTCTAAGCGACTTAACCGATTGTAACATAATTTTAACAGTAGCTTTTGTGCGTTATCTAAAGTAAGATAGGATATATAATATAACAATGTCTTTTCTGCAAGCTTGCTAAGCGGGGTTTCAGCGATAAAATTTTGATTTTTGAAAATCACTCTTAACTTTTTCAGAACTCGATATATCTGGATTAAACTTTGCAATATTATAGTCTCTATAGAGGATAATGAGTGGCCAAAAGTCGAACCCTATCGGACCAGTAGTTCTTGCAAAATTCAACTTGAAATTCAAAACTTTAAAATGTATGTAATTGTCATGTATACCATCCAGAAATATTAGTGCACATTAACTTTACACGTTTACATTTTTTCTTCAGTACCTATATTTTAATAATACATTGGAATTTTCTTTTGTTTCTTCCATGGACGCTTTAATTGTTAAAATATGACATATACTTTAAATGCACAATCTGATTAAAATAGGACATTGTGCCTTCAATAAGAATGAAGATAGGATTCATTTTAAACACTCATAAATCGTGTTGTGTGTATGATTAAGAGATGACACTTTCTGGAAATGTTAGAGAAGACTTAGTGAGACCGGCTCGATTCTAGCGATGGTAGTAATTATGCCGCGTTCGTTATTTGATGTGGAGAAGAGATGGCGTACTCCAGAGCAGTACTTTTCGAGTGGCCACTGGAAAATGTCTGTGAGTAGCACTCACTCTGTCCTTCAATTTCTTTGCGGATATTCTTTATTCTATCTCCAATCCAGATCAAAGAAGAAGAGATACGCTTAATATGGCTGAATTATGGAAAGAAGGATCTTTCAATAGCAATTGCAAGGCTGATGAAAAGACTAAAGATGAGTTAGTCAGGAGACATAGAAACAAATAAAGCGGGACACTAGCTAGCACCCATCACTGATTTATCAAAGTACAGAGTTTGTTCGTATTGTCAAAGGTTTTACTGCAAGGATAGAATTTTGTATTCGGATAGTATTATAGAATTCGTAAACACTTACGCAAATATAGAGGTTTATATGACAATACTAGCAATCACAGTAAGAATCGATACAACTTAGTACTAGAGAGTATACAGCCTAAAGCGAAAATGTGGAAGATGGTATCAAATTTTAACGTTCTTCATATTAGTAAAATAGCCATGCGTGATGAAGCAATTATAATTTATGGTCAGTATGAATCATTCAAACGTAGATCATCGAATGATTACAGTAATCAAATCCAGATGCTCTATCAATTGCCATTACTTGCTTGTATATTAATAGCAATGAAAGAAAAGGATACTAGAATTGCAGATTTTGTCTCAGCCTCTCAAACTCGGATAGGCATTGGAAAGGGTTTGACAAAATTGACATCAAGTCAAGAGATCAAATAATTCTATGACTATTTTGTTGACTATTTTATCATAAAGATTGGTTACAGCTCGGCCAAGCTACGTTGATTTAAGTGTTAATCTTTGTAAAATACTTATTTTGGAGTATAGGATATACAAAAAAATAATATATGATAAATGTAAAAATTAATGAATATATTTTATTAATTTTTATTGTGATTATGGGCGTGGGTTCGCCTATATAACCTATTCACGTAATAGTACTCTCTCATACACGTTCACTCGCACTCGCATATCACACACATACTTTATATATGGTGGTTCTTGAAGTCCCTCGATGATTACCTCTTGTCGCTTTCCTCGCTTTGCGGTAGCTGAACGGCCGTTCCCTTGATGCTTTATTCTTGTAGACGGTACATGGGTAGATACCTCAGGAACACAAATGTCAAGCTCGACAGGATATCTCCTGATCTCAAGTGAAAATTCACACACCTTAATCCGTAGCCGACGGTCAGCCGTCGCCGGACGAAAGAGAGAGTAAGGTAATAGGGGGTAACCAACTGGTGTGGCCAGCGGTTAATTTGTATCTGCTCTCCTCGGCTTTTGCCGAACTTTTGCAGAGCTTTGCTCTGTTTTCCCCACTCCTCTTTTCTCACATATGATCTTTCTCTATCTCTCTCTTTTCATACGCGGTATTTCCGAAATATGTTATATTACATATTTAATAGAAAAAAGTCAGGAGAATTATGTAGAATTAACATAAAGTACTATACAAATTCCATAAAGCAAGTAACTCAAAAAACAGATCCAGAAATGTATAAAAAGGTATGTACGTCTATCTATTTCTTGCAAGCAAATACATATGGGTCTTAACTAGAGAAATAAAATTGCAAAACTATTCCCTGTATTATTCAATTAGAATATGAGAAGCTGTATAGACTTGGTATAAAAACTTAGGACAGAGGCTAAAATACCAACCCATATGACTGCTAATAGCCAGATAGAAAGGATGATCATAGGTTGATAGAAGTAAGTCCTCTTTTGACAACGTATTCTCAATAGTGCGAAGCAGATGTTCCCGCTCTTGCGAATTAAATCAGACTTCGAAAACACGTTGCAATTGTCGGAAGTTCACTAAACTTTACCGATGGTCAAGTCCGAGACTTATCAAAAATCATGAGCAATAAATAGAAATTCAATTAAAAGTTTACCATCAGTGAATAGGGGCTAGTGATATTTTACAAGTATCGCGATGGCTGGAGACGTATAGGACGATTTTGTAGAAGCAAACAACACCCGAATATTCAAAATAGACACAGACAAAGAAGATAATGACGTAGAGGTAGACAATGATATAGATGGAGAAAATGATTCCAATTCGGAAAAAAACACCAAGCAGCATATAAAAGGAATTTATCGCCTGTTATAAAGTTTTTAATAAATTGGGATAGGAACAGTTGACTTGACGAACAAGAATTCTTTCTACTTGGAACTTTTCTCTCTTCTCATCTAGAAAGGAACAATAGGGATGTCGCTTCACATTTCTAGTGGAAGGATTTTAAACAATTTATTGTTGTATGGACTTTTAAATTTTAAACTTTCTTCGTTCTCCTTAATAACATCATCAGAGTTGAATACGACAAGAATTTCTCAAAAAAATGTTATTAAAAATTCCACAGGTAAAACATGAGACGAAAGTTTCTTCAATTGTGTAATGCCGTCTTAGATAATGCGCTGTTCTCCAACTACATGCGTAATAAAATCAATAAATAAAGTTTGCTTATTTAACCGGTTAAAACGTAAATATTTAGTACTGAATAATGAAAATAAACTAAAATAAGGTTACATTATGAGATGAATAATAGTCTCAATATTGTTTACAGGCAAGGTATGACAAATATCTTTTCATAAAAATTTCACTAAAACATTGATAATAAACGTTATAGTTTATACCATGATTTGAGCATCTTTCATTAATATGTGAGATTCACTTTACATTGCTTAAATTCGACTAATTACTCCCCCCCCCCCCTTCCGTTACCGTCATATGCGGAGACCCTCTATTTTACTTAATTTTTAATTTTGAGAAAATATCTCCATGGATCGTTGTTTTTTTCAGTTGAGAGAACAATGTTCCACAGAGATAAACTCTCACATGCAATGTACGCACGCACGCTCGTACGCATATATACATACATACGTACATGCGTACGCACACATTATTCAAAAATATTCCCTTTTAACTAGAAACAGCTTGAAACATATTTTGAACGTGTTCTTTTGAAAACCGTTTTTGTTTTAATAACTTTACAAATTATTTAGCCAATAGCACTTCAATATTGATTTATCATCTCTGCTAATTTCAATTACTTTAGAATTTTATGTTATCTTGCAAATCTCTGTTATCTCCAGAATACGCAACATCCACAAGAGAACTCACTTAATTATCCATCATTGTATCTCGCTCTCAACTAATCCAAAATCTTTCCCCCTACGGCGAAACATCCTGCACACGTACATTCAATCCAATGCGATTGCAGGTTCGATATAAATCCAAACAACTCCCTTCACCCTCGCTGCACTCCAGGCTTTAATCTCGCCTCTATTTAACAGCACGTATAATTCGCCGATATACGCGCCTTGTGTGTATATATATAGTTTCTGCAAAGGAACCGCGCTTGCGTGATTAATTGACTTTATGCGCGCCTCGCAGTGCCGACGACGACATATGCGCTCCGTCGAAATAAATCTAAAGCCCCATGTGAAACCTTTGACGATCGTCTCCCTCCTCTCTCTCACACACACATATACTCGTAGATACGCGAGTGTGTTTACGGCAATATAACGTGTAATTTGCGCGAGATTCTCTCGTGCGTCGCGGGATACAGGACCAATGAGTCGGAAGAGAGCTCACGAAATTGTTGTCGAGGTATTCGAGGGTCCAGCGCTATACGTACACTCGAGAATGGAAGGATTTCGCCACGGATGGGATGTGGGGAATTTTGGCTTTAGTAGAAATCCTTCGCTCTTTTGCGCGTGCCGCGAGCTCTAGCGCGTAGCGGACCGGAATAACCCCGGCCATTGTCATAATTTATGATTTTACAGTGAAATTTCTTTGAAGTCGCGGCTAATCGGATTATATTAGTGCAGTATGCGGGTAATCTTGGACATTATAGTAGTGGAGATACGCGGCTTTGTTTTATGAAAATGAGAAACCGCGCGGGCGAGCGCGAGTAAACAGACAGAAATGAAATACGCTGTAATAGAAATTGTTATTTTTTACGCAAGAAGATCAGGTAGTATTAAATTCTCCTGGATGTGAAGTATATGAACTCTGTGATTTAAATTACAACAAAGTTACAGTTTTCATAAATTGGTGCTTAGTTATGTTGGGTACTTTACGAGTATTACAAAGACAATTCAATTTTTATGGAAGACACTGCATCCAATTTTTTGTTATTAATAAAATATATTCTTATGTTGAACATTTTAATATACTGCAGACTTTAAGAATTAAGATTAAAATCGATATTTGGTAAAATGTAGAAAACATTGTTTAAGATTTAGTTAACACGAACCTCATCAATAGTTATTTCAAAACAATATAATATCGACTTCGTGAATTCGATTTTCCCATGAATAGGTGTTATTAAACTGCAATTTTGTATTAAAACGATATTTTGAGACTATCCTATTTTCAAATAAATTGCCCTAAATATGTGTGAAATTTCTAGCAATAGGGTGAAATACAAAGAATATCCAACCAACGGAGAAGTGTGGAGTTCGCTTATATATCCCTTTAATCCTTTAAAGCCTTAACGCCTCGCTTAAGCTACCGCATTACTAATGATTTTCGCACGCGTCGATTTAGCGCACACGCCCATCTCAATTTTCTAGGGCGTGAGTCAATCATATTGGAAGCGTCGAATCATAATCGCCTCCATTAATTATTGTATTTATACTGAGCGTATTATGTGCGGTGAAATGGAATTAAAGAGAGCAAGAAATAAAGCGAGGGTCGAAGAAGGAAGATGATGAGAGAAGAAGAAAGAATATGAAAAGAAAAGGCTCAAATTTATAAGTAGCGATCTATCACTATAATAGCTGTAAAAATTCAATACTTTATTGGATCTTTATATGGACGACTCACGATGGTGCCGATATTTTAATATGACGTGTAGAATCAAGACTTTGGAGTTTCGCAATAGTTAAACTTAAGGTACTAGTAAGTATTTATAGTCAAAAATTTTTTGAATGTTTGTTTTTAAATATAAAAAGTTTAATGCACTTATCCCCTTGATACATCTTTGAGGTTTTAGAATTGAACAATTTTAATTTTAAAATAATTATGTTACTTACAAGTTCGTTTTATTCTATATTTTATATATTTTTACAATTATTCTTTTACAAAAACACAGATTTCAGATATTGTTTTTGTATGTTCAATAATTGAATTCATTTCTATAATGATTTTTCTTACATGATGTGATGTGTATGTGAACTTGAACAATCCATCAGTAATATCAAGCCAATGCATATACGAAGAAGAAGAACGTTTGACGCAAAACAGAGTAGATCTTATTCTCAATATGACAAAAAAATATTGCGTGCGTACATGTGTGCATGCGTGCGTGTGTGTGTATGTATTTGTGTAAGTGCAAGTCTGTATACCAACTGATCGAGGCTTTTAACAGAATTGGATGACGTCTTCACTAAATAAATTACAATTGTCTCTTATTTTCTTCTTTAACCCGTCATATTGGAAAAACACTTTAGGTTAGAAAGAAAGTACTGCATTTACGAAAGTCCGTCAATTTGTGTCTATCCTTACAAGTACGATGCTGAGACTAAAACATTCATGCCGTCTTGGGCCGAAACGGGTTAAGTGGTCTTCTTAATCTCCAAAGCCACCATCAATGAATAAATTACATTACACCAGCAGGCATATTTACGCTTGCGCACGCCTGTGCTGTCTGCGCACACTCGCGCCGATCCCGAACCGCCAGCGCGACCTGTCTTCGGCAAGTGCACAGAGGATGTTCCTTCATCGGCTTCCACCTCACTCTCTTTCTCCCTATCTCCATATCTATCTTTCTCAGGCTGAAATGCGCGGTTGCCTCGCTCGCTCGCTGGCTGGCAGCGTCAAGTCTCGCGACAGCCTAAGACGCCACCTGACGTGCAATTAATCGGCTGATGAATCGTTTGACTCGAGGGAGACGAGCGGAGAGCTGCCGGTGGTGCGGCTCGCGTTATGCTGCACCGCGGTGTCTGGAAGGGGCCTGTGTAATTTTCCTCACGTCAATAAAAATATGCCCCCCCCCCCCTGCCTCGCGCCGATGCTCCTCTCGAGGCTTCTCTTCTGCGGCGTGGCTCCTCTTATTTCACGTCGATCAATTTCCGGGATGAAACGAGGCTGCGAGTGAAAATGCTCTGCTTGCGTGCAAGCTTCGAGAAGAGAGAGAGAGAGAGAAAAAAAGAACCGTCAATTTTTCAAGGATAAGATAGTTCTTATCTGACTAATCGATTTTCATGGTAATATCGCTGGATGAGAAAAGGTTGGTTGGGCATATTGCTTACGTATTGAATCTTTTATGTCTGCAAGGAGGGCAATTTCATGATTATCGTGTTTGCGTAAGGAATAATATTACTTTTCAATATTAAAATTTGCTGCTTATGAGTAAACTAAAGTGCTTATTTAGTAAATATTAAATTAATAATATTTTTGGACAACTGTATTAGCTAATTAATTTAATTATTGTATAATATAATTGTATAATACATATTCTATTTTATATGATATATTTACTTGTTTAGTCTACCGTCTTTTGTAATGTTAAATATTTAATATACGTATTTTTACAACTATTTTAGAGCTCGTAATTATTAATTCGATAAAAACGTAGTCGATCGACTACCAGCGTTTTCAGAATCTTTAAAATTTACCAAAATTCATTGACTTATTTATTTATTTAATTATTTATTTATTTTTACACAAGCATTGCTGGCCTTTTACTTTGATTCAACATAGATACAAAAATTGATCGGGACAAAAGAATCGGACTGACGGGGATTCGAACCCGCGCCCTCAAACACCTGAGCAAGAAATTTAATTTCACTATATAATGCGCGTATTATAGGGAGCTGTAGGGTATTTGCTTGAATTATAATTAAGAGAGCTTAAGATTGTTGCCTATCTTTCTATGATTTATTATTGCAAATGTTACCTGAGATTAATAACTTCTATCGCAAGAATTAAAATTCTGAAGAATGTAAGCCGACATGCCACTAGTACACAAGAATAAAAACGAGCAACGACAAACAACACCCATCAGTAACAAAACACAAAAAGAACGTCGCAAGACATCCGTAAAATCCTTAACGAAATCCTCGGCACGAACTCGCGTTTACCAAAAAATAAATCTCTCTCTCCTCTTTCCACCGCGCGCATGCCACCAAAATCTACATCTCCCCCGCTGAAAATTCACTTTTTACGGTATACACATAAGCCGCATACAACGCACTCCCTCTCTCTTCCTACATTAGATACTCGTTTAGCGCCCGTCGCTGCTTTCCCTTTAGGCGAGCGCGGGGAAAAAAAAGAGCGGCGATTTAGACGCGGAGGGGAAGAAGTACGTGTGCTATCTCGGCGGGCGCGCGGTGAGCGAGGCCCGCAAACAGCTGTAAAGAAAGTCGCCCGGAAAAGCGCTATCTGCAGCGGCAGCAGCAGCCGGCGGAGTTAACTGCCATTATCGCGACAGCGCGCGCGCGCGTATAATCAATTTCGTCCGCGCGCCTCGAGGAGATCTCGAATCTTCTTTTTTTTGTCGCGCCCCTCGCGGCTGCAGCGATTTTTTATTATTATTATTGTTATGTATGTATAAATAGCTGTGGTTGGGCTGCCTGCGGAAATATTATTGGCCGTTAAACGCGCGCCGTGGGGCGCGTATTTTTTCGTTCGCGGAGATAATGTATCTTTTAATTAGATCTTATATTTTTTGTGCGGCGAGATTCGATGGCAAGTTTGCGTTGCTGCAGTTTTTATCCTTGTAATTTTTGTGAAGGAGGATTGAATGGGGGAGTTTTTCATTGTTTTACTTTCTGATTAAAGATTGAGAAAGTTTGATGAATTGAATTTAGAATTAAGAAAAAATACTTTGCTGTGGTAATGATGTGATAAGTAAACAATTATAAAGAATGAATAATGCATTTTAAATTATAAAAAGTATGAGAAATTATATTTTTAAATGATTCTTAATAAAAAATGTATACGTTCGCTGATTCAACATAGATAATTTTTTATGTTAAACTAACTTAGTTTGAAGTTAGAATATAAATTATTTAATTTAAGACTACAGTATTCTACACAACTCTTATTTTAATACCTGGGTACCTACCCGAGCACTTTTATTAAATTTGTTCACGTTTCTTTAAAATTCTGATGAAATATGCTATAGCAATCTTTGAAAGCCCGAAATTAAGCAAATGTTTGTATTAAATTGCATTAAAATGTTTGATTTCAATATTCGTAGTATATTTTATTTTAATATACGATACCAAATATAGAAAGTCTATGTTATTTAATTTAATATTTATTGTTAAAACTAGCAATAACCATGGAGTAAAAAAATAACTCATCTGGAATAAAAATGAAAAAGTTTTTTGGAAACTTATAGAGATAGTTAATGCATCAAATATTCTTATTAAAAAATAATGAAAAATCGCTAATCGGTACATGTTTATCTTAGAAATTGATAAAACCATTATTCTTGCTTCAAGGATAAATGGACAAAAAGCAATAAACGAGATGTGTATTAGCATTATAAAATGTATTCACACAATTGCGTTACAGATTTTTTACTTAAATTGTTATACTTCTCCCATAAATGAAAATTTTCTAGTAATACGTATTTTTTTACGTGCCTACATTATAGGATGTATCCATCGCGAAGCAATATCAGTCTAAATATAATAAACAACGCTAGTCTAGCAATAAAAATTGTCCCCGTTATACCCTTCAATCACAAAACAAAATACATTCACGCACAGACGAGCTTCCTGCGAATTCCCACAGCTCCCTAATTGCCTCGCAATCACAGCAAACAAAATATCAAGACCGTCAAAACAATGACAAAACACATCGTAATGCAGCGAGCGAGAAAGAGAGACCCCCGACAGCGAAAATTACATCGCCCGGAGCGACACGCGTATCCCTCCCTTTAACACCCATATACCCATACCCTACACATCCAATTCAACGTACACATATTACACACGTATACACTTAACGCACAGCTGAGGCACTGTAGGTACACAAACGCGAAAAACGCGAGCTACTGCGAACGAGTGAAATCTCCAATAGCGGCAACTACACATATACGTACCCCCCGCATAACGCATCGGCTATATCCGCGCAGTAGGCGAGAACACAGAACGCAGTAGGCGCGGGGTTGATTAATAGGGGGGGGATACATCTGTTAACGGCTGCGGAGCGAGCGATAGACAGACTGAATGGCGATAGTTCGTGGAAGAGATGGCTCCGGCGCTGTAGCCGCGCGCAGTTAGCATTAATCACCGGCGAGGTGCCTCGGTCTCGCGCGCATAATGCGCCCTGCTAGTCCCGGCCTCCATACATAAGGGAGAGAGACTGTGCCGTGCCGGCGCCGCCGCGACAATGACTGCCAATTTCTGGGCCGCGATTGCCGAATCAATAACGGCCGATTGAATCTTAATCGGGGTGCTGATTTAACGACGAATATACTGGCCGCGAAATTTGCCCGCCGAGCCGCTGGGGATGTGTAATTTTGGCGCGTGGCTGGTTAGGAGGAGAGCCGCGGGCCGGGATAATCGCAGGTGCCGTCGCCGACGGTGACGCTGCTGTTCATTAGAGAAGCGAGCGGAGTTTAACGAACCTTGGAAGATTGCGGGTTACTTTTGGGTAAGGTAGTGGTTGTTCTTTATTCTTTTGTGCGTGTTTCTGTATTGGCTTGGAGCTGGGGTGATATCTGGAGCTGATGCTGGCGAAGAGAAAAAGGGATGGGAGTAATTGATTAACTCATGAATAATTGATGTGTGCTCGGCGGTTTGAGGGAATCTGGCCTTGTTAACCGGATTTCATATACTTTATTATATAATAAAACTGATTTATTCCATTTTTTAGACTACTCATACTTAAAAGGACTTTGGTAAATTTAATAAATAGTTGCATATTGATGACGCTATGAAATGTCTACATTCTAGTTACTATTGACTCTATTTAAATATATACAATAAATAATTTACATTACATTCCATGTAGAATTGATATTTATTTTACAATAAAAGCTAGAATTGTTTATAATAATCAAATAGTGTGCCAGCGCAATGCTGAAAGACTTACTATACAATTCACTATATCGTATTGTGATAACATAATACAAACAGGTACATTTTTTGTTGTTTACTTAACTAATCAAATGTTCAATTTTAATGCAAACAAAAAAGAATTCGAAAATTTATTAAATAAAAAACATATACTAGCTTTAGTTTGTTATATTTAAACAGATATGTACACATTTTTTAGACCATCTTATGATAACATAAAATTCAGTAACTTTCTGCAAATTCACTAAGAAGCTATAAACAAAATATCATAATATTAAAATAAAAACCACAGATTTTTTTTCAGAGTCAAAACTTGAAGGAATAAAAATAGTAAAGAATAAAAAATTTCAATAAAATCCTTAAGAATGTTAAATTCATATCCATTTATATATGGTTTGTTTGCTCAAATAATCCCAAGAACCGCATAATTAAATTTACATTCATCAACATTATTTTTATCATTCCCCACATATCCTTCCACAGGCGCATCCTCCGAAAATCAAGAGCACGACCCACTTTTTCTCTATCAATATTGATAAAACCAGCGGTCACGTATCGACGCTTGGCCCAATTTTTCTCAATCGAGTCCAACAGCTTCCGCCGCTGTTCCGTTGACCGGAAACTCGGAGTGCGAACGCTACCGGAATAAAGCGACTCCGCAGACTCCCATAGCACGACGAACGAAAGAAAAAAGAAAGAGAATTCGCGTACGAGATTCCCACGCGGACCGGAATCATTAAATTGATCATAAATTTCCGATTTGGCTTAAAAGGGAGCGATCGAACGAACGTACTTTCCAGCAGTACAGTCTATACTTTACGATTCAGTGAGCCTCGCCCGTGTGTAAACACGTTCGCAGTTCGTTTGCAGAGTGGCTCGCTCGCAGAGCTTGCCAATTGATTCAAGAGCAAGGGAGAGAGGGAGAGAGAGAGAGAGTGCGGTTTAGTGGCTTCAGCTTCGGATAGACACGTGACCGGACCAGTAAGTATCTGCAGTTGGGGCTGCCACCGCGCATATTGTGCGCCGGCCCCGCGGCGGATGCGATCAATGTCAAGGAGCATTAAAATGTGCGCTCCGTCCTTATCCGTTTTGCCGTGCGTGTGTCTCTTGCATGCGCGCTACTGCCACTGTACATATTCACGTGTAATCCCTTGACGCTTGATTCGCTCTTCTCTTTCTTTCTTTTTTTTTAGGTCTGTCTGCTCTTTTGAAGGAGGAGGGTCGCGGCTCGGCTCATTTTGCCGTGCATGATTGATTGCAGTGCTGTGTGGCTAATGGATGTGTCATTTACATGGTTTCCCCGCATGCTTTATAGGAAATCGTTGAGCTGCTGGATAGCGAATAGTTGTGCGAGGAGGATTTGTTGCTAGAGTGGTGGGGTTGCGATTCGCGAATGCCGAATATTTTAGTTTCATATTTTACATTTATTAATGATATTTTTTGGCTGTGGACGTGAAAGTTGTTTTAATTAATCGTTTTAATTAAAGTTTATTAATTAAGTGGAATCTCTGATTTAGTTTTAAAATATCTTTTATATACATACAGCTTTTTCTACCAAATCTCTCATTTTTGTATATGATTTAAAGTATTCAAAAATTTTAAAATTGTTTCATTAATTTTTAATAACAATATGATCGTGCATACCAAAAAAAAACAGCTGCCACTTCATTAACACTAAGCTTTCTCAAATCTTATTAATTGTTCCAATATAAAATTATTTGTTTTATTTAATTCTATGGTAAAAATGAGACCCTCAAATACAATCGATTTAATTTACAAAATAGTTGAGTTCATGAACAACGAATTTATTCATTTATTATAAAAATATATTGTTTCCTTATTTAAAAACTTCATAAAAAATAAAGAACATGCACTTTGATTAGTCGAAAATGACCCTATTATACCCAAGAAATAAGCATTTAAAAGGTTTTTGAAAAAAAAAATAACCTCAAATATTTTGAAAAATAAAATATTGTACGTACTCTGGGCAATAAACTAAACAAAGAGATACTTAAAAGTAACCTTCCTGAAAATTAATAGAAACATTGCTGCAGTTTTAATCCAGTTATGGTGGGCCATAGAAAATCGATTTTGTTTTACAAAATTATTTTTTTCTCGGCAAGAGAAAAATAAAATGGATAGAAAATTTAACTGTATATTCTGCTCCATGTTACTGATTATCTAAAAGATCTCAATTTTCATTAAATTTCCATCATACGTGTAAGATATATTATAACAGATTAAAAACTCACACACGCATACACACGCACACACACGCACACACACAAACACACTCACGCGGGCACACGCACTTACATACATACAAAAATTGTTACTAATATGTTTTTAAAAATGATTTTTTACTACTACAAGGCTTCCTCTTTAAGGAACCTAATTCTATGTTTTATATTCACTAAAATATAGAGGTCGACGAACAGGGTAGATAACTCAATTAAAAAACATTATAAATACTAATTTAAAATTAAAATAAAATAAGAATAAAATATTATATTAAATAAATTTATTTGTTTATTCTTAATATCCCAGGAAAAATTGTTCCATATATAACTATTATAAATATTATCATTATCAAATCCGTTTTACAAGACTTTATTTAACTAAACGAGCGAGCGTTCAGGAGCGAATATTTTTGCTAGTTAATAGTTACTATCATTATTCACTCACTCGCTAACGGTCACTAGTGTAAGATGAAATTTATGAAATGAAATATTATTCGGATTTTTGTATATATATTTTTTAAAGTTGTTTGATACTTTATAATCAGAATGTTGGTATAATGTATTTTATACGTTTATTTGTAATGTGTACAAATTACAAATAAGTTTACTTTAATTTTTTTATGGATGTTGGTAATGCAGAGTCGCTAACGCTCCTTCGGGGTAATGTAGTTGCTGTTGTTGGTGGCTGTTTGTTGTTCCCCAACTCCACCATCCAACTATACACTTCCATCCATCCACCCGCGCATCCATCCATTCGCATACGCATTTATCCATCCACGCTACCAAACATCCAACAGTGCTTACATTCATCCACCTATACACTTCCACCCCTTAACCAACGCATCAGTTTATCTATCCACGATTCCATTCATCCACCTATGCACTTCAAGCCCCCACTCCCGCATACATTGATCCAGCCACTTTAGCTCACCCATCCTTCCATCTACGCATACATTCATCCACCTTTACACTTCAACCCCTCCACCCCTCATCTATCCATCCACCCACGCATCCATTAATCCACCTGTACATTTCAACCCCTCCACCTACGCATATATTCATCCACCTACACACTTCCACCCCTCCACCCACGCATACATCCGTTTATGCACTTTCGTTCTCCACACATGCTTCGATTCATCTTCCCACGCATCTATACATCTACTAACACATCCATCCATCCACTTATACACTTCCACCCCCCCCCACTCACGCATCCATACATCCACCTACGTATCCATGCATCTACCTATACATTTTCACCCCTCTAGTCACGCATCAATTCATCCACCCATACAATTCCATCCATATATTCATCCACCCATACAATTCCATCCATATATTCATCCACCCATACAATTCCATCCATATATTCATCCACCCACGCATCAAATTATTCACCCATACACTTGCGTTATATTGCGGAGGGACAAATAAAAAGGACGTGTAGAGTGTCTGTGGAGGGGCGTAGCGGGGTTAAGCCGTAAGGTCAGTGCTAACATTAAAATAATATAGGCATAAATGTATATACATATATTGATTGATTGATATACATTTATTGGTTTTTAAAAATCAAAATATAGTGTTCAGTCAAATATTTAAATACTCGTATATCACAATATCACAATTATATAGTGCATAGTGTCGTAAATACATATCGCGTCATTATTAATAGTACGAGAACCATAGGCGAAAAAGGCCTTCTCCCATGGTGTATACCGTATTTTTTGTTAAGCATGTATGAATAACGTGTTTTTTTTATGCCTATGAAGCGAAACTAAATTTGGCCGTTCTTTGACACGGTGCAAACACATGCTTGTTAGATTCTAAAACCAGCCTACTAGAGTGGTTAGACCCACCTAAGCAAGTGGTATCATCAGGATGGTACTTGATGTTTAGGGTTGCCTAAACCTAAACTTAGAATTGATTTTCGAAAATTTACTTTACCGCCCGCTGATTTGATAGCGGGCGCAAAAGTCTTTTCCGCCCGCTGAATTGATAGCGGGCGCAAAAGTCTTTACCTCCCGTTTTTCTAGCATTTGAAATGGCTTATGTCATAGTTTGATGTAATTTACTTTGGGTTGTTTCCGTTATGGAGATTTGTACATAATTTTAGTTAATAGCTGATAATAAGGCCTTCAATTCAGTGGATGCAGCATTTTTTAAGTTATTTGGATCAAAATTTATATCCGTTTTATATTATGAAAATTCTCAAGCGGTAAATTGGGGATCACGTTGTAGGACCGTATCTTGCATTGTTCCAATATACTAGTTAATATTTTTTGTAATATTAAAAAAAGGATAACTTTTGATCCAAACAACTTCAGCAATGCTGCGATTACTCAAATTAAAGGTCTTGTTATCAGCTTTTAAATAAAAGTATATACAGGTCTCCTTGACGTAAAGTACTGTAAGTAAATTACATTAAACTATGACATAAACCATTTAAAATGCTAGAAAAATTGCAGAATATTGAGACTGGAATAGTTTCTATATTTATATATATTTACGATGGCCAATTTTTATGTAGATTCTATTCGGAACAAAGATCCAAAGAATTTTGTGTTTTGAAAAATCATCGAAAATTAGAGTCTTGAAAAATGTTCAAAGATAGCCGGTTTTTTGTTAAAATTTGACGCATAGGGCTCTTCACTTAGAAACAAAAAGTTTTTTTAATGGCGCGGATGTGGTTGACTATCCACTTTAGTGATATTGTAAGTTACTAATAATTTTTTGCTTTGCTTTATAAAGTTTTAATCATTTCTTAACCAAATTTATTTTTAAAAGTGCCAAAATGCGGCAAAGTATGTGCGCCTCTATTAAATATTTAACTAGTCCAGTTTCAATCTGTAAGGAGTGATGTGTTCGTCCCTCCTAGAGGTAGATATGTCCCAGGAACTGCAGACTAAACTACAACGACTGCAGAATTGATGTACGAGGTACACATCACTCCTTACAGATTGAAACTGGACTAGTTAAATATTTAATAGACAACTGAGCACTAGTTGAGGTAAGGGATAACACAGCCACACAAAAAAAAAATTGTAAATCCCAAAAACTTGACCACGGTACTTATATGTTTTTGGGATCGCTGAATCCGAATCCAGGGTTAGTTTAACCCCATCAGATCTTTCTCAAGGTCAGTTGAAGGTCAAATTATCGAAATACATGAAAAATACACTAAAACTATGGTATCTTGGGGTTTTTGGGGTCGCTGAATCCGAATCCAGGGTCAGTTTAACCCCATCAGAACTTTCTCAAGGTCAGTTGAAGGTCAAATTATCGAAATACATGAAAAATACACTAAAACCATGGTATCTTGGGGTTTTTGGGGTCGCTGAATCTGAATCCGGGGTCAGATTAAACAATCAGATCTTTCTCAAGGTCAGTTGAAGGTCAAATTATCGAAATACATGAAAAATACACTAAAACCATGGTATCTTGGGTTTTTTTGGGGCGCTGTATCTGAATCCGGGCTTATTACAACCCTATCAGGTCATGGTCAAGGTCAGTTGAAGGTCAAATCAGAAAGATTCATAAAAAGTAGAGTCAAACCATGACATTTAGGGGTTTTTGGGGTCGCTGAATCCGAATCCAGGGTCAGTATAGTCCCATAAGGTTATATTTATGGTCAGTTCAAGGTTAGTTCAAGGTCATGGACGTAAAGAGAGTGAAAAAATTAGTTATAAACTGAAACAATGCAAAAGGTAATGTAAACCATAAAGCAAAGAACAATGTATATGCAAGTACAATCGTATCCTTTAAAACTATATGATAGTTTGCTGCTCCTTCATTTACTTTAAATTTGTTAGAAGTATATGCAATTCAATAAAATACCCGTAAAAATATTAAGCCCATTACTCTTTTTTATGGTAACGAACTATTTTATTGTCAAATGATCTACGAAGTGGATCACGCTTCCGCTTCTCTGATGTTGATGGTAGATCTCTTTTTAACGACCAACAGTAATCTGCTAACATATTTACGTCCCATGTTCCTTGGTACCTGCGCTCCATTTCTTTGATATCTTGGTGAAATCTCTCTCCCTGCTCTTCGCTGTAATCACCTAGGTTTTCTGGAAATTCATCAACATGCGAATATAAAAAGTGTAATTTTAGATTCATTAGGCAGCCTTGATTTTTGTAACTATTTACTAAATTTAAAACTATTTGTTGGTAATTTGGGCTCTTATGATTTCCAAGAAAGTTTTTAAGTACATCCTTGAAACATAACCATGCTACTCTCTCTGTATGTTTCATTTTCGTAACGAAAATTTCATCATTTATCATCTTACGAATCTGAGGGTCATCGAAAATTCCTTCATTTACTTTAGCATCACTTAATTTGGGAAACTGATTTCGCAGATACTTAAAGCAGCTACCATCTTTGTCTAAAGATTTTACCCATTGTTTCATAAGTCCCAATTTAATGTGCAGAGGTGGTATAAGAATTTTTGATGGATCAACAAGTGGCTTATCTTTTATATTCTTAGAACCCGGTTCGAACTTTTGTCTAAGGGGCCAGACACTCTTTATGTAATGATTCTTCCTATCCCTACTATCCCATTCACATAAATAGCAAGGATATTTTGTGAATCCCGATTGTTGCCCCAGAAGTATTGTTATGATTTTAAGATCCCCACATATTTGCCATTTATGATCATTGTATTTTATTCGGTCTAATATTACTTTCATGTTACAGTACTCTTCATTCAGTATTACCGAATATCATATGGGAATGGCTGCATAAACATTTGTATTGTGTAACAGAACGGCTTTTAAACTTCTCGTTGACGAATCGATGAACAATCTCCACTCGTTAGGGTTGTAACATCCATGTTTAAAGCAATTCATCAACCCAACTATATCTTTGCAGTAAACTAAGGAAAATTCTTCATCTTTAGCGAAATAATCACGATATTTCTTATCTCTGTCTCGGTAGTAAGAAACTTTAATTTTTCCAGCTTCATTGGTATTTTCTTTTAGCCATGAAGCCAAGTACTCCGCCTCATCCTTTGGTAGGCCCAAATCGCGTATGAGATCATTCACTTTTTCCTGTGTAAGTGAACCTTTCTCCTTCTTAGTATTGTAGGGTATGTATTCTTCGTCACTTGTATCACTTGTACTAGCAACGTCATTGTCTTCATCAGGCGCTATTTCTTCTTCCGCAATAATATCTCCTTCCTCCATTTCTTCTTCTAAGATTTCATCTTCATCATGTCTTTCTAAATTTTCCTCAAGATCCATACTTCCACTTGCGTACATACCCAGTGGATCTTCTCTTTTATCAATTGACGATTCATATATAGGTTTCGTGACACTTTCAACGTTAGCGTAATTAATTTGCGACTTGTTTTTACTATTAACTCCATGCAAATTCGTATTACAAAAATAACAGTCTTCTTTTCTTAAAGGTTCCTTCCATATCGTAGGCACTTTCATTTTTACTTCAGTTTTACCATTTTTGTCTTTCTGTAGCATTTTCCTACATATTGCGCATATGATTTTAGGAACCCAATCAAATTCATCAATTTTCATGTCTAAATCAAACATGTTCTTGTACTGCTCTTTAATATTTTGATTGATTTTTCTTCTATTTTTTGGGGTCTCATACTTGCTACAAATGTAACAAAAACTATCCCGTTTTGCTATAAGGCATTCTTGGTCACCAGACCTCAAGTGATAAATTCTTGTAGTATTATACTCTTCGAAAGCCAAGTTTCCCACTAACAAAGAGCTGCGGTCGCTTGATGACGACGACTGCGGGCCCGCTTGCTCACCCTGACCAGCCGCCGATACTGGGGTTCCGAATCCCTGCATCGTAATTTTTTGTTGTTTGTCTGCCATGACGGCTCTAAAGCCTTCACCCAGGGGTTTAGCCGACCGAAAAAAAAGAATCGGTCGTTGCCCACCGTCACCACGTGGAGGTACCCTGGGGCAAACAAACAGCATATTCATATCCGTTCGTATCAAGTAGGAAATACGAGTGATACAAAGGAGATGAAGATTACTGTAACATGACTTTGGAAACCTTTTGGGAAAGAAGACCTTAACACAAACCCAAGATAGTCAACATTAATCGTCTTGGAACTTACACCGAGAGAGAAACCCGATAATGAAGACAGCTCTGCTCACGGTTCTTTTGAGCTGTGGTTATAAACATGGATGTTACAACCCTAACGAGTGGAGATTGTTCAATCAATCAAAATTTTAAAGAGCAGTACAAGAACATGTTTGATTTAGACATGAAAATTGATGAATTTTATTGGGTTCCTAAAATCATATGCGCAATATGTAGGAAAATGCTACAGAAAGACAAAAATGGTAAACCGAAGTAAAAATGAAAGTGCCTACGATATGGAAGGAACCTTTAAGAAAAGAAAACTGTTATTTTTGTAATACGAATTTGCATGGAGTTAATAGTAAAAACAAGTCGCAAATTAATTACGCTAACGTTGAAAGTGTCACGAAACCTATATATGAATCGTCAATTGATAAAAGAGAAGATCCACTGGGTATGTACGCAAGTGGAAGTATGGATCTTGAGGAAAATTTAGAAAGACATGATGAAGATGAAATCTTAGAAGAAGAAATGGAGGAAGGAGATATTATTGCGGAAGAAGAAATAGCGCCTGATGAAGACAATGACGTTGCTAGTACAAGTGATACAAGTGACGAAGAATACATCCCCTACAATACTAAGAAGAAGAAAGGTCCACTTACACAGGAAAAAGTGAATGATCTCATACGCGATTTGGGCCTACCAAAGGATGGGGCGGAGTACTTGGCTTCATGGCTAGATTTCACCAAGATATCAAGGAAATGGAGCGCAGGTACCAAGGAACATGGGACGTAAATATGTTAGCAGATTACTGTTGGTCGTTAAAAAGAGATCTACCATCAACATCAGAGAAGCGGAAGCGTGATCCACTTCGTAGATCATTTGACAATAAAATAGTTCGTTACCATAAAAAAGAGTAATGGGCTTAATATTTTTACGGGTATTTTATTGAATTGCATATACTTCTAACAAATTTAAAGTAAATGAAGGAGCAGCAAACTATCATATAGTTTTAAAGGATACGATTGTACTTGCATATACATTGTTCTTTGCTTTATGGTTTACATTACCTTTTGCATTGTTTCAGTTTATAACTAATTTTTTCACTCTCTTTACGTCCATGACCTTGAACTAACCTTGAACTGACCATAAATATAACCTTATGGGACTATACTGACCCTGGATTCGGATTCAGCGACCCCAAAAACCCCTAAATGTCATGGTTTGACTCTACTTTTTATGAATCTTTCTGATTTGACCTTCAACTGACCTTGACCATGACCTGATAGGGTTGTAATAAGCCCGGATTCAGATACAGCGCCCCAAAAAAACCCAAGATACCATGGTTTTAGTGTATTTTTCATGTATTTCGATAATTTGACCTTCAACTGACCTTGAGAAAGATCTGATGTGGTTAAACTAACCCTGGATTCGGATTCAGCGATCCCAAAAACATATAAGTACCGTGGTCAAGTTTTTGGGACTTACAATTTTTTTTTTGTGGGGCTGTGTAATTAATGCACTTGCGAGCTTCTTCCGCAGATCCTCCGTGGTGCAGGATCTAAAAAATTCTAGCCCATAAAGAGCGCCATTAACGCGCTTGGTGACGTACTCTACGTGCTGTTTTCAAGTCAGCTTTGAATTCATAACAACACCAAGGTTCGTTACTATATCAACGAAGGGTACGAATACGCCATTCACTACGTTAATTCCTGGTAATTGCAATTCTCTTAAGGAGTTAATATTATAAACAGAAGCAAAAATAATAGCCTTCGATTTTTTGTCATTGAGTAGGAGACCCGCAAACGACGCTCATGCTGACACAGCCGATGCTGCAGCTCTTAGGTGCACAATGCCCTCACGTAAGTCCGTCAGTTTGACTTGCGTATAAATGTTTAGATCATCAGTGTAGAGTAAGTGTTTGGTGTATATGGGGTCAAAAATTTCCGCCAGGTCATTAATGTATAGACTTAAAAGAAGGGGTGCCAAGACCGAGCCCTGCGGAATTCCAAGATGGTTGTGAGCCAATCTGACTGGTCATTAGTTCTGGTGACAACATTTTGTTGCGGCCCCGTAATGTAGGATTTAATCGACAGGATTATGTTCCTGGAGAATCCTCCGTTCTAATCAACTGGTGGAGTAATCACGTCGGCGAGATAGTAACAACGGCTTTACTAAAATTGAAAAAAAGTAGTATTATGGGCAATTTTTTATTTTTGTTAATTTCATCAACATTGACTTTAATGCCGTCAATATCACCACGTATGTCTACCGATAGTTTGAGTAATGTGGTCTGCATGCTGTGGTACTGTCTGAAGCCGGCCTGAAGAGGATTAAGGATATTTTTTTATGTTATATACTCGGTGATCTGTACGATTTTCTCAAGGGCCTTAGAAAGATAGCTCAAAAGGGTTTGGGACGAAAGTCCGTGACCAATGATATTATGGTTGTCTTCGTTAAAGATATCAAGTGAGCTCTCTTCCTGTTCCCCGGGAAAACGTTACGTGAAAGCGAAGAATTGAATAATTTGGCGAGATGGGTATGGATAGCCGGAAGAGCTCTGGCTACTGCCCTTTGCGGGATGCCTTCCTCTCCCGTCGTCTGTGATGAGAAGTGAGAGACAGCGAGAGAGCGAGAGAGAGAGAGAGAGAGAGAGAGTAAAATTTCCACAATTTAATAATTAACCAAGAAATGCCAATTAAAATGAATAACACGATTGGATTATTTACGTTATAAGCAAGTATCATTTTATCACAAAAAGCTAAACAAATAGAAATAATATAAAAAATAAAATAAGATTTTATACATTGAAAATATTTTTAAGTCTCATAAGTACTCTTTAATATTCTATCATATTCTATTTATAGTAATAAGCATAGAATAAATTATTTGCAGTATAAATATTGTAAAACTATATTATCAATACAAAGGTGAAATTACTAAAAATAATAAAAAATCACAAAATAGCTATCTTAACTAACAACTTTAATTAATAATTATTACTTTTAGTACTTTAATATAATTTTACATAAAACTTTTGAAATTTATTTATTATTATTAATTCTCTATATAGGCAATAGAATTCTATTGTACTGCTGATAAACTGTTATATGCTTACTATTTTAGTGCACTTTATAACTTCACTTAGTTGCCGCTTTACTTTACTCGTAAGCATCTTGGAGTGCTTGAATTTGCAGCGGAATTTACTGCCTGAAATGATTTCTATGCACTTGTGGCTTCGTATAAGTGATATGCATTAATTGGCAGTAGACAAAAGCGGGAGAAACGATGCGTAACTAACACTAACATACTTCGCACATAGATAATTTTGAGCGCTTTCGTTGTTGAAGCGTTAATGATGAGCAAAATCAGATCGTAACTTATTTAATGCTAAAGTTTTTAATGAAAAATTCAATTAGCAGCACGCTATTTTCAACAGATAATATATACATATATAAACAATTTGAGTAAATCTCATAGAGAACGTAAAATTCTTAAAGAGCTTTATTCGACATTGTAGCAAATAGAATGAAGTACTGTGGCAGAAGTAGGTCATCAATACATTTTGATGAAACATGAAATATTTTTCATATTAAAGATTAATGAATTTTGATGTTTTATAACATTTTTAGGCGCGCCTCGATGAGCGACGAGATAGGAGGTGAAATGAAAAATTTGGAAAAAATTATATGTTCACAGCATTATATGTAACGCTGTGAACATGTCAATAAACAACTGAAGACTCGCGTCGCTCACCGCCACCACGTTTCGCCGGGTTTGTACGCTAACCTTTGAAGAGTCTGACTTCATAATATGCTGCGTCGTGAGCAGTGTTGTGTGCATGTGTTCAGTCCACATTTTCCCGGCATTCCAGAGAGATTTGGATATCCCAGTCAACCGATCAGATCAGCTTTGTATAGTTATGTAATAACGATTTTATTTACAATTTAAAGACGTAGTATGGTTTTTATACGTTTCGACTTATGTGAATTGTGTCTGCTCTGTTATTTGGAACGCCGTGAAACACGGATCTTATCACTCGTACACGACATAGGACAGGATGCAGTAGCCAAATTATATAGTAGCCAAACTCGAAGGTGCTTCAAAATGTCGATGAAAATGATAAAAAATAGTAAAACTTTTTACTACATATATTTCATATTTATAGTTTTATGAACATTTTGAGACCTGCTGGGTGTTGAGTGAAACAATTTACACTATCGACACTGGGCTTACCTAATGGAAACTTTCAACGCGTTTTTCTCGAACTTACTTTTCTCAAAAAGTTCCTTGTGCAACCCATGTCTATGGATATTTTGGAAACTTTCAGGAAATATAAATAAAGTATTATGAAATAAAAATAATATTTTTTTTTTGCGCTATCTGATGTTAAATATTTTATTCGCCAATTGTTAGTGTTAAAGCACGTAGTTGATTTTATAAATTTTTAAAATTCAAGAAATGATTTATTTATTTCAGCCCATAAACTGAGTCTTTACAGTTTAATAATATTAACTATTGTTCATTTACAATTGAAAAACGTTCTTGAATTTATTAAATAGGGTTAGGCAAGGAACTTTTTAAAAAACAGTTATTTTTGTCATAAAAATAAATTTTGCCCAATACCTTGCAGAAAAATCGATTATTACGGAATAAAATTAAAATCAAAGGGCTTTTATTTTGTAGCTGTTTTTTTTTCATTATAAAATGTAAAAGGCTTTCACATTATGCGTTGTTGATGTATATGCATTGTCTGCAGGTTATAAAAAGGTTTGGCAATGTTGACAACTCTACGTTTATTTTCGACATATTCGCAAAGCACATTAAAATTAAATAGATGTATATTTATATAAAGTATGCTATATATAGTGTATATTAAAAAAAATATATTAAATTCTTCTTTACTAATATTTTGCAAACAATGTTCTATTTCTGTATAAATACCCAAGTAATCATAAAATTAGTTGATAAAAAGTATTTATCATTTTTGCCGGATATAATAGACCAATTTAATGCTCGTTCGAATTTGTATTACATCGAAATCCTCAAAATCTTCATATATTACGATAATAACCAAATATATTATAAAATATATTACGTGTGTACATAAGTACACACACTTCTTTTGTTTTACCTCGAACAAGACATTTTATTGAAATTTAAATAACAATGGTTCATTTAAATCATGATTAACCTAATTTACTATCTACTAATAGACAAATTCAATTCAATTTGTAATAAATCATGTGTTTAACTGAAACACTTTCCTCCTCCAAAACTCTAAACTTTAGAATATATATAGGTACTTAAAAGAAGTTGGCAACTCATTTCTACTAAAAGCTCCGAAATTGAAATAACAATGGCTTGCATATTGTGTCACTCTTTCAAATTTACAATGCTTATTACAGTTTTCACTAAAAAGAATTTTTAAAAATTGTACTCTCATAACATTATAAACAAAAAATAACTTTACTCCAAAACAACAATCATAAAACAATTTAAAATTCCAGCATACCCTCTCCCAATCTCTAAGCTTAAAATATACTTGAAAAAATTCACAACCCATCTGTATCATAAGCTCTGAAATTAAAATAACAATGGCTCATTATAAACACAATTAACCTAGTTTCATATCTATTAAGAAATTTTAATTCAATTTTTACTAAAAAGTTTGTACCTCAAATATTGCGAGAATCTTTCTAATTTACATTAATTCTTATTATCATTTTTCATAGAAATGAATTTCAAATATTTAAATTCTCGCTACAAACAAAACCTCCGCTACAAAACGACAATCCATAAAACAATTTCAAACCCAACCCTACCACCTCTCTAAGCTCGCTAAAATACACTCGAAAAAAACTTTTTAACTCTCCCCCATACCCGCCAATACAAACCCGTTCTTCAAAAAGCTCCACCACCACCACCACCGTCCATTCCCTCAGATTTCTCATTAATCGCCGGGGCAGCATCAAGCTCTCTTCCCCCATACTCTTTCGCCCAAGGAAGCACAGCGAGTATATACACCGGCGCACAGCCCGGTCTATGTACACAGCGTCTTGAGGGAACTGGAGCTGGAAGCTGGAGCCATTATGAGGCGGTGCGCTCGCTCCTGCGCGTTATATTAGTAACGGCGCGCCCGCGCAAACACAGCAGCAGCAGCGGCGGCGCAGCCAGTTCGCTTTAAAGTGCGCGTGGGCACGTTTGCACGCTAAAGCTCACTCTCTCTCTCTCGCGCTCCCTCGTCACCGAGCTTGCGAGGCGTCGACACAATGGGCCGCTCGGCCGGCATTGTGCGCCATACGGGCACGCTGCCGCTGCTGCTCCTGCTGCATACGCTTCAACTCGTGTATGGATTGCGTGTAGGATACAGTTGACTCTCGATAATTAGGAATTCAAGGAACTGAGCTCGGATTTTGAATTCATGGGAATTTTGAATTATCGAATTGGTGATCATTTTCCTGAGAAATCATAACTAACTTTGAGATTTGGTAACGAGGTAATGAGCAGTTTCATGAAAATACGCTTTTGAGGACTTTATTATATATGGTTTAAAAAAGTAGAATACGTGTTTTTTTTTATTTTTAATACAAAATACCGGCACCTTGTCCAATTACAAATGTATCTTCCCGCGTAAAAAAACTTAAGATCATAAAGTGATCACAAAATGACATGTCTCAAAATTGGCACTTTTTGAGACAATTTAAGACGCGAAATATTTGGAAAAGCTTAAGCGATTTTAAGATCATTTTGAGAGCATGTGATTTGACGTTTTTGAGCAGATTTAAGATTTAATTTTTATTAATTTTAAGACGGATTTGAGACTTTTTAAGATGTTTGTAAATTTCAATGAGCGTTTTTAAGATCATTTTAAGATCATTTTGAGAGCATGTGATTTGACGTTTTTAAGCAGATTTAAGATTTAATTTTTTTATTTTGCAGACGGATTTGAGATTTTTTAAGATCTTTCTAAATTTCAATGAGCGTTTATAAGACGATTTTAAGATAGAATTTAAGACGACTTAGAGACGTAGATAACAGAATATTTACGACTTTTTTAAGGCGCTTTACGAAAGAATTATAATTTTACTTTTTTATTAACAAATAATATTGTAGAAACCAGAATTCCTGATTAACATTTTTTATTTTTTATGAACATTGGTTACTTAATAAAAGTAGATACATTTTTTAATACTTTACTTAAAAATAAGGTATAAGAAATGAATTAAATTATAAATGCTTTTTGTCATTACTATATTACAATAATGTTACATGCATGCAAGTAGATTACACTTACCCTAGTGTGAGAAATCTATTA
Organism: Gastracanthus pulcherrimus; assembly: GCA_949152435.1. Lineage (NCBI taxonomy): Eukaryota > Metazoa > Arthropoda > Insecta > Hymenoptera > Pteromalidae > Gastracanthus > Gastracanthus pulcherrimus. The sequence goes on along the minus strand of OX424572.1, from coordinate 190,166,165 downwards.
AATCCTATTAATTCCTTTTTCCAAATACGAAAAGATCCTATTTGCTAATAGGATGTATATGCAATTATTGTATTGGCAAATAGGATTTAATAGATTTCTCACACTAAGGTATATACACATTTTCAATAAAGAATGAAGATTTCATTTCAGTATGTTGAAGTTTACGCTGCTTGAAGTCGTCGCATTGGCCAAGATTATCGGCAGGATGAAATCGTGGCGCTTTGGACATTGGGTAGCATCAAGATTTTCCATTACCGCACCAGTGATGACCGGTAAACTGGCGCGCACTGCAACACCATATAATAAATATGAGATATTAGATTAATTATCGAATTTGTAAATTAACTAATTTTGGAAATTTGATAGCTCTATTTATTTATTACTATTTTTACTACAGACATATACTATTATCTCTAAAAAAAATGATTTAAAAAATGCTATGGGTAATTACAAGGGTATTTTTATAACATACCTATAAAGTAAAGTATAAAATGAACTGGTAGTGGAAATGCAAAGCTGCCTCTGCCGCCCCTTATTCTCCTGCAGTATTGTCTCTGAAACGTGTGACCGAAGATACAGCGATACAGGTTTTGCGCAGGTTAACCTAGAACAATATGTTGAAAACCCACAAAGAAATACATTCATGTATACAAAAATTAAATTACATTTTTATCAAATATAATAATTACTTTAAAATATCAAGATAAATTGTTCATTTTAATTTAAGGAGTTAAAATGAAGGTTATATTACAAATTTGGCTATGTTAACATTTGCTATTAATTTTTCTCTGTTCTTATTTGATTAAGTATTTTTAATCTAAAATAAATTCAAGCGTACTACTACTTATCTATTGTGATGTTGAGTTCATGTAATAATGTTGTTGAAAATCGTCAGTTTCTTCAAAATGTCAAAGATTTGCGGTAAATCGATGTTTATTTGTATTTTATTACTGCTACTGGACTGAATATTGCATCACAATGAAGTTGCTTTTTTTCAAGAAATAATAAACAACAAGCTTTCAAACCTAAATTCAAATTGCGTATTAGTTTTAAACATTGAAATTTCGACATTGTAAACGAACATTTTTTACAAGATTTTCATCATAGATTGACGATATTCAACAACATTATTACACTAACCGAGCATCACATTAGATAAGTAGAAAATTTTTTGAATTTTTTTAGATTAAAAATACTTAATCAAATAAGAACAGAGACAAATTAATAGCAAATGTTAACATAGCCAAATTTGTAATATAACCTTCATTTTAACTCCTTAAATTAAAATGAACAATTTATCTTGATAATTTAAAGTAATTATTATATTTGATAAAAATGTAATTTCATTTTTGTATACATGAATGTATTTCTTTGTGGGTTTTCAACATATTGTTCTAGGTTAACCTGCGCAAAACCTGTATCGCTGTATCTTCGGTCACACGTTTCAGAGACAATACTAAATCTGCTCAAAAACGTCAAATCACATGCTCTCAAAATGATCTTAAAATCGCTTAAGCTTTTCCAAATATTTCGCGTCTTAAATTGTCTCAAAAAGTGCCAATTTTGAGACATGTCATTTTGTGATCACTTTATGATCTTAAGTTTTTTTACGCGGGTTGTTTCTTTTTCAGAAACAGAACGGTGTCAAAATTACAGTAAATATTAAAAAGTTCCATTTAGGTAACGAATTTTTTTTTCAATTCAGACTAGTATAAAAGGTGAGAAACAAATTATTTCGAATTGACGAAAGTTATATACCAATTTTCCGCCATTATTGTTAAGGCGTTTTCAAGTTATCCAGGATACAGTGCTTTTTTCAAGTAAAATACAGGTATCTTCAAAGTTATCGTCGCGCATTACACATTGGTATATACTTTTGCAAAAATGTGTATACATACTATGTATGAATACAAATGAAACTGCTCGTTTAGATTTTAAAAATTCAATCATAAACTTCAGAAAAAATTGAAATATAATTTTGTTTTTATATTGCTTAAATAAATCTCACATTTTCGATATAAACTACAGTAAATGAGCTTTTATATTTGAATTTCGAAAAACTAAACTAGCACTTCTTTTTAAAATACTTTCAAAAAAGTATTCTAAAACTTTCATAAAAATCCATCAATATGATTTGCACCGAGACAATTTTTAATATTGAAAAGTTAATGAACAAGAAAACAACGTTTTATACAAAAATTGTATTTTTACAGAACTAGTTGATTATATGTATTATATTATATAAAAATTAAAAATAAGTTTTCTCTTTGTAATTAATGGCTATTTAGGTTAAAAGCCTTAACACAAATATATTACAAATACTCTAAAATAATGATCAACGGTAAAAAAATTATTCAAATAGTAAAGAATTATGAAAATTAATAAAAAATATTTTTAAGTATGTGCTATTTTTTTTAATTTCGAGTGTTCATGTCATTATTTAAGTACTTTTTGTAACTGAAGAATGGGTTTAACTATCTTATAATGCAATAAAAAAATCAACATTTTGACGAATAGTTGACCAGAGAGCCACTTTAATCAACAATTTTCTTTTATATAAAGTAGATAAGATTAAAAAAATTAATTTGTTTTTGATCTTGCCTATTCAATGCCTGATAAAAACTTGATTGTTATCACTTATTTCATCTAATTTGATCCTTTTGCTTCAAAATTTTTCTTAACATCCCCGTATCAATTGTTTTTCAATTTCCATATATTGAGTACCTCTAAACTTTAGATTTATGCCATCTTCTTCGTTCTTCTACCTAGAACGTATTCCTGAACATCCTTCTTTGTATCAAAAAAAGTATAAACTTGTACAAAAAAATGTTTGTTCAACTTTATACCAAGAATGAAAAATAGAACCAACCTCTTTTATTCAGACACTCCTAATTTATTAAAATACAAAATGCAGTCGCCTAAGCTCCAACTTGGAATCATCGAGTTTTCAATTAACAAGAGTCAACTGTATACACACCCCTGTACGCGTGTGAGTGACTGAGTAACCGAGGGAGGCATACAGTGCGTACGCGTATATACACGTGTAGAGGTTGCTGCCGAGGCTGTAATACGTCAGGATGCCTTTAGTCACGCGGTGCGAGGCGGAGAGAGAGAGACGGGACGACGTCGAGCGTTTATATCAGTCCTCGAGAAATTACACCAATTATCCTCGCGCCCTGGCGCTGGCGGCAGCGCGAACCCGGAGCTGGAGGCTCGACGTTGGACTGGCATTGCTGCGTGTTGCAGAGAGCGAGAGAGGGAGAGACGGGGTTTTGATGGCGTGATGGCCGCGACGCAGCGGTGGAGGCAGTCGTGACGAGCGGCTGAGAACGCCGAGGGGGAGGCTTTTCGGGGTCTCCCGGAGAATGTCACTTTTGAGATGAGATGAAACAAGAGAGAGAGTGGATGGGGGGTTTCATTGTTTTGGGTTTTCAGGCTTTCGTGCTGGTTGGATAAGTGGAGATATTTGAATTTTTAGAGGTCGTGGCTGGTGTTGAGCTCTTTAATGGAATTTTTTGTTGGAATGATAAGTTTCAGTTGAAGGGTTGATGAATAATAGAAACAAAATTTCTAGCGTTTACGTACTTTATAAGAGACCCCTTATTGTGCTATTAAAATAAATTATTTTAAACGATTAATTTGAGTTACTGATGATAAAGTACGTAAACGCTTTGAAGGGGGAGAGAGGATTAATATTAGTGTTACGGTGTGTACTAAGGACAACATAATCGGTGGAAATTCGTTATATGGGAAGGGGAGAAAGTAGTCTAAAGTTGGAAAAACAGCGTTACTTAATTTATGTATATTGTATAGGCACTAAACGAATTACAGATATTATCATTATAAATTATTATTTTTTTTTGCTATATAATTTAATCCTATCGATTGCAATTCTGATCATATATGAACCTTTCAGAGAAGGCTTTTTGCATTTTACTCATATCATTGTTATTGGGCTTAGGCAGGTTTTCACCTCAATGCCACATAAATCAAATAGATTTTAAGTATTTCTAATATAAAGAATTTGATACACCTGTCAGACTATTTTGTATCTTTCTACTTACAAAGAAAGACTGTTAAGATGAGTTTTACCTATCGAGCCTCTGTTCCTGTTTGACATGTTAAATAAAGGGGATATACGGCAAGCTTCTTACTAACGTCTTTGAACCGATGCAACTGCATGCTATAGGGCACAGTCAAAAGCCCACAGACCGAATTTACTTTACCTACTTACTTCTGTGCACTTCGGGTTGCAGCTTTTCAGGCTACCTGCCCGTTTTTTAATTTTCATATCAGCTATTCTATATTACTGAGTAAGAAATATTTCATATAGGTATAACTATGTATAATCATATATAGTCATATAATCTATAAAATCATATATAGTCATATAATCTATAAAATCATATATAGTCATATAATCTATAAAATCATATATAGCTGTATAAATGATTTTATATAAGTAGTTATATATCATGATTTACAAAATGATTTTTAATCGAGCTATTAATTAAAAGGAATCACTTTAACAATATTAGGACTTTTTATAGTAAGTTGTTGTACAAGAAATCTTAATTACTTTATTTACCACAAATAATAACAAACATAAATCAAATATTATAAAATATAATTAGGATACAGGTAAGAATAATAACATAAGTTTTTAATTGACTTTATTAAATAAAAAAATAACATGTTGGTCATTTAATAGGCGCTAATCGCCTTGTATATAGAACAACACTATATACTACAAATAAATATGAAACAATGTGCGATACGTAAAACATTAAAAAGAATTCTAATTTTTATTGATGACGTCATTCATGTAATAGTCTGTTTAAAACTGTATTTTTATAAGGTTTAAAATTTTGTATATTATTATCATATATTTTAATTTTATTGTTTTCATAAAATTATTTTTGTATTATAATATAATAAAGTTAACATAAAATAATGTCATCGTGTGATAACTATACTTCTAATTATCATATCTACGATCTCTAAAATTACTTCCATAATTACAAAAGCATCTTAATTCGCGCCTCGTTTCACTGCACCAGTGACTAAAGTCCAATTGCTCCACTTCCAAAGAGGTCAGGCTCATTTAAAATCCTTATCTCTCAACCCGCGAGCCCCTGAATACCCGATAATAAGACATACACACACGCACACACACACACACACAAAAATGCTCATACATGCACATGCACAGACACACACATACATACACACACACACACACACATACACATACACTGCACTTTAGAAGCCAAAAATGCAGCCTGCAGCGCCTGCGGGCATTCTTCTTTCAAACTCCCTCAGCGCGCCGCGTAAAAAGAAGAAGAAAGAAGAAAAGGAGCCGCGCAGGTATGGAAGAACTCGGCAAAAGGCAAACTCTGCGTCGAAGGGGCTGCCGAGGTGGATTAATAAAACGACGCTCCTCTTGCTCCCTCTATCCCACTCTCCCACTCTCTCTCTCTCTTTCTCTCTCTCTCTCTCTTTGCGGGATGAATTCGAGGCCGCGTCGTATATCGCGCGATTTCAGCCTGCTGAGCTTCGCGAAACTTTCTCGATTAAAAATTTCTTCCCCCGCGAGAGAGAGAGCGCGAGCACGAGGCGCAGTTCGAACCCGACTCCCCGACAAGTTTCGCACTCGTAATATACGTCACGGGACGCGAGCGAGACGGAGATAGCCAACGATAGAGGGAGAGCGAAGATGAAGAGGTACGAGGAGTGAGAGAGAGGGAAAACTGGGTCGTGATACTCGTGAGAGAGAAAGAGAGAGGGAACAAGTATTGAACTGCTGGCGGAATGGATGAATTTTTAACGAATTTCCACTCCTCATTTTAAAGGTTGGGGGGGGGGGGTTATATGAAAGTTGGAAACTATACTCGAGTACTCTTATAGAAAATCTTTAACTTTTTAAATGCTCAAACAAATATATTCCGCGCTGAGATCTATAATTGGGTTTGCTCGAATGTGTACATAGTTAGTGTATTTATTTCTTGGAGAGACGCTTTTTAAGATAGGATTCGTTGATTTCTTAAAGGAAACGCTTTGTGAGACTCGAAGTAAGGAACTTGGCAAGCTTTGAATATCGATTGGATGGCGCTCGATTCAAATAATTGGCGGTAGTTGGAAGTTTATGAGATTTAATCTTATGTATAAAGAACTGGAGTGGAATTTTTCTCTAGAATCGTGGAAAGAAAAACTTTTGAAGATATCTCATATTTGTAAAAATAAAGTGAAAGGTACACATTTTTAAAGTTATTAAATATTACATCAGTGAAAGAATAACAAATTGAAAAAGTATTGCTTTTAAGTATACAATTTTTGTAAATAACTTTCTTAAATAAACAAAAGTTATAATTTGATTTATCTTAGTCATCTACAAATTTGCTGGAAGTTTGTAGTAACTGTCTAATACAGAAATGCTAGCATATACTGAAGTCTACAGGTAAATTATTGGAATATTTGTACAATGTTAATACGAACATTCGTTTCTTATAAATGATTTGAACGTCTATCTTTGATAAAATCTAGATGATTGCTTCTAACAGCAAATTGTAGTCGAGATTTTGAGAGTGTCTCATACACTCTTTAACAAAAAATCTACTATATTTATTAAAACAACAAAATAAAAACTACTCCGCGGGCAAATACCCCTGCCAGCATTGGATTACACTGTTAATTCATAAAATATGTAAATGTAATTAGCATTGAAAATTCAAACATTTATCGTATTTATCCTGCAAGTTTCTCGTTTCAGCACTCTAAATACGTACCATTTTTTATCCGCTTAACAAGTTTACGAGAAACTTGCAGGATAAATACGAAAAATGTTTGAATTTTCAATGCTAATTACATTTACATATTTTATGATTTAACAGTGTAATTCAATGCTGGGAGGAGTATTTGCCCGCGGAATAGTTGTTTCTGTTGTTGTAATAAATATAGTATATTTTTTGTTAAAGAGTGTATGAGACACTCTAAAAATCTCGTCTACAATTTGCTATTAGAAGCAATCATCTAGATTCTACAGGTAAAGTTTTAAATTGACCACGAAATACTCAATTCGAACGCATAACTTTTCAAAAAAGTTATAGAAGAATTGCGAAAGAATGTCATCTTGTGTACGATAATAGTGAAAGTTTCATGTATGACAATCTAAATAGAAAACGCAGTAACCAAACTAGTTCCCTTACAATACCAATCTTGCTATATTTGAATAATTTCTTTTAATATACGGAGAAAATTAAATAATTATATTAAACGTCTTGAGGGGGTGCGTCAGACCTACTTTATCCGCCGATAAATGTATTAAAAAATTTCGTTTCACTAAAAAAATACGGATCAGAATCAAATATCCTTCCCAAGGTCGCTTTATTTACGTAAAATATACAGCGAAACACTCGAATTATTTTCGGAAACGAAAACTAGCATTAACGTTATTATGCTAATTTTCGATTCTGATATAGTTCGAGTGCTTCGCTATGTATTTCACGTAAAAATAAAGCGACCCTAAAAAGAAAATTTGATTCTGATGCGTATTTTTTGAGAAAAACGAAATTTTTGAATATAATTTATCAGCAGGTAAAGTAGGTGTAACGCATCCCGTTAAATGTCTAAAGACTAATAATTGTAAGATAATAACCTATTACACATTTGACTTTATAACAATTTATAAAACTTAATTCCTTCTGAATTTTTTTCATGCATTATTAAGTCATCATCTCAAACAAAGAACTTCTTGTCGGAAATTCTCAAAGAAGTAACTCTCTAAAGAATTAAAGTCCCTTATATAAGTAATCCGAGTAATCGCATTAAACGTAGTATCGCCTAATGGAACATAAAGCGGACAGGATCGCACGCGCGTGCCACACAAATTCGGCACAGAGAACTACTTAAGTATCATACTCACCCAAGTAATACTTTAATTTCCTTCTACGTATAATCTGCTTATATGATTTATGCCCACTTTGGGGGTAGACACTGTACAAAATGGTTGCGCAAATGCGTACCCGTGATTTTCCTTTGATCAGCTGTGCATCTTTATGGCACACCATATATACCACCACCGGAGGAAACTCTATGATCTTTCAAAAATACATTGAACCTATTTATGTTTAGTCCTCGTAATTAAATTTAATTTGCAAGACTGTATTATTTGTAATAATGCAAAACATTTTACTTTATTAGAGTTTTCAATTATTAAGAATTTTAATACATACCTATATTATTGAGAACGAACAAACAAAAAACGACTACACGTTACAGTTTATATGATTATCTAGGTTCTCATGTAGTTAGAATCTATTTTACTTCTAATATGGTAATCCAAAATTTTAGTGTTCATTTTCACTTATTTAAACAAAATTTTTCACAATATCTCAATATAATTTTAATATAAAAAAATATATATAATAAATTAATTGTATTTTGTCATTTAAAAATAGGTGAATATTTATATTAACTTAGAAATGCTCCTCGGATACATAAGTAATTCACTGTTATAATCTATTTCAAACTTTATTCGAAAACTAATTATATAATAATAATAAAATGTGAGCGTTTTTATTATAAAGAAGTTATGTAGAGCTTTCATTCTAAATCTTTTCTTGAAACAAAGAGAAGCTTAGATAAAATTATTTATAAATCTCTTTAAATTTGTTATAAACAAATACTTTAACTAAATATTTTGTAATGGGATATTCAATATGTTTATTAAGTTATAATAAGTTTTGAAACAAATGGTCAAGTAGATTTGTTATTTCCCTTACGAAAGAATTCTTATCCAATATCTAGATTTTTGACAGAACTATTGCCGAAGTGCATTAATAATCTACATTAAGTTTAGAAAAAGTAAAATTCATTTTTCATTCATGAAATTCATAAAACAAGAACAAAGACTCATAAAAACAATTAAACAATGTTAAATAATTCAAATCACACCTTTAAAACTAACAAAAACGGGTGGGGGCAAATTTTTTAAAAATATTATTTTGAATAAAAGAATTTTGAATTTAAATTTATGGAAAGGTTAATTTATGAAAACAAAATTATAGGAAAAATAAAATATTTGAAACAAAATTTTTTGAAATTTTAATCTATGAAAGTACAAAATTACGAAAAAAAAATTTATAACCCATATATTTTGAAAATATAAATTTTGAAATAACAATTTTTTAAGTATAAGGATAATTATTATTTTAATAGAAATTGTCAAGAATTCAATAAAAATAAAGAATTTCAATTTTAATTTTTCAAAATTATATTATTTCCAATTAATTATTTTTCAAAATAATTTATTTTCATACTTTAATTTTTCTATGTTTTCCCTTTCGTTAAATCTTAAATTCCAAATTTTCATTTTAGAAATTATTTTATTTCCTAATCTTAATTTTCAAAACTTTAACTTTCGTAATTTTATCTTTTCCAATTTTTATTTTTCAAATTTTTTACCTCCACCCACGAAAACTAGTTTCATAATCAAAGAAAAGCTCAAAATAAGAACTAAAAAACGAACAATCCCAAGAAACCCCAAATTACGATCAAATTATCTCCCATCCCGATTTCCCAAGAGCTCGCGAGAATACTAACGCCGCGAGTCTCCATCCTCCAGCAGCATAAACACTTGCCCCGTGCTTCATCGGTCTTGTTTGACTTATCTTAAATTACCACCAGTCAAAAACATCGTGTCTGCAGACGCGCCCGCGTCTCTCTTCCGCTTCTCACCCGATTTCTTTCCTCATCTCCATCATCACCCCTGCGCGAGAACTTTCTCAGAGGGCGGCAAAATCGTCCGTGACCGCGTGGCTTGCCGCCGTGGTACTTCCTCTGTTTACGCTGCGGATAGTGTCGGGACGCGCGCGAAGCGCCAGACGTCGGGCTTTGACAAGTCGTCAAAGACTTGTGCCTTGGCGGGGCTCGACTCTGTTTCCTGGAAATCGACTCGCTTGCTGGATGCGAAAGCCGATGGTGGATGGCGGCGGTTATTGAGAAAATAAATTTTTTTAATTGTTTCATTGAGGCAGCTGGCGGCGCGGCGGTGGCACGCATGGGAGGATGTATTTTTGGGTTTGGGCAAATAAATTTGGAGGGAAGCGCTTTGACGAAGAGTTACTTACTTGTTACATGGAATTCCATGCTTTTATCTTAGGAAAATAGACATGTGGTAAAACGTACGAATTTGTAAGGTATTTCTTGTGCAATTTTCGACTTTTAAGTTATGTGTGAATAGTACAGTTAAAATCGATAATTAACAACCGAAAATTACAGGAATTTGCATGAATGTTTATTGCAAAAGTTTAATTTTTCATATTTGTTATATAACTTACTTTTGTCGAGTTCAAGTTTATGTAAAATATACAAGCATCTCATTATTTATGTCTCTACTTGTTTCACGTTGTTACCTAATAGTGCCGACATATGGAAATGATCACCATACTTCAGGATATATATATATATATTTAAACGATAATGAGAACGCGTACGTGCATAGGCTCTGCGTGGTTCTTCTTTCCTCACATTTTTTACCTGCTCCCCGTTGGCTGTTTCTAATATTTTTTTATAAGTTCGTAAGTCGTAGACCTTTCTTGTCCTGTCAGCAGGAAACTCAATACTTTTGGAGTGCAGCGAAAAGTCGGAAATTTAAGAAGCGAGAGAAAAGGCGCAAACTGACGCGTGTATCTTTCGTTATTTTTATCCATAGCGCACCACGTGAGAGACAATTTTTTTAAATGAAGAGCTCTATGCGCATGAGATATTTCCCTTCGCTTGTTTTACACGTGATAATCTGTAGAGGACGTAAATAAACGTGTTAAACTATCATTCCAGACGAGATGTTCGTACATACATGTACCCTAACTTCGTCACAAATTCATTTCGCTCTCTTAGCGTGAACAAAAGAAATTAATCTTATTATTTTGACTATCCCCGCATGCTTCCTATCTCTATGCAATTTACTTTCCTTAAAAAAGAATACAAATAATAGGCTTACAAATTATGTACAGAATTAAATGTTGTATCACGTGATACAAGTATTATCTAAAAGGAAGAGAAGAATGATGAATTCAATTATTAAGAAAAATATTTAAATTTAATTGAATCGGATTTTGATATGCATTAACGAAAATCGTATTTTAATATAATAATACATTAGAAATTACAAGGAAATATTAAATTTCTCAATTCTTTTTAGCTGACAACCGTCATCCTTTAAGAATGTAGCCTTGCGTATCGTCGTAACATTCCCTGAGGGATCGTTAAGGTACGTATTTCTTACTTTTTTATAGCGTGCTTTTATAGCTTTCTAAAGCTTGTCGTTCGCCATAGTAGAATCAATCATTTTCAAATAAGCTTAATGGAAAGAAAAAAGTGTTTATTGTCGGTAGTAAACAAATATTTTATGTACTAATTAATTATCTCGGTACTTTAAAGAAAACAGCATATTAAAATAAAAATCATTATATTAAGTTAAAATACGAATTGCTCTTCTATTAATACTAAGATATAAATATATAACTAAATATATAAATTCAAAATGATGAAATTGAAAAACTGTTAAACACATATTTGCACTACTTTACTTTGTAGCGTAGCACAGTCTTCCCTATTCAAAGAGAAAACAATTGCTATAGTTGTTAGATTAAAGAAGTTTTATTTTATATATATATATATATATAAAATAAAACTTCTTTAATCTAACAACTATAGCAATTGTTTTCTCTTTGAATAGGGAAGACTGTGCTACGCTAGTATTATTTTATATATATATATAAAATAATACAAAAGAAATAATTTAATAATAATTAATAATTTTTTAATTTTAATTTTAATATGCACAAAGTTAGCCAGTTAAAACTTTTACCAATTTAAAATTGATATTCGCTTTCTCAATACAAAAGCAATTTCCAACTCATGCTAAAAATTACTCCTTTTCCTTTTTCCGATACAAGCATATTATGCCACTAGCTACATATAGCTGACCACTAATTTAAATTTCCACTGAAACATTCAATCAATACTTTTTCCGATAATTACCATCAGTCCCTCCTTCATCACCTATAAAAAAAACCATCACCACCGCCAAAAGCGTTACTCGCTCAACAGCGTAAAATTCCTTTCGTTTCTCCCCGTTCCCAAAAAAGAGAGAGAAATCGCAACGCGATATCGATCGGCCGGATAAATAACTCGCAGCCGCGCGTCGACGTCTCTTTCCCTCCTTTTCGCTCATGCTCTACAACGTATCTTTCTCCACTCGCCATTATAACATCCAAAAAAAAGACGGTAGAAGAAAAAAATTCTATACTTTCAAAAGCAACAAAAAAAATTGCCTGCACACGGGAATAGGGGAGATTTATCGACAGGCGAAGCGGTAATATACGAGAGGTTATTGGGTAATTTCTGGCCAGTGTACACTTTTAGTCGGCTCGCGCGTCAGTTGCAACTATCGCGACTTAAGGGTACTGAAACACATTTTTATTATATTTTTTAACAAAGAATATTAAAACGAAATTAAATTTAAATGAGCAAAATCAATAAAAATTTTATTTTTGTTCAAAATGATAAAAAGATATTTTTTACATTGAAATGCATAGATAATTTTAACTTAAAATGGCTATTCTGAAAAATCATGCATGCTTGTATCTACCGAAGGATCCCGGTACTTAGGGCCAACGCAATTGACTTTTATAAGTCTCATGCTACAGTTACAAGTGCATAATGATATAAAAAGTAATTTAAAGTCCTAATAAATGCCATATTTCATATTAAATTACTCATAACTATTTAAAAATAACATTTCTTTTAAAATTCCCACATATATACCTAGTATTTACATGTTTTCTGAGTAAAATGAGACTTATAAAAGTCAATTGTATTATTGAATCCCGGAATCCTGCCGTAGGTATAATAATACATGCTTGTTCAAGAATGCCGATGTAAGTTGAGATTTTCTACGTATTTCAATGCAGAAAAATATATTTTCGTAATTTTGAATATGAAAATAACTTTTATTGGTTTTGATAATTTAAATTTAAATTTGTTTCAATGTACTTTGTTACAAAAGGCAAAACGAAATGTGATATTACTAATGCGTTAAGGAGAAATAAGTTAAATTGCAAAAATTAAGCTAATCCCTGACTAAAATACAGCTTAGATTTCTACCAGGATTTTACCTAACAAATGTTTCTCTCCTACAGTCTAATTCATCTAACGAACACCTATCCCGAAATACTTTGCATAACGATGAGACGATGGTTTTTTCCATCTCTCTCTCGCTAACGGACGGAGTTTCTACCTCTATATCGATCCGGCGTAATTCTCGCAGCACGCGGGTCCCGCGCGCTCCAAACCTCGCGAGGGTCGCTCGCCTCGCCTCGAACTGCCACGACGGCGGCGATGGTGCTGCGGTGGTATAATCCGGTGTAGCGGCAGAGTCGCTCGCAATCAATATGTCATTTTGCTTATCTCCATGCCGGATTTTCACTTCCGTCGACGCTGTTTTCTCGTTTCTTTCGCGAGCTACACGATGGCTGACTTGATTGACTTGCACACGGGGATTTGTTATATTTTGGAGCGTATAGTTTTTCAATTGAGTCAGTTGCAAGGTGGTGAACGAGCTTGTTAGTTAGGCGAAGAATTGGGGAAACTAACTGTGTACGTAGAGATAGGATGTGTTTTTGTATGTGTTTTGAATATCTTCTGAAAGTATAGAACTTATACTTTTTGTATGACTCAAACTTTTGGAAGAAAATTCTGAAGGAACATTTTTAAGCATTTAGAGCAAAAATACTCTGTTAAAAACATTAGGTTTTCATACTGGTAAACACTTTTTCAAATACTCAAAATCTTCATTTTTCGTTAATGAATACTGAACTCAGATTATTAACTTTGGCCAAAACTAATTTACTACGTCAAAGAGGTCCATTCATACAACAAATTCCATTTTTAAATTTACATTTTGACCTTGGTACACACAAATTACAGCTAAAATTATAGCTATGGGTGGTCATACTAGGGTACTCTACCCTACTTATAACATATATGTTTAGGTAATATTTCATACACTTATTACTGTTATAAACCCCGAATGATAAAACCATTGCTTTGTTGAAAAAACAGAATAATAATCCAAGATTAATTACGATTTTCATAATACTTGATGCATCGAAATAATTACGATAACCGTAAAAATTTAAATGTATTTCTAATTAAACAATTTAAATCTCATAATTTTCGAATGATTTTACATCAAACCAAATATTATCACAAAGAAATTTAATACATATCTAATTAATAAATTAAATCTCATAATTTTCGATTGAACATACAGCAAACAAAATATTATAACATAAAGAAATGTAATATATTAATAATTAAATAAATTATATCTCATAATTTCCAAATGATCAATATAATTCTGCAAATACTAATTTACTTATGGATAATAATTTGAATGAAAATGTATGAATATATTAATTCGAAAATGTAATTATCAAACGGAGAGTGCCGAATTTCTGCTGCTGGCATGATAACGTCTGCCCGTCATTACCAAACCCCTGTTGGCCTAATTCAAGTCGAGCTCCCCAATGCATAAATTTAATTATTACATGGATGTAATAATTAACCAAATAGGTCAGTTGCAGTAGTAAAATTTTTATTTTTTAATATACGGATGTTTCACATTTTTATTAAACTTATAAAATGAGAGTTTTAATATTATTGCATTCAAATCTTTTCTTATATGTGAATCTAAACATTATTTACAAATTCAAGTAAATCTTTGATTATCTATGTATTTATTTATTTATTTTTTTATTTAATTATTCTTGAATATATTAAAACTTTAAGAATGCACATTATATACAAAGAACTGTAATATATTTATTGTTATAAAATGAAGTTTCTCAATAGAACTGAATACAAAATGAATTCTTTGTCAACTAAATTATGTAAAAATTGTTATTTTTGGTTTACATAATCTCATTAAATAATTGTGAATTGCGAGGGAGAACTAAATAATACACTAAAATTGAATTTTATGCGAAATTGAAATGAAGTTCACAATTTCTTAAGATTTAAGTGGACTTGAAAAAATAATGGGATGGTATTACTTTCTTGCAAAGGATGTATTATGAAATACGGTTTAAATAAGTACAATTTTTATTTCCCAGTATATAACAAAAGTCGGTGCAATAAAATGAAAAGTTAATCAATAAATATTAAGTTTAAAATCATTTCATTCGCATACGAAATAAATTTGCTCACTCTACGCCACTTAACACTACGTTGTTTATGAAGCAAAATATTTTAGCTTCCAATTTCTTCTTTATCTAAAATTCAAAATTAAGCTCCAATGCTGATATACTACTAATCAATATTAAACTAAACTTCAGCATAATATTAGTTCCTTCTCTTTTGATAAAGAACTTTGAATTATACTTAAGTAAAATAAGAATATTGAAGATTCTTTCTTGAACAATAATATCCCTTATATTATAAACAAAAATAATGTACTCATAAAACTAAAGAATTACAAATACTTGAACCATAAATACCACCACAACTTTTTCCCATCTTCTCAACCGCACGCATTAAAAAAAAGCCAACATTTTTCCAAGCTTATACACGCACCACGGACCGAAGTCTATCTCGTTTTCCGTCTCCACTCAACTGGGCCTTCGCGCCAGCTTCGTTCCTCCAGCGTGCATTCGCGGCAGAGAAAATGCCTCCTATAGGTGAACTTGTCGGGTGGAAAGTGCGACCGAAGAGACAAACTCTCCCTTTCTCTTTCGCTCCCTCGCGCGGGAGTACGGAGGGATACATTAACGCGCAATTTCCATAAATTTTCGGAAATACGCGTCGGTCCTCTCGCACTCGTTACACGGCCCCGCGCCGAGAATTTTATCGACCTGCAGGAGTAGCAGTGACACCAACGCCAGTAGCTAGGCTACGTAGCTGATGTAGGTATGGGTATGTATGGGTGATTCTACTAAAGTGAATATTCTCGATGTCATTTTCTTGCCATGCTTCTGTTTGATGATGCTTGGGGATACAAGGTAGTCGATATTTTGTGAAATCGGTTAAATTAATTAGCTTTCTTATCTTAAACTAATACTATTAAAAAGAAAGTGTATTTTATTTAACCCTTTTAGCGACAAACAAATTATTACTTACATCTTAAAATAGAAAACATTAGAATTATGTTAATTAGCTGTGACATTTTTATTATTATTAATTAAAATTTTTTAAACTGTTACATTTTTTAAACATGCCTTGAAAGTATATGACCATTGGTGAAAGTGGATTATAGGTCCAGATTTTATAATTATCACGTCAGATACTAAAATCACTTGTTGTAATATATTTTCATTGGATTGACTTGAAATTTGGTATGGTTCTTGAAAATACTTATACTTATCATTGCTAACATAATTAGAAAATGTACAAAGTCGTTTTCTCCAAATAGTCCTTTTCATAAATTTTTATTAGGTTTTTTGAGATTATTAGCGATGGTAATAATGAGTATGTCGAAGAACCATACTTAACTTTAACCCTCCTGCGCAGAAGTTTATTTTCGTGTATATGGACTAGATCGAGTGTAAGTCTGCAACAATATTTTCTGCAAATTCGTAACATTTTCTAAATAATAGATATACTATTTAGCTTCAATTTGAGAGGTTGTAGATGTCCCAACAAAGTAAAGATTTAAATTTGTGATACAAAATGTATACAAAAATGACGTGCGGTTTGGACGAGTATACTCTGCTCTCTGCGCAGGGGGGTTAAGTGAATCTTCTAATTCTTTTTTCTTGCATTCTTTTTTGTTTCGTTTATGTCTAAGACTACACGCGCTAAATACCTGAAAATACTTCAACAGCAAATGTCCGTAATTAGAACCTGTCCAAATATAGGTACATTTCCCTTAATAGGTTTCATAAACCATTTCTCTAATAAACCAACACTATTTAAGAACAGAAATAAAAATGACACGAAGCAAATTTTGACGAGATTAACTAAAATCGAATTAAATATACCTTATGAAAATATATAGCGATCCTAACCCCTTTTTACGTTTTTCCCATTGAAATACATGCTGTCTCCAAGAACCTTATTTCGGCATACAAAAGATTTTAAAATTGTATTAAAAATTGTTGAATATCATTAGAAAAAATTTTTTTTGAATTAAACAGTTTAAATAATTTTTCTTGTGCGGTACTAAATTTCTCCAATACGTCCATTCTCAAAATGAAAAAAATTGTAGAAATAATTTAATGCGAACTTTTCTTAGATGAAAAATAGGTGAAACCTATCGTTGTGAATATTTCATCAGATATGCTTTCGTTGGGTGCTCTTTAGCATTGATTAAGTTGTAACTTATATACCTAGGAATATAGTTACCTTTTGAACATTCAATAAACTTTAAATTTCTCGTAATTCGAAGACCCGAGGGACCCGCTGACCACGGCGACCCCGAGCTCACTGAATAGTCATCAAATTCAAGTACATATACTTGTATGTCAACTACTGAACTTCCATATTGCATTTAAAGTGCATTTCTTAGTAAGTATGCTCTCTCCATCTGTCCGATTAATAAACAAGATGCGCATGACTGCGTGAAATAGATAAATTAATTAGGTTGTTTCGAAGAGTAATAAAATTTATCAAAATAAAACAATATTAATCGCTAGACTTACCAATGTTAATTGTATAACAGGTATCAAAATATATGTTCATAGAACTTGTTTACAAGTCGAAGATTATATTCAATACTCAATTACAATCATTAACTATATACTGCCAAATCTGCTTCGCAACGTGAGTCACAACGCCTTCCATCTATTTGTTTCAAAAGAGCAAGTAATAGTATCGACTCGAAGATGTTCCAACCGATAATAAATTTTATAAAATGTAATATATTAGACATAGAAATATCTACTTAAAGATATTAAACACACGGTTAAAAATGTTATAAAAATGCACACTATATACATCCAAAAATAGGTAGAATCACCCATGTAGGACGAGGTCTGTAGGTACACTCGAGCTCAGGCAGCAACAGAAACAACGCAAGGCAGGCAATAGAACGCGTGTGCCCCTTGCCACTTGTTCGAGTTCGCTGGCGCTGCAGCCGCCGGCAAATGAATCGTTTGTTGCGAAAGATAGCGAGAGCCGACTACACACTAGGTACTATACTGCCCGACGCTTAACGATCCGTCCTCTCTCTCACTCTCTGTCTCTCTCTCTCTCTCTCTCGAGGTCAGAGGGCTGCCGTTGCTGCTTCTTCTCTGCTCGAGAGATGGTCTGCTGGGGATGCGAATGCGATGCTTGCAGAAATTGCAGTGGTCGAAAAGTACGATGGCGTAGGTTGGTTTAGAGAAGGAGAGACAGAGAGAGAGAGAGAGAGTGAGAGAGAGAGAGAGAGAGAGAGTAAATTTAATCGTCGAGTGATGAGTGAATTTTCATGTTCGGTGTGATGAAATATACCTACGGGTAGATAGTTGTAGTGATATGTAGATGCATCTTTGTTTTAAATATTTAATTTATTTTCACGTTTTTATACTGTAGCCGTCAATTAACATACGTGTTTTATTATTTTATTTGGAGTTTAAAGATTTCAAAATTTCCCATCATAGGTAGTCAATTAAATCACTAGTTTACAATGAGGCTACCAAAAGAATTAATTTTTGTTTGTTAATAATTTTAAAAAGCATTTGTTATCGTCATAAACATTATGCTAACCTTATTTTCTGTTGGAATTAAATTTTATAATAATATTTTCAGAAATTAGTACACTCTTGCTAATTACATAGATTTTTTCTGTGTATTCTTTAGTTAATTATTTTTCCAACAAATTTTTGGGATAATGCTTTGTAAGACCTTGAAATCATAATTTTCTCAAATCTTTTGTTTATTGTAATAAAAATAGCAAACACAGAGAAAAATCAAGTAGTATACACAGGTCAAATAGAGGGACTCCCAAATCAAATAGAATTCTGCCTCATTCGTAAAACTACGCGTCATCCCGTATATCTCAATATTCATAAATGCAATAAACCCGGTGTTGGCGGCGTTTAAGCCACGAACGCCGCGAAGAAAGAAATAAATTGCCAGAAAAAGAGAGACAGTGGCAGGAATAACGACGGGAGAGCCTGTATAAACAGCGATGCTATCGCATCATTCAATAAAAGCGAAGCTCTAATAATCCATCCCCCGATGGAGTGCCATTCTTCCAACATTTCGCGCGAACGGAAAATCCTTCCGCAAGAGAAATATACGTATATAGGATCGCGCATAAGGCAGAAATCCCTTATCGCATACAAATGTAGTCGGTTTATCGCCCCTTTCCCCGCACGGACAGCCGTCACTTCATATTCATAAACGTCCGGCGCGGCGCGCCGCGGCCGATCCCAGATGGAAAGTCGTTCAAACACGCGATTCTCTCTGCCTCTCCCGCGCGCAGAGTCGGTCTTTCTTTCTTCTGCTCGTGCACTCTCATTCTCTTTTTTTCTGCTCGAGTTCATGCACTTTTTAGCTTCATTGTTTCAGTTTTACACGATGAGCTTGAATTAGCTATTGTTATTCTCTGAAAAACTACAGACACTTTATTGCTAAAAAGGTTACTTTTGTGAGTTTAATTTGTATTACATGAAAAGGAGTGTTATGTTTCTAGAAAAAGCGTTTAGCAGCTGTTATAAAAAGCTTTCAAAATATAAATAAAATGCGCTTCACGAGGTAAAAAAATATTTTCTAGTAAATCTCATTATAACTCGATGGTTAAAATGCATTTTCATCTTTCAATATTAGTTACTTGTTCAGTATTACATACACTTATACAAGATTTCTGTCGTTATATACTTTTCTAGAGAAGTATTAAGTATTACGTATATATAAACGACCCACCAGGCATCAAAGAAAGGGTTTAATACATTTCTATTTTTACTTTAGTTTTCTTCATTTTGTACTTACACCGTGTGGATCATTTAAAAATTAAATTTCAGATCGAACTCTCGTATTGAAATATTTAAAAATTAATAACGGTAAAACAAGTCCTATTCATCAATGATCAAGGATATTATTTATTAAATAATTAAATATCAATTTATAAATGTGCAGATATGAACGAAAATCAATTGAATACAATTATAAACTAAATGGAAAACTATAGTAAATTTGCTAATGGACAAATAATATGTTGTAGCGGATAAGTTGATAGACACATTCAGTGAAAGCACATCGCTGTAACTGTAAGCAAGACAAAACCACAAAAAGAAGCTAAACAAATTAAAGCGATAAAATAATATTATTAATATTAGAACAATAATTAATTTTTACTTTTGTTTTTCTCCACCCAAAAAGTAACAAACATGGCAACTAAGGTTGAAATTATCAACGTCGCAAGATGGCCTAGCCTCTCTTGTTGATTTTTATAGCAGAAAATTCGAATATTTCTTGTAGAATATTAAACAAGTTAAATTTTTCAACTTCTATCATATCGTTGCAGAATTCTTTAATTATCTTCATATCAACATTCAATCGATACTAAGTAGCTTCCGTGCAATATAGCTTTAACCGCGATCATCATCACAAGAAACATCATTCTTGATTTCTCTATCACCCCCGATCCCGAGTAACCACGCCCTCGAGACCAAACTCACAAAACTATAGCGTCTCTGCCTCTAACGCACCTGTATGTATATTAGCCCAGCGCAGACCAAAGCCCATCGCTGCATAAAGCGCGCGAATTTAAACATCAGCGCAGATCACCACCACCATCCCCGACTAAGTATATACGCAGCTCTCATTGTGGACTTCAAACGTCAAAGTAGCTGCCCAGTCTGCGGCTCATCTTTCACTTCCCACGCGCTCACTGCCGCAGAGCGCTGCAGCTACTTCTTGTTTGTCTTGTCCAAAGGGTCCTCTTTCTCTCTCTCTCTCTCTCTCTCTCTCTCTCTCTCTCTCTCTCTCTCTCTCTCTCTCTCCTCCTCCTTCTCTTTGTAACTCGTCCAGATGGATGCAGTGGACGTCTGTCTTCGTCCTATCCCTCGCCGCGAAGTTTCGAACACTTGTTGGAATCGTAATACTACCCGAGAGGAGAAGAGAGCGACTCGAGCCAGTCGATAAGAGAGAAATGAGGCTCGCTTTATACCCACCGAACGGCGATCCATCGATCGATCGCGCCCGTCGTCGACGTCGTCGCCGTGCCTGCACAGGGAGAATAGGAGGCAATCGCCCGAAGGGCCGACGGCCAAGGCAATGACGGAGTGGCCCCCGGCGAGGGTTGGCGAACGACTGTGGGGCGAGAGGCGTGTAAGTAAAAAATGAGGAGACAGTGAAGAAGCGGAGAGCGAGGAAACGTAAACAAAACGGTGTAAGGGAGACGGATGGGGAGAAAAATGGCGAGGATCTCTGGCTCTGGGAGGAGGGGACTGAAGGTGGAGCGGTGAGGGGAAGTGGTAAAGGGTCGAAAGAGGATGTGAAAAATTGGCGGGAAGCAAAATTATTTGCTACGCCGTGAAGGGGTTGAGGGTTGTAGAAGTTGTTAGTGTAGACTCTGACAAATATTTCAGCTTAGTTGATAGTTCGGTGATACTTATTAATATTGTTTGTTTTACTGAATTATGGCCATTACACATAAATAAGAATCTTTGAGGTCTCTATTCGCGATCCGAAGCTCCGTTAGATGGCGCTGATTTACTAATTTGGAGAGGTGTACAATGCATTGTTTGGTATACTAAAATAGCAGATAATTTAATAATATCTGCATAGATATGAAAATTATGGTTACTTAGTGTACGTTTTACCTAAAGAGATCACGTATGTTTAATTTTTATTGTGGTTTTACCATCTGAGTACTTTAATGGTGATTATTATCAACTCTAATATATTTATAACGTACGCTTTCCACCTATCCGAAGCTCGTACTTGCTTGGGATTTCGAATTAAAGAAGTAAGTTGATTTGACTGCATACGCTCACGTAGTTCACGTTCTATTTCTATAGGTCGACTTTCGAATGCCAAATTATGACTCTATCTTTTATAATTCAAATGATATTTTCCATTTTGAAGAACGATATAAAGAAAATATGCTTATATTTTGTGACTATTAACAATGATAAACTGCGTATGTGACAAAGATAAGCATTTAGATAAGCTGATTAATTGTATACACAGTCAATATTACTAGGTTATTATATATATGTTTTGCGGAATGAAAAAATATTGAAAATAATAGATGGTATGAATGAATGGAAAATATTAGTTATATTATATTTACACTACCTTGTTGAAAAATAATCCAGAACTATATATATCTGTATAGTTTGCCATGTAAAATAATCGAGAAATCGATAGAACTAGATAATTATCTACCTGGGTAAATGTCTAGATCAAATTCAGTTAATCTTGCAAAATGCTTCTTTAAGAGTATAGTTGCAAAGCATCTGGTTTGAAATAATTACTAAAAAAATCGAGTGTATTTTCGTTACCTCTAGAAAAAAATACTGAACAAACCTTTCTTGTAGCAACAACTTACTCCCCTTGAGTCCATAGTCAACCAATGAATAGTAAATCTTCAAGTAAAAATACTGAGTAAAATTAACTTAGTATTTTAAGTCGATAATTCATTACTTACTGGGTGATTATTGGCTCAACGAGAGTGAGTATTCACTCTGGAAGGGTAGGTTCCTTATTATTACTCCTGAGGTAGTGAAATTTTACTTGATTTTTTAAGAGTGAACAAAGTAGAATACGTTAAAGAATTTCATTTATTACTTGCGTCAATTTAACTTTGTGAAATAGACATTAATGTTTCAAAGCTTTCAGGTATGAATATTACTTTGTGAGTTTTCTTGTAAGTTTAAAGATACTCTATCGATAGTCATCTATATAACAGTGTCAAAATATAAATCTAACGTTAGAAGAAAGAACTTTGAATTTTAATATTTGGATTACGGATTCTAAATCAGGAACTTTAAAAACTCCTAAACAAAGGAGTTTTGATAAAAATTAGAAAATCAAAATATATTTTCTTTTTCTTTGCTCAGACACTCCTCTCTTTAGGATGTTATTTTCGCATTAATTTTTCTTTCGGAGGATAAACTGTCATAATACAGTCACCTTTCCGAATTGAGGAAAGCGGAATGACAAAAGTCCGTTGGAGTAGTATATATGGGTTTATAGTTCGTGGAGTTCAATAGATTCTCTTTAAAATAAATAAAAATTAGAAAATTTCACTTTTAGTCACATTAAAAACGAATAGTGATACGTGAATTAATTAATAATGATGCTATCTGCGGTCTCTTACTACTAGCTGCTAATGATGAACGGATGCCGTGATTTATCTCGCTATCGTTTGTTTGAATTATTGCACTTAACATTATACTGCCGCCTTAACCAAAAACCTCCGTAACTTCAAAATATTCGAAAACGCGATTTTTGGTTATTATGATTGCTTTTTATCATATCTTTAATAATAAAACAGAAAACAAGGTAAAAGTGTAATATTTTGTGTAAATACGTGATATTGAAAGTTACGGTATTCATTATATTTAGCATTTTCTTAAGCAAAGACGCCGTAAAGGTGCTTTTATAAGCAAGAGAGACGTAACTTTTATGTAATTACGGCTTTTTGGTTAGAAACAAATGAAGTTTACAGCATTTTGCTTATGAAAAAGCAAGGATTTTGTAAACAACTTTTTAATTTATTTTCTATTAAATAATAGCAATTTAATAAAATAAAATTTGATTTTAGCCTTATAAAATTATTGGCTATTAAATTACATATTTTTAAGTATTAAAATTAATAAAAATATTTATTTTTATTGTACGTTACGGCCTTCATGCTTATGGTTCCGCTCTAATGACATAACAAAAAGGCCATAACTAACATTTTTATATGAAAGAACGATTTTCTTCGTGTTTTATGCTTTTCATCGCGTAAAAAATAAAAAATTATAAAGCAATGAACTTATTCTGGCAAAATATATTATTTTGTTGTAAAACGGCAAGCTTTCAAACTTCACATCAAAATTGCGCTGAATGTAATATTTGGAAGTTACGGAGGTTTTTGCTTAAGGCGACAGTATAGATCCAGCATTATTATTACCGGTGTCATCACCGTTCAGTATGTCCCCAAGGTAGTGATAAGTTAAGATTTGTTTGTATGTTACCTTTTATAAAGATAAAGATTTATTATTGACAAACGATTAAGTGATTCTAAAAAATTATGGACCAGTTGGACATTTCTTTATTTCTTGTAATTTGCATAAAGTTGTCTTATATTTTAAAATTATACGAAAAAAAATTAAAATATTTTTATACATAATTGAACATGTCGTTGAAGTTTGGAACGTTTTTGGAACTAAGTACAAAAATTGTATTATAGGTGTTTTAGAAGTGCGAACCCGATAATTCCGGTGCCAATAGACTCTAAATGATTAAAGATGCTCGTAGATAAATAGATAGATATAAGATTTATTTTGCATATGTCAAAAAATATAAAGAATCTATTCTGCGGAGTTGTAGTAAAATTTATCATGTGGATAGTATAAGAATAACCTAAAATAGTTAAATAATTTCGATTACTTCTAAAGTTAAGCCCTGTCCCGAAAACGTATTATGCATCACATCGACAATATTTTAATTGATATATTAAGCAAGTTTCATGAGTATTTATCATGTGAAAGGTATTTAAAGATTCTAAAAACCCCAAATTTTGATGATTTTTAATTTTTATTGCAAAATATAAAACTCTGAACCCGCTAATACTTTATATAATCGATTCAACATAAACTAATAGATGTACTTGATTTTTTTAAATCTAATTTTATCCTCTGGAAACTGAATTTTGTTATTAAAAATGGTGCAAAACTAACTAAATCTTCAATATTATAGTAAGTAATATCTTGATTCCTCTAAACCCTTTAGAAATAAACTCTGTGTATTTTTCTATATTAGTCTATAAATTTTTAATGTAATCTATTATGTGGAAAGTTCTTTTAAGGGGGCAGACCTGGGTTAAAATCTAAAAAAAGAAAATTGCAATTTTATTTACACAAAATTTTTTGGATGTGATTTATAATATGGAAAGTTTTTTTTACCAAATGTATGTAAAAATACAAAGATTTTCACCGCATAAAAACTTAAATATCTTGAATCTGTGGCTCGTACCAAGACTCCTTTCGATACTCTGTTTTTCTACTTTCAATCACTCCTCGTAGACTTTCTCAGTATCCTGCCATCGATATATAGTCTGAACATTTTAGAGAATGTTTCTGATATGTTTCCTCACAATATGAGCAGAGCAGATTATTAAAAAGTCTATGAAGTAATAATTAAAAATATAGAACCTTAAATAATTAAATATTTTAATTAATTCTGAGGTTATATATTTTTAATACTTGCTGTATAGACTTTTTTATAATCTGCTGCGCTCATATTGTGAGGAAATACATCAGAAACATCCTCTAAAATTTTTAGCTTATATCGATGGCTAGATGTTGAGAAAGTCTACGAGGCAAACCTAAAAATAATAAAGAACATTATTTTGAGATAATTTGATTTAAAGTTTGAAAACACAATAAACACATACAAACAATACTCACCTAAAGAAGAAAGTAGAAATGCTTTGTATTTTCTTGCTATATATTTTATTAATATGTTTCACACTACTGCTTAGACAAACATGTGTGTACGTCAATGATATGATCTCATGATAGAGCTGAAACAAAAAATTTGTTAATAATAGTGTCTTGTAAGTAAGAATAATAAATACACAATAGTTACCTATACCGTATATCTCCACTTTTCCAGCGTTGCCTTGATGATTTAACGTACACTGACTTTGATACGTTTCAATCCATTCTTTATAAGCTGGTGTGTCTTCTTTTCCTTCCCATAAAGAGTAAGTCTTACAAAAACTATTTTTTATAAAAACATCAAGCACTTTTCCGGTAGAATTGCCTATTACACTAGAAGCACAAAAATTTGTTAATAGCAGTGTCTCATTTTTATCAGTAAGAATAATGAATACACAATACCGTTTACCTCCATTTTCCAGCGTTGCCTTGATGATTTGACGTCAACTAACTTTGATGCGTTTCAATCCATTCTTCATAAGCTGGTATGTCTTCTTTTCCTTCCCATAAAGAGTAAGTCTTACAAAAACTATTTTTTATAGAAACATCAAGCACTTTTCCGGTAGAATTGCCTATTACACTAGAAACACCTTGAGCTTAGGAAAAACCTCTTTTTCTCCAAGAATCATCTTCGGACACAGGAAGGTCTCCAGCTCCATCTCCAGCACTATCTGAAGACAAGATACTCATTTCTTCAGTAATCATTTCACAAGCTTCACTCAATTGATTGTTGATATTGTCAAAATTGCTGTGCGACATTGTCTGTGGCAAATCCATAATTCCTCAAAATGTTGAAAGACCAGCATGTCCACGACCAAGATCACGCATAGCCAAAACAGATCTTCTATTAACTTCATATGCATTACTTTGTTGTCAATGAATCTACTTGAATTAATTGATGCAATTCTTGGATTTGTACAATTTGAACAAGAAATGTCAATTTTAAATGCAAGTCCTCGTACATCAGATTCAGAGAAATTCAGTTTTCCATAACATTTCTTGCAACATACAATTTTTGTTGAATTTATTGGCTTCTTTTGAGGAGGACCATCTACTTTTCTTTTATAAAAAATCTTCTTTGTTTTTGTTGATCTTCCTCAAGTAAGTTTACCAGGGCCACCCGACACTTTGCCTTGAACATCTCTTGGTCTGGCACTCGAGAACATTACACTTACATTGTATACTGATTTAACACAAAAATATATAAATATTTAAACACAACCCACCATAAACAACTTTCCTTACACTTTTTATAAAAAAAACACTTATGCACTTTAGTACTTATACATACTTATATAATTATTCACTTACATACTTATACACTGATACAGCATTACAGAATAATTATAAAGCCTTGAAAAAGGCTGGTGAATATAGGGTTTAATTTAAAAATAATGTACAATATTCTTATACAAAAATAGCACAGATATTTTGAGAGGTTAATCTCAAAGTAAACAACATTAAAGAGCGTTCACAACGTTTATACAGAAGTTGCGGGTAGAGCATATCGGCGTTCTGGTCAGGGATTGGTCGAAAGACAGTTTCAGAGGAACATTCCGCACTACCTTAGTGCATTGGAATCGAAACGATACTGAAGCGCCAAAAATCTTATGTATTTTTTACCTGGTGGCGAAATTTCAAAACAGCGAGAGAGTATAGTATTTCAGTCAATTTCGCTATATATAGGTATACTGTACGTGTTACTCTCAGACAGCTTCGAGTTTTATCGAATATATATATATATATATATATATATATATATATATATATATATATATATATATATATAGACTCTTTTAATTTTTAATTATTTAAACTTATTTAAGTATCATTTTTTACATAATATTCACTAAATTGAAAAAAAAGCTACTTTAAAATGTTAGCTATAATTCTGTAACAAAACTTAATATCGTAAAATGGGTTGCAAGAGCTTATTGTACAAGAAATTTGCTATCAAAATATGCAATAAAAAAAATTAGTTTTTATACTTTTTAACCCAGCCCTCCCCCTTAACTTAATTGCAATCAAATGCGTGACTGAAAAAGGGTTATTAGGATTATCGATATATATAGGCGGGCCTATAGTTACTTATATTCTTTTTAACACCCCCCGACATAAAGTGCGTACTTTTTCTCCGCCGAGCCGGGAAAAAAGTGCTACATTAATCCTTATCCTCACTCTAGTCCCCGCCGCGCCACGCGCTGTTTGTGCCAGAGCCGGAGGCGACTGAGAGCGTGGCGCGGCGTATATGTAGCACTATTTTTCCTTTTCGGCGGTGAACGAGTACGAACTTTTTGGTAGATATGTTAAAAAAATTGTATGTTGCACGCGTGAATAAAGTGAGCCAGCGATTGCCAGCGTGTATGACGCCCTCGCTCCGCTCGGACGCCGAACCACACGCAGGCATTTATTGGCTCACTTTATTCCTTAGGTGCACAATATACTATTATAACCTGCATGCATAAAAAAGCTAGTTTTTAACTTCTCTTGAATTTACCCTTGGTATTATTAATTACTAAATTTACGTATCAAACTATGACCTCCCGTGTAAAAAAATTAGTCTGGCACTAGTCTGGGATTAATATGGCTTAACAAGTCTGGCGAAAGTCTTGCAAAAGTCTGGTAGAAGTCTGGTTTAGGCCACTATGCAAGACTTTTTTGGAATTATGTCAAGATAACTCATTTTTCACAAGTAAATAATTAGAGTAGTACATTCATTATTAGTATCGACTACAATAGTGAAAATACGTACTTTTTGATAAAATAGGAGAAAAGTTTTTTTACATATTGCAATCTTGTTGAAAATATGAATATTTGTAATAAAGAGACACAAATTTAGGTTACTGGCAATTTAACATGACGCGATGCTTTTGTTTTGCACATTTTGTCTAAAGTCTGGCATAGTGGCCAAAGCCATACTTCTGCCGGACTTCTGCAAAACTTTCGCCAGACTTATTGAGCCAGACTATTGCCAGACTAGTTTTTTTATACGGGCTAATACACTTTAATTCCATAAAGATTATATTTTTTGTCATTTTTAAATAACGTAAACTTATACATTCTCAATGTTATTGTAAGGAAATTCATTTTTTCCTTGTGTGTTCTGATATGCTCAATGTTATTTTTTATAATTATTCAGTATTTTATTTTACAGCTATTACATAACTAAAAAATGTGTTCATTACTAATAATAAATTGCATGTATCGCATTTAAAAAATTGGATAACTAATTTTCGTATTCAGATATTTTGGTGTGCGTTGAAAAATTAACGAATTTTTCAAAGTTACAAATGCATAATTTATTTTTATAAATAATTTAATGTTTCCTAATTATCTATCCAAATTATAAGCGAGATTTTCTTAATTATTTTGTTCGATAATACTTATACAATCATGCATACAATAGAAAATATATTACTAATATATCATAGATTACTAAAATATAATTTTATACAATTATAAAACTAATGTATCTATATAAAGTTCAAGGAAAGTGAAAAAATTTCATACAACTTTTTCGTATGCGTACAACTATTAAAGAAGAGGAACTATAGACGCTCCTATATACGAGGGTATAATTCAATAAGTCTTTAGAATGACCAACAGATGGCGCGCGAATCGCTCCAAATCATCTGTTTTCAGTCAGCACCACTCCCGACTAGATATATGGTGCAGTCACAGTCCACATCTTCTAAGTTTACGTGTTTTTATTACCAATTGAAAAAAAAAATTGCTTGTTAAGAAAAATGGAAAAAAACGAGTTCAGAGCGGTAATTAAACATTTTCATTTAAAGGGTTTAACTCCATATGAGATACAAAATGAATTGGACTCAGTTCATGGCACATCTGCCCCTGCCTTAGCAACGGTTTATAACTGGGTAAATGAATTTAAGCGTGGTCGTACATCAATAAGTGACGAACCACGTTCAGGAAGGCCCGTAGAAGCAACTACTCCCGAAATCATCAATAAAATCCACGATATGGTGTTGAAGGATAGAAGATTAAAAGTGCGTGAGTTAGCTGAGGCCACAAGGATATCTATAGGTGCAGTTGTTTCAATTCTACATGAAAAATTAGGCATGAAAAAGCTATCGGCAAGATGGGTGCCGCGTTTGCTCTCAGCTGAGAATAAACGCAATAGAGTGGTCGCCTCTGAGGCTCTTTTGGCGCGCATAAGTCGGAATCCTGAGGAATTTTTTCGTCGATTTGTGACTGTGGATGAAACATGGATACACCACTACACTCCTGAGACAAAGGAACAATCCAAACAGTTGATTTCCACAGGCGAACCAGCTCCAAAGAAGGCAAAGACCGTAAAGTCAGCTGGTAAGGTTATGGCTACAGTTTTTTGGG
This sequence comes from Gastracanthus pulcherrimus, assembly GCA_949152435.1. Taxonomy (NCBI): domain Eukaryota; kingdom Metazoa; phylum Arthropoda; class Insecta; order Hymenoptera; family Pteromalidae; genus Gastracanthus; species Gastracanthus pulcherrimus. The sequence goes on along the minus strand of OX424572.1, from coordinate 190,136,172 downwards.
ATGCACGTGGAATTATACTTATTGACTACTTGGAAAAGGGTAAAACAATTACTGGTGAGTATTATGCATCATTATTAGAGCAGCTGAAAGAAGAAATTAAAAAAAAACGACCACATTTGGCGAGAAAAAAAATTCTCTTTCATCACGACAACGCCCGAGTTCACACATGCTTCGTTTCAATGGCTAAAATTGAAGAACTAAAATTCGAATTGGTCGAACACCCACCGTATTCACCAGATTTAGCCCCCAGTGACTTTTTCTTATTTCCAAACTTGAAAAAATGGCTCGGTGGACAGAGATTTACGGACAACGAAGACGTCATTGCCTCTGTAAGTGCTTATTTTGAGGAACTTCCGAAAACGCACTTTTCTGAAGGATTAAAAAAACTTAAAAAGCGATTGACCAAGTGTATAGAGCTCCAAGGAGATTATGTTGAAAAATAAAAAAAAAATTACCCAAAAAAAATTGTTTTTATACTTTATTCTAAAGACTTATTGAACTACCCTCGTATCTCGATATTCCTAACCCTAGTCCAGTCGAGCATTTGAGTACAATTAACTTAAAAGTACTTTCCACATAATAGATTACAATAAAAAATCGTAGATTTATATAGAAAAATACAGAATTTATTTCTTAAAGATTTAGCGGGATCAAGATATTACTTAAGATAATATTGAAGATTTTGTTAGATTTTGCACCGTTTTTGGTAATAAAAACCAGTATCTGCAGGGTAAATATAGATGAAAAAAATCAAGTACATCTAATAGATTATATGGAACCGATTATATAAAGTATTAGCGGGATTAGAGTTTTAGATGTTGCAATAAAAATTAAAAAATAACCAAATATGAGGTTCTTTTTGAATCTTTAAATATCTTCCACATGATAAATACTAATGAAACTTGGCTAATATATCTATTAAAATATTGTCGATGTAATGCATAATGCGTTTTCGGAGTCAGAGTTTAACTTTAGAAGTAATCGAAATTATTGAACTATTTCAAGTTATTTTTATACTATCCACGTGATAAATTTTCTAAAATAACTCCGAACAATAGATTCTTTAATTATTAAGAATCAATTGGCACCGAAATTAGTGGGTTCGCACTTGTAAAACACCTATCATTCAAATTTCATACTTAGTTCCAAGAAGGTTCCAAAATTCAACGACATAATTAAACGTGGTATAATGTAGTCATTCTTTAAAATATTAATTTTCTGTAATTAATTAATTAAAATAATATATATAATCATAAATATAATCTCATCATATACACATACACCCGCAGATAATGTAAATACATCATTGCATGTAGATATATAATCGATATAGCTCATCAATATCCTAAATCTGAATTGAAGATATGGAGTTGTGTTAATTTATGGAATAATGATTGGTTCCATCCATCTGTATGTTGACCTTGGCAAATAATTAAAGGTCAATCGCTGATAATCCGTAACCTTATTTTACGTTTGTATGTACACATAGGGCTTGTACTACGCGGTTACGGAATTTGTTCTCCCGAAACAGATTGATATTGGATTTTGACTGTGTTTAGCTTCGGTGATTGCAAAAAAAAACTCTTAACTCTCATTTTTCTTCGTTAAAGAAGTTAAAATGTGGAGTTTCGTAAGTTATACAGTAACTAGTTAGCAGAGCTTTATGCATCGCTTAGTATTATGAAAGTTATTAAACTATGAAATTCAAGGTAAACAAAGAATGTATATCTAAATTGAGGCGCATAATGTTAGTGTTTAAGTTTCTTGTACACTAACTTAAAAGCTAAAGTTAATTAAGTGGGTCAAACCTTAGATAGATTATCATAATATTATAATATATTTCAAACTATTAGATACTATTTATTTGAATACCACATATTAATAACAAGTAATTACATTGACTCAGAGAAGAAAAAAGAAAAACTAGTTTTCTAAAGTAGAAAATATTAGTTAAATTAGCTACAATAACATTTAATCGTTAATAATATTAATGCTCATTAAAACAAATATTAATCATTATCATTAGTTAAATCATCAGCAATATTTTATGATTTAATTATGCATTCAAAATGTATATTGTATAAACAGCGCCTGTACCAAAATATTGCTTTAAAAAAACAACAAACTTTAATTTTTCTCTTCCTTAGAGTAACTTCTATAGACCTGACGATTCAGTAGTTTAATCACACCATTAAACTTATGAAATATTACCAATAAAAATGCAATTACTAACCACAAATGGCTATACTGACAAAGTCTTAAAATCCACTCTCCACCAGAAAGTTAAGCAACTTTACGTCAAATCCAGCGATTTACCCGCTCACCACCCAACAACAAGACTGCTTCCACAATCCTAACTCGTCGCAGTATCTCGAAATCTTCATAGAGCTCCCCCCAAAGCCTCGACGACAAGACGTCTCTGCGCCTCGCGCAATCGGCACACAGACCCGTGCACCTGCAGTGCGGGGTTGCAGACGTTGCGCCCAGCGGTTTCGTGATCGTTGCACGTACGCGCCGCGCACATCCCCTAGATGTACACACACCGGTCTCTGCACGCGCTGCATACCCGAAGAAAGCACGCGATCTCTGCATACACGCTTCCTCCTCTGCATATCTACGAGCACGTGTGCGAAGGAACGACCGAGAGATAGAGAGAGATGACTGCTTGAGATCGTCGTCGTTCAAGATAGTTCGTACCTACGTAAGCGACTTTAATTGTCGAATATCTTAGAATTAAGACTACTTCTTGAATATACGTTATATATATGTAATACAAATTTAGGGAAGTTGTACTGTTTGAAAATGAAGATAAGGAACTGAACGAATGTGCAACTTTTAACACGTATGGTCTTAAATGATCTAGAGAAAATCCCAGATCTAGAGAGAGTTCCCTACGGTTGCGATATATCTGCTAGATTAAAATTTGAATCTATAGAATAAATGGACCGTAAATTAAGTGGATATTTTTCATTGATTCTTTACTATGTATACGTGTAGGGTTTCAGAGATAGCCAACAATGGGAACCGCATCATATATACACTAAGAAAAACATATAGTAATTAATAGTAAACTAAATTCGAACTGAATAAGCATGTAGAGGGATATAAATAACTTTATGTTAGAATGACTATTCTTTTAGTGAAGGTTCAAACTTGCAATATAGTAACATTAGTAGCGTTTACTAAACTTGCATACCTTCAATCAGTTCATCAATGTTAGAATACTAACTTGTTATTTGTGAGAAGCAGCTGTACAAGTAAAATACAAACCACTATGTAAAGTAGTCAAATTAATTAAATTGATTAGTAAAATCCCTGGCTTTCTTCATTTGGCAATAATTGTTAAAATTTAGAAAAATAAATTATTATAATAGTTACAATTACTTAAACCTTATTTACCAAACAGAAATAACAATTTAAGTATTAATAATAATTTTCTCAGTGTATTTGTATAGACAAACGTATAAACTATTGTATAAAGAACTAGGTTTCTTCTGTCATTAGTTTAGAAAACTGACATTATGGACGTAAAAAATTGGAATTCTGCGCTGTTTTACTCTCTTCATTAATAATGTTAAAGTCCTCTAATATTATAATGACACTATACTTGTATTTAATCGAAATCATTTAACTCACTCGTCGAGTAACATTCCACTTTGACAGATTTAATGACTGATTACTACAATTCCACCTCTACTTACTATAGAGCAAGAAAGCAAGTTACAATTAACACCATCAGTACTAAATTAAAAGAAACTTAACTTTTGAAACCAATCTCAGGGCACCAACTACCTCAAGACCATTGTCGTTCGAGTCCGTACACAGGAGTGGGGTGGCTCGGTCTGTCGTCTACGCCGTTCTCGCGATATTTGCGAATTTCGCCGCCGGCTGCTGCACGCGGGGGTGGCTCGCGCTCGCTGCAAGCAGCACCGGGCACTCGCGGAAGGAGAAGCCCCGAGGGCTCTGGGGGGGGGGGGGGTGGTACAGCGGGGGTCAATTGCAATGCGGCGCGCGGTGCCCGCGTAAGCAGCAGTAGCGAACAGATGCGCGGCACGATCTCGAGTCCGATGTATTGCGTTTGCTAATCCCCCGACATGGCAGACAGTATAATACACCGCTTTGCAAACACACCGGCGCTGGAGCGCCCGATCCGTAAACTCCTTCCCCTCCTTGGCGGTGTGCCCCCTCAGCTGGGATGTATTCGCTGTTTCTATATCGCTCTCGTGCGAGCGTGGCGTTTGTAACTCTTTTCTACTTTTGCTGCGTTCGCTCGAGTTGGCGCAGTTTTGGATCGTGACTTTCTGCATTTCAATGGATATGTTTTGTGGTGAGTAGGAGAGTTTGTTATTGATGCTGAAATTAATAAGGGTACCGGTGAAATATATGGTATATTTATTTAACCCTAGAACACTATGATTCATTAAAAACACTTCTATGTATGCATATGTAAACTAGAGACTCTGACAAGAACATTATCTGGGTTTAGTTTGCTTGACTCCGTCAAGTTTGAAGAAATACGTAGCGGTTTCAATTAATGCAGGTTTTTTACGTTCGCATTCTAGAAGGTAATACTAAAGCCACCTGTCACCGACAAATACGAGGATCCATTTTTCGCATATCATTCTAAATTTTAAGTAAATATCTCTATGAAACGTTGTTGTCCCAAACAAAAACAACTTTCCTCTTACTCTGAGTATGAAATTGAAATTATTAATCTTGCATATCTATAAAACCTGGGGCCTGCGGCGGCTCAGTCGGTAGAGTGTCGGATTCCCACGCTGGTGACCCGGGTTCGAATCCTAGTCTCTGCCGATTGATACAAGCACCTCTGTAAAAATTACATGTGCTTTGTTTACAAACACACCGCAGACCCCCGTCGTCGATTAGCACCACATGGAAGCACAAACATGGCGACGTTAAAAAAAAAAAAAAAAAAAAAAAATCTATAAAACCTTTAATATATTTGGATTATTCCTGTACTTTTTTAAAAAACAAGTTGGGGTGGGGGGTCAACTATATTATACACCAATTTTTTATATGAAAGTAGGTACCAAAAAAGCACAAAAAAATTCATGTTATCACAAAAATTTTATTAGCAGATAAAACTTACATATTATCAAACAATAATAATATTTAGTGCTATATAGAAAGATGAGATAAATAATAAGTTTACAATGAAACTGATTAACTCACTACCACCACCTTTATCAATCACATATCAAATCTCTCCTCGCTCCCGCACACAAATACACTCTCTATCCCTCATTCTCTCGATATTTATCTCAATCACTTTGTGTTCACTCTCTCCCCCATTGTCTCAACGCAGCCTCTCTGTCTCAAATAGCGCACAACTTGCTCGATGGGTGCGCACGCGCGCTCTGTGTTCTCGCTTGACGGACGTTGCATAGAGAGCTGCAATGTCGGTGGGTACATAATTACATACAGAGAGAGATCGAGGAGAGAGACAGAGAGAGAGAGAGTGTGGCTACAGCTGAGCAGTATAAGCCCGTATGCCCCTACGTGCAGCTAACCGGCCTCCCCCCTCCGCGCGAGTCCGTGTTTGACTTCCCAATCATCGGCCCCCGAGGCCGCGCACTGTATCCCCGTTTGTGCGGTAACGAGGGAAATATCGCTGGGGAATATCGAAATTCTCCGACGCGTAATCAATTCCAATCGCATTCGAGAGCTTGCGCGGCTGCCGAGTGTCTTTTCGCGGAACGTGCGCGTGTGTATGGGTATATACAGTGGTAAAGGGGGACAGTGTAGACTTGACAGAGTTGACGGCAAGAAGGCCGCGTAATCATTGAACTTTTGATGGGATGAATGTCGTTAGGTGGACTTGTGGGGTTGTGAGGGTGGAGAGAAGCGATGGTGGACGATCAATGGGATTAAAACTGTTTCAAGATGATGTTTCTGAGTTAGGATGGTGATATTTTTGTACAGTGGTGAGTGGGGCGAGCAATGACGAGCGTAGTAATGCAGGTGTCGACCAAATTGTTTTTATAAAGAATATTTTTAATTTTCTTGTATATCTGACGTCAGTGTTAATTTGACAACAATTAAACAACGTTGTTAATTATTTATAAGAATTATGAGACTTGTTTATGATTCAGGAATTTTAGCATATCGAGAGACGACACACTGTGCTCAAGTTGACACATTTATTTATGAAAACTATCGCAACCAGTCGAGATACAACCTTGCTATACCAAGGCAACTCTGCACCATCTATAAGGCGAACCTGTCCTAAAGGACACCGACACAGCCAGTCGAGCCCTGGGTATACGATACGCAGTTGCTCTTGGCCTGTAACATCTACGCAGTTTTTGAACCAACAGTAATAACCCACTGCCACCTGTCTGCGAGTCACCTAGCATGAGAGAGTGAAATTGCAAGCTCTTTGAAGCAGACTAATTTTGGAACAACGAGTCCAGCCTCGATTCAGCCAATATTCTACGAGTCTCCACCATCTTCAGAGGTACTCTACGCTGCTGCAGGGCTTTTCCACTGGTTCTTATTTTTCTTTAGCACCTTCTAAGCAGACCGACTCAGGGTACGCGTCTAACTTCAACAGGCCTATATCTTAATCTCCGAAGAAGCTTATCCGAGCAGCTAGTCCTGGACTTCAACCGATCAACTACCCAGGAGATTTAGAGAGCACGAACCCAGCTTCTAGCCCATAAGTCATACCCTGACAGCATGTAAAGTGTTTCCACAGCTTACTACACTTCATTATCTAATCTTTAATTTTTATTTTATTTTAAAATTTTATGCTGCATTATTCATGCAGCTGTACCCACTGATGCGACGCGATTGTCACCGCATTCATAAGACGGTTATGTAACGATCATGTGACCGTAACAAGACCATTCAAAATATGACGAAAATTCATAATTATAAGGACAATTTACACAAACTTTTGTATATGTAAATGCATAATTGAATTGCCGGATCCGAAACTAGCTTCTTTTGGTGGAGAAAAATGACATTATATTGCGTTTAAATTTTTGGAAGAGTCTCGTCACAAACGTGATGGGTAAACATGATGGTCACATTCTAGGTAATATGAATATTTTAAAAATTAGAGTCACTTTGAATCACTGGCTGTACGATCTTGCATAGTATTGCGACAGAATAATAATGCATTTTGCTACTTTCAGAAAACCTTTTCCTAGAGTTTGCTCTACAGAACTCGAGCTGATACGTCATCGCCATATTCCAGCGAGGACGTCGACTTTGGCCCTCTTTGCCAAGCATTCTGGCTCACCTAGTAGCCAATGCCCTCGTCGCCTGTTTACAAGGGATAAACAGCGAGATCAACAACGAGCTACGAGGTCTGCATCTAGGCAATCTTTGCCGAACATCATTCTAGCCAGGCATCTAGTTACTCCTCCCATGGATTAAGAAGAGAAGGGGCACGAAATAGTAACTATATGCTCAAAAATCTAAATTCTTTAAGACAACTTCAGGTGATTTCACCCATTCTGCTAGTTTTCAACTCTTGATGCATTAACTATATATTATTTTGACTCTCCGCAGCTGGTTTTTGTTCCGGTTAAATAATTTGATTACTTATCTTTTTATATTATTAAAAAAGGACATGGATATATTTTTACGAACTGGAAACGAAACTACAACTTTGGTTAATAATAAGATAAGTATTATAATTAAGAATTCGCAATTATTAATATTTATTACTTTAATGTAAAATGAGTATATGTGGTGTATGCACGTATTTATGTATGCATGTATGTATGTATGTATATAGGAATATTTGTTTGTATATATGTTTGTCTGCATGTATTTATGTATGTATGTATATAGGAATATTTGTCTGTATATATGTTTGTCTGCATGTATGTATATATGCATGACTGTATGTATGTATTTATGTATGTATGTATGTACTTATGTATGTAAGTATGTATGTATTCATGTATGTATTTATGTATGTATGTATGTACTTATGTATGTAAGTATGTATGTATTCATGTATGTATTTATGTATGTAAGTATGCATGTAAGTATGTATGTATTTATTATGTATGTAAGTATGTATGTATTTATGTATGTCCGTATGTATGTAAGTATGCATGTGTGACGTATGTATGTATGTTTTTTTTTTTTTTTTTTTTTTTTTTTTTCTTATAGAGAGAGAGGTTTAAGGCAAATCCATTATGGACCATGACATGATATAGTGAAGTACCACCGTGTGTGAGACTCGCACTCACTAAACCTTCCAGTATACGCCAGGGTTTTTACGCCCCACCACAACCGGATCCCCTCCGTTCACTTTTTGACCCTTAGTAAAGTGAACCGTGCCCTTTCTTCTGAGTTGACCTCCCCGCGGTACTACCGCCAAGCAATGCTTCGCGGGGGTCATTGGGCTCCTGCCCTCTTCTGTGAATGTGGTCGGCATCACTGGTTCTCCCATTACCGTCATTAGTAGTCTTCCGTGTTGTGTGCCTTCTACTTCTTACCGCATCGTCCGGTCGCCAGCTTCATTCAGCATCTACGTATGTATGTATGTAAGCATGTATGTATGTATGTATGTATGTATGTATGCATGCATGTATGCATGTATGTATGCATGTGTGTATGTATGTATGTATGCATGCATGCATGTATGCATGTATGTATGCATGCATGTATGCATGTATGTATGCATGCATGCATGTATGTATGTATGTATGCATGTATGTATGTATGTAATTTCATATATGTATGTATGTAATTTCATATATGTATGTATGTAATTTCATATATGTATGTATGTAATTTCATATATGTATGTATGTAATTTCATATATGTATGTATGTAATTTCATATATGTATGTATGTAATTTCATATATGTATGTATGTAATTTCATATATGTATGTATGTAATTTCATATATGTATGTATGTAATTTCATATATGTATGTATGTAATTTCATATATGTATGTATGTATGCATTCGCAATTATTGTATATTGTACGTATGTATTTATGTATCTATTTATGTATGTGACTATGTGTGTATTGATGTATGTAAGTATGTATCTATTTATGTATGTAACTATGTGTGTATTGATGTATGTAAGTATGTATCTATTTATGTATGTAACTATGTGTGTATTGATGTATGTAAGTATGTATATATTTATGTATGTAACTATGTGTGTATTGATGTATGTAAGTATGTATGTATTTATGTATGTAACTATGTGTGTATTGATGTATGTAAGTATGTATGTAAGTATGTATGTAAGTATGTATGTAAGTATGTATGTAAGTATGTGTGTATTGATGTATGTAAGTATGTATGTAAGTATGTATGTAAGTATGTATGTAAGTATGTATGTAAGTATGTATGTAAGTATGTATGTAAGTATGTATGTAAGTATGTATGTAAGTATGTATGTAAGTATGTATGTAAGTATGTATGTAAGTATGTATGTAAGTATGTATGTAAGTATGTATGTAAGTATGTATGTAAGTATGTATGTAAGTATGTATGTAAGTATGTATGTAAGTATGTATGTAAGTATGTATGTAAGTATGTATGTAAGTATGTATGTAAGTATGTATGTAAGTATGTATGTAAGTATGTATGTAAGTATGTATGTAAGTATGTATGTAAGTATGTATGTAAGTATGTATGTAAGTATGTATGTAAGTATGTATGTAAGTATGTATGTAAGTATGTATGTAAGTATGTATGTAAGTATGTATGTAAGTATGTATGTAAGTATGTATGTAAGTATGTATGTAAGTATGTATGTAAGTATGTATGTAAGTATGTATGTAAGTATGTATGTAAGTATGTATGTAAGTATGTATGTAAGTATGTATGTAAGTATGTATGTAAGTATGTATGTAAGTATGTATGTAAGTATGTATGTAAGTATGTATGTAAGTATGTATGTAAGTATGTATGTAAGTATGTATGTAAGTATGTATGTAAGTATGTATGTAAGTATGTATGTAAGTATGTATGTAAGTATGTATGTAAGTATGTATGTAAGTATGTATGTAAGTATGTATGTAAGTATGTATGTAAGTATGTATGTAAGTATGTATGTAAGTATGTATGTAAGTATGTATGTAAGTATGTATGTAAGTATGTATGTAAGTATGTATGTAAGTATGTATGTAAGTATGTATGTAAGTATGTATGTAAGTATGTATGTAAGTATGTATGTAAGTATGTATGTAAGTATGTATGTAAGTATGTATGTAAGTATGTATGTAAGTATGTATGTAAGTATGTATGTAAGTATGTATGTAAGTATGTATGTAAGTATGTATGTAAGTATGTATGTAAGTATGTATGTAAGTATGTATGTAAGTATGTATGTAAGTATGTATGTAAGTATGTATGTAAGTATGTATGTAAGTATGTATGTAAGTATGTATGTAAGTATGTATGTAAGTATGTATGTAAGTATGTATGTAAGTATGTATGTAAGTATGTATGTAAGTATGTATGTAAGTATGTATGTAAGTATGTATGTAAGTATGTATGTAAGTATGTATGTAAGTATGTATGTAAGTATGTATGTAAGTATGTATGTAAGTATGTATGTAAGTATGTATGTAAGTATGTATGTAAGTATGTATGTAAGTATGTATGTAAGTATGTATGTAAGTATGTATGTAAGTATGTATGTAAGTATGTATGTAAGTATGTATGTAAGTATGTATGTAAGTATGTATGTAAGTATGTATGTAAGTATGTATGTAAGTATGTATGTAAGTATGTATGTAAGTATGTATGTAAGTATGTATGTAAGTATGTATGTAAGTATGTATGTAAGTATGTATGTAAGTATGTATGTAAGTATGTATGTAAGTATGTATGTAAGTATGTATGTAAGTATGTATGTAAGTATGTATGTAAGTATGTATGTAAGTATGTATGTAAGTATGTATGTAAGTATGTATGTAAGTATGTATGTAAGTATGTATGTAAGTATGTATGTAAGTATGTATGTAAGTATGTATGTAAGTATGTATGTAAGTATGTATGTAAGTATGTATGTAAGTATGTATGTAAGTATGTATGTAAGTATGTATGTAAGTATGTATGTAAGTATGTATGTAAGTATGTATGTAAGTATGTATGTAAGTATGTATGTAAGTATGTATGTAAGTATGTATGTAAGTATGTATGTAAGTATGTATGTAAGTATGTATGTAAGTATGTATGTAAGTATGTATGTAAGTATGTATGTAAGTATGTATGTAAGTATGTATGTAAGTATGTATGTAAGTATGTATGTAAGTATGTATGTAAGTATGTATGTAAGTATGTATGTAAGTATGTATGTAAGTATGTATGTAAGTATGTATGTAAGTATGTATGTAAGTATGTATGTAAGTATGTATGTAAGTATGTATGTAAGTATGTATGTAAGTATGTATGTAAGTATGTATGTAAGTATGTATGTAAGTATGTATGTAAGTATGTATGTAAGTATGTATGTAAGTATGTATGTAAGTATGTATGTAAGTATGTATGTAAGTATGTATGTAAGTATGTATGTAAGTATGTATGTAAGTATGTATGTAAGTATGTATGTAAGTATGTATGTAAGTATGTATGTAAGTATGTATGTAAGTATGTATGTAAGTATGTATGTAAGTATGTATGTAAGTATGTATGTAAGTATGTATGTAAGTATGTATGTAAGTATGTATGTAAGTATGTATGTAAGTATGTATGTAAGTATGTATGTAAGTATGTATGTAAGTATGTATGTAAGTATGTATGTAAGTATGTATGTAAGTATGTATGTAAGTATGTATGTAAGTATGTATGTAAGTATGTATGTAAGTATGTATGTAAGTATGTATGTAAGTATGTATGTAAGTATGTATGTAAGTATGTATGTAAGTATGTATGTAAGTATGTATGTAAGTATGTATGTAAGTATGTATGTAAGTATGTATGTAAGTATGTATGTAAGTATGTATGTAAGTATGTATGTAAGTATGTATGTAAGTATGTATGTAAGTATGTATGTAAGTATGTATGTAAGTATGTATGTAAGTATGTATGTAAGTATGTATGTAAGTATGTATGTAAGTATGTATGTAAGTATGTATGTAAGTATGTATGTAAGTATGTATGTAAGTATGTATGTAAGTATGTATGTAAGTATGTATGTAAGTATGTATGTAAGTATGTATGTAAGTATGTATGTAAGTATGTATGTAAGTATGTATGTAAGTATGTATGTAAGTATGTATGTAAGTATGTATGTAAGTATGTATGTAAGTATGTATGTAAGTATGTATGTAAGTATGTATGTAAGTATGTATGTATTTATGTATGTAAGTATGTATGTATTTATGTATGTAAGTATGTATGTATTTATGTATGTAAAAATGTATGTATTTATATACGTATGTAAGTATGTAGGCGTTGGCTACATTGTTGGATGACGCAACGCGCAACTTGAGAGAGATTCACATTTCTTCTCTCGACTTTGCCCGGGCATACGACAGTGTAAGTCACGAGGCCATCGTTTCCGTATTGGAGGAAGCTGGTCTGCTTCCTGGTTTCATCAGGTATATCGCCAACGTGTACAGTAATAGCTCAACAGTTTTGGAGGTGCAGGGCTCTCGCTCGGAACCTATCAAGGTTAATAGCGGGATGAGGCAAGACGATCCTCTTTCCTCAGTGGTCTTCTGCCTTGTTGTTAATACAGTATTAAGATCATTGCCCCAGTACGTCGGATACGAGCTAGGAGAATCACGGATAAATTCAATCGCATATGCCGACGATCTCTTCCTAGTCTCGTCAACCCGTAAAGGCATGGAGCTTCTCCTGGAGGCGGCTGAGAGAAAAGCTGCGCAGCAAGGACTCTCACTCAATACGGCGAAATGTGTGGCCCTGGCCATAGTGCCTGACCGTGCGCATAGGAAGTACAAGGTTCTAACAGAACCGTGGTTCAAGCTCGCTGATGGATCTCTGATACATCAGCTGACCGCCTCGGAAGAGTGGCGGTATCTCGGAGTTGACTTCAGAGTGATTGGACCAAAAAAGCGGGAGTCATGCTCTATATTGAGCTGGACAGGATTACGAGAGCCCCCTTAAAGCCACAACAACGTTTGCTGATACTGCGCTACTTCCTCATAAGCCGTCGCTATCACAAGCTTGTCTTGGCCGGAACGACTCTTGGGAAACTGAGAGCGTTGGACAAGCAAGTAAGGGTGGCCATCAGGAGATGGCTCCGGCTCCCCGCCGACACTGCCACGGCATACTTCCACACTCCGTCTGACAGAGGAGGTCTAGGCATTCCTTCGTTCACCACGACTGTCCCTGGCTTGATGATGTAACGTCTCAAGTCATTGGAGACATCTTCATCCCTTGCGATACGTGAGGTCGCCCGTTCTAAATGGGTTGACATGCGTCTAGAGTGGGCTAGGAAAGCACTTACGTTAGATGGAGATGTTCTCGATACCAGGTTAAAAAGGGACAAATGGTGGACTCGGAGTCTCTACAGCTCTGTCGATGGCAATGAGTTACGAGAGTGTGGGAAGAGCAACATATCGAATTCATGGATCGACGCCGGCAGTTTCGGCGTACCCGGGCGTGGTTATATTCACTATCATCACGTACGGGTAAACTGCTTACCCACCCAGATAAGAACATCAAGAGGACCCCGCAGGGACCAGAGGGACGTGAGGTGTCGTGCAGGCTGCAACACTACTGAACACACACATCATCCAGGGATGTTTCCGGACACATGGCGGAAGAGTCAAGCGACATGATGCTGTGTGTCGGGTCGTCGCCTCGGGCCTGCGGAAGAAAGGGTGGGAAGTAGCGGAGGAGTCCCGCATCCAAACATCTGAAGGATTGCGGAAGCCTGATCTGGTTGCTACAAAGAATGATCGCGTGTGCGTGATAGACTTGCAGGTTGTTAGCGGCTCGCAATCGCTAGATGCCGCACATGAGAATAAAGTGGCGAAGTACAGGGACAACCGAGATCTCGTCACCGCCGTAAAATCTTGGCGTGGCAAGCCCTATGAGACTGTCAAATTCTCGTCGTGCACTCTTTCGTGGAGGGGCGTCCGGTCAGCGAAGTCCGTTGACTTTCTGCTAGAGCTTGGGCTGACGAAGAGACTCTTAGCGGGCATAACGACGAGAGTTCTCCAAGGAAGCTACATGAATTGGATCCGCTAGAGCCAAATGACGTATGTTTTCAAAGGTCGCTCGGCAGTACGAGAGGGTGTGGGATAGGTGTGGGAATGTAATATAATGAACGACGGGACCACGGCCCGTAACATCAAGCGTGCAATGGACACAGGCATTACCATCAGGGTCTTTTTTTTTAGTGAGTCGGACCCAAAATAATCGAATGGTGTATATATGGGGGTACCACCAGTAAGCCTTTCGAGTCTCGTACGTAAGCACGAAAAGCTCGGATGGCTGGGTGGTTGCCCGGGCCAGCCTCACACACGGGAGCGCAACACAACAAAAGCACGTGTGCTCCTACGGTGCTGGAGAAGCATTTTTTTTCTTTCTTCATTTTCGAATCCCCTGCCTTGGTCCTTAAAAAATATATATATATATATATATATGTATGTATATATGTATGTATGTATTTATATATGTATATATGTATATATGTATGTATGTATATATGTATGTATGTACGTATGTATATATGTATGTATGTATGTATATATGTATGTATGCATATACGTATGTATGTACTTTCATATATGTATGTTTGTATGTATGTATGTATGCATATACGTATGTATGTACTTTCATATATGTATGTTTGTATGTATGTATGTATGCATATACGTATGTATGTACTTTCATATATGTATGTTTGTATGTATGTATGTATGCATATATGTATGTATGTATGCATATATGTATGTATGTATGCATATATGTATGTATGTATGCATATATGTATGTATGTATGCATATATGTATGTATGTATGCATATATGTATGTATGTATGCATATATGTATGTATGTATGCATATATGTATGTATGTATGCATATATGTATGTATGTATGCATATATGTATGTATGTACTTTCGTATATGTATGTTTGTATGTATGTATGACTTTATATACTATAAGAAAAGCATAATCACTTATAATAATAGTATCTCACGTTGAATCAATAAAAATATTACAGCATCCTAACTTAAACATACCCAAAAGCAAGAAATTAATTTTTTTTAATCTTAAATATAATCATATATACTCGCTATGCGATTAGGAATCACATAAAGGTGTTTAAGTTAAGAAAATAACGTTCACCTACATTTAGAATGTTGTACGTGAGAAACAAACTGTAAAATTTGAGTTTGAAGAGGTTCAGAAAGGTTAAATTTAATTTTTGGTTTTTAAATAAATTTTATACATAGTTTTTTTATATCAAGCCATCATCTCGAGCATAACAATTACTTGTAAACCCCGATTTCCTAAAAAATTAATTTAATTATGTGTGTATTGTAAAATTTTACTTTTAACACATCTAAATATTAATTTAGAAATATGAAAGAAATTAAGGATTCTTTTTAACTTGACGATTTTCGAAAATGTACCTATATTCCAGAAACTGTATCTTTGGTTATACGAAATTAATTTGTACGTTGCTGATTACTTGCGCTCCTACATTGCTAATAAGTTGCAGTCTTCCATTTGGTCACCTACATTTTTTCATAATTTTGAAATGAATAACTTTTCATCGAAATATCCTCAAAGATGCTCAGACCACTCAAATTTAAGGTCTTAATATTAGCTTTTTTTGGATATACACAGAATTATCCGTAATTTATAATACGTCACGTAAGTTGCGTCAGATTTCAATAGTATGACGTTTACTTTACGAGAAAAGCAAACTGGAAATAAACTTACAGTTATGCTATCAATTCAATACACAACACCAAAGCAAAAGTATTGTTTTTAGGATGTTTGGTCTATGTTTTCCGAAAATGAGAGCTCAAAAGGGACTCAGAGAAAAAAGTTACAGGGGTACGAACTTAATTTCAAAAAAGTACCTATTTTTCACAGGCTGTATCTTCAGCTGAAAGAAACCGTTTCGAAAGGAACAAAAAGAAGAATTCAAGGTCTTTTAAAGAAGAAGAATTTGCGACTTGGGAGACCTAAATCTGTATCGATTTCATAAAATGGCAAGCAATCGAATTAACCTAAGCAACACGAAATTTTAGATTTATATTCAGCTCCGTAGGGGTGATTCATTTAGCTGTTAAGAGGGTCTAATATTTTTTTTTCTTAAGTTTCGTAAAAAGATGAAAAAATATTTTTTGATCCGTTCAAATTTGTATCAATGGGAGCTCCTTCTATTTATTTTTAAAATAGCCAGTTTTTGGCCGCTTTTAAAAATTTAGAACACTCTAGTAGGTCTCACGGGGACCTTAGGGCTAAAAAATGTTGTATAGCTTATTTTGATGAGTACTTTTATATAAAAAATCAGCTGCAAATTTCGAAGACCCCCTGCTCATGCTTTTTTAAAAAAGTATAAGAATAATCCACATATTAATACCATAGAGCGGGGCGTCTTGGACCACTTTTTGATTTTAAAGTACTGTATCATAATTTAAAGAATAAATTTCAAAATTATTATCAATGTCTATATTTACATAAGAACATACTGTATTTATTTTTATTTTTACTTTTTGGTTTTTATAGAACTCATAAAACATGGTGGTCCTTCCACCACTCGCGTATTTTTGTATTAATTTATCTGATGTCGGGACTAAATCAAAAACATATTTATAACATATTATATATATTATTGAATCTTATATTAGCTTTTTATGATAGATTCTTTAAACTTATTAATTGATTCATACTTTAATTTTTCATCACAGCTTTTTTTTATTTTAAGTGTAATATTAGGCAGATTGTTTTTGAAGCTAGTTAATACGCAATATTTGATTTGTTTCATTTGAATAACTTTTCATAAAGTAGCGAATTATAAAAGTGTTTATTGAAAGAATCTCGTAATTTGAAAGCACAATGAAATGATCTGCGATTCATTGTTCTTCTTCCCAAGTGAGTACAGTTGGAGTATTCTAATTGGCATTGTTTTCCTTTACAAAATCTTTTAGTGTGCGATGGAGTGTGTTCATCACTTATTTTTATATTAGACATACATACATTTGCTTGTTAAGGCTTCCTTCACACCAGCTTTTTGTCTTTGGGTCGATAAATCCTTGAAATTACGTTTTCAAATAAAACTCTTGAAATGCCTAATTAACAAATTTTATCTGATTTACAGTAACGATTTCTTTTATAAATAATTGATATTGCTCGATTTAGTTCGAGAAACAATTAAATAACTAGTATAGAAAATATTTACTTACCAAAACAACGAAAAATTCAGTGGTCCAAAAGACCCCGGTAATCTTCAAAACAGTACTTTATTGCATATTTGGTCTACTAACCGTTAGCACGGCTTAAAAATTCTCTTGGACGCAGTCAGTAAGTAATGTCTATATTTATACCGACACCAGGGACATGCTCACACGTAAATACAAATCTTCTACAAGCCTAGCCACAGCTAATTTTCTTACTCACGAATGAAGTTCAAATTTAATTCCAGTTTATAATGAGCTAGTAGAAAGGGAGAAGACATTTTGTAAGACCTTTATTGTTGATGAAATATTGTAATAATTATATTTATAATGATTTAGTGTGGCTAGATCAGCTGAACTAACGTTCCATATATTTTATAGAACTGATAAGAGTTATTTTAGTATAGTGGTCCAAGATGCCCCGCTCTACGGTATTGATTAATAATGTACGAACATTTTAGAAGAAATGAATGTGGATGAGCATTGAACAATAAAAAGCTTAGAAATTGACGCTTTCGTTTTAATTATAGTGGAGAGATCGGGGTAAAATAATTTCGATATTTTTAAGTTCAACGCAAAACCGAAGGTTGTGGTTTTGACAAATAACGTAAGGTGGTCCTATAGTAGATTTTGAAAATTTTGCTAGTTATATGATAAAACTTTTTTAAGTTGGTGGTCATATTTGTTACCTAAAGAGAAAGCTTTTGTACATTTTCATAAATTTTTAGACAGTATACCCATAGTTATGTAAGAAAAACTAGCAATTTTCAATGAAAATTGAAGTTTTTCAAAACTGCCCTTGTGCATGGGAATGCAAGTATAGCATTTGAAAAAAATTCTGTAATATCTAACACATGTACCATACAGAAACTGTGAACTCCAAACTTTTTAAAACACAATTATAAAGAAAAATAAAATTATATTGAAATTTAAATATAAAAATAATCTAAAAAGCCACATTCTTAACTCTGTTCATGAGCAACACTTTGTCAATAAATTTTTTTTTGAAAAATCGTAGTTCATATTTGTAATGCGAATAAGTTGAATAATATATCCTTAACGTTTCAAATTAATTCATTGTAATCCTGTGCGCATAAGACTTGCTGAACATTGGAAAACCATAAATGAAAATAACCGCACTTATATAAAAATAAGATATAATTTTTTTATGATTTTAAAACAATTTTTCTATCGCAGAGTATCGAACTAATTTTTCTTTTAATAATTTCTATGTTTTCTGAAGTATGCTTGCAAAGTGTAGAGTAGATTTGAGTAAGGGTTAAGATTCGGTTAATGTAGAAAGACGCTGGATTGTGTGCAATAAAAGTAGGAGGAAAAATACGTATAAATAACTATTTAGTCCATTAGAATGATTTCTATGGCCAATATTGCCCATACAGAATCATTTTCAGTTCTAAAATTGTACAAAGTATCAGAAAATGCAATAAAAAAGTTGAGTTTTTTGTCAAATTTTACTATAGAACCA
Organism: Gastracanthus pulcherrimus; assembly: GCA_949152435.1. Classification (NCBI taxonomy): domain Eukaryota; kingdom Metazoa; phylum Arthropoda; class Insecta; order Hymenoptera; family Pteromalidae; genus Gastracanthus; species Gastracanthus pulcherrimus. The sequence goes on along the minus strand of OX424572.1, from coordinate 190,117,341 downwards.
CCTTAAAAAACCTCCAGTTCTACGTTAAACTTAAAAAGATAGACACTGTTCAAATTCGACTCCGCGATCAGTTTCGCCCCGGTCTCCCCTAAATCAATAATGGAAAAATACATCAGAACTTAATCAAATAAAAAAGTGTCTCTTAGTTCTCAGTGTTTTTTGCATCTCTACTTCTTATTCGCACTTTGACTCGCATGCGCGTCACGTACCGCTTATCATTCAGAGATTTCGTTGAAATCGAATCAGTATTGAACTGAAGCAGCTCGAAGAACTGTAGTGTATTAAAATAAGTTTATAATACTGCATCTCATCATCTCTTTTTGCAAAATATGACGTCAAAGTATATTTTATTAATAATTATAAGTACGATTTGTGTTGGAGTAGGTAAGTTACATTTATATGTAAAGCAGTTTGCAGTGAAAAAACACTAAACGATGGATAAGATATTTAAAATAGACCATAGAATCTTTATACCAAAAAGCAATTTAATTCTATATAACACATATTATTATTATTATAAATATACTGTAACAATAATTATGTAATATTTGCAATTAATGAAGTATTATAAAATAAATACTCAAAGTAATAATTCACTTAGTATTTAAAAAATAATAGTAATTTTATAATATTAAGTTTTCTAAACGATGGATTTCTGGAACTGTACTTTTATTTATTTAATCTAGAATCTATTTCAAACGGAAGTTTTGTGTCAATAAAGGAATCACCTTATTATGTAAGTAATCATGATAAATTATAAAGTATTTTTCATATTTTAGTCAACTAATGCATACATATTTATAATTAGAATATTTAATGATTAAAGTAAATTTTTATTTATCAAGGGAAAACTTATACGGTTCTCTTATTTTTACTTTATTGCAACATTTTCTCTTTGAGATAGCAATGTTTTGATAAAAGAAATGTTTGCCATTTTTTAACGTAAAATATACTATATGACTTGGGGAGTTCAAATAAGCAACTACAAAAAAATGTCCGCTGTATGGATGTGTGTGTGTGTGTGCATACATGCGTGCGCGTGTGCGTACGTAGGTACGCGTGTGAGTGTGTCGCGCATCCACGTTCGAATATTTCGCGGTAAAACCTTACCAAACTTTGCATTCATGTTTGTTATCCATACCTAGGAGGGGCAAGAAATATTCAGCGAATATGGTGGACTCATTTAATTTTATAGACATTTTTCGAAATTTTAAAATTTGAAAATGCAGGTTTTTTGAAAATTTATTGATGAAGCAATGTTTTTTGGAAGCATTTTTATCACAATAAAGTACTCACAAAAACTGTGAATTTGAGACCGTCAAGATGCGAATTCTACCGTATTTTATTTGTTATACGGTGTGTTTAGAAATTATTTTCTATCCTGTATAACCCGAAAAGGATAAAATTGAATAAAACTTTTACTAAATATTACTTTTATGTAGAACTGTAAACCTACAAATTTTGAAGTCATAAGATTTATTGTATTTTTAAAACATATTAAAAAAAATGCAATTTCTTGGACAACGATGTCTTAGAATTTTGTTTATTGAAAGTTATAATCATCATTTTTTAAGTATAAAGATATAAGTCTACTAACATGGTTTTGATAACATTTTGTGCAATTTTTTTCACGAAAACTAGATTATTTGGCAAGACGTGAAAAGGTACTTTCAGAGAAATTACGGTTTATGTATGTATGTATGTATGTATGTATGTGTGTACGTGAGTGTGCGTGGGTTATGTTTATGTATGTATGTGTATAGCTAATCTAGGCTCAAACACCAGTTGATATAATCAATCTGTGTGGGAAAACTTAATTTTCAGTTAGCATTTAAACTTAACGTATTTGCAATGTTTATGCGCTTATGAACTTTTCAAACAAAATTACTTTATAATATATTACGTATTTGACATATGCATAATAATATAATATACAATATGACATGATTGATACTTCTTTGAGAAAGCTGAGTGCTAAATCTATTAACAGCGTTATTTACATTCATATGTACTAAGTAATTAAAGATAATACATTGATTGATTTAAGTATACTTAATATAATATTTCAGGTATCTATTGCTAATGATATAGAAAGTTTCTGTGGCGGCTCCATAATTTCAGAATATTGGATAGTATCTGCCGCTCATTGTTTTGAGTAAGTTTTTGAATATTTATTCATGCAATAGTTGTACTAATAACTAAAAATAAACTTTTTAAATTAAACTGCAATATTTGTGTACTAAAACAAGAATGACAGTGGTTGGGCTTTATTCGTAATGTAAGATTTTGGTTATTTTCAGGAATACCAATCTTTCTTCGATCACGATTCGTTCTGGTACAAGTACTGATTTTACAAAAGGAGTAAATTATGATATTGCAAAAGTATTTATACCTGGTGGTTACGACAGCGACTTTGGATTTACAACTGGAACGAATGATATCAGTTTAATCAAAGTAAATAGTACTTATTGGCATTCTTAAATTAAAAGTTATAGAAATTGGTAACATTCAAATCAAATGTATACATAATACTTTTTATTCCCGGTTTAACTATAATGACCACTTTATTGGCCTACAAAGCAGGACGAAAGTGACGTATTATCCCCTCTCTTAAATTTACGGGAAATAAAGTAGATTTGCGGGAAGTAAATTAAAAAATTATAGTAGATTTGCTGTAAATAAAGTAAATTTGCGGGAAACAATAATATATTGTATACCGTGGGGAAAAGTAAGCTTTTTTCGCCCGCGTGTGAGGTTTGCAATACAAGTCGAAGGCGAGCAAGCACGAGCCGAAGGCGCGTGCGTATTGCAAGCTAAAGACGAGTATTGCAGACACATAAGGGCGAAAAAGGCCTCTTCCCCACGGTGAACACCATATTTTTTGTCAAGCATGTCTGGATAATATGTTTTTATCTGCCTATAAAGCGGAACTAAATTGCGTCATTCTTCGACACGGTGCAAACACACTCTTGTTAGACTGTAAAATCAAACTATAATAATGTACAGACATCGTAAAAATGCGGTATCATCCAAGTGATACCCCTTATTTAGGGGACCTATATCCTCTTAAATCATATATTCGAAAAAAATCTTTGTACGCCCTCTATAACGTTGATTATTCCATTGGGTGATTACTATACATCAGGTGATTAAAGTACACCCACCCTCGAGTACAATATTCGACTTTATTCCCTTGTTACATAATGTACTATTCTTTCCTTTGCGCAGAGGGAAGAAAATATTTTTTGACACAGTATGCAAATTTAGTATATAAAGTGAAGTGCAAATTTCGGTCCGTCTGTAAAGAGAATATTTCGGTTCGTAAAGTGAATTTTTTCGCACATCTGCACGTCAAGTATTAAAGTGTGTGTAAAGTGAAAAACTGTGTGTACAGTAAGTACAAACAGTTTTTCACTTTACACACAGTTTTGAAAAATTTCGAAAAATTTGAAATAATTGGAAAGTTTTAAAACTAAATTCAATAATTGTGCAAAATTGGAAAATTAAAAAAAAAATTGAATAATTGTGTAAAATTAAAAAATTTTGAATAAAGAGAAACTTTTGAAAATTTTTGAAGAAGGTGTAAAATTTAGAAAAATTCTGAAGAAATGGAAAATTTTTAAAAAATATTGGTTAATTGATCATTTTTATTTAATTTAAAATTTCGACATAGTTCTTTTTACTTTTCTTAAATGATTTAGTAATATATTTTTTCTGAGGGGACTCCCCCCCTCCTAACCCGACCACCTGGAGGGACCTCACCCCCTACGCCCCCGGGAGTTCCGCCCCTGGAACCCGCCTTGCTCCCGTACCTCCCGTCCTGCGCCCTTCCTGCACCCTTCCTTTATTTTTTCTACCATTAAGTCGAGAAATTCGTGACACAACCTCCGTCGACGAAGTGATTTCAACGAAACATTTAATTACGGTTATCTATTCTAGATACCTTATCGCAAACTTTACCCACACTGTATCAATAAATATTGTATGTAACTCGTGCGTAACTTGATCACACTCGTGTGTATGTCGCGGTACTCTTCGTCGGTCGAATGCGTATCAAACAGCACCCGTGCGAAACAATTCACTTTACGTACTAGTTGCATAAACCGGGCAGAATAGCAGTTTATGCAACTAGTACGTAATATATACACGTATATAATATTTCAAACAATGTAATGTTTTATATCTAGTTCTCTTTTTTTTTCTATACAAAATTTGAATTTATTATAAGCCTTGTATCTGTGAAAAAAAATCAATTATATTATATATATATATATATATATATATATATATATATATATATATATATATATATATTATTATTTATTTATTTTCAATTTAGAATCATAATTAGAAAATAATTGATTTTTTTCACAGATACAAGGCTTATAATGGATTCAAATTTTGTATAGAAAAAAAAGAGAACTAGATTTAAAACATCACATTGTTTGAAATATTTGTTTGTCTTTCAAGATGAATATTTGCGTGTTCATATAAATAAGTTAGTATTATTCTTAAAATAGAAATAAATACGTCAGATAAAAAGGAAATTATTAAAGTCAATAAACCAACTAAGCAAAGTTTTAAATAAAACTTAGTTTCATAAAATGTAAATATCGTAATAAACATACTCCAAAATTAACGAATACAAATAATAACGCACGAAAATTTAGATTAAATGGCAGAAACCCACTTTAATAATTATTTTTTTCAAATAACATTTTAAGCTCTTTGAGAAAGCAATCTACTAAAGTAGTTACCAGCGGTTTTTGTTTCACAACGATTTTTTATTTTTATGATATTTCTTTGAACAAACGCTTTATCGCTTATTTATTGGGTGTTATGCGGTAATTTTTGACTAATTAAAATTAATATTTGCCCCTTTGTAATGTACTAAAATAGGAATAATAAGTAACAATAGTAATACTACTAAATAATAATAATAATAATAATAGTAATAATAGTAGAAATAGCATTAATATTACTATTAATTTTCACAGTTAAAGAGACCAATTGCATTCAATGAGTATCAACAGCCGATTCAAATTTCTCGAGATCTTCCCAAGGCTAAAGACAAACTAACTATATTTGGATTAGGAAACCAAGGCGTAAGTAATAATTTTACTTTTCGAAAGCGAAAAATAACATTAATTCTCCGCTTTTTTACAAGTATTAAAATCTGTAATATACATTACTATTAAAAAGAGTCTACAATGTTTGTAAATGTAAATCTAAACTAAATAAGACTTTTTGCAATGCACCCTAAGATAGCATGTATGCTTTTTCTTCGATAGGATGTTTTCTCACTTACCCCTTGCTATCATTTACATGAGATTATTAATCGGTAATATCGTCTCAGCATTAATTTATTTTTGCTAGTGGATATTCAAAGAAATATTTAAAAAATATTCAGAAAGAAGCTGGAGTATCTACATATAGGTTAGATGTTTCTTCATTTTTTTTCTCTGTAGTTGTTTGAAACACTATAGAATACTTTGAATGAAACAGTGTGCTGCAGAAAAATTTAACTTATAAGCCTAATATTCGTTAAGTTGTTAATACTTATAAATATCAGGCCAATATTTATTATAAAGAGGGTAAAGCGGTGCCTATGACTGCAATAAAGCAAAAAAATATTTAGTCCAGGTATGTGACATGAATTAAAAGTATTAAAACAACTAATTTTCTACTTAAAAATATACTATGAATCAACAATTTCACCATAGAAAAAGCTATGTATCTTGCCCATTTCAAAGTTACCAGTGGTTGAGTCCCGATGCATCATTTTCACTCCAAAATGAGTTTGCCGTAGGTTTTTTTCAAAGGATCATTTACATGAGATTATTAATCGGTAATATTGTTCAAAATCTCAATCTTCATAGTTACCACTAAAATTGATGAAAAGTTAACAACTACTTCAATTTTTTCGATATTGTACAAAATTTATTTCAATATTGTAATATATACTGAGAAAAATTATGTAGTTTGCCTATTTTAGTGGTCACTGCCAAAAAGATTGATATTTTGAACAATATTGCCGATGAGTAATTTCATATAGATGATCCCTTAAAAAAATAACCTACGGAAAATACACTAAAGTTTGAACAAAAAACAAATTTAAAGAAAATTAAATTTAACAGTGAGGGCGGCTAATATATAAGCCGATTCTTTCATTTATCTACCAAATAAATTAAAATTTAAAACGTTCTATAAAAACTTAAAGTTTCTACCTCTTTCTAAGATCTTAAAGTATACAATAACCGATTACATAAAAATTTATATAATTTTTGCGATTACGGAAAAATTATTTTAGAAATTTGCGTCAATTAGTGACATATATGTGTGTCACGCTACCCTCAACCTGTTAAAGATTGACATGCAAATAGATTATAAATAATACTCTACTTTTGTGATCTATCTTTTTTCTATAATTATTGGCATTGCAAGAGTGCTTTTATTAACAATCTGATCATTTTCTGACCATAGGATCCAGTTTTTATGAAGAAATATGTAGGTTTCAATAGCTAAAAATTAAAATATAAAAATAAAAATGAATTATATTTAACATAAATTCTGAATAAAATATGCTAAATTAAATAAGATCTAATCAAGTAAAAATTGGTTAGCAATTTAAACATCCTTAATAAATGTCACATGAGAAATACAACCTCAACAGTCATTTTTAGGTTTTTGGTATGGCGAGAGTCTCAGACGTCGCTCTCAATCGGCGAGATACGCCCTACAAATTTGGAAATAGTTTATGTACATTATAATTCCAAAAAATTGAAAATATTATGTGCTTAGCCTATTTCATGTATTTCTCCTAGCATAAGAAATGAAAGATGACATTTATTCAGTTATATAGTAGAACTACAGCAACATATGTGTAAAAAGTGGAAATAAACAGAAAAAGAAAAAGTTTAGAGAAAAGAAGGAGTCTATGTCCAATCCAAGTTATATACAAGTTAAAAATTAATAAAATGTAAAAACATAACAGTATACAAAATGTATACAAATTAAATAAAGTACATATATAAAATATTAAAAATAAATTAAAGACTTACAAAGTTAGAAAAACCAAAGTTTAAAGTTATAGAAACCAGTATACATTAACAAAAATAATAAGCAGCAACTGAGTAACTATCATGGTTTCCTTCCAGTCTTCTTATTCGTGCATTCCTTCTGTATTAAAGTGTTAATAATTCTTCTCTCTTGTTCATCAGAGGCATTCATGACCTAAAGTATAGCATCTTGATCTTCATTAAAAAAAGCTGCCGCGATGTACGCTCCTATCTTCAACGTCAATGCATCACTGAAACATGTCTAAGACACGTGCTTCCAAATTGTGTTGTTAAGTCTTTCATTATTATTTTGTGTAAAGGCTCCAAGACACCTACTAAGCAGTTCTGGATTAGTGAGATTCTCGTACACTGGTTTAATTGCTTGCTTAACAGCTGCAGGTGCACACGCTACTCTTTGTCCTACCTATACTGAAAGGATAATTTTTCATGGATATATGAAACGGGTTAAAAGTGCGTTACTTTACCGCCCTAGGATGAAAAATACCCACATTCTGCCCGAAGATTTTGTTTTCCGCCTGAGGGAGGTAAAGAACCCCTACCCGCCCGCTTTATATGCACGAAAAAGCATACTTTCGGTACAGGTAGGACAAAAAATATATTTTCAGATAAAAATGTAAAAAAAAAAATAAGGAAAGTATAATAAAGTGACCGTATCTACTTTACATAATTTCTTTTAACATTAGCGAAAATGGAAAATAAAATATTAAAACCTTTATATCTTAAAAACACAAAAAGTAGACTTCTTAGGTTATGCCAGAAAGCTACAGAAATTATACAAACTGCCTTATCGCATTGATGAAGCCTACATCAGGTAGCTTGCAGCTTAAATGCTAATAGGTTTCAATTTATTTATAACAATATATGATTTACAAATTGCTTGTTTCTGAAAGAAAGGCTTTTCTTGATTGCAAGTAAAAATCTCACAAAAAATGTAAAAGAGTTGTACATAAAATACATTAAAGACTTAAATGAAGTACTATTTGTGATGAAAAGTGCACGAGACACTCAAAACGTTAAAGAAAATGAGTTGTTCATTTGTTAAGGTGCTGTTAGAGTAATTCCAAATACTAACCAGTTCATCTGCTTTGTATATTAACAGAGCGCACGCACCGAAGCACTCGTTCTCAAGACCATCGAACTGGAGGTCGTGGATCAGGAAGTTTGTCAGTCGATTTGGGAAGATTACTACGTGACCAACGACGTTTTCTGCGCTGGCAGTGGGACCTCGAGCACCTGCTCCGGAGACTCGGGTGGTCCCGTCGTGATTAACGGAAAACTGGCGGGCATTGTCAGCAGCGGACCCGAGTGCAAGACCATAAGCAAGGGCAAACCGGCCTTCTACGTCAGGATCCACAAGTTCTACGACTGGATTATCAAGCACACGGGAATAAATTACTAGGATTCGTCAATGTTTATCGTTTGGAAAGAAAATGTACAAGCACATCTACCATATGTAACTCAAAGTTGGATTTGAAGAAACTTCAAAAGGTTTTTCTGTAACTAAAAATTTTAGCCCAGTGAACGTAGATTGATTTAAACTTCAGAAAGTAGATATTACTTTAATAATAAATTATATCTCTCATCTACTTTCGATTAAAACTGGAAAGTTATTAATTTTTTTCCAAATTTGATAATAGTCCAAGATTGTAAAATACGCATGAAAAGTCACCCAAATTATACAACTTAAAAAAAACAATTTTTCATGCAGTTTTAATTTTTCGTCGCATGTTTAAGTATTATGTTAGATGGCGATGAAGTAAGTTTTCGAAATTATATCAAAGTCACGTTATCTACGGAGGAAAGTCTAAATCTTTAAAATTAATAGTTTAAAATTTATACATTTAGCATAACTGTAGTAATTTTAGCTTCTACTTTTATTTTTGTACATTCGTACAGAGATTTTACTCCAAATTTAAAGAGCACTTTCTACCTTATGTTTATTTGAAGAAAAAAAACTAATTGGAAATTAAACTCAAATCAAAGTTAATTCCATCTACTTTTATTTACTTTTAGAGTAATTTTTCTAGCATTAGGGCATGCAGAGTTATTCTCAATTAGAGTATTTCATGGGATGTTGTTTTCACTAAAATAATGCATATATCAAGAAGAACAGTTATATATTACAAATTGGGTCCATCAGATCAAATCCCGGGTACTGGATTTCATTTCTAGATTTCATAAAACACCTTATGAGCCCTAATTCTTTGGCAAATATCAGTTAATGAGAGTTTTAGTTCCTCTATCTTACCGTACCCGGATTATGATTAATAAAAATTGATACTAATTACTGCTTCATTCTGTTATTTTTTGCCGGCAGAGTTAATGCATAAATGTTTAAGCATATGTACTTGAGTATGTATGGCTCAATAACGAAAATAACACCTCCATGATGTATAAAACTTTGCTAAAATTAATTACTTTTACTTGTGCAACTTAATATTGTGAAATACTATACGTACACAATTATTATTAAATATGTGCATAAGTTTATTCAAGCCATAAAAATTCTAAATTAATACTATAAAATAATATTTACTTATGACTCAATCACCTTAATATAATCATTATAGCTATAACAAAATTTTATTGTTTCCAAATTAATAAAGTTTTAGTGATATATAAAATAAATTTTCAGTTATATATTACTCGTATAATATTTATAACGTTTATTAAATATTTGAGATTTAACCATTATTTTACTTTCTATGCAGTGACAATTTACACGTTTATTAAAAAAACATTTTTGTCAATCTATTGAAATGCTGTCCATCCGCATAGTATATTACCGTATGTACACTGCGGAAAAACTTTGTAAAATTCTTCATCACGGAGTACTACAGTATTTACAGCAGTCTTGCCCATTTTACAGTTAGACTGAAAATAATAAAAAAAATTACTATTAAGCTTGTCAATTCTTGTTAATGTTTAACTTGAACCCTTACTTTCACGTACTCCAAATAGAAGAATTGATATGAATGTAGATAAAGTATGTTCAGAAAACAAAGGTTAATAAGATGTTTCACCTGTGTCAGTTAAAGAAAAACTTTTCATAGCATCATGAGCGATTTTTAAACCATAAATATCTGATATTGTATCGAGTTCCTTTTCCTTCTGAAATGGATTTTAAAAATTAATCAAAATATTTATGTACATATTAATTTTTTAAAATGTTTTAACGTAATATTTACGCTATATTTGCCTACATCAGGAATGAAACATTGCATCGTGTCAAGTGGGTAATCCGGATGTGCATTCAAATCCTTACCATACGTATATGTATCTAGAAAAATACAAATTTTTAATAACGTATCAAAATAACTACAATAAGCGTATATCATTCGAATCATTCAATAGAGCATATAAAAGGCTAACAATTCTTACGCCGTAATTACCATAATTAACTTCTCTAATGAATAAAATTATTGTTTAAAAAAATTAATATTAAATATATTTTAGTAAATAACCATAAAAGAATTGTATTACATACTTTTTTTATATGATGCGTATATATGTCACTACTGAAGTACACATTCATTGCTAGTAAGAAAATTTAAATATAATATTAAAATTATATCAAAATATTATTAAGGGAAGAAGCCACAGAAAAAGACAAAATCTGTTAAGAATTAATAAATATTCTTTTAATTTTTTGTACATAATGATACATATAAAAGAACATTTTTACATAAGGTAATATCTCCCTAAACCACCTTTAAGCAACGAGTCGCACTATTCGGTCCTGCGCGGAAACGCGCGTGGACGCCTTTGAGGCGCCAAATTCAGATAAATGGTGTTAGCAAGGTTTATTAACAAAACTAAAATACGAGAAACATTTGGAATGATTTTTTTATCAATAATACATTTTTGGTTACGACCGCGACACGGAAGTGCCATATATTTTCGTTAGCGAAAAATGTGTGCGATAGGATATCTCACGCAATTTTTAATTAATCGGGTTAAATTTTAGGAGAGATCTCCTCCAGCACAATATGAAATTCTATTTTTTTTATTCTGCTCCTGTACATAGTTTTAAAATTGCGAGCACTTTTTGCTTATTTTTACGTGTTTTTTTTTAAATTTATGTTACACGATTATTTCCGCGAAATCTTAGCGAATCAGGCTCAAATTTTTTTTGGGAACTCTCCTAAGTATAACATCTTGATGGTCCTATTTTGAGATTGATCCTGCAAATATACGCTGAATGCGGCGACTATAAAAAAATCTCTAAAAACGGTTTTTCGGCTATAACTTGAAAACTAAGCATTCTATGAAAAAAAGTTAAATAGAAAAGTTGTAGATCTTTGCAAAATACAACTTTTTCCCGTGAACATCTATTTATGAAAATACTTTTAACTCGAGTTAACAGGCCAAAAACGAATTTTAACATCGAAAAAACAGCTTTTTACCATATAACGAGCGCGCAGCGCGAGCACCGGTAAGGCAAGCGAGCGCGAAGCGACCGCTGAGTGCGGTCGTGCCTCTAATGCAAAACGCGAAGCATTTTGCATGTCTTGCATTGCGAAGCGATGCAAGGCGTGGAGGAGCTCAAGAGCGAGCCCTCCGGAGCAGGCAAGTCACATTCGGTCGAAGGCCGCGTGTGGCGCGCTAGTTTATTTCTACAAAAGTCATGTATCTTATTATTAATATTGCCAAGTTAAAATTTGTATTTGAACTTTTATCAATAGGTCTTATCATAAATTTATGAAAAATGTATTTAAAAAGTCGCTTACGATACATTTGGAACATAGAAATAAAATCTGGCGCGCCAAATGCAACTGAAAGTTATGAATATAAAGAATTGAAGTAAATGACTTCACAGTAAAATAGTAATAATAATTAAATAAAAGTTAAAACTAAATTGTTTATGTGTCCTTTTTTATTATATGGGATATATTTTGTTGTCCAACACTGAAATAGGGTTTTGAGTTTTACTGACCTTAAGTCATGCTTACGGTGCACTTATTTGATTTTGAAAAACATTAAATTTTAGATAAAAACGAAAATATTTAAAATAATCAAAGCAGCTTAAAAAAGTCGAAATTTCTTGTATAGCGTTTTTTATTATAAAGCGAAAAGGTTAACAATTAGAATAAAAATATAAAAAGCGGTGTTTTAAAAAACCTATATCTATTCATTCCTTAATTATTAGAAAACTATTTTCAAATGTTTTTTTTTATTTTACTTTAAAAATTTATACTTACAAAAACGATTAGCAGGGTCTGTTAAGTCTATAATACTGAAAGGTAAGTACTTAGATATTAATTCACTGCAACAAAAAATATACATTTACTTGTAAATCACTATTCAACATTTTTGTTGAAGCTTAAATAAAAATAAACTCACGTATTGTGTTTTAAAGATACAAGCTCTTTTTTCTTTAGAATCTCTCGATAAGTAATAATATTTGCTGAAGTAGCTGTTAGTCAAATTATACTACAAAAATTTAATTTTAGAATTCATAAATTAATATGTACCAAGAATGTAAAAAATGTAACTATCTTTTTCGTAATAGTTAGAAAGCATGTTTTGAGTAGTTTCACCATATCCTACTATATTGGCAGTAATAGCATCTAGTTTAGTTATGATGTAACTCTCTTCTATGAAGGATAGCAGCATTGACTTTTCAATTTCATTTATTAAACTTTTCTAACAGTAAAAGAAAAATCATTAGAACACAAGCTTGAATCAAAAACATATTTTATAATGAAGCAGTATGTTAAATTGTCTAAGACGTTACTCAGAGTTTGGCAAGTATTCGACCGCAAACAATTTTTGGATACCTTTCTGTTTTTATTGTAAATTTCAAGAGAAAACGACGAAATATTAATTTCTACACTGAGAAAAAGGTTTTACTATCACATCAATACTTATTAGTCATACTTGCACGAACACGCGTTTTTTCATCCCTATTTAGCGGGACTAAAGTAGCCGCTTTTCGACCTTTGGCGGGTAAAAATTTACTTTACTTTACGCCTGTTTCCGAATCAGGGGACGAAAAGTAAGTTTTAAAAATAAGCTCTAAGAGGGTTTAGGCCCTCCTAAATATCGCGTACCATCCGGATGATACCACCGAGGATATCACATGTTTAGATGGGTCTAAAAACTATAGTAGGCTGATTTTGCAGTCTAACAATCGTGCGTTCACACCGTGTCGAACAAGGGAAAAAATTAATTCAGCTTCATAGGCATAAGAAAAGACACGTTATCAATGTTTGACAAAAAATATGGTGTGCACCATGGGGGAAAGGCCCTTTCGCCCCACACGGGGGCGAAAAAAGCATATAACTTCTCCCCATCGTACACAATATACTATTAACCCTTTACTACCGAGATGAAATTTAACGTAAGCCGCGGCGTGGCGTCTGTGAGACCCCGTGGCGAAATTACGCTAATATCAATTTATATACGTAATATTTACTTGATAAAAAAATTGTGTTAGTAAGAAACACCAATAATTAAAAGGTAAAAATAACATTTGGTTATAAAAGTAATATTATATGAGATATAATTATTTGTTTAAAGATGTTATCGGCCTTCATTTTTAAACTCGTCAAAAAGATAGTCACATAGAAAGCAAAAACAAAGTGAAAACGATTTTACTAAATCTAATAGAAACGTTTTTAATATTCATTCAATGTGTAAAACTTTCAAAACAAACAGTTTTTGGTAAAAGAAAATTTAATTCTTTTAAATTTCCAGTTTTATTGTTTCGATTTTTTATGCTTAAATTGTTTATAACTTTTTAAACCAATTAATTTTATAGCTCCAAACTTTTATATAATAACTATAATTATATTTAATAAGTTTACAAAAAAGAATTTTGAGTGGAGTATCACAGACGCCACCTCGGTTGTAAAGGGTTAAATTTACATGACAGTTAAACCGGTGTGGCACTAGCAATTGTATATACTGATGTCATAGCTATAATACAGTTGCCGCTACTGTTGTATATTTGTCGGGACAAATTAATATGGCTGTAAGAGCAATATCAAAGCTAAATTACAGAAAGTATCTGCTAAAAGTATCTGGCACATAATTTTTCGGATACTTCTTTTTGCCCATACTTAGGGGTCTAGGCAAATTTAAGGGGGAAAAAAGGTTAAATATGTCCAGGCCCCTCGAAATATGTGTTATTTACGGATGCTATCCCACCTTCGTGGTAGACTGATACTGAGTATCCAAAAGAATATCTAACAAATATTTTTGTTGGATAATGAGTAAATACCTGAAAAAAGTGTTGGACGAATATTTTTTCGGATACTATTTTAAATCGTAAATATGGACTTCATATATTGTGAATTATATATATATTCATATACTATGTGCTGTTTTTTTTCATGTAATTTGCATAAAAAAAAGTATTTGAAAATATAAAAAAGTATTTGAAAATATAAAAAATCGGCAGGAAAAATGGTGATATAGGTGCGTAGTCTTTCTTTGAATTTCGATGGCCCGGCTCATATAATATATAAAACTTAAACTGTCATTATGATTCAGTTCATATAATCAAAAAATCTTTATACTTACTAAATTCTGATCTACTAAATATTCATGCAATATTTTAGGAGAAACACCATACAGTTTCGTTTCATGTAAGCAAAATGATATTCTAGAACATTAAAGTATTATAAAATATGAATGTATTCTAGATCATTTGCTGTGTTCTCTTAATTAAATATTTTTATTACTTTACCTCGTGAATTAACGTTTGTCCTAAATCCCAATCAATATATTTTAAATTTTCAGTTATTACTTTAGTAACAATTGCAGCAGCTAAAAACTATTTCTTTCATTGTTTAATCAATTAATTTTATTCTATTATTCTAGACATACCTATGACATCATTCGGTGGTTCACTCAGAATGTTGAAAAGCAGTGAAAAGCCAATGTGACGGTCTCAACCGTTTTTAATATAAAGAGAAATGCTTTTTTGATTTTTTTTGTCTACGCGGTTCGCGTGCTGACCCGAGACGAGTGACTGGAAAACAAGTCTTTTACTCTCCCAGTGATCTTTCCCTTCCTGTATCCCACTGCGTTTCCGGAACCACCTAGTTAGGAGCTCCGTAAATGCAGCCTTTTATATTTTGATTAATTATCGCGGTCCGGCAAGAGCGCTTGTTAGCTCTCTTGCGAGGCGAGTAGGCAAAACCCCGCAAAAAATATGTGTGTATTTTTTGCAGGTAAAACCCCGAAGTGCATACACTCGAGTAGCGCGCTGTCCGCTCTAGAGTGCGCTCTTCTTAATGATTGGCCCTCTTAATAGATACCAAGGAGAATTCGGCGCTTCCAAGTTGGGAAAGGATATAGAAAAGCATTGAGAGAGAAATTAAATGTTATTAGTGTATTGGTGGTTTGACTGTTACATATTGTTAAAAGAAGAGGGAGAGCGTATTTGTGGATTACGTGTTAACGTAAGGCTAAGCGCGTTAGCTCCGGCCACGGCACCTGGTTCTCACTTTCTCTTACTCGAGGGAGTGCTAGTCTGGATAGAACGGTGTGCCGGGAGTTTCTGAGAAGAATGATTCGTCGAACTCTTCTATACTCCCTTCGTATAGATCTTCTACTCGATCATAGTGTGCCGATAGATCCCGCAGAACGTCGTCCACCTCGTCCTGCCCCGGGCACAGCCGTGGTATCTTCGAGGGGATTCCTTAGTAATCCTGTCTCGAGGAGGTGTCCGCCTGCGTCGGCGCGTTGTCTTCACCTCTTCGCAGCGCTTCTATAAGAGCGCGTTCCTTTGCAATTTTCTCCTCTATTGCCATCAGCTACGCCTGCAACTTCCATGTTTCTTCCTTGGGTCGAGCCGCGGTCATGGGTTGTGGCGTGTATTCGCCGTCCCCTATCCCCGCTGTCACTTCTCCCTCCTCTTCTGTTATCCACCAGAAGGCGAGGCGTACCGGTTTACAGGCATTTTCCTGATAAAATATTTTTATGGTGACGCAACATGGTATTTATTTATTTTCGGACATTTGGCGCGTTGCATAATGCAGTATCCACGCCGCCTGCTTACCTCACGTATCCTCCTCTCTCTCCTATTTTGCCGTTTCCTTTTATGTTTCCCGGTTACCGAAGGTAGTCTCGTCTCTGTTAGTTCGATGGACGTAGGTCCCCCACTGTCCAGGAACACTGGTGATTTTGCTTTTTGCCCCAGCATACACACACTATTTAAATGTTATAAGCACTCAGAGAGACAAATAGAATAAAATAAAGCTGTATAGAACAATAGAATGAAGGAAAGCAAAAACATACCCGAGAAGACTACCGCGGGATTTTGAGCTCCACGAAGAAGACGAGAGTTTCGAGGAATCAAAACAAAAAGGAGTCCCCACGCGGCGCGAATCCGAATGGAAAATGCCAGAAAAACACCTGATCGTAGGTCTCATGCGAATTTTGGCAAAAGAGGGAAGGTAAATCAAGCCTATGAGGTGAGGAAAGGCGCGACAGGATTTTAGTATCAAAATTAATCTCAGTCGAGTAAGCATGTCAATAACGACTACAACCCGCGACTCGGCGACGTGCGCCGAGCAGTTTGGTGTGTGTCATCAGAAGACGCTGGTCAGTGAGCGCGATATACAGCTGCACACAGCATACACCATGAGGAAGATACCCACGAGGAAGACCATGGGGCGTTTCGTCTCGACCCAGGAGCACGGAACCAGGGCACCAGCCACCCCTCCGAGGGATGATAAAAGTCTGCAGGTCCACCCCGATGTCTGCGCTGCAGTGGCTACAACGAGCAAGCGGTTGGAGAAAGCCATGAAAACACATAAAGGATGGGTATTTTTTGTAGCAAGGCAACCTAGGTTGCCAACCTAGGTACATTAATAAGAAAAATTTGGATAAATTATCATTGTTCAACAATAGTGTAAAACCATTATTAAGGAGGTGGCCGCCAGGTCAGCATACAGACTGATGGGCGGCGGATGGTGGTCAGAGGAAGGAAACGGACATACCACAAACCGGTAGAAAATGTTGGGTGAACCAATCTTTGGAAAGCCCCAGGATAGAATTAATAAAATCTTTCAATTCGGGCAACGTTACAAAACGAAAATACTGAATAGAGAGGAATGGAACAACCGAAACTTTGGACATGGAGATATCTGGTTCACAGATGGATCTAAAACGGACAATGGTACGGGAATTGGAATCTGTGGTCCCAAGCGACGGGAGGACGCAGCCCACAGCCTGGGAAGACACAACACAGTACTACAGGCGGAACTAACCGCCATAGAGATCTGTGCGAGGAACTTAGTGCAAAAAAGGGTCGAAAGCAGAGATATCCAAATCTGCACCGACAGCCCAGCAGCTATACTAGCTCTTCGTAAACCTAGCACCACGTCAGCCTTGGTTTGGGACACGAAAAACATCCTAAACGAACTGGCCAATGTAAACAAGATCTGCATCACCTGGATTCCTGGATACTCTGGAATAAAAGGGAATAAAACAGCAGATCAGCTTGCAAAGCAGGCAACTAATAAAAGCGGACAGCCAGAAAGGGAGGTAGGAATACCATACCAGGAAGGCTGTGACGCAATTAGGAAAAATTAGTAAAAGAAAGATGAAGTCTATGGAAAAACTCCACAGGATATCGATGGTCCAAAGAACTACTGGGGGAACATATCACCGTAACCTACGGTGCTACTTATACAAAACACAGGGAACAAGCAACCGGTGTAAATGGTGCAACGAAGAAGAGGAGACCCCCAGCCACTTCCTCTGCAAATGTCCCAATCTAACCGGACATCGACAGGGATGGCTTGGGAACGGGATCTTAGATCCCGAGACTTACAAGGAGGTAAACACGAGCAAACTGCTTGCTTACAGCAAAGCTGTAGGTTTCGTGGAGCCGCCTTAAGTTCAAGCCGGGGGGATAGGGATACAATGGTGAAAACTAAGTGTCCCTGAGGTATTAAACACCCCGGTACCGACTAATGAAAAAAAAAGAGACCCTAGGGCCATAAAATATTTTTAAAAAATTTTTTCGTTATATTTTCGTTAAATATTCAAATTTACCAAATAGGTAATATATGATTAAAAACTCAGTTTTACTTTAAACTATATTAACAATTAATTATAAATGTTGAATTTAAGTGTATATCTGTCACCTTAAATAAAAAACAGTATTCTTGCATAATTTATAACATTTTTTTATAAACAATTAATTTTCATTTGATCTAGATCAACACACAGCACCTTGACGATGCACTAATATCTTCATAATGCTAAAAAGAATATGTCCAATTAATTTGAAAAAGTTTCGACAAAAGCTAATACACCTGGAATGGTTTGAATAAAGTGAAACGTAAACTGCAGAAAAAGCTGCTTTTGTTAAATCAAAGCACATTTACCTTAAGAGGAGGCCGTATTCGCTATACTTGTCTAATCACAGTTTGCTATTTTCTCAAAAAATAGTTTGTTAATTGAAAAATTAAGAGTTGACCCAAATTTCTCTTAAAATAAATAATATTTTCTGAATAATGACTTATGGATAAAATGGGGTAAGAAGAATAGAAATTAAATGTAATGAACAGTTTATGCTTTACATATACTGAGGTATATTTTCTGAAAGTTTCAAAAAGATTCCTGAAAACCTCATGCGCAAGCCACTTCTTAATGTTAGGAAAATTAATTGTGCGAAAAACACTTTTAAAGTTTCAATTTTATATGTTATCTAATATAAATTGTTTTACTTAAATGCGTATAACTTTGCTAAAACATCAAGTTTTGACTTCTGATAGGTTGCAGAACATTCTTACAATTACAAAAAATAAGAAAATTCAATAAAAAATTTATTGATATTTCGGCCCAAGTACACCAGAGTTCTACCATAATGTGTTGATAATTACTTAAAATTATAAAATTATATTTGATTTGCATAAATGCGTACATAAAAAGATTTAAATTTATCTTCATAAACAAATATTGTAGAATTTTCGCATTTAAGAATGTGTGCATGAAAGACAATCTTTTTAACGTAAGAATCTATTTATCGAAATTGTAGTTATAATATTTAAAAACATAAGCATATCTTATTAGTAAATGAGGTTATATGTTGTAAATTTTAATTTCAAGGTTCAGAAAAACCCAGTTCTGTGCTGATAGTGATATAGTAATGTGATAAATTTAATTCATTGTGAAATAAATTTAATTAGTAAAATTTAAAATATCGCACAAAGTATATCATATTTTGAAGTATCTTGCAGTTCAGTACATTAGTAGTAGTACAATATTTTAATTTTTGTAATATATAAAAATCCTTTATAATTTCATATCATAATTAAAGAAAAATAGGGTATTTTTTACAGAACAACGTTTCCAGTGTCTTATACACTCTTTATCAGGTTCTAGTAAATACACTATAATATTTAAACTAGAGTTTAAATGTAGATACACCTACATTTTATAACTATTATTCTTAAAACTATATATTAAAGTTCTTAAAATAATGTTTCTTAACAACTATATATTTATTAAGGTATGTCCTGAGATCCTTGAAACATGCATTTTCACCACCACCAACACGTTTATCATAAAAAACCACACAAAGCACTAATACAGATATTTTTCAGTAAGAAAATAAGTTTTTATATTAAAAATTGTGTAAGTAAATCAATAGAAAGGACTCATAATATGTATCTATAGTAAGAAAAATATTTCCGTATGTAATAGTAAAAAGCAGATTTGTATATAACGCAATTGAATGCAATATTATAGTAATTCCATCAAAGGTGCTGCTAGAGCCATTCATAGCATTTGTATAAAAGTAGACGCTCTATATAATTATACAATTAAACAAAATAAATTAAAGAGGAACTTTTAATTCTATCAGAATGTCTGTTCTCCTTGTTCTTCATGTTTTTTCAATGTTCATGATATTTTATGCATGCGTATTAGATTAAAGCGAATAATTCTGAAACTCTTTATCGTGTTTGTTAAAAAATACAGTTCTTATTATTACTTATTTAAAGGAAATTTTGTTTTAATTTTGAATAAGAAACATATAGGAGAGGGTGGATACCGACGGGCACGATGGGTTAAACGGGCATCACTATTTTATTTTCAAAATAAGTTTTTAAAATTTTTGCTTCCGCATAGAGAAAGCTTTGTGGTGGTAAATAAAAAAGTTTTGTTAAAATGATGTTTTGAGACCGTAGGAGTAAAAATACACTAGAGAAAGTCTGTATGGATGTGTACATGTGCGTAAGTGCATGCAGTACGCGGCGAAAATGAATGTTTCAGGGCTCATTTTTTTGTTTTTCTTTAAGGACGGCGGCTCAAAAACTTTTAGCGGTCTTTCGATTTTAGGGTTTTAGTTCTTTGGATTTTTTGATACCATAGAAATAATATAATCGATTGAGTGATAATGCACTTGAAAGATCATAAAATTACCTATCTTATCCCACCCGAAATTTTGAATAAGCTATTTCCCTTGTTTTGATATTCACGAAATCGTCTTTTTTTCAAACGGTTATATTATCACTGAAATATAAGACTGAAAATTTTTGAAAAAAATTGAGATGATTAGGCATATGGCCGATAAATATAAGAAAAAATCGATTTTTATTAAGCTGCGATTACTGGAGTATATCGGCAGCATTTTATCTGAATCTTTCCAAAACGGTAGCTCTTTACTATTTCATCAACGAGTTCTTTGCCCAGATCACTTGTTTTTTAATGAAGATTCGAAATTGAAAAGAAATTTAAAGATTTATCGATTCGCTTTTTTTATAACAATTTTTCGATTTTTGGATTTTTGAGTTTTAGTATTTCGAGTTATTTGGTATGTAAGAAATATTATGATCAATTTAGTGTAAATGCATTAAACAGAGCATAAAATTACCTATCTTTTACAACCGCTAATTTTAGATAGGCTCTTTCCCTTCTTTTGTTATACACGATAAAAATTATTTAGTTTAAACGGCTATATCTCGGAAATCTATGATGGCAAATCGTTCACAAAATTTTAGATGATTAGGAATTTAGTCAATCTATCTATTTAAATAATTTTAACAAATTCCGTACATAGAAAAAATTGCTGTCATAAAGATTATTACCTACAACTCTGTAATTTTAGTACAAAATTATCTTTTGTCCAACCATCAGTAATAAAAAAGCATACCTATTTTGAGGTATTATTTAGTAATAGATATACATAACAATTTAAAATTAATCTATTAGAAGAAAGAATTTAATATTAGAACAATTAATTTAGTTTGAATAAGGTAAGTGCCAATGAATTGGCAGCGGTTTTTTCCTGGTAGCTCTAAAAGAAAGAGTACAAATATCTTGCTCATTGTGAAAATAAGCATGGGCGTTGTTAAATCCACAGTAAAAGGGAAATTAACAAAATTTTAACAAAATTTAAAAAATTATAAATTATTCCAAAATTTACAATTTTTATTTGAATTTTTTAATTTTTTTTTAAATTTTCAACATTTTTAAACATTTTTGTAATGTTGACTTTTGATTTTATTGATGTGATGGACGATTCCAAATGTCTGATTCTCCATCCGCCTTGCATATATCAAAAAGGGCCTATTCGTATACTATTAAAAAGAGAAGAAGTAATAATTCATAATGAAATATAATGTGCTTAATAAAATACGTTTCAGTTCTATTCATCAGTGCAGCAGAGCGTCCTTAACGCTTCAATCTGATTGACTGACGAGCAGACGTCGCGCATTCGCAGTGCGCGGAATCTGACTGTACATTAATTGAAAGGAAATGTTGTCTACTTCGTTAAAACGTATACATTTTTATCTTATTTAACGTAAAAAATGACAAAGAAAATCTTTTTTATTTTTTTAAAATTAATATTTTTATTGTAAAATGTACTTTTTATTATTCAATCAGCTCCAAAATATAATCAGTTATAAGTTGACATATACCTTATATGTCTGCAAAATTTTATCTCGAAACAGGTTTCCCTTGAAAAGTTATCTTGGATACAATTGTTTGTCACACACATAATATGTATATACACACACTAATACGCACATGCATGTACACGAAGGTGTTTAAAAACATCTTTTTCTGTCTCAGGAACCTTACGAAATTAATCAAAATATCTGGTCTGAAAAATGTTAACGCTACAAAGATTTCTCTTTGAGAAAGTAAAATAATAAAGAATTTTTTTAGATTTTCAAAACTCTTGATTTTATTGGAATTATTACTAAATGCTATCCGACTTAGTGTCTGACTGTCTTCAAAATTACTTCTAAGTTATTTCATAGGTACCAGGTGGTATATCTGACAAATTTCTGGAAACAATACGTATTCGTTCAAGAATTCTGGTTGCTACAAACACTTATACATACAGACATGAATGAAAAACCTATATTAAATACGTTTTACACATTTATAGATTGCGATTCATCGATTCTAAAAATATCGACAAAAACTCGAATTTTAAATGCTTATCGTTAAACAATTTTGTGATTCAAAAAGCGATACAATTATTCCTAGGCATATCCTTCAATTGTAAATAGTGAACCATCCCTGTTACTATAAATATAAGCCATCCTACTAATATAGGAAGAAAAAACTTTTTATTCCATCGATACTCCTACTTCAATGCATCCTCTATCCACAGTAAACCCGACATAAACAGCCCCAGAGGCCCTGTGCGCCCAATAAATGGCGCATTTTGCCGCTGCTTTACAGCTCGAATTACAATTGACTTCTTTTTCATTCGCGCGACGTGGCCTCCTCTTTATCGAGGGTAGACGGCGCAAAAGTTTATGCTCGAGAAAGAGAATGTACGGCGATCCTTATAATTCGAAAGCTCGCGGGACCTCCTTCGCCTCGTGGCTCCTTAGTTTTCTCCTTCCTTCATTTTTTTCTTTCTATTTTGAAGCGCCGAATAATGGCAGCCGTACAGAAAATCGTACATTGTTCGCTGATAAAAACCCCAAGAGTTCACTGTCCCTTTTCTCTGTGTCTCCGCACAGCTTTTCTAGTTTCTCTCTTTCACTCCCTCGCTTCTGTGTCTTTCATATTTTTATATACATCGCTGTTTTGAATCTTTTGTCCTTTTTTGTTTGTTCTACGTGAATATATGTTACTTGCTCTTTTCTATTTTAAGGCTTTTTGTGTCTCGCTTTGCGATATTTTAGTTTGTCGTTATTCATATTCCAAGTTTTATTCTTCCGATTGCTGTTGAAGCTGTTGCTTTTGTATTTAACTAGACAACAATTATTGTAAAAAAAGTTTGCTCAAGTATGATAGCTGAATAAACAAACCTATCATAATTGTAAAAAAGTTAACAGTTTTAAGATTTGAAAGAATAAAATGATTATTGGACAAAGAATTTGACCATAAAAGTATTATATATTTTATTTATTCCATATTATTGTATAATAGGATATTAGTTTTATTATATGTTAGCAATTTTAATTTTGGTAATATGTTAAAAGTCGTTAGATTTATATTATAGATTTAAAGGCACACATTACGTAGATCTGCATATTAGGGGTATTAAATTCTTCTTTAAAATCAAGAGACATTGCTTATGTGGGTAATTTGGACCGCTGAATCCAAATCTGACCGTAGATTTTACTCAGCAATACAGGATTTTGAGATATCCTAACCTAAAAGAGAGAAAAAGCAATTTTTATATGTTTTTGAACCAAAATAACGGCAAAACGAAACCATAGTATTTTAGAATAAAAATACTCTCTTTACAATTTATTCTATGAATGGACCTTTTCAATGTGATAAATTAGTTTTGATTAAATTTAATTATCTAAATTAAACATTAATGAGAAACAAGAAATTATTAAGAATTTGAGTTTTCAAAAAAGTGTATCCCAGTATGAATACCTGACGTTTTCAGAAGAGTTTTTTTTGTCTAAATGCTTAAAAATTGTGCTTAGTCCACGCTGGGAGACTCTTCCCTACGTCAAAAAATAACTGTTTTCACATTTTTAGGTTAGGATGTCTCGTAATCTGACACCCTGTGCAAATTCTGTGGCCAGATTCGGATTCAGCGCACCAAATTATATAGGAAATGACCATTTTTATAACAAAAAGGAAATCCTTGTAAATCTGTGTTATATATCATCTCAGAGGTGTATTTCTTTAATGCAAAACAGTATTCATTAAATAGGAATATTTCACTTTTAATTTAATAATATTAAACTTCAAAATAAATACTTGCGTGATTGATATATTATTGGCTATCTATATCCTTCCAATAATAATCAATATCTCATTACTCTTTTGTACGCTTTCATCAATATTTCATATTGTCAAATGTCTACAGTATCCATGCATGTGCTGTAATTGCAAGTAAGTGCAATTAATCAATTAATCTTCCTTTGTATCTCTGATTATTTTCCACTTTTATTACTCTCTTTCATTACTTTAATTTCAATATCGGTCCTGCATGATTCTCTCTCTCCCTCTCTCTCTCTCTTTCTTTCTCCCTTCTGCCTTTTCTGCCATTCACAACTCGCACAGTTTCGATTCTCATCCCACTCTTCGCAGCCCAACTTCCGCGCTAGACGAGAAAGACAGAGCGCGCGCGTGCCCTCGGCGTTTCTAAATCAAACGATGTGTATTGTACGGCGGGGTTGCTGCTGCTGCTGCTGCTGCTGCTACTCCCAGAGCGCGGATCGAAATATCTCGAGTACAAAAGAGAGCGCGAACAATAACGCCGGCCCAAACAGAAATCTAGCGGGGGTCGAGTTCTTCGGCCTCTCTATCATTTTATTCCCGTCTCTTCCTGTTTACAGCCTTCTTTATCTTCGACTTTGCGCGTGTATGTGTGAATTGAACTGCGAGTGTGTTAATTATTGTAACGGATATTTTTTATCATCATTTTTATAAATGATGGTTCGTTTAAGTGGTCAAGCTTGCGTTAAATCTCCCAAAATATCAAATCTACAGTTATTATTTATGTAAAGGAGAAAGTTAATTTAAATTTCTTTTTGTTTTAGTAATGAGGGAAGAAGATGCAGAAAAGGAAATTTCTGCAAATATTTTCTTTCTTGTTTTGTACATAATAATACGTAAAAAGAACATTTTTGCACTAATTGAGATTCCCCTAAACCGCCCTTAAAATATCAGTGCTATTGCCTTATCTATGTATTTGAGAACTCTGGTTTTATTTTTTATGTTCGTCTAACTCTTGTAAATAACGTTTTGTTTTTTGCTTACTAATTTATAAAATAATCATTCGTAATTCAGACTACAAAAATTATCTTTGTTGATTCCACAAAAATTTTGAGAATTTCATGAAATTAATTAATTCTAGTTTACAATTTTGTAGCCAATTTTCTTTTTCAATATTTTATAA
Source organism: Gastracanthus pulcherrimus (assembly GCA_949152435.1). Classification (NCBI taxonomy): domain Eukaryota; kingdom Metazoa; phylum Arthropoda; class Insecta; order Hymenoptera; family Pteromalidae; genus Gastracanthus; species Gastracanthus pulcherrimus. The sequence continues at coordinate 190,091,964 of OX424572.1, read as the reverse complement.
TTACATTTATGACATACGATAATATTATATTTGATAAAATTATAAAGACACGTATAAAAAATGACATTAAATATGACCTAGTTTACATCTACAAAGCAGCTCTACTCATATCCTGAAAGAGCATGGCCTATAATCTGCATATAAAGAATCTTCCGGAAAAGAAACAAACCGTTTTGAAAGTAACGACATCCGAAATGCACGAGCTGGAACTATAAAAAATACTATATAAGTTTGTGTGGCTGATTCTCGTGCAAGTCTTATTTCCGCATGTCTTGCTATGTTTGCGAGATATTTGCCTGCTATTAATATTGAATGGCGTTTCTTTGCCGACGTTAAGCCTGCGTGGTTTTCTTTAATGAATTATTGAGACCCCCAACCAGATAGAGCCTATACGCTTCCATTTTGGGCTTCAGACCGCTGTACGTTTCTTGTGTCTACATTAAAAATTTAGCGTGCGGTATTTCTTGCCGGCCGGAATACGGCGAGAGCAAATGTGTATCTACGAGCTATTACAGTAAAAAGGAATTTCAGAGGAGAGTTAATAAATGATGAGCGACTGATGTAAAATTCTGAAGGGTATGGGTACACGTGTTATATTTAAATATTGCATTTTCAATTTCTTCATTTTGCAGGAATGGTTTAAGGATACTTGATTACTATTGGGTACATATAAATATAAGATTATATCATCATCATCATCATCATCATCATCATCATCATCATCATCATTATTATTATTATTATTATTATTATTATTATTATATTGGCTAAGTAGTAATAATGGTTATCAGTAATAAAGCATGTAGAGCTACAGGTATCATACTCTCTATGTCAGCTGTAGTCATGCTTGAATCATCACCATAGCCCCCATAACTAGTTATTGGGACTAGTTGTCCGAAGTTGCGTAGTGCATAGCTTTGTTCACACAGTCACGCCATCTCTCTCTATTATTTGCAAGTTGCATCCAATCCTCCTCATAGCATCCTATTTACCGTAGGTCCATTTTAATATTGTCCTCCCAACCTTCGCGAAGCTTCGTCACGGTCCACCTGGGAGCCTTGCGCCTGATGCCGGTTTCCCTACAAGTACTCTAAGTGATGTTCTTTGACATCCCGTCTACGTGCCTAGCCCATCCTAGTCTTCGAAATTTAATCACTCTAGTAATGTTTGGTTTTCCGTATAACTCATGTACTTCCTGACTACGTAAAATTCTCCATTCTCTAAACACTCGAAATCTATTTTCTTTCCGTTCAATATAATATATTGTCAATATAACTTCTTCAAGGAAAAATATTTAAACTGCTTTAAAAAAAAGTAGCTTCTCTTTTTACAGTAGATGCTACTTTTTTTCTAGAAGCTAAATTAACTTAACCTCGAAATCCAAAACTCAATTTAAGAAAATATGTAGGAGCTACTTTTTTTGGAAGCTACTATAGCTTGCTATATGGCTACTAAGATATACTTTTACTTTGAGTAGAATCAACGCACGTACGTTTCAGTGGATTCAATCTTTTATTTATCTCCGTGCCGACAGTTACCTTAGGCACATTCCGATTAAATAGATTAACTATTTTGGTACCCCTAGCAATACTAACAAGGAGAGCTATCACTCTCCGAGAAACGGTTCCTGATGAAACTCGGGAAAATGGTTTCCGGTACCAAAATGTGAAATCTAGCACTTACAGTTTGATCTCATAGGCCCCTCCTTCTAAAATGTGACATATTTTACTCAAAATATGTGTTATTTTAGTGAAAAATGGTATTATGAGTCATACATAATATCACCGATTTTAGTATTATATGGATATTAATGATTCTTAAATATAAATTTAACTTTAATGGTACCGATACCAAAATAACTTTTCTTATCACCAGTTTCCGAGATATTTTTAGCTGAAATGATTTGTATTCAACGTTCTCAGACTATGTCAGTAATTACTTGTAATAATAGATTGTAGTTGTATAGACGGCACCTCAATAAGACAATAAATCTTTTTTTCTCTTTCTTTTAACTCGAGCCCTATAATCAAAAGTAGATTAATAAATATAAAATGGAACGCCATTCAAAAGTCTAATTTCAATATAATTCTTTAATAACCATTGTTAAATATCAGTCATGATCCAAAAGATCAAACGGCGCCTTAATACTCATTTCTTATACACAAGGCGTCTATACGCAGTTTATTAGAAGTCATTAAAACCCCAAAGGCCCGCGTAATAGATACTTTTTTCACACAATACCCATACAAAAAAATTAACCTGTTATAATCAAACAAAACCCTTACAATGATGGTCACTAGAATGTTCAAACTAACGTTCTAAAAAATAATTTAAATTAAACACAGTGCTACACTATACAAAAGAGAGAGAGAGAGAGAGAGAGAGAGAGAGAGAGAGAGAGAGAGAGAGAGATAGAGAGAGAGAGAGAGAAAATAAATTGAAGGAAAGCAAGGAGAGGGAATAGAGAAACTGAAAGAACCATGAGCAAAATCTCAATCACCTGCTGCATTTTTCGAACTACGAAATTCATAAACCAACTGGAGAATAACTGGTTTTACTTTCTCGAGCGGCGCGAGTCGCCAACTCGCTCGAAGACCATAGAAATAACACTTTAAGAAGAAAAAACCCTTTTGCTGAGTCTGTATCATTGTAATAATTATTATCTGGCGATTGCAGCATTTAATGGTCATCAGGGGCATGACTTAGGAATAAAATCAACTTCAACTCCGAGGATAAGAAGTGATAATCGAGGATATTGTAAATATTTTAATTCTCTTAATTTATTATCAACTCACGACATTGAGTATTTAGAATTTACGTATTATTTTATTTAATATAAGATATTGATTTATTTTTTATTTATTTATTTTTACAACCTGTATTCTTTATCTTTACAACTTCTATCCACACTTATAAGTAAAGTAACTCAGGTCAGCCTCATCAGCCTCATCAATTTTGTTTTTGGCATGCTTCGATATATAAATAAGTATAATATACTTATTTTGCTTTCTCAAAAAGAAAGCTTTGTAACATTGAAAATTATTAGGAATCCAATAATTTGATAAATTTCGAATTTTCCGAAGTTCCTGAATGAGAACATATAAGTTTTTGAAAAACGTCTGTCTATATAAATATTTGTATATCTATATATACTTGGTAAGATTTAAACAAGTGCTGAAAAAGACTATTATATGGTACACAGTATTTATTGTTTACCATCTTTCACGCAAAAAGCTCGCCTAGCGCAAGCATAATTACTTGGTTTTGTACTCAATTGGGGATTTGTTATTATGTTAGTTTGCTAACGGTTGTTGCTAAAAAAATGATCTAGAAATAGTTAAACCAATCGTATATCATCAAATGAAGTAAGTATAATATTTTTTTAAAAACTATTAAATTAAATATCGAATGCTAAAAATAAATACTTTAATGTATTATCGATATTAACTGGACTACTATGTACAGATATAACTTCTAAGCGATGATAGAACTTATCAGGCTGTTCAGCTATGTAGAACACTATGTTATCGTGTAAAAACTATGAAAAAGTCGACAGAATTCGCGAGCGAAAGGTACAAACGAGCTGTCGAAAAATCGTTAATCGAAATTCCAGAAAGCTTCACCTCTCTCTCTCTCTCACTCACCCCCTGCCCCCTATGTATAGCCATTGATATACCCTCATGTACCTACATAACCCACAAATACACACACACGAGCGCGCGCGCGCTTGTGCACGGCCGAGCGCCGGAACGCCGGAACGCCGACGGGATATTGCGGGCGGGCTGAGCGTGTGTGCAGGTGCGTACGTGCGCGTGTCTCACTTAACAAACAAGGATCGGGTGATTAATAGCCGGTAGACCGGACCAGGCTCGATCGTCTGCCACCACCACCGTCCTCGTGTCATCATCCCCTATATACGGGAATCAGAGAAGGAGGAGGAGAGAGAGAGAAACGCGCGGGCGCGCGACCGGCCAATCGACGACCACCGAATCGCGAGACTCGGAGATGGATATAGAGACCTCGCCGCGGAACAGAGGAAACGGTGGGCGCTCAAAGGAAGCGCGGACGCGTGAGTGTGCGGCTGCAGGAGATCGCGTGCAGGAAGCATTGGATTTCGTAATGTAGGTCTCTGGAAGTGCAGATTGGATTTCTGGTCGTGGTCTGTTAAGATATGTCGGTAGCGGTATTTGTAAAGCATAATCAAAACCGCTAAAAGTGCTGTAATTCGATATGTGCATGACGTTTGCGCCTCACGTATTTTATCTGTTTTGGTGGTAAGACACAAAAACTATTCACTTGGTAAAATGTATCATTAGCTTAATGTTTTTTTTTTTAAATCTCCAGATGTTTAAAACATTGGCAAAGTTTTGTATAATATAAGATAAACTTATATTTACCTTACAAAAAAGTTTGAAGACGTTTAAAATAATAGTAATTTATAAAAAAATTATTGTGTGTCATTTTCCATCTAACCCAATGTATTTTAGCACTCGGGCAGTTCTCAAGCTTGCCGCAAATTCAAGGTGTCGCTAGTGATGTGCACTTAGCCAATAGTTAGCTGTTTTTACTATGAATGAAAGCCCAAAAGTATCTAGGGGTCTTTTTAAGATGATGGTTTCGAACATGGTATTGATTTTTTAAAATAAGAAATGGAGGCTTTAGTTGTAATATTTTTGTCCATCATGATGAGTGTACCATACTCGCTGTGTATATCTGCGTAATATATATATATGTGTATGTGTGTGTGTTGAGGAACTGCAGAATTGTTTGTCAAAAGTAACGAAGTCTAGGTGTCGCATCATTCTACGTCCGTGGCGAATTGGGTTTGCTATTATAAACTTCAAAAATCGAACTTTAGATTCTGATTTAGTAACTTGAATACCCATGAAAATTCCTTTCTAGTAGAGTTATAGCAAAATGGAAAACATTTTTCTGTTTAATTTGGAATAGTTCAAAATTCAATAGAAAAATGTTTTCCATTGGGCAAAATTTTGGGCAAAATTTGAAATTTTTGTATTGTGGGTTATTGATATTATTGCAAATAATGTATTTATTTTCAAACAGCTGTTATAATTATTCTAAAGTCTTTAGTACTAAAATAAATATAGACCCTTCATTCTCGTTAATGAAACCACCTGTACTCATTTTAAATCAATTTCTTTCGTAAAATAAAATTCACGGATAATCCTGAATATTCAATAAAAATCTGGATATATGAGTCGGGCCAGCGAAATTCTAAGAAAAGCTGCGCATCTATATCACCGATTTTCTAGCCGATTTTTTTATATAAATGTCAAAATAGACCTTATAAAATTTTTTGCGTATTTTAAATGTTGGCCAAAAACGAGCTATTATCAAAAAATTCCATAGAGCATGTATTTTGATGACTTTGAACGAAATAAAAAAGGTTTTCTTCGCCTTTTGGCCAACTTTGAGACAAAAATATGTCCCATTTAAAAAATGTGAAACACTTCTTTGGGAAACTCAATTGCGCATGAGTATTTTTTCGATTTCTTAGGTTATTTTTGAACGCTTGCCAGTTCTCATGCAGAGAAAAAACTCATTCTTTTTGTCTTGGGCATCCTTCAATTTCTGTTTTGATACGTTCAAATTTGTGACGATTTCATAATTTCATAGACTTCGATAAATGCCATAGGCAGATATCCTCGATGAGTACCATCAACCAACATACATGAAGCTTAGTTCTATAAATATTCATGATATATAATAGAAGGAATAATAAAGAAATTGGAATAATTCAGTACATCTATTGTGGGAGATGAAAAGTTTTAAAATCGATTTTTCATCGAACTTATATTTGGCGTAATGAAAAGCAAAATTATTAAATCAAGGAGAGCACTGCATTATATTACGATAATCACGGTTAACCTTCAGGCAATGGTCTTGAAAAATTATAAAGTAAACATCATCTGCAATACACCATGTATATAGGCGATAAGGATAGTAAAATCTTTAAGAAAGTTTAAGACAGTAGTCATTCATCGCACGCAACATCAAAAAACCTACAAAATATTTATAGCTACCATACGCTTGTCAAACGCAATATGAAACTCCTGAACGAGGAAAAAATAATGTTATAATTTAAATTAAAAAAAATATCAATGATTAAACCCAAAAAAAAATTTTTTTCCAGTTCAGGAAACTTTTTATGTTTAAAATCAATCATTCTAAAAATTGTTTTACTATAAGTACTTAGTAATATCTTAAATTTTACCTTTGTAAAAGTACTATTTTCAATACGATATTTATTTAAGGAATTTTGGTCCTCACACGATTCTAGGTGACATGACAAAAGAAATTTATTTTTCAACGGTTATTCGACTCATTTTAACATGTATTACAACTTAAGTGAAAATTTTCCAAAAATCAATTTAGTGTCCAACCAATATGATGAAAAAAATTTTTACGAAAAAATAATTCGCTTAATTTCTAGTAGATGTTAAAAGAAGTGGAATAACCGTCGAAAAAAAAATTTCGTTCATCATGACACCTAGAATAGAATGAGGAACAAAGTTCCTTAAATAAATATGGTATTGAATATAGTGATTTATTGTGACGTATAGGAACACAATTTTGAGTTTTTTTTACAGTGGTAAAATTTACGATATTACTAAGCATTTGTAGCAAAAAAAGCATATCGTATTTGATAAAGTTAGACATCATGATGATATAACCTAAAATATTTTCTATCTTAATTTTGAGCCAACGTGAGCGATAATAAATCTTTAGTCTTATCGATAATTGTTTCAAAAGTATAATGAATACCATAGATATTGCGGGTATTCTTCGTTATTACAGCCTTAAAAACATTTTGACAATCTAACTCCACAAAGGAGCAAGAGAGCAGAGAGAAGGATGAAAAGTGACAAGGAGAGACAAAGTGCAGTGAGACAGAGAGGGAGAATCGACCGTGAGTGAGAGCGCGAGGAGAGGCAACAACGAACCACGACTAGCCGGAAATTACATTTCACCGCGGTATAGTAATAACGTGGTTGCGAGTCTAGCGCGAACGAGATGGCATCGCTCATCACCGACCCTTTGCGCATACAGACGAGGCTCTGCATTTGCGAGCGTATATATGCGTCACGCGACAAGAGTGAACGCGCGCGCGCGAGAGAGAGAGAGAGAGAGAGACAGAGATAAAGATTTATTTGTAAACTCGGGCAAAGAGAATCATTCGAAGCGCTTCAATCGTACATAATAAGGCACATGCTAATTTGTGCATCATGCGCGCGAGCAAATAAAAGTGGTCATTTAAGGGCGGTTATGACGGCATAATCTGCAGTCGAGATTATTGAGCAAATATGCGGGTGTATTTACATATGGCAGATCAAACGTACGTGGCTCGGCGTATTTATTAAATATTTACTGTAGAAACTGCAGGCAGGACAAAATGAAAAATGGGTTTGAAATTCTAAATGCAAAAGCTAGACAATATTTTTTGCTGTTTCATTTATTGCGTAGATTTTTCTTCGTTTAAATTATAAAACTGCTACTTATAACTATAACAAAAGCAGCAAATTAGAGGAGATAATATGAATTGTTTGTATATTGTTATATAGAAATTTAAATTTGGCAGGTTACCACCACTTCCTACTTTGAATACACTATAAAAGTTTGTTAAACTATTTTCACGTTAGCAGTTTACAATTGATTTTAAATTATGTCCTACAAAAAAATCATAGAGTATAATTTAATTTTAAATCTGAACCTCTATTACTTGTGTCTTACATCATGCTTGATGGTTTTCCACCTACACCATAAAATGCAAAGTTATATACTACCATAACCCACATCATATTACTACATCTAACCACTAATTTTTCACTTTATACATGCACCCCATATAATTTGAAGAGGATGAAGGGAAATATATTTCAGAGGGTGAAAAACTGAGAGCACAAAATTTGTGAAGGGGAAGATTCTCCGTGTATACCAAAAAGGAAACCTAGTCCCGTTTACAATGTCATATTCATGCTAAGCACGAACGCAAAACATATCTCGTGGGAGCTGGCTCGTCAAAACTTTTTTAAAAGGAATAAGACCTAAAACTCAACAAAAATTGATTTTCTCTAAACAAATATAAAGTTTTTGTATCAATAATGCAATTTTATTATTTTAATTTATATTACCTGTTGGAAGTATTCTTACTACTAATATCTTACATCGCTGGTTAAATGTTAAGTTGTTTGGAAAGTACATGTCATTGCAACGTCAATATGAAAAATTAATAATTCTAGAGAATAAAAAAGCGTATTTATAATCTCTACTAACTGAGTGATTTATTATGATAAGATACATAAACTTTCTTATTAAAGATTAACTATCCATCAACACCGTCACCACCGAATCGTACATAACGAGATACTAAAGTTGCCGATTGTAAATAGGGTGTAGAGTACATATGTTTTTGTTTCACAATTCTATATATTTTTAAGCACAGCAGCATGTTTAGGTATTTATATGATCCCTTATAATGGTTGAAAGTAAGGGTTGTCAGCAAGCATCGTAAATTTGTATTATTTCAAATTTCAAGTCATTTTTAGTGTTTACATTATACTAAGAATTAAAGATAGCTTGATAATGATTATAACTTATTGTAAAATGCAAACTAAAAAACCACACACATTTTTAATACCCTTTACCAAAAGGTCCACTATAGTAAAAAAAAATGTTCAAACCGCGAACGATATTTATTTTCAGCATACATCCGCAGCAGACCGCCACTCTCGTGAGTCTCTAAAAAGAAGGGAGGATCCGCGCGCCGCGCGTGCGATCGCTCCCCCCTCGTCGAAGGAAGAGCGAGATGGAGGGTACATATATATATGTATATAGGAGAGAAAGAGAGAGGCCGACGAGAGGCTCCGCGAGGTAGATTGCGGCCGGGCGAACGAAGAGCCGAAGATAAAGCGCGCGGGCAAACTTTAAGTAGTATAGCGCGGCGGGCGCACAAGTGGAGAAGCTCGAGAACGCCGCGCCGACGACGTCTCCGCGGGGCCACCGCGGATCGTTAGACTTGCGCCTCTCCCCTCTCGCTTCGGCTCCCTCCCCCCGACGTGGGCCGGGAATGGAAATTAAATTTTCATCTTGCTAATGCCACTCGTTCTCTCTCCCCCCTCGATTTCGCTCAGTCCTCTGTCTTTGTCTCTATGTGTAGCTTGATTTTGGTGCAGCGTATTGTTTGGCGCGGTTGAAAGTTGCACGCAGAAGAGTTGAGTGCGTCTTTTTCGAGAGAGATTGATGAATGACTTTTGAAATCGATGGTTGAAAGGTATTTTCTGGAGAAGACGGTTTGAAGGATACTATTTCGTTTTTGTCATACACGCACGATTTTCGCGTTTTTTCGTGCGTCTAAAGCGGGTGTCAAGCGGCTGTATGCCGACCGATGGGCAAAAAAAATTTGTTTGCCCGCTCAAAACAAAAAAATTTCGTACAGCGGACGAAAAGAGAGTACTTTTCGTCCGCTACTGAGAAAATTTTGGAAAATTTTGAAAAATTTGTAACGTTTTGAAAATCATTGTAAATATTATAACTATTTTTGATAAAATATATTGTTATATACTTAATATATAAAATAAATAACAATATAAAAATAAAAACATACAATTTTCATTATAAAAACTCTACAACCCATAATATGTATATATATATATATATATATATATATATATATATATATATATATATATATATATATACATATTATGGGTTGTAGAGTTTTTATAATGAAAATTGTATGTTTTTATTTTTATATTGTTATTTATTTTATATATATATATATATATATATATATATATATATATTTATATACATGTCAACATTTCACAAGTTTCTTTATAAAGTAATCAATATTTTTTTGCCCTTGTGTAATTGCAGTACTCGCCTTCGTCTCGTGTTTGCTCCCCTCACCTCGTATTGCAAAAACAACACGCGGGCAAAAAAGACTACTTTTCACCCGAGGTACACAATATACTATTTTGTTACACTTGCATGAGAACGCGTTCTTCATGCCCATATAGCCGGACTAATGTGGCCATTTTTCGACCGGCGGGCGGATTTATTCGTTAACAGCTTACCTTATTTTCATATATCTGAAGGAATTATACTTACAAAAACAGTAGCCGGGTACTTGGTCCTGAATTTGGATAAAATTTTAGAGATCATTTTATTTACTGGTACCTAGAAATAAAAATAAAGTTGTTTCTTTAGATTATGATGCTGGGAGCAGTGGGTGAAATAAATTAATAAAGACACTCACAGTTTTAACAATAACCAATTTGTAGCACTCTATATAAACTGGTAAAGTACCTGGTAGAAAATAGACCAACCGAGATGGCCTGTTCGTCAACGGTTCGCCAATGACGTTGGCCAATACTTACTGCTGAAATTGACCAACGGTTCGCCAACAACTGCTCTATTTGTGATTCTAAAATTTTATTGTCAAATTATAAATTAAATCATTAAATGTACATCACTAAATGTATATTTTACAATAAACCACTGAATGATAAAAATAATATCGCATATGCTGTTATGAAGTTGTAAAATATAATAAAATTTTTATTTAAAGTGCATGCAAATATCCCTCGCAACTACTGGTTTAATTTTTGACTATCCATCGAACTTCCTATGTTTTCATATTATATTATAGAATTGATAAAAAGTATTTTTTATTTTATACTTAATACTTAATTATAATAGTAAATTATAATGTATTACCCTAGTGGAACTGGTTTTAATGTCAAAAGTTTGCCAAAGTTTGCCAAAGTTTACTAGGGTTTGACAAAGTTTGCCAGAGTACGCCAAATGTCTTCCAAATGACCGTTTTGGCACACATATGACAAATTTTGGCACACTTCTTCAAGATTTCTTCCACTAGGGTAGTAAACTAAATAATCAATTTACTACACCTAACCTCAAATTTGAATTAAGTGTACATATATTTAAATTTACTACACCTAACCTCAAATTTGAATTAAGTGTACATATATTTAAATGTGAATTTTTGAAGTAAACTATATAATTATGCTCATATAATGACTTTTTATTGATTGCATAATATACCATAACACTTTACATAGCTTGCTTAAACAGAATTTAGTGCTTTTCGCTGTTTTCAAATTTTCAGCATTCGTTGGCCAACGACGGGCGGAAAAGCGTTTCAAAATAAGTGGGTTCGTTGGCGAATGGTTGGTGAAACTACTGGCCAACCTTAGTAAAATTGGGCAACGATTGGCGAATCGTTGGTGAGAGTTTCTACCAGAGGTGCACCACGTCGTGAGGTGGCGTACACTGTCGGCGATCCGCGGAGAGACTGCCGGAGTAGCGCGAGTACAAAGCGACGCGACGCTGCCGATAACGTAGTTATGACTAGCGTAGTATTTAAAAGTACCATACCAATAAAATAAGCATCTATTACATGTCAAGCGTAATAAAAGTTCAGCACCCGTAGTTTGATTCAATAGGCCCTAGATTACGAAATATAGGACCTAGTACGTACTATGTGCGTTATTATGATAACAATTTAAGAATATTTAAATAATCTTATATTATAAAATAAATTTCGTTAACATAACTTTAATAATTAAAATGAATGTAGACATAATAGTTTTCGAAAGGTCAGACGTGTAAAACATATTGTTTTCAACTTCACATATTGTTTTACTCTAGATTAAAAATCATGCTAAACATTAGTAAGTTTTAAAGACTTCCAAATCAACAGACATCAATCAACTTCCATGCTATTTTTAGCATGTTTCTTTAACCTCGCTTATATTTGAATCAGAATAATATTGTTATATGTTTGATCTCTTAAGTTGAATATTATTATTTCTCTTTTCATTTTAATTTTCAAACTTATATTAACAAACATTATTGGATAAGTAGTAAATATTCAAATATCCGTCAATTCTTTTCATAAGAAAGTACACATTTGATACTAGGGCCTATCTCAGGGACTGGGGCCTAAGTCTTCTTAATGAACCTGAGGAATTTTAAACGATCATTAACATTTTATCAGAATTCAGAATCCACGATCCTGGTTCTATCCGTGTAAGAGACTTAACTCTACACACAAAATTATACAGAGGCATTATATACATTAGGCAACATTTTCGAAAGTAACTCATACGTTTTCGTATCGTATTTAAATATATTAATTAGAAATTTAAAAAGTGCGATACTACTAATATACAAGAGAAACAATTGAATTCTGTAATTAAGAAATCATGATTTAAAGAGTGAAATTATAATAATATGCATTCTTTAAAAAACGAGTAATTATTTTTACTTTAAATTAAGGTTAACGCAACCAATAAAGAATTCATTACCTCAGCAGTTTATTTATACTCTTATAATTCTGATAATTAGAATAATTTAGCTAATGAAAATTCTTGCATACTTTCTTCCATCAGTAAATCATACAAACCATCACTTGAATTTTAATATTTCACCTCCATTACGCCAACTCCGCAAAACCGCGAGCTCACGCGCTGAAATGTAAAAAGCTATTCATTCGAATTTACTTTCTGGAAGTTTGCGATGCCATTGGTAGATTGTATTGTGACTATACAAATGTGCGCTGGCTTATTTCGATAAATTCGAAAGTTCCAGTGACCTTATTCAAGTGCTTCGTCAATTACGCAAAAACTCTCGAGAGCAGACTGAAAACCAATAATAGAAAGGTAGAACTGTTCGTGCACTTCAATTATGAATCTTGAAACTCAAAGAATGTACGTTAATTTAATGAATGCACTTTTTAATAAATCAACTTTTCACCAAATTGCGAATAATTGAGTTTAAAAAAGTGCGTGTATTTTCCGCCGTCAGATCATCGAAATTTTTTTATTTGCTTATTTAGAAAAACAGAGTTTTTAAAGCTTAGTTAATATATTAACGAAAATTTTCATTCAAGTTCAATAGAATATATCAATTACAGTAAACAATTTACATCTTTACAACAAGAAACTATTTACATCTTTGCAAAAGGTTTTCGAAAATTATCTTACAGTTCAACAGTACAAATCAGTTACACTAAATTATTTATATCTCACGGGAGTTTGACCATGAATTTCTAAAAAAAATCTGCCCGCACAATATTTGAGAAATAACCTGCCGCAAGTCACCATTGCATGAGCTATTGCACTCTCTAATAAATGAATGAAATGTGACTAACCAGAAATTTCATACACTCTCGTGCGCATTCACGCTCCCTGAAAGGATTACTAATTTTCTGATGTAACCACCGCAAAAAACGAGGAATATATAAAGGAAGAAAAAGTGAAAAGCGGAAGGTGAGAGAGGCTGATATAAAGATACGACCCGTGAACGCGCACGGGACAGAGAGAGAGAGAGATAAAAAGAGAGAGAGAAAGAGAGATATATATACACTGAAAAGCAGGAAGGCTTTCCGGTACATTTCTTCAGTCCTCTCAGCATGAATAATTTTTTTTCCCGAACCCTCGAGCGTGGCCTCCTTTGAAAAATGAAAAAAAAACGTGTCGAGCGAAAAAACGCGCCGCACCGCTGCTAGGCTCCTTTCGCGTCTTCACGATTTTTTACAGGATGAATAAGCAGACTATCGGCCGGGACGCGAGAACTGGACTGCTCGCTCAATTTCCGTCATGCATCCTCGTTCTCTCTCTCTCTCTCTCTCGCTCTCGACCGGCGAGGCAAACCAAGTGCAAAAATCGCTCCTAAATCCGAGAGAGTATACGTGACGTGAAACGCTCAGAAAAGCGCTCGTGCGCGGATCGATTATACGCTGGCCGTGGGTACGGCTGTGCTATTGCCGTGGGGGCAGGCGGGCGGCGTCGCTTATAAAAGGGAGAGCCGCGATATCACACCGGGGACATAAATCACTGTCAAATCCAGGGGTGTAATCGAGTGGTACATCGGAAGCCGCCCGGGCGCACGATGTTAATTTCTTATGTGCGTACGCCGAGGAATGCTACTTTTTAAACGAGAGAGCCCCGAGCTGTAGGAGCATACGGGGGTATAAAGAAAAAAAGGGAGGTATAAAAATCGTTATGTAAGGGCACGCGATGTGTGATGAGAGAGTGGGAGAGAATGGGTATGAGGATATGAGAGTTCGAGGTCGAGAAAACGGATTGAGATTGATGCTTTTTAAATGTGTATTCGGAGGAGGCGGCGACTGCTCAAGAGTGGCCCGGATATAAAGGGCTCGATATGGCACTTGTGATTTTGATCTGTTTCGAGAAATGGAGAGTTGAGTGGAGTAGGTGTGGTGTGCTTAATATTGATTTTTATTCTGACGTCTGAGCAGAGCGCGACTTTTCTACTGATGCATCATGCAGATAAATTTATTCTGACTTGAAATTCTGTTATACATTATTTATGCATTACTTATACGCCTTGATCCTTGAACCTCCAAATTATCTTAGAAGTGAAATAATAATCTTCGTAAAATAGTTATGTCATCCTGCTATTTAATTAATTAAATTTTAATAAATATCATTTTATTAATTACTTCAAGTCTTCTCATATAAGTGCCTTTAGAGATAAATTCAAAAATATAATTTTAATTGAAGAACCCGGTGCAACAAGCAATCAACTCACATACTTAGTTGGCCCCCGATTGATATATATAAATGGTAATTCCAAGGTACAACTTGGAATAAGAGATCTCCGTTTGTTGCCCTCGGCTCTTTAATTGTAATTTATAAGACGAAACACTTAATGCCATATGCATTGCTTTCCCCATGTGCATTGCTTTGTTTTTATGGCAACGCTATTTTGATTTTTACGATAGGTAATTTAATTTATTTTGTATTCTAATAGTACCAAGATTACTCTCCATCTCAGCAAAAGATTTATGTGATATCGATTATTGATATTTAACAAGCCTCAAACGTAGGTGCTCATATATAAGCATATGACAGTTTAAGTGTTAAATTTAATTAACTCATTTCAATAAAACTCAAAAAGTTCCATGGAATTCTCTTGCAAGAGTCTTATTTTGTTGAGAATTGTTCCACCTTCAATTCAAATAACTGCGTTTAATTGATTTTACAGCCGGTTAGTTTTATGTAAGCCGTAATCAAATTCGGTTTAATTAAATTTTCATTAACAACCACTGATTTTATTAGCAAATTTAAAGTTTTAGAAATTACCCTACCATTCTGCAGCGAACGGGGGACAGAAGCGCGCGACGCAACTTCGTATTTCTCACCCTTTTAATGTCTCCTTTCTCATTCTATTCTATCCCGTTAAGTTTTGTAGTCAGGGCAAATATAAATATAAAACTTTTAATGCATTTGAACTATTGTTGTATTTTGTTGGTATTTATAATAATTAATGTATGAATTATATGTATATAAGCTATTTTAGCAACGAAATAATTGTTCGTGAAATTGTTATTGTATAATGAGAGCAATTAAGCTGATGTTTAACCCCCGTGTTACTGGCAAATACAGGGAATCACTATTTGCGCTTAATTTTCAATTTTAAGAAAATATCTCTCTGGAATGTTGTTCTTTCTCATTGGAACAGCAACGCTGCAGACAGATATTTATTCAAATTTGAAAATTAAATGAGGAAAGTGCGTCCTCGTGACTTGTGGTGACGGGTGAGTTTAGCACCCTTAATTGTACCAGTATAATTGTTTTATATGCATCTAAAATGATACTTTACAGTGTTAGGAAACTATTCATTAAAGCTTGAAAACCTACTTACAAGGAGAACACCAATGCTTTCTGGTACATAAAAATGAAGTATAGCACCCGTAGTTTGTTCTAATGTGCCCTTGTATTTGAGATATAAGCTATTTGACTCCGAATATACGTTATTTTAGGCGAAATAGGTACCTCTTCTAATGATTATAACTATGAATGCGTTAACACTAGAAAAATGGCTCAAAAGATAATATAATAATAAGTAGGCAGAAAGAATTTCAATTGAAGATGCGTAATGTTAAAAAATATTAATCTGAGCCAAAGTTATTAACAACTGAACATGGTGACTGAAAATGCACGAAAAATCAATGAAATTGAATGAATTTAATTTCCTCGAATATTCATGTATTTTAGTTATAATCTTTCATTGTTAATAAATTAGGCTCAGATAAATATTTCTTAACGTTACAGGTCTCAAATTAGAGGTCTCAATGCCTCAATTTTCTGTGATGTTAACATATGCATAGTTATAATCACTAGAATTCAAATTTCAAATCACTGTACCTATTTCACTAAAATAACGTATATACACGGAGAGAATTTTCTAATAAAAATTATGACGAAATTCGCAGTAAACATTACCGTGAATGACTATAAAGCTGGGATACTCTAACTTTCCGGCAGTTTTTATTGATATTTACGATAAATTTTACCGTACTGAAGGGTAAAATTTGCCTGCCGCAGAATAAAAGTTCCCTGTATGAATCTTAGAGAAAACCAAAATTTGTGGTAAAATTTGTACGAAATATTTTTTAAAAATTTGGATTTTCTTCCAATTGTTGTAGCAGTATCATTAATACTTAAATAAGTACATTTATACACATTTATATTTGAGTTAACCTAAAATGTGTACACGTTCAGTTGTTTCCTTTATCAGCTGTCTTCTTTTTCTCAAATCAGGCAAATTTTACCATTCAGTGCGGTAAAATTTATAGTCTGTGCGGTAGAATTTGTAGTTAATGAGATAATTTTTATAGTAAAAGATCAGTAAAAAATGCCAGAAAGTAGGAGTGTCCCAGCTTTATAGTTATTTACGGTAATTTTTACCCTGAATTTCGTTATAATTTTTATCAGAAAATTCTCTCTGTGTATGATATAATAAATAGTGGTAAAATTTTCATTATTTTTACCACGCATTTGTAGAGAAACAAATTCATACAGTGCATTTCACAAACGGAAATACCAACTTGTAATTTGCGTATCTTAATAACAAATATATGCTACTAGATATCGCGATACAACTATCTTAAGGATTTTATTTTATTTAAAAACTGACTTATTAACGTTAACTTTAAAATATAACTTTAAAAATGTAAATAAACGATAAGTGTCATAATCAACACAAAATAATCAATACATAATAATTAAACTTCAAACAAAAATTTATACTAAACGTGCCGATCATAAAATCAATAATTTCACAAATCTTCAAATCCGTCGTCACTCGAGTTCCAAAATTACTCGCCCCCACATTCCCTCACCCCTTCCGTCTCCACATAGCCCTCCTAATACCTCCTTTTCTCTCCGCGTCCCCTCGGAAAGTGTTTGATCAGCTCGCATACCTGCTCGACGCCCCACCGCTCTCAGTGCTGTATCTTCGAAAACACTGAGAATTAGCCTCTATAACTTTGGGTACATATTCTTAGATATATTAGGTATAGATTTAAGCAATAAAAAAAATCGATTTTTCGAACCTTCTAAAGCAGGATTCCCCCTTAAGCCATTTGGAATCAAACTAAACTATTTTTAGAAAATGTCCGTATGGATGTGTGCACGTGTGTGTGTATACATGACTGTGTATATGTGTGAGTGTGTGCATTTGCGTGTGTGCTTATATGCGTGTGTGTGTACGTGTGTGTGTGTATGTGTGTGTGTATATATATTTACGTGTGTGTGTGAGTGCGTGTGTGTGTGGGTTAAAATATAGTTCATAATCACAGAGTATAACAAATGGAAAATGGTACATTTCGCATCGTTCCCTGGCTCAATTTAAAGAATTTTATGAGTACTTTATTGTAAAAGTAATTCGTTTCCCAAAAAACAGTCACCATTAACAAATTCTCAGAAAACCTAAATTTAAAAATTTTGAATAGTTGCTATAATATCGAAATGAATCGATTATATTTATATAATATGTTATAAGTCATATAATATGTTTTTATTTTAAAATTCTTTTTTTTTTTATTAAAACATAACTTTCTCTTTGAGCAAATTTATAAAAATCTAATTATAAAAATCGTTTTAAAAAGCCGTATTCTTAATTTTTATCTGGCTAACAGATAATATCAAAGAGCACTGGGCACTCTACACAAAGGAATTCATTGTCATTAAAAAAAAGAATGCACAGTAATTCCACATTCGCGACCCAAAAAAGAAATTACAACACCTTCCACGGCATACATAGAGCCTCACACCGTCATTCCTTTCCTCCCCAGTAACGAAGCACCTCGTCCATTTACTTTTTAACGTTTCCTTAACCCGCACCCCGCCATTCCTTTACAAAATGCAACCCCTGCGTTCTCGTCACCCACCCACACATGCGTGTATTCCTCAAATTCCACAGCGACATCTTATTCAACCCCTTCACACAAAATTGCGGGCGCGAATCCGCAGAAATAACGAGAGAAAAGGCAAAGAAAGGAGATGCGGCAGCAAAGCTCACGCACAAACTCGCAACTATGTTGTTGCGAGTATACACGGGAGAAAGTTTTATACGCATATAAGAGATACTCTTTTTCGACTTGTGGTAAAATGATCTTCAAAAATATTGCATTTTTGTCCCACGCATGCTTCATATTTAATTAATAGTAATTTAATCTTTTACAGGTATATTTCTCATCAGCAGAATATATTTTAAAAGGTATATAAATGTCTAAATTTAAACTTTTAAACGTATTAATCATCTGTGTAATCTACATTTAATTTTGATAATCAAAACTATAAATTAAATTAGGTATAAAGTATCGAAATGCTAAATGTAAGCATCGAAACTAAAAACAAACAATATGCTAAAAATTATTTGATTTACTTATATAAAATATTCATTAATTCGACTTTGTTATAAAATTTACGTTTTCACCTTTATCTAATACTGGCAAAAACTACCTCGGTAATTACACGAAATGCGCAACATGTTTGAAAATCACCCAATTATGTATTGAAATAAGGTGCACGCACGTGGCCCTCGCACCTCGACTAAAAAGTACGCGACCACATTGCCCAATGCTTGGAGACGGTCCAAGTTTAACAGGCATGCACGCCAGTGTAATGCCACATAGCAATCGTTCCACTGTGGCTACTCGTTGCAAGCCTACTTTTTATTTCTACAGTCCTCTCCCCTCCACGCCAAACATATACTCCTTTTTGTCCAGACCTTGTTCTTCCTGCTTAATTTAGTCTTCCCTTGTAAACTGAAACGCAGAGAATTTGATTTGTGAATGTTTGAGGAATGTGTGAGCTCTATATTGTAAATGTAAAAGAAAATGCTTCTGTGAGTCGATGTTATTTATATTAAATATAATCGAATAAAAATACCCCGTTGGAAAATAATGTAGAACAATGTAGATCTATTTCTTCCTCATAGAGGAAGTTTTGTGATATTATAAAATTTTTTTTGCTAAAAACATATTAGAAACATGTTTTAAGACATTAAGAGTTAAAATACACTATTTTTAGAAAAAGTCTGTATGAATTGTGTGAGTATGGATGTGTGTGTGTGTGCGTGTATGTGTGTGTGTGTGCGTGTATGTGTGTGTGTGTGTGTGTGTGTGTGTGTGTGTTTGTGGACGTATGTGGATGAAGATTACTCTGAACATAATGTTTCAGCGATAAAAGAATTTGTATTTTGAAAGGAAGGGCGTTGTAAATAAATTTTTGTTGTATTTCGATGTTTTTTTTATGTTTTTAGCGGTTATTTCGATTTTTGACTTTCAGTTTTTTGGGTTTTTTGGTATGTTTGAAATAATATCATCGATTCATTTTTCTCGCATTTGAAAGAGCATAAAATTGCTTATCTTTTTCAACCCGAAATTTAAAATATGCAACTTTATTTTCTCTGGAAATTTAAAAAAAAAATTTTAATTGATTATGAATATGGATTATAATATTTTGTAAAACTTTTAAGCCTTTATCCTTTTCCTTTTCCGAGAAAAATATAATTTTGTAATAAAATCGTTTTTTTGCGAAGGATAACTTGAGTAAAACGTCATTATTCCATCTGAAAATTTCCAAAAAGGTAGCTTTCTACTATCACTTGAGATTTGTAGAAGCCTAGATTATAACGACCTTTACATTCAGAGTTATTTGAAGTCATGTTTTTTTGTTAATTTTTTTCTAACGTTTATATCTCGAGGACATAACTGCTTTAGCATACATACTTTCCCCATGGCCACCAACGAAAAATTAACCTATTTTTTATTTTTAGGTTTATAATATTCCAAGCGAGATTAAATAGACATACAGGTTTTAAAACCAAGCCTGTATTTAGGATGGAACATAATCAAATGTAAGGAAACTAAGTTTACATAAACAAAATAAATATATGCACTAATACTTCATATAGTTATTTGGATATTCAGATTATTTTCTTATTTTGATTGTTTAATATATATATGTGTAACATAATATTATTATTGAGTTCTTAAATACAAAAACTCGATGCATCTAAAATTTGATAACCTTACACTTTAGAGGTTATTTACATTTACTTACATTGGTAATAGGTGAACAATAACATGTAAATACCTTTAAATCAAAATAATACATAATAATCATAATAGATTATTCTTCTGTTTCTTAAAACATAACCCTGAAGTGGCTGTTATTGTTATAATTTTGCTTATCTAGTTTTATTGGGGCAAATAATATGGGAAACTAGAAGGGACGACCGTTACACGCCTTTTTAGTAACTATCTAGTTTGCCTACATAGATCTACACAGCGCGAGATTATTCTGCATAGATCTATAAAGTGGACGGGATAAATTTCTACCAGGGAACTGTCATATTTAAGATGTATGTGCTAAATTTATCAAATATAATATTATATATTCATTACAATGTAAAATATAGTTTACAAAAAATATTAGGGTTATCTTAACATAATTAAATGAATGTAAATAAGTTACCACTGTAGGTAATGCAAGATACATATTCATTATGTTTGGGTCTTAATTAACAATTTTTGCATAAAAGTTGACAAAGCAGAATTACTTGAAACAGTCTTTTATTGTATGTTTATTATTTACATTTAACTCATCAAATAAAACCACGTGCTATTCATAGCTAAAAAACAATCACAGTTTTAATGTACTCGAAGCAAGTGACAATATGTGATTTAAATTGGAGACAAAGTGATTGCCAGTTGTCGAAAGAAAGTTTTGGCATGTAATGATGTATAAATAATAACATTTGTCAATCACAAATTTTAATAATTACAATTGTATACCTTCCGTACAAACCAATACCTCCTTAAAAGTCTTACACCAGTGATAAAGAATTCATTTAATTTTCAAGATATTTAACTTTAAATGGGTTTTTCTTTAATTTTCGTATTTTTATGAAAAGTAGATAATAAAAATAATTTTAAAAATTAAAAGAAAAAGTAAATTTAAATCATAATAAAAAATAAGAAAGCGTCCCCTTTAAAAAAGGAAATTTGTAATAATTATTAACCCAACGTGCCTATAAACAGTATCTCTCAGAAGACGTTAAAAAATATAATATAAACTAAATGTGTAGTTTTAATAAAAAATTATCTTTTGATAAACTATCAATAATAAATCAGCACACATTTTTTGAGATTCTAATTAAAAAGAGATGTAGTAATTTAAAATTAATTTATTAGAACAAACAATATTATATTAGAACAATTAATTTAGTTTGAGGAAGCTAAGTGCCAATGAATGGACAGCGGTTTCTAGTTTGCCATAGGAAATAATCGAACCCTCGATAAAACTGGATAATTCTCTACCAGGATAGTAAGCAGTTTAAAACATTTTTTGCCAACCATCTGTATCGACTACATCAATAGTAAAATCAGAATAATAAGTAACCATATAATAGAACGTACGTAAATAATCAAACTTTTAATACATACTTTAAATTTATGGATACCAAGTACAACATAATTATTTTCTCTGAATAACTATTTCAAAAACTTTTTTATTGCTTCTTGATGTATATTTTACTTATACTAGAAGCTGATTTTGCGCGCGCGTGGCAATTTCTCCTGCTGGGCTTTAGTGGGGTTGAATATTATTATTATAACAAATATGTAATTATATTGTATAAATAATTTTTATAATCTTTAATACAATATCACTTACTTCACGTAATCATCGAAACATTTATTTTATTTGCACGTATTATCAATTTGGCTTACTCTAAATTGGCCAAGATTGAGTAAAAAAGAAAACGATAATTGAAGTTTAATATAAGCTATTTAAAATCTCTTCTAAAAGATGCTTGTTTATAACTAAAAGTACTGAAACACGGATTTTATTTTTGGTAAAAAAAGTACCTTCTATAGTTAAGTGGAGCAAAATCCGCCATCAAAAGGATGTCAAATCTTTGTCGTGAGTTTATCACAGTTATCGGGAACATTAAACTATAATAGACGTTGTACACTGATATGGTATGTATGTGATGCGAGGGGGGGGGGGGGTCCAATCAGAATACAGTTTGTGATAATTTTACTAAGACTTTAGAATATCTAAATGTAGAATGCGCACGTTCGAATATTAGATTCATATATATTAGAAGCAACATATTTCGACATATATAAATACTAACAGTAAAAATGGCGAACGAGTTACCTTAATTTGCCCAATACATCGAATTTTAAATTTAGAATAATGATAAATAATATTATCTATTATTTAGAAAAGTAAAAAAATAATTTTAAAGTTTAGAAAAAAACAGTATTTTGAACATAGTTAATTAGAGATTTCAAAATTGCATTGCTTAAATATAAAAATTATATTTTATCAAAAAATAATTTATAGATAATAACAAAAATAAACTATAGATGGTAAAAACATTGTACATTTTTTAATTCGATACATAAAACTTTTTAATTAGAAAATTAAAATATTCAGGGAGGGGTCCGTTTATTAGACTGTTTTATTCAGATTTGCTGAGTATTTAGAATTTCATAGTTTAGATTTACCCAAATTATAAATAAATAGTTTCGACAAAAATAAAAAATGAATGTACAAACAGTCAAAGAAAATATTTAAAGTCCGTAATGAAACGATTTTTGGAATAAGATTGATAATAAGGAGAATAATTATAAGTTAAACAAATTTATTAGCACCAGTAATTTTTGTGAATGGACCCTTTTACGTAAGGTATCTGTTATTCTTCTCCAAATATGCATTATTTCATTAAAAAGTGGTACCTATAACTGTGATAATAACTTCGCATGTTTTTGAATTAAAAAAAACTGCCTGAAAGTACCTAAAATTAGTCAAAGGGAGCTTTAATTTGAGACCTGGAATGTTAAAAAATATTAATCTGATCCAAAATTATTAATAATTGAAAATATCAATTATAAATGCATGATATTCAATAGAAATTGAATTTTCATGTATTTTTGTTGATATGTTCAATTGTTAATAACTTTAGCTCAGATTAATAATTTTAACGTACCAGGTCTCCAATTAAAGCTCTTTTTAACTACTTTTAGATACTTTCAGACAGTTTTCTTTCATGCAAAAAGAATACAGAGTTATGATCACAGCTAGAGGTGCCATTTTTTAATGAGATAATGCATATTTGGAGTAGAATAGCTGATATCTTACGAAAAAGGGCCCATTCACAAAAGCTACCGGTGCTGTTCTTAATTTCTAGCTATCAGTGAATGATCCTGAAAGTTTTAGAAAATTTCGGGACCCGCATCCCTGATACTCTCATTGTTAATCGTACTATTTCCTATATGCTGGAACGTATCAGTTGTTCGCTATCTGTGTATATAATGTGTTCACTGATTACTGATGATAAAATTAATATATTTACAATTTACATACATATTTCAAAAACACTTTTTCCGCAATGCTAAACAATTTATGATTGATCACAACTAATTACATGTAGTAAACAACTGATACGTTCAGGCTTGTACCATCACAGGTGCATCACATCAGTGCGTCAGTATAAAATGTCTCTAAACAAAAACTGCATTCAATTTCTATCAAAACCGAACCTTGTGGACTTATTCACTATAACAATTTAAACGATTTGATACGAATAACATCTTTTGTACCTGCAAAATACATGAGGAATTCTACAAAAAATCGGCCGATAAGTGGATCGAAAAGTGATGAAAAATAAGTGATGGGACACGCTTCTGCAACACGAGTTTTCTTATTTTATAGGTCCTAAAATGTACGAGAAAAATTTCCAACAAGCTAAAAGACCTTGTGACATTTTTTTTTGTATATAAATTTTTCTGATGGGAATTTGCTACACGATATTCTCTACACATATCAAGTATTGTTAAAATTATATTCGAACAGTTGCCAAGATTAGCGAGTTGGATACTATTTGACCGCCAAAATCACGCTATGCACGACCCTTTTCCTTTCCAATTAAGCCTCAATTTTTTATATATTTTCATTTAATTATTATTTGCACTCACACACTTACTTCTAAGTGTATTTTTTAATTACATATTGTTTGGTAAAAACCATAAAGGTTCTAGAAAGCATCATATTTTAACATAAAAAGAAACTACAAAATTGCAGCTTCCCATTTAAAACACAATAACATGTTTTACCCGATATTTATCTGGAATTAAATTTTCTTTTTGAGTTGATTAAAAAGAAATAAAATAAAAAATTCACATATTACTAAATTTACATAATTATTTACATGAAACCACATACTTATTACTATGAACAATAAAGTAGATTCTTTACAAATTATGAAATACAAGTAGCATAAAAAGTAAGTACAAATTAGCCTTATTTACTCCTAACCCATATCCTTTGAGTTTGCTGATTTTAAAGTCCGGTTTACGCGTTCAATTATATGGATCTCGACCCATGATGTCGTATACAACAATCACAATTAGATTGCAGAATTTTTCGAGGTTATAGGTAAGGTTATTTTAGTGTCGCGAATACAGTTCCGCTTGTCCGCCAATAGTAGGCTGAGGAGTACGTTCAACAATACTTTAACCGTGAATGTAGCTCCGATTCTACTCCAATAGCAAACCGAGAAATACATCTAACAATACTTTAGGCCTCGATGTCGATATTAATCGCCATGATTCTTTTATAAATGGATCCGTATTTATATAATTGATTATAACATAAAAAAGTTCTCAATATTGATTCATTCCATTTTTCGTATAAGGTAGAAAAATAATTCTATTAACAACTGCTGAACAAAGTTAACATTATATCAAAATGTAAACAGTCTCATTAAATGATGATGTTAAATATAAAATGAAGGTATTAATAGTCGACCACTCTCTACTTTATCGATTGGTCACTGAGTTCTCTTTGGTTTTTTGTTTTACCACAATGTTCGACATCTAATGTAAGTATACTGATCTGTTAAAATAATTTTCAATAAGGCGGGACTTTTTGCTTCATAATAGATATTAGTAGATATAGAAATCTCATAAATCACAGGTAACACGTATTGAAATATGCTCAATAAATTTAAAGTTATTTTGATCGTTGAGTGTAAATATATTAATAATATTTGAGTGTTTACAGTGCATAATAATTAAATTACAATGATAAAGTATGTAGTATATATAACTTGTACTTTGTGAATTTTTAACATTTATTATATATTTTTTCATTAAACATCAAATTTCACTATATATTAAGTATTTTACAAGAAACTTTGGAATTTCACAAGGTGTTACTCTAAATGCATTACAAAGTTACTTGTTTGATTAGTAAAAACCGAATTATCAAATTAACAAGCTAGCTTAGAGAGGCCAACTACTAGTACTTTTGCCGTATTACATCGCATGTTTGCCGCTTCATACAAATATTTGAATTCTTTGATATTCAATTAAGCATTACATTTCAATTATTTAAATATATTTCTGATTTTGATTCGATAAATCCTTCTTTTACACTTGTCATTCTTAATTTTGTTTCATAACTCTTAATGAATGAACCACCTATTTGAAGAATCTGTCCAACCTGTCTAACTATTTACAGTTACCCAATTTTCCTTGCTTCTCAAGTTCTACATTCCAACTACATCGAACACTCATGTACCTTTTCCTCTAACCGTACAAACCTCACCAAAAATCCGATTAAACGCTCGCAAGTGTAAAGAATCGATTCCACCCGATACGTTTCCCATCAAAGACAAATTCCTTAAGTGATCCAGCTCTCGAACCTCGATAACCCTCGATACACGCTGTAAAACCCAACGCACGAGCTGTCAAGACGATTCGCGTCGCGACACTCGAATCAAACCTCTTCCAAGCTGATAAGACCATACCTCGTCGCCGCTGGACAGCCGAAAAGTCGGAAAGAGCGCGCGAGGCTCTAAAACGAGAAAAAAACGAAGACGAAACGCAGCCGCGCGTTTCTTTGTCGGAGTATCGCCCGGATCGGCGCGAGATCAAAGGAACGCGCGCGGGATGACCGCCAGACTAGATTCAATTTGCCACTCGCGCGCGCGCGCTATCTCGATTGCAGCCGTCGTCGCGCCTTCTCCTTCGATCTTATAAATCCGAGAGAAGGAAAGCACTCGGGCACCCTATCAACGTTTCTCGTGCGGTGCGGGACACCGTGTTTTCCGAGACTTTGAAAGAGCGACTGTACTCGACTTTCCCTAGTATATATATATACGTATTTTCGTTGTCTTTTTTTCTTATTCCTCTTCTGCTTTTTTTCTGCGAGAAACCATTTTATTCTTCGTTTCGCCTGTGTGCTCGCAACGAATCCGTCAGAGCAGCAACAGCAGCAGCGGGCCTGCAATAAAAGAAATAGTCCCTGGAAATCTCGATCCCCCTCTGCGTAGTATATAGCAGTCTGCTGCTGCTACTCCGCATGGCGGACCGCGCGAAACAATTTTTCCGTGTAATCGTTCGGAAAACACTCGTTTTAACCGCCCGCACTCGTACGTTTGTACGTTTAGTTCGTTCATTCGTTCGTGCACCCGCCCATTTTTCTCGTTCCGTGGTTTATGCGCGCGGCTAGGGTGCGAAAAACGTTCGGCGATTTGAATTTCGGGGAGTAGGAGTCTCTACGCGCGTTTTGGAATTGTTGAAATTACAAGAAGTTTAAAGTTTATTCAATCTTCAAAGGGTTACTTACTATATATTCCGAAATATGTAAGTTATGCTTCATCAATGCTAAGAAGCACCCATCGAAAGCATATCTAATAAAATATTCACAACAATAGGTTTTGCCTACTTTTTATCTAAGATAAGTTGCATTAAATTATCTTTACAATTTTTTCTGTGGAGTATTGGAAAATGTTAGTACCTTAAAAGAAAAATAAAGCATTGAAACTTTACAGTTCAATAATTTTTATTTTCCTAATGATATTGATACATTTTTTAAAATAAGTTTGAAATCGTATGTCGACATGGGATTTTTGAGTTTGAGTTAATTTACCAACTTTGCTAGTTTTGCGAAGTATTGTGATGTTGAATAAGTTCTCGCTGTTTTCCAACAGATGACGTTACTAGTATTGCGAGCATATAGTTGAAGGCAGTAACACATCTATATAGAAGTACTATAAGCAAGTTTCAAATTCAGTATATGTTATTTCGCCGTGGTGTAAACAACTTTTTTTTCATAGTGTTAAACATGTCAAATTTCGTACCTAAAAAGAAGTATTTACGGGGAATTTTACTGCACTACTTTATTTAAAAAAATCTGCAGCTGAATCACACAGAATTCTTGTTGAGACTTACGGTGACCATACTCTATCGGAAACAACATGCAGAGATTGGTTTAGACGCTTCAAAAATAATGATTTTGATATTGAAGATAAAGAACGCTCTAGTGCATCGAAAAAGTTTGAAGACGAAGAATTGGAGGCATTACTTTGTGATGACTCATGTCAGACATGTCAGTAGAAAATCGTGGGGTAAACCCGGTCATGCATCAACATCGTCCGCAAAGTCAAATATCCATGATTGCAAGCTTCTGCTCTGCATTTGGTAGGATAAGCTGGGTGTAGTTTATTATGAGCTACTCAAACCGAATGAAACTATCACAGAAGATCGCTATCGACTACAATTGATGCGTTTGAACCAAGCATTGAAGGATCAACGGCCACTATACGTGGAGAGACACGACCAAGTGATTTTGCAGCATAACAACGCTCGGCTGCATGTTGCAAAACCGATGAAAACCTACTTACTTGGAAACGCTTAAATGGGAAGTCCTACCCCACCCGCCGTATTCATCAGACATTGCCCCTTCTGATTATCACTTGTTCCGATCGATGGCACATGGCCTGGCTGAGCAGCACTTGCATTCTTATGAAGATGCCAAAAAATGGGTCAACTCTTGGATAGCCTCAAAAGATGTGTCGTTTTACCGACGTGGAATTCAAATGCTGCCAGAAAGATGGAAAAAAGTAGTGGCTAGCGATGGACAATACTTTGAGTGACATATTTTTTTACTAATTTTTTAAAATAAAGCATTAATTTTCATCAAGAAACGGCGAGAACTTATTCAACATCTCAATACAAAATTTGGAAGCATTTTGTGCAATTTTACACAGCTAATCATCGTTTATTCGTCTCGATGAGAATTGTAGCATTGTACTTTTTATTTTGCTTCCTCATCGAGACGTTAGGAATCAAAATACACTATTTTTAGAAAATGTCTGTATGGATGTGTGTGTGTGTGGGTGTGTGCGTGCATGCGTGTGTCCGTGCGTGTGTGCGTGCGTGCGTGCGTGCGTGCGTGCGTGCGTGTGTGCGTGCGTGTGTGTGCGCGCGCGTGCGTGTGTGCGTATGAGTGTATGTGTGCGTGTATGTGTGTGAGTGTATGTGTGCGTGTATGTGTGTGAGTGTATGTGTCTGTATGTGTGAGTGAGTGTGTGTGCGCGTGTTTGTACGTGTGTGTACGTGTGTGTGCGTGTGTAAATATACTCCTGTTTCTTGAGAATACATAGTAAAAATTAATGATACTGAACTCCTTTTTTTGTTTCTTTTTGTGATCTGAGGACAAAAAAATTAACGTAAATGTCCCACTGACTGGACACGTCCCACTAACTGGACACTTAATCAAAAATGTATTATTACTGAATTGTTATTTATTTTGGAGCAAACATTTTCTGAAATTATAATTCTGTATTTATTATTTTAATGCATAAATTAACTATATTTTTACTTTTATCTTGTTTTGCAGAGTATACAAAGATTATGTAAAGGTACGTTCTGTTTTGGGCAATGTACGTGCATTGTTAAGAGCTAGGCTAGGACACGCCACTTTTTTCATAAGAGTTTAATAAACTTATTTTCTCTCAGTTTCCCATTTTTAAAGTTTCTAAGGCATAATAAGAGCGTGTTTAATAAAAATACATGGGTAATATATGCAAAGATATTTTTTTATATAAAAGAAAATGAGTGTCTATTTAGTCGTACGCTAAAAACTGTGTCTGTCCAATACATGGACATATGTTTTACTGCATTGTTTTGATTAGGAAAGTTTGGTTAGAAATACACAAATATTATGTCTTTATAATTATTATTATGTAATGCTCCTATCATTAATGACACAAATGACATTCTATGTACCATAATGAGTTTTTATAAGTATATTGAATAATAATTCGGATCAAGAAATTGTAAAATATACATGTCCAGGTATTGGGACTATATTTATTGGACGTTGGTACATGGACGTTTTACATTGTCCACTTATTGGCACAGTTGGAGAAATAATGTTTTATTAATTTCTCTCCTTATTAATAAAGAATCTCGTATTTCTATGTTTTATATGCTACACAATAGTAATGTTTATTCAAATGCAATAGTCTTTTGTATTTTCACGATGTTTATATTTACAGCTACAGCGAGTATACATTCTTAGTAAACTTATCCGCCCAGTTAGTGGGACCCCTTACTGTAATTCCAACGGATTTTTGATTTTTAGTTTTTCGTGTTTTTGGTTATGTTAGAAATAATGTCATTGATTCAATGAAAATGCATTTGAAGGAGCATAAAATTACCTATCTTTTACCACCCGAAATTTTTGGATGAGGCGTTTCTTTTCTTTTGTTATACACGGAAACGTCATTTTCCGTTAATACGGTGATTTCTCTAAAACATAAGATGGAAAAATTTCGAAAAAAATTATAGGTGATTAGGATATATATATATATATATATATATATATATATATATATATATATATATATATATATATATATATATATATATATCTGATATTAACGTGTATTTATTGTTGGTGACGACATTGTATTAATTTTATATTGCCTCACAATGTTTTCATAATGAAACTTTTTTTCTACGAAAAGCGCGAGCATAAATTTACACGGTAATGTATAGTTATCGTTATGTGGCCGTTAAAACGCCATTTCCCGCGCTTCAAAAAGCTTGCATTTGTTTATTGTCTTGTCAATTAGCACGTGGAGTTCGCGACAGTACAGAAAGTTTGATAAGGATTATGAACATCTTCATAATTAAATACCATCGTGTGCTGTTTATCACTTGTATAAGTTTAGATAATTCACATGTTAACGTGTCGTTATTTAATGTATATGGTGATTACTTAAAAGTGTAGAAAATTAGAATTTTTGTTTGTAGATTATTAACTTTTATAAACGTTGTATTGTCATAACGTTATTCTTTTTATCTCGTGATTTTTGTTATTGTTTGTTATAACGATTCGTTTTTGTCTGTTCTATAGTTTTATTATAAAAACCGTGAAAATGAAATATTCTTTGCTGCGTTAGGACTGTTTGTTTGTTGTTTTTGAAAATCAACATAACAAAATGAACAAGCAAACAGTGTATGATCAATGTAAATTTGTTCATTGTAACAATGGGAAGCACAATGGCCATCATTTATTTCGATTTCCATCACCACCAGTGCAACGACAACAATGGATTAACAATTCAGGTAAATAATACACAAGTCTTTTAGAAAATTAAGCCCATTATAATATTGCATGCATTTTCTATTAGTATTTAAAAATTATAAAATATTTTATTATATAGTTTATTTTTTTCACTTTTAGATGTGTACATTTTTAAAATATTTTAATTTATTTATTTATTTATTTGAAAATTATTTAAATATTACAATAATGAACATTTTTAATTAATAATTTCATAATAGTAACGGGACCGTACATAAAGTTTGCTATTACATTATCGTTTTCATTTATGATGTAGTATATAAAGAATCGAAATAAAGGCGATACCAAAGTTGTATCTTAAAATTGTTTTTCTTCGTCACAGAGAAAAATGTGTTTATATATATTTGCAATCAAAATATACTGTTTTTAGAAAATGTCCGCATATGAACGAGATCGCGTAAATGTACGTATATGACGAAATTCAAAAAAATGAACTTTTTGGGATCCAGAAATAGCAAAAACAAATCTGGGAATGCTGGGGTTTCCAAACCTTTTTTATTATATTTTGGGGGTCAAATTATGAATAAAAACGCGTTTACCCAATGAAAATTGCCCATGTAACCATGTTTTTTTATCAAATTAGTTATTTTTCATACACGAATAGAAAAAGATAGTAACGATTACTATACACGTACACTAATCTTTACTATCTTTTTATCTCCGTGAATATAACAAAAAACAAGGGGTTACTGTACAGTTAATAACTATGCACCCGGTGATAGAAAAAACTTTTTTCGAAAAAATAATAAAAGTAGAAGAAAATGCCTTTAATTTGATTTTCTGTTCATTGAAAATGGATGTTCCGGGGCAAAGTTAGGACCAATAAAAAAGTTACAGCAGCATTTACGCAAAAGTTATGTACAATTCAAACATTTTTATAGTTATTATAATACTACTTAAAATTTAGCAGTCATATAAGGTATGTCTCAACTTATAACTAATTACATTTTTTAGCTGATTGGATAATAAAAGTACATTCATTTCAGAAAATATTATAAAATCAAAAAATTTCTTTTCATTTCATACTTTATATATATATATATTATATTAAAAATATATACGTTTCAGATAGTACACGTAAGTACCTTTAACCTCTTCCCGCATACAGTATATTATACAGCAAAATTTAGCTTTTTTTCACCGCAGAAGATACAATTAGAACGAAAAAGTGCAAATAAAGTAATTGAAACCCTTTTGCTAAATTTATGATTCCAGCAAAACAAACATCTTTCAAAGTTATTAATAACTTATTAGGCACGACCGCTGCGCGGGAGAGCCTTTATAAGGTTCGTTGTGTACTTTACGACCAGTGGACTATATCAGTAAATTTGTCATGAAAAGTTAGACGCTCGACTTCTGGACCTGTAATCGATATTTGGACCGTTTTCTCCGGTGAAATAGTACATTATATGCATAAGAAAAGTGCAAAATTTTTAAACGAGTATAAATTTTTATTAGAAAATTTGTTATTAAACATTAAACATAATAATTATTATTTCAAATTTAAGCTGTATGTACCCCCTTAACTCAAAACCGAAGCATTTAACATAATAAAGTAAAATAGACAAGTTTTACATATAAAAACAAGATTTATTTTTCTAAAAGAAGTGTAAAATTTATGATGGCTGAAACCCTTAACGATTTAAAAAAATAAACCATGTAGCCATCAAGTCGCGTTCTTTTAAAGAGCTACCGCGGAGCGCGAGCATTAAAAATTGCTAAAAATCCAACGTTTTAAAACTTTAGTCATCCGTTACAAGCTGGACGGTGAGCTATATATTGACAATGTGAGCGCGAAGGGCGAGCTACGTACGGTCGTGCCTTATATCGTGCAAATTTTTTTTAGATCTTTAGGACACTTTAAATATATTAAAATAGGAACTTATTCATAACAAATACATAATTTAATTCTAATTTGTATATTTAGCAATTACCATCATTTACACTTGATTTTCTTCTTTATTATATATATTTTAAGTATTAATTTTGAGTAAAAAGGCCTCCAATTGATTAACATGTTTATTAATTAAAATGGTCAATTTTCTACCAGGGTATATAAAATTTATAATACTACCTACACAATAAATGTGTAAACATCAGTTATATTTTTCACGGTTAAAAAAATTACCCGAACTTTCAAACGTAAGCTGCGATCATAAATAATTAGTATTATCTACAGTTATGTGAAATATATGAAAGAGATACAATTTGGGACGTAAGCCATCTTTTAGTGGTGCACAATGTTGGATCAAGGGCGGGAGGGTGCTGCATGATGCGACGATTTCATATATAACAAAATAGGGGAAATACCTTTAGAATATTATATTATGAATCACACTGATTATTTTTCATGTTTCATGCACTTACTGTCTTAAAATATTGATATTCTTTCATACATACATTTATGCATAAAGTTATTTGCATATCGTAAAATGTCTTGGAGGAAATACTTTACTAAAATCGTGGTCAGGTTCTTCTATTACATCCGCGGGAATCTACGATACGCATTTTCGAGATGAGGATTTTATGAATGGAGAAAAGATTCGATTACGTCGTAATGTTTGTCCAATGCATTGGACGCAATGGCAACAATTACGTTCCAAGGAAATTAATGGACAACAACATGAACAAAAGTGCATTGAACACCTATAACAGTATGAACCAGATAATCAATTGTTATAAGTTCTTAAGAAACAACAATTACAGTAGTAAGAACAACAACAGCAACAGCAGCAGCATCAAGAAGAAGTAGACGTTCAACCGAAACAACATCAGTAACAACCAGAAGAACGACAACAACTTCACATGCAACAATAATCTATATAGCATGTGGAAATCCTTACTGACGGCGACGACACTACGATAGATCTGCAAGCTCTGAATCAACTTCCACCTTCTGCTACTTATCCTTCAGGTAAAAAATTACTCTTCGTTTTTTACGAAAAAGATACGGACATGCAATATTTAGAATCTGAAGGTAATCCGCCTGACGATGAAATTCCAACCAGTAAATGTATTAATAAAACACAAAACGTTCAATGTAATTTGAGTCAAGTAATTGCTTCACCTCGTAAATTTAATCGCGATAATTGCTCGCAATTTTTTCAATTACGTGCTGAATGAAAAAAATAGGACGGCTCGGTTGCGAAAAATTTTACAGAAAACTCGCGCGGATAACGTTCGAAATGTTGATAATTTTTTAACGGATAAAGATATTCACCCTACAGCCGCCACTATGATTAGATTACAACTAAATAAAGAAAAAACGCAATATACTACAGATGAAAAAGATTTAGCCAAACAAATGTATTTTCTTTCAGCAGCTTGTTTTACTCGTTTAAGAAACGCAGGTTTAAATTTACCCTCAGAATCTACCGTGAGAGGATGGGTTTCCGAATATGATATTGTACCAGGTTTAAATGAAGTTGTTTTAAATAGAATTGGGGAAAATTTAAAAAAATTACCTCCAGACCAACGAATTTGCGCACTTAAATTTGATGAAATGTCGATTAAAAGTATGGAAGAATATTCAAAAAAGCAAGACTTAATAGAAGGGCTTTCTGATATGGGGAAAGATCGTAGAAGTCGCGAAGTTGCCAAACACGCTTTGTTATTCATTATAGATTTTTTAAATGTTACATATAAATCGCACCAATTATTATGTTTTGGATTTAGAAAGACGGCGCAAGTGGTGACGAACTTTTTGAAATTATACCGTCAGTTTTAAAAGTGTTGCGTAAAATATGAGCAGACGTAAGGCTTATCGTTTGTGATCAAGGTAGCAACAATCAAAAGGTCTTTAAACTTTTCGATGTAACGCCACAGAAACCTTATTTTTATATTGAAGATATTAAATATTTTGCACTTTTTGATTGGCCGCATCTTATTCAACGATTGCTTTATCAGTTACGATCTTATATTTGTATTTATGTAGGCGATGAAGTAATTGTATCTTATGATGATTTATTGAAAACGTGGGAACTTGATAAGTCACATGGCATATCAAATTTATTAGGCCATTTCACACATAGTCATTTTTATCCAAATTCATTTGAAGTCATGAGAGTCAAATTAGCTTTTCAACTTTTTAGTCGTCGCATGGCTGCGTCCATTAAACTTGCGGGCGAAGATCCGGCGGAATTAGCGTCTTCCCCTACGTGGCGAAAATCTGCAGAATTTGTAGCAGTGCTTGATAAGGTTATAGATGCTTGTAACTCTTTCTCCAAAACCTGTGTTGATAAGCAAAAGCGACCATTATCAGATAAAAATCCCCAGATTGAAGAGCTTTTAGAACATTTTATTTGGTGGTCAGAGCAGTGGACTGTAAAATTGAAAGCGAATAAGCCGCCTTGTTTTTATGGAATGCCTTTAACTGTTCGAGGTTTGTTAGGCTTGTATAAGGACCTGAAGTCTGACTTTCCTGATTATGTTTCTGCAACATCTCTTGCCGATCAAGCTTCTGTAGAGCATGATCATTCTAAACTATGATCTAGAGAGAGTCATAATTCAAATCCTACTTGTCGAATGTACCGTATAGCTTATAGACATATTTTATCAACAGATTTTATTTATACTAGTAAAAAGGGTAACGTGACGTGTTCAGAAACTGATTCAGTAGTTGAATCATCAAGCTCTACAGTTGCGACAACAGTGAGAAAGTGTCTTAATTCGCCTAATGCTGACTTGCCAGAATATAATTCAGAAGAAATGAAACAACTTGAAGAAATTGTACAAGCAGCTGAATTAATGGAAATGTACTTGCAAGTAGATTTAACTGATATGCCAGAAATGAATGAAAGAAAATTGTACGAAGCTAATGCGATTGCTTATTTTGCAGGATATGTTGCGCGTAAATCTTAAAAAAATCGACGGATGCAAGTAATGCATATGAAAATTATATTAATTATAGAGAATATTGCCACTCAGATCCAAATGCACCTGCCGTAAGTTATTTGACGAGACCATCAGAACTTTTTGCGAATATTATTAACTGCCAACTTGAAGCTTTCGATACTTATCACGAAAAAGGTTGGCACCAGAGAAAACTTTTAGTTCATTTAACAGAAATAGTAGAGGCTTATACTCGCGAAAAGTATCATGATTGGTTCGATCAAAATAACATTTGTTATGATCATAGAATAAGCACGCTCAAATTTTTGTTATTAGTTAAAATTTTTGCCAAGACACGCGAGCATAATCATGCTAATAAAACTGCAAATAAAGACTCCGTTATAACGAAATGTCAAACATTGAAAAATATTAAAAACTTATAAATTAAATATTTCGATTATTTATAAATTTCTTTATGTTAAGGGGTCATTCTACTTTAAGCGCTCGAAATGAAGGTTATTTTTATGAACTTTTTGTTAGAGGTTGCTATTATAATTATATAAAACTTGTTGGGCTGAATGAATATACTCAGAAAGTAAATAAATTTTTTTCTCTTTTTTATACACTTTTTCTATATAAAACAGCAGGTAAACGTGACTTCTCAAAAAGTAGGTATGTCTGTGCTGTTAAATCTTGGAGACGGATGATCTAAAGCAAAAAAAATTCAAATGGTTTTATATTAGTATGACCCTGGCTATAGCGCAAACCGCAATTTTGAATATGTATGCATAAATAACAAAATGACGCACATTTTTTGAAAAAAACGAAGTAACAATTTTTTCTTTTTTTCGAATAATGGCCACCATTTTGTTATTTATGCAACATTGCAGTTTGCGCTGTTAGCCAGTCTCATACTGAATAAAAAACCGTTTGAATTTTTTGTTTTAGATGATCCGTATCCAAGATTTATCAACATCAACAGCGTAGACATACGTACATTTTCAGGAGTCACGTTTACTGGCTGATTTTTATCGAAAAAATGTATAAAGAAAATAAAAAATTTTTATGTAATTTCTGAGTGTATTTATTAAGCCCGATAAGTTTTATATCATTATTTATAATAGCAACCTCTAACAAAAATTCATAAAATAGCCTTTTTTTGAAGAGCTTAAACTAGAATGCCCGCTTAATATTACAATTAATAATAGTTACCGTATATACTTTTAATTTTGTATGCAGATCATAAAAAATGTTAACAACTTCAAAATAAAGATTTAGTTATGAATAAAGCCATAACAAAAATTTTACAGGCTTTAAGCGATTATTTTTAAATTACTATCTCCTTCGAAATTCGCGCATTTGTTGGTAGTTGCACAGATCGTAGCGCCGTACTGCGTTGAAAAGGCTCAATCTAATCGTATGTTCTTGTGTATTTACTTCCAAAACTGTCAAGAAGTATGAGTATTTACAAGATCATAAAAAATATTAAAAATGGATTACTGTAATACATTTATTCAATCAGATAAGTCATCTAATTTTATCAATAGCTAATGTAATTTTTTAATGTATTACTTTCTGATCTTTTTTTCAGTAAATCAGCATACCGTACCAAAGAAGAAGAAAAATCTCAGTCAACTGCTCATGAGGAAAAAATAAGTTTGAGTCAAAGGAATGACATCTAGAAAGATATTCAAATCTATTACTGGTACGAGTATGTAAACTACTTTTACTTCTAAGCGTATGATTTTTCTATTTGACACTGACGTAACATTAGTTTCTTTCAGGTTACAATTGGCAGGCACTGTATGATTTAGATGATAAAATCATGTTTTGTATTTGAGAACATCTGCTGAAGTGGATCAGAATGTTATAATATGAACTGAGATATAATGTTTGAAGAAATAGTAACATTAGTGAGGTGTAACTTTAAATGCAATTTTCTCATAACTATATTTTCAGAGCTTGCGCGTAATCTGCAAACCAAACCGGTGCATGGATTTTGATGATCTGGGTCTTAAAATGTTCGTTTCGAATGTTATTTTGGACTGAAGCTATTTAGAAACCTTTAAGAAATGATTATCATGTGAGTATTCTAGTATAAGTGTGAAAAAATGACAATATTAATAATCATGATAATTATTTTGACTTTCAGGTCTTCAAAAAATTTAAATAAATTAAAGTTAATTTCTCTAACTAGCTTCAGTCCAAAACGGCATACAAGAGGAACAGTTTAAGACCAGCATGACCAAAATCAATACATCGCTTGAGTATGTAGGCTAAGTGCAAGCAAAAAAGGTTCATAGGCTCATATCTTACCCTGTAGAGGGAGAGAGTCTCGGGGATGATTTTTGTCAGAAAAGATTTTTGTCAGTCATATATATACTCATA
This sequence comes from Gastracanthus pulcherrimus, assembly GCA_949152435.1. Taxonomy (NCBI): domain Eukaryota; kingdom Metazoa; phylum Arthropoda; class Insecta; order Hymenoptera; family Pteromalidae; genus Gastracanthus; species Gastracanthus pulcherrimus. Next base: position 190,053,931 of record OX424572.1, on the reverse strand, counting down.
GTTATATTCTAATTATTTTCCTATTATTTTTACAGATGGAAATCTTCAAAAAAATGCTATTGCTATTCTACCCCCTTAACGACAAAGTACTTTTCCATTTTCAATGAAGAATTTTCTTTTTCACAACCAGACTTTCTACTTTCGCGTTGAACCAAGGAGGATATTGACTGGAAAAATCCCTTTTTGGTGGAACATAATTATTGATTCGACTAGAAATTTCCCTATGAAATAATTGAGCGCAGTCATTCATATCACTGCCACCGATCAACTGTTTCCAGTTAATATTCTCTAGTTCGTTATTTATACTGCCGTAGTCCCCCCTGAAAAAATCGCGACGAAAACTATGACCATTAGGAGCTTCTTGAGTTGGTGATGTAGAAATGCTGAAGAAAGATGAAGGATGGTGAGCTCTACATTGATGTCCTCACAGTATAGTCTTTTCCAGGGTTTGTTCAGGGAATAGCTGATGAAGATCCAAAAGCGAAAAGGTCTGGCAGAAGTTGAATGTGCGCGAACAATGCTTAGGAGCTACATAACTATTGTAGTCGAAGTGAAGAGGGTCATTCGACCACTTGGTTGATGGAAGGTTAAAATCACCACATATTATAATGTCTGAGTGTAGCTAAAAGACAGATGTTCAACACAGTTCAATAAATCCTAATACGTATCAATATCCACCGGAGGAGGTATATTACGAGGGTAGTTCAATAAGTCTTTAGAATGACCAACAGATGGCGCGCGAATCGCTCCAAATCATCTGTTTTCAGTCAGCACCACTCCCGACTAGATATATGGTGCAGTCACAGTCCACATCTTCTGAGTTTACGTATTTTTATAACCAATTGAAAAAAAAAAAATTGCTTGTTAAGAAAAATGGAAAAAACGAGTTCAGAGCGGTAATTAAACATTTTCATTTAAAGGGTTTAACTCCATATGAGATAAAAAATGAATTGGACTCAGTTCATGGCACATCTGCCCCTGCCTTAGCAACGGTTTATAACTGGGTAAATGAATTTAAGCGTGGTCGTACATCAATAAGTGACGAACCACGTTCAGGAAGGCCCGTAGAAGCAACTACTCCCGAAATAATCAATAAAATCCACGTTATGGTGTTGAAGGATAGAAGATTAAAAGTGCGTGAGTTAGCTGAGGCCACAAGAATATCTATAGGTGCAGTTGTTTCAATTCTACATGAAAAATTAGGCATGAAAAAGCTATCGGCAAGATGGGTGCCGCGTTTGCTCTCAGCTGAGAATAAACGCAATAGAGTGGTCGCCTCTGAGGCTCTTTTGGCGCGCATAAGTCGGAATCCTGAGGAATTTTTTCGTCGATTTGTGACTGTGGATGAAACATGGATACACCACTACACTCCTGAGACAAAGGAACAATCCAAACAGTGGATTTCCACAGGCGAACCAGCTCCAAAGAAGGCAAAGACCGTAAAGTCAGCTGGTAAGGTTATGGCTACAGTTTTTTGGGATGCACGTGGAATTATACTTATTGACTACTTGGAAAAGGGTAAAACAATTACTGGTGAGTATTATGCATCATTATTAGAGCAGCTGAAAGAAGAAATTAAAAAAAATCGACCACATTTGGCGAGAAAAAAAATTCTCTTTCATCACGACAACGCCCGAGTTCACACATGCTTCGTTTCAATGGCTAAAATTGAAGAACTAAAATTCGAATTGGTCGAACACCCACCGTATTCACCAGATTTAGCCCCCAGTGACTTTTTCTTATTTCCAAACTTGAAAAAATGGCTCGGTGGACAGAGATTTACGGACAACGAAGACGTCATTGCCTCTGTAAGTGCTTATTTTGAGGAACTTCCGAAAACGCACTTTTCTGAAGGATTAAAAAAACTTAAAAAGCGATTGACCAAGTGTATAGAGCTCCAAGGAGATTATGTTGAAAAATAAAAAAAAATTTACCCATAAAAAATTGTTTTTATACTTTATTCTAAAGACTTATTGAACTACCCTCGTATATATAAGCCACAACAAGTAATACCATGGAGTTATGCAGGGTCAATTCTACAAATATCGCTTCAGCTGCAGATGCTACTCTCAGCTTGATTGATTTTATGCCCTTCTTAATATCAACTAGGACACCACCATCTCTAGAGCGCTCCTAGTCCTCCAATGTCCTGTTACTTTGGTGGATGCTATAGCCGGATGACCCCAGTTCAGCTGATCTAGTATGCTCATTCAGCTAAGTTTCCGTTAAAGCGATGATAGTAGATGTAACTGATAATTGGTTTAAGTTAGACCTTAGATAGGATAATTTATTTTTTAAAGATCTTATATTTTGATAGTAAAATATCTTGTTACCTTGCAATCTATTTCGTTTTCTGGATGTATGTCGTTGTTGTGACTGTTATTATCAACGAGGGTGGGTGTCTGAGGACACGCTAATACCATGAGGTAGGATATTGCGTTTACTTATAACTCTCATGACCTCGTCATGGGAGCCCAGGCGTACAAACAGAGGACGAGAACCACCATCATCATTGGATCTGCCCAGTCTTCTTACTTCAATCTGTCTGCGATCAATAGTATTTATGCTTGATAAAATGTCCCTGATGCGAGATGCATCGCTCGGTGGATTCTCATTTCTAACATTTCTTCAGATCTCTGGAACACCATAAACTATGAGATTGCGTGATCTAATTAATCTGTCCTATATCCCAGATGCAAGGGAGCTGATATCGAGTAAAGAGACTGGAGAAGATGCAGGAGCACGAGCGTTGTCCTCAAGAACTTCCAGTCGGTTGTTTATATTACATAGTTGATGGGTAAAATCTACTATCGATTTTAGTCTACCATTAATGGAATTGAGCTGAGCTTGCAGGGTTCTTAATCGTATATTTGTGCCATCGTTAGATTTCTAGATCTCTATTTGCATAAACTTGGTCAGCTTATTAATGGATTGCTGGAAGTCAACATAGAGGTTAGGTTAGTCATGTTGATTTGTAGATAATCCTTGAGCTCCATCCACGGAGGAATACGGTTTTGGATCCCCTGGACTAGCTGCACTGTTTCCATTGTAGTGCTCGAACTGATGACTGTGGTCTGGTGATGTTGGCCGAGAGCTCCGGCAACACTTGTAAACACCAAATAGATCAGACGCTCCGCAAGCCACACACGACTTATGGTAGAGAGAAGTGCAAACGGTGCAAGAAGTGCCTGATGTAACACTCCTGTCGCAATATGGGCATGTTTCTTAATCACCCATAGCTAGGCAAACAGTGCTACGAAATCACTGGATAGAGACAGCTACAAAAAGCTCAGCACTATCAGGTTATGGTCGGGCCGTAATGGTCTATAGGGAATCCGAGTGCATCGGTTCGTCGACTTATATAATAATGGTATTTTTTATAACTAAATAACGCTTAAGACCTCTGCAATTTGATCGATACTGTATTTCGATGTTAATTGTTAAATAACAACAACAATGGGAGCGTCGTAAGTTCCCAAGTGCTGAAGTTGACTGCAAGTGACGTACGACAATGTTCAGCTATGAAAGTAACACGAAAAGTCCTTATCACATGGTCCATTTATGTCTTAAGTTATTCCTTAAGTAACTACTTAAGGAATTGCTTGAGTAATAACTTAATTATCAACTATTGATATTATTTGAAAATAACTTAAGCAGTTACTTAGATAATTACTTAAGAATTATCTAAAATTTCAAGTAATTACTTAAGTAATTAATTATTTGAAATTCAAAGTACTAGCTAACGTAATTACTGAAGTAATTACTTACTTGAAATTCAAAGTAATAACTAATGTAATTACGGAAGTAATTACTTACTTGAATATTTAAGTAATAACTTAAGTAATTACTTACTTGAAATTTTAAGTAATAACTTCAGTAATTACTTATTTAAAATTTTAAGCAATTACTTACTTGAATTTTTAAGTAACAACTTAAGTAATTACTTAAACTTTAAGAAATAATTTAAGTGATTACTTATCATGAAGCTTTGTTAACAAAGAACCATAAAAAAAGTTGGTTTAAATGGCCAATAAATAATAGTTTAAAAGTATTTAAGGTAAGAAAATAGTATTCTTATAGAATATGTGAGAAGCAAAATAATCTCTATTCTTTTATCATTGTGATATTTCATTTATCAGTCGTAATTTTGTGGCCTTTCTTTACGTTTTCCCACTTGTTTTCCTTGTATTCAATTTTAGACATTTAACGGCTGAGGAAAAGACGTAGGACAACTCAAGAGTATCTTGCAATAAGCCTTAAATTCCTTATACTATTCTACCCGTGTTTCAACACATCGTATTTTTTTTAATGAGTGCGTGAATGAGCTTTTTTTTATGCATGCAAAGGGAATGGGGAAATGGGCATTACGAGTTCTCCCGTAGACTTAAGAAATAGGTGCACTATTACCTTTCTCTATAGAGGATGGTAACGTACTTTTTCGTCACCGGTCGGCAGACGTCGACTTTTTGTCAGTTTTATAGACACGAAAATGCGCAAAAATCGTGCATTTGTTACAAAAATTATTTTTATGACTCAGAATTAGCAAAGCTACATTTTAAGTAACTACTTAAGTAGTTACTTAAGTTGTTACTTAAAATTTTTAGATAATTCTTAAGTAATTACTTAAGTTGTTACTTAAAATTTTTAGATAATTCTTAAGTAATTACTTAAGTTGTTACTTAAATTTTTAGGATAATTCTTAATTAATTACTTAAGTAATTACTTAAACTATTCCTTTAATTTTAAGTAATTACTTAAATTTGTTGGATAATTTTTAAGTAATTACTTAAATTTTTGGATAATTCTTAAGTAATTACTTAAGTAATTACTTAAACTATTCCTTTAATTTATGTAATTACTTAAACTATTCCTTTAATTTATGTAATTACTTAAATTATTACTTAAAATTTAAGTAATGACTTAAATTATTGCTTAAAATTTAAGTAATGACTTAAATTATTACTTAAAATTTAAGTAATGACTTAAATTATTACTTAAATTGTCAGTAATTACTTGCAATTTTAGATAATTCTTAAGTGATATCTTAAGTACTTACTTGAAATTTTAGATAATTCTTAAGTAATTGCCTAAGTAACTGCTTAAGTAATTACTCAAGCAATTGATTAAGTACTTACTTAAGTAATATCTTAAGACATAAATGGACTATGTGACAAGGCCTTTAAATTTTCGAGTTACTTTCATAGCTGAACATAGTCGCATGTCACCTTCAGTCAACTTCAGCGGTTGAGAACTTACGACGTTCCCCAACAATTAGCAACAAATTTCGGAGCAACTGCAGAGACCCTGTGAACACTTCGGCTCCTATTGACGGATACTTTATTGAATAAAAAATGAAGATTTTGATCATTTGAATACAAAATACAACTATTTGGAATTGGCGCCAAAAATCTTAGCAAATTAGTAAACTTTCACTACAAAAATGATAATGAATGCCGTAATAAATTAAATCATCAAATGTGATTGAACGCAATTGATGATTCTGGCGCCGACTCCAGATAGTTGTATTTTGAATTAAAATAATTTAAAAGTTTGCTTTTTATTCAATAAAGATAATAAAAATTTTATCATAAGCCTATTATAATGACTGTTATTCAAGTAAATAGTTCGATACGTTTTTGCACATTCTATATTTTCATTATTGTTACTACGGTTTAATTAACGAATATATTATACTTTATAACACTTTTAATATGATAATAATATATACCCACATTTTCCTTTAATTATCTTATTAAATGTTCCATTTTACCAGCAAGAAAAATATGAAAAAATCAATGAAACTTTCCCGACATTACCTAAACTTCGTCAATATAATCTAGACAATTAATTTTATTGAATAATCCACATAAAAAAAGAAAAAAGTCACCGCCTCTCCCAGTTACTCAACTAGTGTCCTTAACGACTGCAATAAAATAAGTCCTCCTCTACCTTCTCCTCCTCCTTCCACGTCGACGAAAGAACCTCCTCGCGCACAAAGAGCCCCGCTCGTGCTCGCGCACGAACACTTTTCGAGTGGCTTATAAAGTCCATATGGAATACGAAATTTTAAGCCCCCCCTCCCCCTGGAACTTCGAGCAGGCATACTCCGACTCTCTCCGTTAAGAGCGATCGTTAAAGATTTGCTTGGAAAGAGAAAATCGACCCCGCAGCGCTGTTCGAACTTTCCGGTGAGCATTGTTCGCGAACCATACGGAGATCGGCATTTAGCGCCGCGGGTACCTTATACACCGCCGTGCTTGCATTGTGTCGCGATCTTACGCGTACTCCCTCGCTGCTACCCCTTTCCGCGCCATCCGAGTCTATCTCTTTATCTTCGTCGATTCCCCTACAGCTCCATTCGACTTTGATTCTAGACTTTTTTTCCTGGCTCTTTTAATTCCTGTCACTTGGTATTCTCTCAGCGCGCGTTTTTAAATCTTATACTCGCTCTTTCGCTTTCTTTCTGACGGCGCTTTTGCCTTCATTTGCCGGCATTGTTTCTCCCTCTGCTTGTCGGAGAAAAATTCTGCTGTATCCAGCAGGATTCCACTGTAAGTAATGCATTATTCTGCATTAAATTTCACTAGACTGAATAGAGTTAAAAATTTTACAATTGTAAAGTTACATAGAATAAATGAATTTATTACATTGTATCAAAAATGTATTACATAAAATATAAACATTCAGAGACGATGAATAATTGAAATATATGTTTAATAATGAGAAAAGTTTGATCCTGCTTTAGGGGATTTATCTATATTATATTTATAACTAAAATATAAACCAGTAACTATAATGCGAATCATTTACTTATTCTAATGCTAAAATAATGTAAAAATAAAAAAAAAAGTTATTTAAGGTTTAAAATACATGATTGTTAAATAAATTACTGTAAAATCGTCGTTTAACGATATTTTACATATAATAAAACAATAAAAATGTAGGCGTTTCCGTCGAATTACGACTGCAATTCCCCGTTTCTCCCCTAATCAACATGTTAATATTTTTTTGCATACAACTAATTTACAAATCCTATAACCTGCCATTGCGCTCTATCATCTTATGACATTATAATTTAGACCGTAAACTTTGGCTCGCACAAGTCTAACCAAAGCCTCTCCTCCGACCACCAAGAATAAAAGCCCGCGCGACTCTCCCCAATCCATAATATTCCATCGCCAGCACCACTACGATTTCCAAACGACGCTTCTTCCTACATCTCGTCTCCCTATTAAACTATCGCCCACCTCCCGCCACCCATAACCTTCATCCGCGTCGATGCAGAAAGAGTGTCGTCGTCTACGTCGTCGTCGTCGTAGTCGGAAGAGGACAGGGGGATTCGCGGTGGGCTTTGATTACGACATTGTAAGCGCCAGAAGGGTCTCCCCCCAATGCGACAGAGAGAGCATTCAAGGGGCCAAGCTGCGATTTTACGAGCGAGACTCACCACGCCATACAGCCACAGCCTAGAAGCCAAGTTATTCTCACTCTCTCTCTCTCTCTCTTTTTCTCGCTCTCTTTCTCTCCTCGTATTCAAAGCCCGCGCGACAAATCTGAAGACGTTCCTCGGCACTCTCGTGATTTTACGCGACGCGCCGCGACAACGACTCTGCGCGCTCGCGGGAGGAGGCACGGGGAGGTGCGAAAGTCGGGAGAAGCGCCGGAACGAAATGACAACGAGGCCGCTGAAAGGAACAGCGCCGGCGCGCGCTTTTAATGAATAGGCGCATTCTCCGCTGCCGCGCACCGGCGCATCTAATTAATGCCGAGGCCTTAATTAATATCTCGTTCATTTGTGCAGTTATAACGTTATGATGTCGTTGTTGTCGTAGCTGTTGCTTCTGCTGCTTCTGCTGCGTCTACCGTTGTTGTTGTTGTTTTGCAGGCGGGAGACTTTCCTGCGTGCCTCGCGGGATGAAACTGAGTAAACGACTTTTCTCGTGCGGTGCTAGAATAGCCACTTTCAGCGAGGAGTCGTCGTTGCTGCTCGTCGTGGGACTTATTGTTCGACTGCTTGGAGATGCTGCTTTGGAATTTATGATTGTTGTTGGAGCGAACGATCGTGTTTCTATGCGTTGAGAAAATCAACGGCTTGGGATGCTTTTGTTTTCTGCGCTACGACATTGCTGCAAAAAAGATGCAGCAGCGCATTATCGCATTGACAACGGATTAATTTTTATATTTCCTATGGAATTTATCGGCTTCACGAAGCATTGTACCATGATTTTATGCATTTGTTACAACACTGACGATAAAGACTAGGATTTTACTTAAAATACAGCTCAACTCTTCCTATAAAATGGATGACGAATATTTAACCTCTTGTCACTCTATATCAGAGCATTTAGACTTGTAAAGTATTTAAAACCTAAACCTGATAGAATGTTTTGTCAAATAAGAAGTACTATTATAAGCTTGAGAAGCCGATCAGGTGATTTTATGACAAAATGCACATAGAATTCCAATATATGTCTCTACTGAAACATTTAATGTAGACCATTTCAATTATATTTTTTAGTTTTTCTCCGAGAAACTATATCATAAGAAACTATGACATTCCAAAAGTCGAGCATTAGAGATGTATCATAAGATATAATACTCGTATTAACTTTCCCCGTACCTTCTCCACAATCATATATTCGCAGTACAAGAAACCGGTGTGATATAGCCACACCGGGTTAAATAGGCAGCCCTTATATTTTTGAATACTTTTATTTTTTCTTCGGCTTTTTTTATCTATTAGTATTTGATGTAAATAAGTTATCCGACAACTTGCAAGTACGCTAAAGTAGGTCCATTAATTTTTAAAAAACGTTGATAGTATTCGTACTTATCAATCAGATTTTTACCGAATTGCAACTAAAAACATTCTAAAGCCCATAACCTAGTAACTAACGTAGATGTCGTACAACAGTACGTCTATTCTTATGGGTTAATCTCGTTAACGGCATACGATGCCTGCGACACTATCGTAAGTGTTGAGCGATACAGTCGCCTCTGACAGTGACGTAGGTATTGTATGTGTATGTATCTATGTTAGTCATTAGAAGAATAAACACGCACGCACGGACGCACACAATACCTACACATACACACACACACACGTACACACACTTACACTCACACAAACACACAAACACACATACCCACACACACACACATACACACCGACATTCACAACATACGGTCATTTCTTAAAATAGTGTATTTTGATTACAAATGCTCCAAAACATGTTTCTTCAAACATTCTCTTACAAAAATTTTTTACTATTACAAAGCTTCCTCTTTGAGGAATTAAAACATACGCGTCGAATATAGAATCTCTTCCTTTTTGAGGAATGTGTTAGCTAAATAGGTGATTTGCTCATAAACATACATACATGTACATACGTACACGCACACGCAAATGAAAACCCACATCCACATACGCACACGCACACGCACACCCACACGCTCATACCTTCGCCCACGCAAACGCTAACGCAAACGTACATACGCACATATACACGCATACAGATATACATGCACGTACGCGTGCATGCATTCTCACGCGCACACACATACACACAGACACATACACACACATCCACACCCACACCCAAACCTACACCCACACCCAAAACACACATTCGCACACACACACAAACACACACATACACGGTCATACGGTCATTTTTTAAAATAGTGTATTTTTATTACAAATGTTCCAAAATATGTTTCAAAAATTTTCTTACAAACTTTTTTTTACTATTACAAAGCTTCCTCTTTAAGGAATTAAAACATACACGTCGAATATAGAATATCTTCCTTTTTGAAGTACTTTAAAAAATCAAGCACAATTTTCACACAAACACACACACACACATGCACATACACATGCACGCACACATGAAAACCCACACCCACACCCACATAGGCACATGCACACGAAAACGCACATACACACATACATACGCATACACACGCAAACAGATATACATGCACACACGTATGCACGCATTCACACACACACGTAGACACGTAAACATAAGATGTCATACAAGCACGCACATATTGTACATTCACACATAATCACATACACACATATACACAATCGCGCATGCATGCACACACAGGCATTCACAGACGCACATACGCATGCACAAACGCACGCACAAATACTTACATTAACGAGCTTGACATGAGTTAATGCTTTGATTGTACATCAATATCTTCTTCTTTTGTCATTATCTTGGAGTTCAGGCTCGGATATCACAACTTTTTATATATGTATCAACAGTATATTAATTTATTTTTATCATCACTATTATTTTTTGCTTCCTCGTAGAGGAA